>OY997274.1:347677284-348877284 GCA_963921465.1 Triticum timopheevii
TGTATCTATACCACCATTTAATGGCCGTTTTAAACCTGCTTTATATATTGAATGGGAGTTCGACATAAAAAATATATTTGCTTCCCATAATTTCGATGAACATAAAAAGGTTAAGGTTGCGGTTGGTTCTTTCACTGGTTATGCTTTGGTTTGGTGGAGTGAATATTGTCGGTTACACCCTGATTATATACCTACTACTTGGGATGATTTGAAACTTGCCATGCACTTTTGTCCCTGCTTATTATACTCGTGACATGATTAAGAAGTTGCAACACTTAAAACAAGGTAGTGAAACTGTAACAAAATATTATGATGATTTACAAACTACCTTGTTGCATTCCTCTTTAGAAGAAAGTGAAGATGATTTTATGGATAGATTTTGGGGAGGATTAAACCGTGATATTCAAGAGATACTAATTCATGAAGAGTGTTATCCTATGGACCATTTGTTTCATCTTGCTTGCAAAGCTGAACAGGAAATAAAACGACGTGTTGGCCACGAGGAGAACAAGCGCACGGTGCACATTCCAAGAGTTGATATGATTGTTCCTTCAACTACTAGGCATACTATGACAACCACATCCGTTGTTGTCAGGACTACATCACCTCCATCATGTGACACATCGCCCCCGAGAGTGGCTACATCATCTGAGTTGATCATAAGAGGAAATGACAAAGGTACTGATCTTCCATCTCTACATGAGAATGATGAATGCCTTGTCAATTTGAATGCACCATCTGATGAGCTACCCACTACTTTGATCACACCACCTATTTTAGAGGACTACGTTGATAATTTGACTTTGCCATGTGATCAAACAACTGAAATACCAACAATTTTGAGTGCACCCATTGAATTAACTATTGATGCAAAAGAACCAATGTTTAATCATTTTGATATGACCTCTAATCTTGGTGATGATTCTGTGTTGAATGACTTATTGCATGTTTGCTTATTTAAGCATGTTGTAGCATGTAAATTTGATGCAAGTAAGGTTTATTCACCAATGTTGGGATGGTTTAATGATGAACATTGTCAATCTTTTGAAATGAATAAGAGCTTCACTTATATGTGCAAACTGAGTTGCAATATTTTCATGCCTTCTACTTCTTGTGCTAATTTTTTGGCTTTAGATTTTATGAACTATGCAAGTTACTCATCTATTCATGTGTCATATATGCAAAAATCAAGGGAAGTAAAAATGGATGACATATACATATACAACATGTACACCTTGTCTCTTTTGTTAGCCACATTTCAGATTAAGCAACGCCGAGGACGGCTTTATTTTCAAGAAGGGGAGGATGATGAGGACATGACTACCTTGGATATGACCAAAAATATTGCATATATGCATATTTGTCAGGTGATTTCTAGTGCAAACTATTCAATAATCTATTTATGTTATCCAGAACAAAAATACTTCACACACTTTTGTGTTTTGTCTAATTGCAGGTGTATGGGACATTTGTACAATCCACATATGAAGATAAGGAAGAAAGAGATGTTTATTTGCTGTCCAAAAAGTTCTCTCACGTCACTTTTGGCCCAAGAGAAGATAGAGTCCAAGTCTCTCACGTTCTGGATTCAGATTCGGACTGCACAGACGTACCTGACTCAAAACGCACACAAGTTTTTCATACGGACTCCGAATTGGGTGATTCTTTTTTTGTTGGAAACTAGATTTCGTGCACTTTCCAACCCAATTGGAATCACCTTCAAATTCGTCCGGAGCGTTGAGTTGTGGCCAAAACAATCTGATGCTGCAGCAGAATCCGAGTCAAACTACAAGTCCAAAGGTGTTACATCACCTCCACTTGGGCCCATTGGCCTTGTACGACCTAGATTTAGTTTTAGGCTGCCTTGGGACGTCCTCCCACCTCCTTGGCCGCCACCCCTTGCTCCTATATAAGTAGATCCATCTAGTAGCTTTTCCTGGGGATTTGTTTAGTTAAAGTTAGCCATTGCAACTTTGTGTACTTCGTTTGTGTCCAACGACCAGACCAAGACCGCTTACGGATCCCCACCTTTATCAATACATCATATATACTCGCAATATTCAGATTGCTTTTATCATATTCTTGCTTGTTCTTCGATTGCTTGCAGGAATAGACCTTCGTGGTCAGGTTGATTGTGCTCCGGCATGGTCAATAACCTCTCAGAGTTGGTTTAGCGATTGCTAAGGCGCAACGTCGTGCACGTTTGTAGTCGGATCGTCAAAGTCATCTTCACCAAATCGATAGTTATCATCTCATCGAAAGATCGGGACACCCTTTGCCTCTATCATCGTACCTGAGGGGGAGCCCTAACATTGCCATTATTTGCATGTGGACGACCTGGTGGTTGTGGTGCTGGTGGTTGCACGTAGTTTTGATGTTGATCAACCTCATCCTCGTAATCTCCCACATAATCATCCTCCTCGGTACCAGCAGCTGTAGTAGCAGGAGCCAAAGAAGCACCAACAGCAGTAGCAGCGGCACCAGAATTTTGTCCTAGCTCAATAGGAACACGCTGAGCTCGTCCATACTGATTCGGAAGGGGGCGTTGTTGTTGTCGTTGCAGAGGTGCGATAGGTGCAGCCGGCGGTGGTTGTGGAAAACGCGCGAGCAATTCATCAAACTTGCTATCAAGCTTTGTTTCAAACGTCTTCTCAATGCCATCTATCTTCTCCATGGCCTCGTCAAATCTGTTTAGCACATCTTGCACCTGTCCACTCATCAGTTGCTGAAATTTATCATGTAGCTGTTTGTTCGTCAGGTTCTCCCAATCAGTCTCATCGGCTTGTGATCCTACCATGGTTAGCAGCAAATAGAAACACAGAAGAATATGATCCTACAGAGTACTAAGAAGTGGTGGTGGTGTATCACAAACCCGTCAAGCAAATCTCAAATTCTTACCAGTTCTTACCCAGCAGCAGGCGGTGATCGGCAACCGTTGTAGTCAAAACTCTCAAAGCTTGGATAGAGCGATTACCAGGGAGAGTCCAACGCACGACGTAGATGTATGTGGAGCTGGGAAGGCTTATAATATGGTAGCAAAAAGGGTCACCAATAATCAATTCAGAGATGCAAAGTTGAATAAACGCTCAACGACGGTACTGTGCTGGTCCTAGTCTAGACCGTGCTAGAGACGCGAGCCTAGAACACTAACAAAATCACGGCGCTGCACGTAAACAAGGGAAAAGCACACTCTGGATTTTTTTTGTTCGCTCTTCTTTTTTTTTTTGGCGCTCTTTTTTTTTTTGCGCTGCTCTTTTTTTTTTTTGCGAAAAATCACTATAATGGCGAGTGTCTCAAAACTCTTCCTAGGTCAAACTGACAGGATGGGCACGAAATTTTTTCGACCAATTTTTTTTTTCGTTTTTTCGACTGCCCGGACCCAAAAACTGGAAACGGGTCAAAAAAAACTTCCTATAATGGCACCTGTCTCAAAACACTCAGAAACACCTAAAAATAGGATAGCCAGAAAATTTTTCGAAAAATGCGTTTTCGAAAAATTTTGGGCCTAAACGGAGCGTGGTTTCCAGACTCTTTTTTTTTTCCGAAACCTACTCCGGCAAGGAAACACGAATCGGAAAATAGATGGATCCCGAAAACAAACCTAATAAGCAAGGAACTCGGATTGGTGGTGGATATATGGTTGTGGTATATGGCAGCGTTGGTAGTATATGGATATGGATCGGTGGTGGTATATGGACACGAATTGGTGGTGGTATATGGATACGGATTCGGAGCGGTGGTGGTAGATGGCAGGGGCGATGATGATGGTGCGGCGGCGGCGTGACAACTTATGACCAGAACTCGAAACTCTAAAAGACTAGACTCTAAGACCAGCAACTAGACCGACGATGCAACCGCAAATTCAACAAAGCAAAACCCTAAAAAGATTATGCAGAGGCTCAGATTGGTTCGGATATGATGAACTAACCCTAATTTTTTTTGTGGCTTTTTCGTGGACTATAGGTATGAAGAACAGACTCGATCTAAACTACGAAAAACTGGAAAATCTCACCGAGCAACCTGGAAATCTGATACCACTTGATAGAGGCAAAGGTGTCCCGTCTTTCGATGAGATGATGGATTTCGCTTTGGTGGAAGTCGACTTTGACGATCCGACTACGAACGTGCGAGGACGTCGCGCCTTAGCAATCGCTAAACCAACTCCGAGAGGTTATTGACCACGCCGGAGCACGATCAACCTGACCACGAGGGTCTGTTTCCTGCGAGCAAACGAAGAACAAGCAAGAAACTGAGATTGCAATCTGGATATTGCGAATATAAGATGAAAGCTTTATTGATCAAGGTGGGGTTCTGGGACGCCTTTGTCTGGTCGTTGAACACAAACGAAGTACGCGAAGTTGCAGCTATGGCGAACTTTTAATCTAAACAAAACCCAAAGTCTAAACGACGCCCTAAGGGCTGTATATATGGAGGAAGAGGGGGGGGGGGAATTTCGTGGCCCTTGGTGGAGGGGTCCGAAATCAACCCTATCTCTTGTTTCCCCACACATACAGACTCTAAAAATAGCCTATACTTATGTATTTCGAAATTACATGGGCCTGGCCCAATAATAAGATGACGCAGCACCTATAATAGCCTCTGGACGAAATTTATGAAGTGGCATCTTGTATATATCTCGTCCAAGGCTTCATGCACTCTTATGGTGGCTTCAAAGTCCTGAAATCATCACTTGTAACTCCGTTCTGGTTCCCCTTGCGCATGGCATCATCTCCATGCTTGCTCTTGCTCCAATGTCCATCCTTCTCCAAGCTAGGCCCTTCATTTGTAAGCAAAGCAAATGTATCCAATTTAGGCAGCATCATATTCTCATGAACATTAGAATCATTACCAAGAAACGAAAGTACCTGATAATTTAATTGGCGTGCGCGAGCTCTAGTAATTGGTCCAGTATATGTAGCAGTAGGGGCTGTGGGTGTAACAATGGTATTGATGTCCTCATCACTCTTCCTCCATATATACAGCCCTTAGGGCGCCGTTTAGACTTTGGGTTTTGTTTAGATTAAAAGTTCGCCATAGCTGCAACTTAGCGTACTTCGTTTGTGTTCAACGACCAGACAAAGGCGTCACAGAACCCCACCTTGATCAATAAAGCTTTCATCTTATATTCGCAATATCCAGATTGCAATCTCAGTTTCTTGCTTGTTCTTCGTTTGCTCACAGGAAACAAACCCTCGTGGTCAGGTTGATCGTGCTCCGGCGTGGTCAATAACCTCTCGGAGTTGGTTTAGCGATTGCTAAGGCGCGACGTCCTCGCACGTTCGTTGTCGGATCGTCAAAGTCGACTTCCACCAAAGCGAAATCCATCATCTCATCGAAAGACGGGACACCTTTGCCTCTATCATCTGCCCCCTTGGGAGACATCATCCAGAATAGGGAGGCCACAGGACGAGTCGCCAAGTGGGCTATCGAGCTTGGACCTCATGGTTTGAAGTACATGCCGTGTACTGCTATTAAATCTCAAGCCTTGGTGGACTTTATCAATGATTGGACAGAGTTGCAGGCACCTGAGGAGAAGCCAGATAACACATATTGGACTATTCACTTTGATGGGTCCAGGAAGCTAGAAGGCTCGGGGGCTGGAGTTATTTTAACTTCCCCTCGAGGTGACAAATTTTGTTATGTGCTCCGGCTTATGTTTCCTTGTACTAACAATGCAGCTAAGTACGAGGCCTTACTCCATGGTCTCTGGATGGCCAAGGAGATGAACTTAAGCCGGGTACGGTGTTTGGGCGACTCAGATCTCGTGGCTCAACAGGTGTCAGGCAAGTGGGATTCGAAGGATCCCCTTATGGCGGCTTATCGTCGTGAAGTAGATGCTGTGGCTGGTCACTTCAAAGGTTATCAAGTGGAGCACATTGATCGAAGGAAGAATGAGGCGGCTGATGCTTTAAGCCGGTTGGGATCTCAACATAAGTCGGTGCCGCCTAACACCTTTCTTGATGTTTTGCATAATCCTTCTGTCAAGGTGCCTATAGAGGAAGAACTAGCAGTGCCAGACCCGGAGGCACAACTGGTGGCAGCTCTTCACGTCATCCCGGATTGGACGGTACCATATTTGGCCTATATGACCCGGGGAGAGTTGCCTGAGGACGAGACCTTGGCAAGACAAATCGTCAGGCGCTCCAAATCTACGACTATTGTTCATGGTGAGTTACATCACCGAAGCATCACTGGGGTGTTTCAATGCTGTGTGTCACCTGCGGAAGGCCAAGAAATACTTCGTGAGATCCATGAAGGGGATTGTGGCCATCATGCCGGGTCAAAATCTCTTGTAGCCAAGGCTTTCCGTCATGGTTTCTATTGGCTGATGGCTCATGCTGATGCAGAGGATCTGGTCAGTAAATGTGACGGTTGTTAGAAGTTCTCGCGATGAGCTCATGTGTCGGCTCAAGAATTGAGGATGATCCCAATCACTTGGCCGTTTGCAGTCTGGGGGCTTGACATGGTTGGGCCTTTCAAGAGGTCTAAGGATAAAAAGCCACATCTCCTGGTGGCAGTGGATAAGTTTACAAAGTGGGTTGAGGCAGAGCCAGTCAGTAAGTGTGATGCAGCCACGGCGGTTCAGTTCATGAAAAAGGTGATCTTTCGTTTTGGTTTCCCACACAACATTATAACTGATAATGGCACTAATCTCTCCAAGGGTGCCATGGAAGAGTTCTGTCAACGAGAACATATCCGGCTTGATGTTTCAGCTATTGCTCATCCTCAATCCAATGGTCAAGCAGAAAGAGCTAATCAAGAGATCCTGAAGGGTATCAAGCCCCGGCTCTTGTCCCCTTACAGCGGACTCCGGGTTGTTGGGTGGAGGAGTTACCTTCCGTGTTGTGGAGCATCAACACTATGCCTAACAGATCTACAGGCTACAAACCTTTCTTTATGGTGTATGGTGCAGAGGCGGTCCTGCCAAGTGACATCCGGCACGATTCACCCCGCGTGGCGGCTTATGTTGAGGCTGACAATGAAAAGGCTCATCAGGATGCGCTTGACTTGTTGGATGAGGAGCGAGACTTGGCAATAGCCTGCTCAGCGATTTATCAACAAGACCTGCGCCGCTATCACAGCCGCCGGGTTAGGAGCAGAACCTTTCAGGAAGGCGATTTGGTGCTCCGGCTCATCCAGGATCAGTCTGATATGCACAAGCTATCCCCACCTTGGGAAGGACCCTTTGTGGTCAGCAAGAATTTGCACAACGGATCATACTACCTCATTGATGTTCGAGAGCACAAAGACTCACGTAAGTCGGAGGAGGAGACCCGCTGGCCGTGGAATATTGCTCATCTTTGGCCTTATTATACTTGAGCCACCGGCTCTCAAGATGTATATATTTTGACGATGTATATATTATATAAAGAAATAAAGCAGGACCTCTGTCCTTTTTACCCTCAAAGGTTTATGTGTTTTCTTTATCAGGTGGTGGAAACAACCAACAGGGAGCGGATCACATTCGAATCCGGCTTTCCCTTTGGTCTGGCTTATGATCATGTCTGAATCTAGCCATGGTCACTTGGGGGCTTCCTGTTCAAACATAGGTCATATTCGAACCAAAGAGAACATAGCTGTCGATACCCACTTGATTGGCATATTGCCAAACCCACTTGGGGGCTTCTTGATCATATTTGAATCACAGCTTAACCCCTTTGGGTCTGACGTGGATCGTATTCGAATCAGCGTCATTAAACAACTATTATGGTCACTTGAGGGCTTCCTGTTCAAACATAGGTCGTATTTGAACCAAAGAGAACATAGCTGTCGATACCCACTTGATCGGCATCGCCAAAGCCACTGGGGGCTATATGATCGTATCCGAATCTTAGCTTAACCCCTTTGGAACGGTTTACTGATCGTATTCGAATCAGAAGCCTGTAAATGTTGTTTATTATCCATCATAAGCATAATTATTTTGACTATCTTGAGACCTTCTTGCAAGCATTATGAGATGGTTTTTTGATTCTTCCGGTTTAATATTGATCACCCCGGGTTGTTAAGTGCGAGGTGAACATCATATAAGTAGGGAAGATTATCAAAGGGATTGCAGTATGCTATTAAGATTATGTTTAACAAATATAGTCATAAACCGGCCTGTATATGATGTCTTTGGTTCGTTGATAGAGGCAAAGGTGTCCCATCTTTCGATGAGATGATGGATATCGCTTTGGTGGAAGTCGACTTTGACGATCCGACTATGAACGTGCGAGGACGTCGCGCCTTAGCAATCGCTAAACCAACTCCGAGAGGTTATTGACCACGCCGGAGCACGATCAACCTAACCACGAGGGTCTGTTTCCTACGAGCAAACGAAGAACAAGCAAGAAACTAAGATTGCAATCTGGATATTGCGAATATAAGATGAAAGCTTTATTGATCAAGGTGGGGTTCTGTGACGCCTTTGTCTGGTCGTTGAACACAAACGAAGTACGCGAAGTTGCAGCTATGGCGAACTTTTAATCTAAACAAAACCCAAATTCTAAACGGTGCCCTAAGGGTTGTATATATGGAGGAAGAGAGGGGGAATTTCGTGGCCCTTGGTGGAGGGGTCCGAAATCAACCCTATCTCTTGTTTCCCCACACATACAGACTCTAAAAATAGCCTATACTTATGTATTTCGACATTACATGGGCCTGGCCCAGTAAAAAGGTGACGCAGCACCTATAATAGCCTCGGGACGAAATTTATGAAGTGGCATCTTGTATATTTCGTCCAAGGCTTCATGCACCCATTATGGTGGCTTCAAAGTCCTGAAATCATCACTTGTAACTCCGTTCTTGTTCCCCTTGCGCATGGCATCATCTCCATGCTTGTTCTTGCTCCAATGTTCATCCTTCTCCAAGCTAGGCCCTTCATTTGTAAGCAAAACAAATGTATCCAATTTAGGCAGCATCATATTCTCATGAACATTAGAATCATTACCAAGAAACGAAAGTACCTGATAATTTAATTGGCGTGCGCGAGCTCTAGTAATTGGTCCTGTATATGTAATAGTAGGGGCTGTGGGTGTAACAATGGTATTGATGTCCTCATCATCCTCCCCTTCTTGAAATGAAGTCGTCCTCGACGGAAGCTCATCTTCCTCACCCAAATAAGGCTTCAAATCTGCAATGTTAAAAGTGGGACTAACCCCAAAATCTGCAGGTAGCTCAAGTTTATATGCATTATCATTTATTTTCTCTAACACCTTAAAAGGACCATCAGCACGTGGCATTAGCTTTGATTTGCGCAAATTAGGAAATCTATCTTTCTGCAAATGTAACCAAACAAGATCTCCAGGTGCAAACACAACATGTTTTCTACCCTTATCTCCAGCAAGTTTATATTTAGCATTCATACGCTCAATGTTTTCCTTAGTTAACTCATGCATTTTTAAAATCAATTCAGAACGTTCTTTAGCATCAAAATTAACCTTCTCCGAAGATGGAAGAGGCAACAAATCAATAGGTGCACGAGGTAGGAAACCATACACAATTTCAAAAGGGCACATCTTAGTAGTAGAATGCAATGAACGATTATAAGAAAATTCAATATGAGGCAAGCATTCTTCCCACATTTTCTTATTATTCTTCAAAACAGCCCTAAGCATAGTAGACAATGTTCTATTGACTACTTCAGTTTGTCCATCAGTTTGGGGGTGACAAGTAGTACTAAATAGCAGTTTAGTCCCCAACTTAGCCCATAAACATCTCCAAAAGTGGCTAAGAAATTTAGTATCACGATCTGAAACAATAGTATTTGGCACACCATGCAAGCGAATAATTTCACGAAAGAACAAATCAGCAACATTAACAGCATCATCGCTTTTATGACATGGTATAAAGTGTGCCATTTTCGAGAATCTATCCACGACAACAAATATGCTATCCCTCCCTTTCTTTGTTCGAGGTAAACCTAAAACAAAGTCCATAGATATATCCTCCCAAGGAACACTAGGTACAGGCAAAGGCATATATAAACCATGAGGATTGAGTCGTGACTTAGCTTTTTGACATGTAGTGCAGCGAGCAACAAAACGCTCAACATCCTGTCTCATCTTTGGCCAAAAGAAATGTGTAGCAAGTATGTCCTCCGTCTTCTTCACGCCAAAGTGTCCCATTAATCCTCCCCCATGCGCCTCCTGCAACAGCAAAAGACGAACGGAGCTAGCTGGAATGCATAGCTTGTTAGCACGAAACACAAATCCATCGTTAACGACAAACTTGTTCCACATTCTTCCTTCTTTACAATTCTGCATTACATCTTTAAAATCAGCATCATGCACATATTGATCTTTGATGGTCTCCAAACAAAATATTTTGAAGTCAAGTTGTGAAAGCATAGTATAGCGACGAGACAATGCATCAGCAATAACATTTTCTTTTCCCTTCTTGTGTTTAATGACATAAGGGAAAGTCTCAATGAATTCAACCCATTTAGCATGTCTACGATTCAGTTTAGCTTGACTTTTAATATGTTTCAAAGATTCATGATCAGAATGTATAACAAATTCTTTGGGCCATAAATAATGTTGCCATGTTTCTAAAGTCCGAACAAGAGCATATAATTCTTTATCATAAGTAGAATAATTCAGACTAGGCCCACTCAATTTTTCAGAAAAGTATGCAACAGGTTTGCCATCTTGTAATAACACACCTCCTAATCCAATTCCACTAGCATCACATTCAAGCTAAAAAGTCTTATTAAAATCAGGAAGTTGGAGTAAAGGAGCATGTGTCAACTTATCTTTCAATACCGTAAAGGCTTCTTCCTGTGCGGTACCCCACAGAAAAGGCACATCTTTCTTTGTAAGCTCATTGAGAGGTGCAGCAATGGTGCTGAAATCTCTCACAAAACGCCTATAGAATCCAGCGAGGCCAAGGAAACTCCTCACTTGTGTGACCGTTTTGGGCTGCGGCCAACTCTCAATAGCTTCAATCTTGGCTTTATCAACTTCAATTCCCTGTGGAGTAACAACATAGCCAAGAAAAGATACTCGGTCGGTGCAAAAGGTGCACTTTCCAAGGTTACCAAACAAACGTGCATCACGTAGAGCAATAAAAACAGCACGTAAATGTTCCAAATGTTCCTCCAAAGATTTGCTATAAATCAATATGTCATCAAAGTAAACTACCACAAATCGTCCAATGAAAGCACGTAAAACTTCGTTCATTAACCTCATGAAAGTACTAGGTGCATTAGTTAACCCAAAAGGCATGACTAACCACTCATATAATCCAAACTTAGTTTTAAATGCTGTTTTCCATTCATCTCCCAATTTCATACGAATTTGATGGTATCCACTACGCAAATCAACTTTGGAGAATATTGTAGAGCCACTCAATTCATCAAGCATATCATCTAGCCTAGGAATAGGATGACGATAACGAATAGTAATATTATTAATGCCTCTACAATCAACGCACATACGCGACGTACCATCCTTTTTCGGCACTAAAATGATAGGAACAGCACAAGGACTAAGGGATTCGCGTATATAACCTTTGTCGAGCAGTTCTTGTACTTGACGCATAATCTCCTTCGTCTCCTCTGGATTGGTACGGTATGGTGCACGGTTGGGTAATGATGCACCGGGAATTAAGTCAATTTGATGCTCAATCCCGCGAATAGGTGGTAATCCCGGTGGCACGTCTTGTGGAAAGACGTCAGCGAACTCCTGCAAAATGTTAGTGACAGCAGGAGGCAAAGAGGAAGGCACGTCCTCGAATGAAAATAATGCCTCTTTGCACACAAAAGCATAGCAAACAGATTTGCTAAAATCTAGATCATCAATATCAGATTTGGTGGCAAGTAAACATGCACTTTTCAATTTAATTTCAGAAGCAACACTAGATTGTTTATTATTATTAGGCTGCATTTGTTGCTCAAATTCTTTTGCCACAATCTGATTTTCACTCTTAGTTTTCTCCTGTTTTGCTTTATTAGCTCTATTAATATCATCTTTCAAAATGGAATCAGGAGTCATAGGAAGCAAAGTAATATTTTTATCCTTATGAACAAGAGTATACTGATTGTTTCTACCATGGTGAATAGAATTTTTATCAAATTGCCATGGTCTACCAAGTAATAAGGAACATGCTTGCATAGGTACCACATCACAATCAACATAATCAGCATATGTAGAGATACTAAAATGTACACGAACAGTACGTGTTACCTTAACCTTGCCGCTGTTGTTGAACCATTGGATGTAGTAAGGATGTGGATGTGGTCTTGTGGTGAGAGATAGCTTCTCCACCATCTCCATGCTAGCCAAGTTGTTGCAACTCCCTCCATCTATGATCACGCGAACAGAACGTTCCTTCACAACTCCCTTTGTATGGAACAAATTATGCCTCTGATTTTGCTCAGCTTGTGTAACCTGCACACTCAAAACACGTTGAGCAACTAAACATTCATACCTGTCAGCATCTTCAGGAGCCATGTATTGCGTCTCATGATCAGAATCGTCTCCACCGTGTTCGTCACGTGTAATAAGAGCCAAAGTCTCCTCATCATAGTCACTAGCGGACTCATACCCACCATCCTCAGTAACAATCATCACACGCTTAGATGGGCATTCTCTCGCATAATGACCTCCACCCTTGCAACGTCGACAAATAATATCATGTGTTTGCCCTGTTGATGCCATGGATGAAGAAGAGCTCTTTGCAGGCCCAGAAGGTGTGCTCTTGGCAGATAGTGGTGATTGTGCCTGCTTTATTGTATCACGGTTGGAGGTGGCAGCCGACGGAGGCGCCGGTGTAGCAGAACGTGTGGAAGTAGATGATGCACGTGGTGTCCATGATGAAGGTCGACCTGCAGAAAAGTTAGTCCGCGCCAATGCCTGTCGATCCTGCACTTCACGTTCAGCTTTACAAGCAAGATGGAATAAACGAGTGATATTAGTATACTCCTTATAGTCTAGAATGGTCTGAATCTCTCTATTTAATCCACCCAGAAAACGTGCAAGCATAGCTTCATTCTCCTCAACAATACCACATCTAATCATGCCAGTTTGTAATTCCTGATAATATTCTTCTACAGAATTTTTTCCTTGTCTTAAGCGCTGTAATTTTTGAAGCAATTCACGTTGATAATATGGTGGAACCCAACGAGTACGCATAGCAGTTTTCAAAGCAGCCCAAGTAGCGGGAATAGGATATAATCTACAATGTTTAGACCACCATACACATGCAAAACTAGTGAAAGCACAAACAGCAGCAGCAACCCGTCTCTCCTCGGGATATTGTAAACATGTAAAACGTTGTTCAGTTTCTAACACCCAAGTAAGATATATATCAGGAACATATATACCCTCAAAAGGTGGAATATTCAATTTCAGTTTAGGAATATGGACATCATCTCGTACCTGAGGTCGACCTGGTGGTGGTGGTGCTGGTGGCTGCACGTAGTGCTGATTTTGATCAACCTCATCCTCATAATCGCCCGCATACTCATCATCCTCCTGGGTACCAGCAGCAGCAGTAGCAGGGGCCAAAGAAGCATCAACAACATGAACAGCAGCACCAGAAGTTTGGCCATCCTCAATAGGAACACGCTTCGCTCGTCCATACTGATTCGAAAGGATGCGTTGTTGTTGTTGTTGTTGTTGGAGAGGTGCGTTAGGTGCAGCGGGTCGTGGTGGTGGAAGACGCGCGAGCAATTCATTAAACTTGTTATCGAGCTTTGTTTCGAACGTCTTCTCCATGCCATCTATCTTCTCCATGGCCTCTTCAAATCTGTTTAGCACATCTTGCACCTGTCCACTCATCATTTGCTGAAACTTATCATGAAGCTCCTTGTTCGATAAATTCTCCCAGTCAGTCTCGTCGGCTTGTGATCCTGGCATGGTTAGCAGCAATAGAAACACACAAGAATATGATCCTACAGACTACTAACAAGAGGTGGTGGTGGGTGTCACAAATCCGTCAAGCAAATCTCAAATTCTTACCAGTTCTTACCCAGCAGCAGGCGGTGATCGGCAACCGTTGTAGTCAAAAACTCTCAAAGCTTGGATAGAGCGATTACCAGGGAGAGTCAAACGCACAACGTAGATGTATGTGGATCTGGGAAGGCTTATAATATGGTAGCAAAAAGGGTCAGCAATAATCAATTCAGAGATGCAAAGTTGAATAAACGCTCAACGACGGTACTGTGCTGGTCCTAGGCTAGACCGTGCTAGAGACGCGAGCCTAGAACACTAACAAAATCACGGCGCTGCACGTAAACAAGGGAAAAGCACACTCTGGATTTTCTTTTTTCGCTCTTTTTTTTGCGCTCTTTTTTTTTTGCGCTGCTCTTTTTTTTTTGCGAAAAATCACTATAATGGCGAGTGTCTCAAAACTCTTCCTAGGTCAAACTGACAGGATGGGCACGAAATTTTTTCGACCAATTTTTTTTTTCGTTTTTTCGACTGCCCGGACCCAAAAACTGGAAACGGGTCAAAAAAAACTTCCTATAATGGCACCTGTCTCAAAACACTCAGAAACACCTAAAAATAGGATAGCCAGAAATTTTTTCGAAAAATGCGTTTTTGAAAAAATTTGGGCCTAAACGGAGCGTGGTTTCCGGACTCTTTTTTTTTTTTTTTTTTGCGAAACCTACTCCGGCAAGGAAACACGAATCGGAAACTAGATGGATCCCGAAAACAAACCTAATAAGCAAGGAACTCGGATTGGTGGTGGATATATGGTGGTGGTATATGGCAGCGGTGGTGGTAGCGGTGGTAGTATATGGATATGGATCGGTGGTGGTATATGGACACGGATTGGTGGTGGTATATGGATACGGATTCGGAGCGGTGGTGGTAGATGGCAGGGGCGATGATGATGGTGCGGCGGCGGCGTGACAACTTATGACCAGAACTCGAAACTCTAAAAGACTAGACTCTAAGACCAGCAACTAGACCGACGATGCAACCGCAAATTCAACAAAGCAAAACCCTAAAAAGATTATGCAAAGGCTCAGATTGGTTCGGATATGATGAACTAACCCTAATTTTTTTGTGGCTTTTTCGTGAACTATAGGTATGAAGAACAGACTCGATCTAAACTACGAAAAACTGGAAAATCTCACCGAGCAACCTGGAAATCTAATACCACTTGATAGAGGCAAAGGTGTCCCGTCTTTCGATGAGATGATGGATATCGCTTTGGTGGAAGTCGACTTTGACGATCCGACTACGAACGTGCAAGGACGTCGCGCCTTAGCAATCGCTAAACCAACTCCGAGAGGTTATTGACCACGCCGGAGCACGATCAACCTGACCACAAGGGTCTGTTTCCTGCGAGCAAACGAAGAACAAGCAAGAAACTGAGATTGCAATCTGGATATTGCGAATATAAGATGAAAGCTTTGTTGATCAAGGTGGGGTTCTGTGACGCCTTTGTCTGGTCGTTGAACACAAACGAAGTACGCGAAGTTGCAGCTATGGCGAACTTTTAATCTAAACAAAACCGAAAGTCTAAACGGTGCCCTAAGGGCTGTATATATGGAGGAAGAGAGGGGAATTTCGTGGCCCTTGGTGGAGGGGTCCGAAATCAACCCTATCTCTTGTTTCCCCACACATACGGACTCTAAAAATAGCCTATACTTATGTATTTCGAAATTACATGGGCCTGGCCCAATAAAAAGGTGACGCAGCACCTATAATAGCCTCGGGACGAAATTTATGAAGTGGCATCATGTATATTTCGTCCAAGGCTTCATGCACCCATTATGGTGGCTTCAAAGTCCTGAAATCATCACTTGTAACTCCGTTCTTGTTCCCCTTGCGCATGGCATCATCTCCATGCTTGTTCTTGCTCCAATGTTCATCCTTCTCCAAGCTAGGCCCTTCATTTGTAAGCAAAACAAATGTATCCAATTTAGGCAGCATCACATTCTCATGAACATTAGAATCATTACCAAGAAACGAAAGTACCTGATAATTTAATTGGCGTGCGCGAGCTCTAGTAATTGGTCCTGTATATGTAACAGTAGGGGTTGTGGGTGTAACAATGGTATTGATGTCCTCATCATGGATACCATCAAATTCGTATGAAATTGGGTGATGAATGGAAAACAGCATTTAAAACTAAGTTTGGTTTATATGAGTGGTTAGTCATGCCGTTTGGGTTAACTAATGCACCTAGTACTTTCATGAGATTAATGAACGAAGTTTTACGTGCTTTCATTGGACGATTTGTGGTAGTCTATTTTGATGATATTCTGATTTATAGCAAATCTTTGGAAGAACATTTGGAACATTTACGTGCTGTTTTTATTGCTCTACGTGATGCACGTTTGTTTGGTAACCTTGGGAAGTGCACCTTTTGCACCGACCGAGTATCTTTTCTTGGCTATGTTGTTACTCCACAGGGAATTGAAGTTGATAAAGCCAAGATTGAAGCTATTGAGAGTTGGCCGCAGCCCAAAACGGTCACACAAGTGAGGAGTTTTCTTGGCCTCGCTGGATTCTATAGGCGTTTTGTGAGAGATTTCAGCACCATTGCTGCACCTCTCAATGAGCTTACAAAGAAAGATGTGCCTTTTATTTGGGGTACCGCACAGGAAGAAGCCTTCACGGTATTGAAAGATAAGTTGACACATGCTCCTTTACTCCAACTTCCTGATTTTAATAAGACTTTTGAGCTTGAATGTGATGCTAGTGGAATTGGATTAGGAGGTGTGTTATTACAAGATGGCAAACCTGTTGCATACTTTTCTGAAAAATTGAGTGGGCCTAGTCTGAATTATTCTACTTATGATAAAGAATTATATGCTCTTGTTCGGACTTTAGAAACATGGCAACATTATTTATGGCCCAAAGAATTTGTTATACATTCTGATCATGAATCTTTGAAACATATTAAAAGTCAAGCTAAACTGAATCGTAGACATGCTAAATGGGTTGAATTTATTGAGACTTTCCCTTATGTCATTAAACACAAGAAGGGAAAAGAAAATGTTATTGCTGATGCATTGTCTCGTCGCTATACTATGCTTTCACAACTTGACTTCAAAATATTTGGTTTGGAGACCATCAAAGATCAATATGTGCATGATGCTGATTTTAAAGATGTAATGCAGAATTGTAAAGAAGGAAGAATGTGGCACAAGTTTGTCGTTAACGATGGATTTGTGTTTCGTGCTAACAAGCTATGCATTCCAGCTAGCTCCGTTCGTCTTTTGTTGTTGCAGGAGGCGCATGGAGGAGGATTAATGGGACACTTTGGCGTGAAGAAGACGGAGGACGTACTTGCTACACATTTCTTTTGGCCAAAGATGAGACGGGATGTTGAGCGTTTTATTGCTCGCTGCACTACATGTCAAAAAGCTAAGTCACGAATCAATCCTCATGGTTTATATATGCCTTTGCCTGTACCTAGTGTTCCTTGGGAGGATATATCTTTGGACTTTGTTTTAGGTTTACCTCGAACAAAGAAGGGGAGGGATAGCATATTTGTTGTCGTGGATAGATTCTCGAAAATGGCACACTTTATACCATGTCATAAAAGCGATGATGCTGTTAATGTTGCTGATTTGTTCTTTCGTGAAATTATTCGCTTGCATGGTGTGCCAAATACTATAGTTTCAGATCGTGATACTAAATTTCTTAGCCACTTTTGGAGATGTTTATGGGCTAAGTTGGGGACTAAACTGCTTTTTAGTACTACTTGTCACCCCCAAACTGATGGACAAACTGAAGTAGTCAATAGAACATTGTCTACTATGCTTAGGGCTGTTTTGAAGACTAATAAGAAAATGTGGGAGGAATGCTTGCCTCATATTGAATTTGCTTATAATCGTTCATTGCATTCTACTACTAAGATGTGCCCTTTTGAAGTTGTGTATGGTTTCCTACCTCGTGCACCTATTGATTTGTTGCCTCTTCCATCTTCGGAGAAGGTTAATTTTGATGCTAAAGAACGTGCTGAATTGATTTTTAAAATGCATGAGTTAACTAAGGAAAACATTGAGCGTATGAATGCTAAATATAAACTTGCTGGAGATAAGGGTAGAAAACATGTTGTGTTTGCACCTGGAGATCTTGTTTGGTTACATTTGCGTAAGGATAGATTTCCTGATTTGCGCAAATCAAAGCTAATGCCACGTGCTGCTGGTCCCTTTAAGGTGTTGGAGAAAGTAAATGATAATGCATATAAACTTGAGCTGCCTGCAGATTTTGGGGTTAGTCCCACTTTTAACATTGCAGATTTGAAGCCTTATTTGGGTGAGGAAGATGGGCTTTCGTCGAGGACGACTTCATTTCAAGAAGGGGAGGATGATGAGGACATCAATACCATTGTTACACCCACAGCCCCTACTGCTACATATACTAGACCAATTACTAGAGCTCGTGCACGCCAATTAAATTATCAGGTACTTTCGTTTCTTGGTAATGATTCTAATGTTCATGAGAATATGATGCTGCCTAAATTGGATACATTTGTTTTCCTTACATATGAAGGGCCTAGCTTGGAGAAGGATGGACATTGGAGCAAGAGCAAGCATGGAGATGATGCCATGCGCAAGGGGAACCAAAACGGAGTTACAAGTGATGATTTCAGGACTTTGAAGCCACCATAAGAGTGCATGAAGCCTTGGACGAAATATACAAGATGCCACTTCATAAATTTCGTCCAGAGGCTATTATAGGTGCTGCGTCACCTTATTATTGGGCCAGGCCCATGTAATTTCGAAATACATAAGTATAGGCTATTTTTAGAGTCCGTATGTGTGGGGAAACAAGAGATAGGGTTGATTTCGGACCCCTCCACCAAGGGCCACGAAATTCCCCCCTCTTCCTCCATATATACAGCCCTTAGGGCACCGTTTAGACTTTGGGTTTTCTTTAGATTAAAAGTTCGCCATAGCTGCAACTTCGCGTACTTCGTTTGTGTTCAACGACCAGACAAAGGCGTCACAGAACCCCACCTTGATCAATAAAGCTTTCATCTTATATTCGCAATATCCAGATTGCAATCTTAGTTTCTTGCTTGTTCTTCGTTTGCTCGCAGGAAACAGACCCTCGTGGTCAGGTTGATCGTGCTCCGGCGTGGTCAATAACCTCTCGGAGTTGGTTTAGCGATTGCTAAGGCGCGACGTCCTCGCACGTTCGTAGTCGGATCGTCAAAGTCGACTTCCACCAAAGCGATTTCCATCATCTCATCGAAAGACGGGGCACCTTTGCCTCTATCACTATCACTACATGCATATTTGGTTGGTGGAAGCTCTTAGTTTAATTTTGCATAGAGCCAATTGTTCCCTACAACAAAGGAATATATGTTATTTAACTACCAAGTTGGTTGAAAATATTGAGAAGGTTCCTCCAACTCAATCCCAAAGTAATAATTACAAACCAACAATTTCATTAAATAGAGTGATGAGATTAAATCAATAATTCAAGTACCAGATACTCAAGATGTCCATAACCGGGGACACGGCTAATCATGATTAGTTTGTACACTCTGCAGAGGTTTGCGCACTTTTCCCCACAAGACTTGAATACATCCATGGTCAGAGATTCGAGACACAGTCTTTCTGAAGCATTAACTCTCTACTCTGGATAGACAGTACCACCTACAACCCACTACATCTGCTAGTCTACCTCTTCAAGAGCTTCACGCAACTTACTCAACTATGCCAGAGCCCATATTGGCTTGTGGCTGCACACAGAAGTTTCTAGCATGAATAATCTGATGATCCCTTTGAGCCTGGGTGGCGGACCGTAGTATGATCACACAGGTACTCCGGGATATCCTAGGACAACACTGGATTCTTCAGGTGCCCCGACAACCACTGGGTACTCCAGGGTGCCTCAAGCAATCCACCCAGATGTGTATTTAAGTAGCCACCTTAAGTAAACCATAAATTAACAATACTCACATCTGTCATGGATACACTCACCCAAACCACGTCTACAAGCATAGCATAGCGATATAAGCATAACGTAAAAGTTACTCCCAAAGGTTTGATAATAAACATGGCAATAGGTTCTACCTGATCATCTACTTCCCAAACCCACATGTTAATCAGATCCTAACCATGCAATGTTTGTGGACTGAAACTAATGCACAAAACTGGGTAATAAAGGGATATGATCAAAGTGCTACTTGCCTTGTACTGTTGATCTAGATGATTCGCCCTCATAACTCCTGATAGTTCTACTCATCACACTTCGTTCAATCTATCATAAGGCAATCAATAGTAACCACACATAAGCAATCAGGCAAAAGAATCGAAGAAAAGATCTCGGAAAACTTCAAAAACAAGCAATTAACTCTTGCAACAGAAAACAATTTCTAACAGTGCCAAAACTGGATGGATTTGGTCTTATTAGAAAGTTTAGGTCAAGAGCTTCGATTTGCAAAAAGAATCAACCAAATCGGACTTAAGAAACTCAAGTTACAGACGAAACAAGATTGAATACTAATCTGAACTAAACTCAAATTTTAAATTGTTAAAAGCATGTTTAAGTTGGTTTACTGGACAGAGGGGATCGTTATGAAGATTTAGGAGTTGGTTTCATCGAAAACGGAGGTACCAATAAAAAGATATGATCAAAAGAAATTTGAGTATGAAACAAATTTCGAATTTTGAAAGTTGCGAAAAAAATTATTTGATGGATTCATTAGATAGGTGGAATTAAGATGAAAATATTAGCGTTGGTTTGGTCTAATTTGCATGAAAGAGTAAAAAGTTATGGCTATTTGAAATATCAGGGCCAAGTTGTTTTACGGAATAAAAAGGGCTATGGCTAAAAGAATTCTAACCTTAAAATGTAAATATAGGACTAATTTGTAAATCTAATTATTCTACCGTTTAGTTTAGAAATAATAAACTACAGAAGTATAAAAAAATACGAAGGAAGGTACCTATTAGATAGAGAGAAGACGACTTCAGAGAGGGAATACAACTTCCAGAAGTCCCACCAAAGAGGAGAAAAATATTTTTCTTTAATGAATCTAGTCATACCAAAATATTGATTAAACCCAAATCGGATATTCTTTTGAGGCTCTATGGGTCTATATTTCTAGGTGAAAGAGATAGGGGTCAAGGGTTAGACAATGTGGGACTAAACATAGACAAAATATAGAAAAGAGTGAAGAGAAAAACGCATGCGCCTAAAGCTTCGGCCGGCCGGCCGCGCACGTGCGTGCGTCAGTTTTTTTTCTTTTTTTCATAATTTTTTTCTTCCTGAAATTTATTTTAGAAGAAAAAAAAATGTAAACCTTAACGATAACAAAAAAAGAAAAAGAAAAATATGGGCCGGCTTGTATACTATGCTGCGCATGTGGGCGACAAACAATTATGAGCCGCACTCAGTTTTTTTTAGAAACAGAAAAGGAAAAACTGAATAACGAAAATAAAAGTAAAACTTTATATAGGCATATTATATATCAAAATTTTCAGAAAACGATTTTCTACAGCCTGAACATTTTCCTAGAGTCAGATAAATTCCACAAAAACTCAAATAAAGCAAACAGTGTGACTGTTGCAATAAAACCTCACAAAAATCATTTTAAAAATACTAAAATGATTTCAAATTTATTTATCTCCATTTTCTAGTGTAGGGAATAATTTTACCCTAATTTCCATATTCTATTTGTGGAGAAAAATAATTTGAATAAAACCCAAATAACTCCAAATAAAAAAGTAATTTCAAAGGGACTTTTAAATTTGATTTCTTTTAAACTCCCAACTCATATTTCATAGGATGTGAAGAAGTCATTTTATCTTCCCTCATGAAAATCATTGAGTTGCTTAAAGTTTCTGAATTTGAAATAGTTCCAAATGGAATTCAAGTCTTTTCAAAAACCCTTTTCATTTATTTAAATGGAAGAAGTCATGTTATCTTCTCTCTAGGGTTTTGTGGTGAAATGAATTTGAATTCATGGAGATCATAAATGCAAAAATGAAAGTTCGGGAAAGTCCTTTTATTCCCTCTCATTTATCTTTCAAAATGTTTCAAATTTCACTCAATTTCACACAAGCAATCATACAATGAATCAAAACTATCTATTTAATATAACATTCCAAAATTTAGAATTTTGGGATGTTACAAATTTAATTTTGAACTACAAGCACATGCTCTAGTGCACTAAAGTTGGTTGAAAAATAACATGTATGTCCTCGGGTGAATTTCTAGGTCCCATGCAAGAAATGGGAATGAAAATAAGACATCTGGGCGTCTTGGCTCGGCCGAGAACATTGAGAAACTTGGTTATAATACTCTTGTAAATCCAAAACTTGCCTGAAAATCATGAAACTTGGCATGGTGTCATGTCATGGTACTATCATGTTGTGGTAATTTTTTGGCCGAATAGGACCAGTTTTGGTATAAGCTTCTTGCAAACCAGAACTCCTCTCAAGAAGGCTCGTGGTTCTGAGAGGGAACATGCCACCTTTTTGTGCGAAACGATATACGCTGCCCCCCTTTGATTTTCTTTACAAAGGCAACATAGAGCTATATGAGTGTCCTGTTAAATTTTGTAATTATTCCGGGTTAGTTCGGCCTTTTTTATACATTAATTGAGTTTTTGGACATTTAATGTGCATACTTCAAATTTGAACTACAAGCACATGCTCCAGTGCACCAAAGTTGGTTGAAAAACCACATGTCTGTCCTCGTGTGAATTTCTAGGTCCCATGTAAGAAATGAGATGAAAATCAAACATCCGGGCATCGTGGCTCGGCCGAGAACATTGAGAAACTTGGTTTTAAAATTCTTGTAAATCCAAAACAAACCAGAAAATCATGAAACTTGGCATGGTGCCATATCATGGTACTATCATGCTGTGGTAAAAAACTTGGCCGAATTGGAACAAGTTTTGGTATAAGCTTCTTGCAAACCAGAGCTTCTCGCAAGAAGGCTCGTGGTTTTGAGAGGGAACGTGCCACCTTTGTGCGCGAAACGATATACGCTTCCCTCCCTTGATTTTCTTTACAGAGGCAACATAGAACTATATGAGTGTCGTGTTAAATTTTGGAATTATTCCGGGTTCATTCGGCCTTCTTTATACATTAATTGAGTTTTTGGACATTTAATGTGCATAATTCAAATTTGAACTACAAGCACATGCTCTAGTGCACCAAAGTTGGCTGAAAAATCACATGTGTGTCCTCGGGTAAATTTCTAGGTCCCATGCAAGAAATGGGAATGAAATTCAAACATCTGGGCGTCATGGCTCGGCTGGAAACATTGAGAAACTTGGTTTTTTTATTCCTGTAAATCCAAAACTCGCCTGGAAATTATGAAACTTGGCATGGTGTCATGACATGCCAATAACATGCTGTTGAAAAGAACTTGGCCGAATTGGAACGAGTTTTGGTATAAGCTTCTTACAAACTAGAGCTTCTCTCAAGAAGGCTCGTGGTTCTGAGAGGGAATGTGTCACCTTTGTGTGTGAAAAGATATACGCTGCCCCCCCCCCTTGAATTTCTTTACAGAGGCAATATAGAACTTTATGATTGTCGTGTTAAATTTTGGGATTAGTCCGGGTTCTGTTGGCCTTGTTTATACATTAATTGAGTTTCTGGTCATTTAATGTGCACAATTCAATTTTGAACTACAAGCACATGCTCCAGTGCACCAAAGTTGGTTGAAAAATAACATTTATGTCCTCGGGTGAATTTCTAGGTCCCATGCAAGAAATAGGAATGAAATTCAAACATCTGGGCATCGTGGCTTGGCCGAGAACATTTAGAAACTTGGTTTTAAAATTCTTGTAAATCCAAAACACGCCTAAAAATCATGAAACTTGGCATGGTGTCATGTCATGGTACTATTATGCTCTGGTAAAAAAAATTGGCAGAACTGGAACAAGTTCTGGTATAAGCTTCTTGCAAACCGGATCTTCTCTCTTGAAGGCTCGTGGTTCTGAGAGGGAATGTGCCACCTTTGTGTGCGAAACGATATACGCTGCCCCCCCCCCCTTGATTTTCTTTACAGAGGCAACATAGAACTATACGAGTGTCGTGTTAAATTTTGGAATTATTCCAGGTTCATTTGGCCTTTTATACATTAATTGAGTTTTTGGTCATTTAATGTGCATAATTCAAATTTGAACTACAAGCACATGCTCCGGTGCACCAAAGTTGGTTGAAAAATCACATGTGTGTCCTCGGGTAAATTTGTAGGTCCCATGCAACAAATGGGAATGAAATTCAAACATTTGGGCGTCATGGCTCGGTCGGAAACATTGAGAAAGTTGGTTTTTTAATTCCTGTAAATCCAAAACACACATGAAAATCATGTAACTTGGCTTGGTGTCATGACATGGCACCAACATGTTGTGGTAATTTTGCTGTCCGATTTGCGAAGGCGCACACATTAACAATCAACAAAGTTATTTTGGAACAAGTGCTGTCACGTTACAATCAGAAACATAAGTATTATTAAAACCATGCGTGTTCTACTTACTAATCACTTGCCTCCACGCGTCCCCCTTTTTTATTGGCTAGGAGATGCCGTGTGGGGTAGCTATTTGAGTACGAGAGGCATGCGATCAGACCCCTGCGCGTGCTCATTGGGAGGAGAGCCCTTTGACCTCTATCCGCCGCACATCTCCCTCCCAACGTCTCCATTAATGGCGCCCGAGCCCCTGTTTTCACGGCGTGGCTATGTCTCACTGGACTGAGATTTAAGAGAGAAAAATGAAAATCTGAAAAGAAAGTTTTTCAGGGATCTTGATGTAAGATCCAATGGACCTATATAGCATCAACTGCGACTTATAGCAAGCATGATGAATATAAGGAGGACGATAGTGGATAATAATTGTCTTACATATCTAGGAAGGTAATTAAAAAAGCCACATGCGGCTACGCCCGAAATACACAAGGGCAAAAGAAGAAGGAAGACACATACAACGATCTTGCTCGCTGATCTCTACTTTCTTGATGCGCTACAGGTCGCGAAGACTAGTTCTCGCGGCGAGCGGCGATGATCTCTTTCATCAGTTTCATGTCCTTAATACGCTGCTCGGCAGCAACCACGGATTCCTCCACCAGCCTTTCGTGCTCGATGCGGAGCATGGCATTCTCATCTGTAAGTTTCTTGACGATGATGCCCCTCCTCTTCAACAAGGCAGCGGTCTCCTCCGCCTGCTTTGCCCTTCCGGCGATCTTCGCCCTCAGCAGGTCGCGCTCGGCCTGGAGCTTCGCATTGCCCTCCCCTACTTGCCGGATCATGCCGGTAGCCTGTTCAAACGAGGCATTCATCTGGTCCTGCAGCTTCATCCAACCGGAGATCTGATCCATCTGGTTATGGACGATCGCATGCATGTGCCTGTAAGAGTCCTCGCCTACCCGCGAGACATTTTCCCAGGCCGCCGCGGTGCGGGAGAACATCTCTGCTGCATTCACGGCATGGCAGGACATCTCTGCTGCTTTCACGACGCATCCCGACCAGTCTGCTGCATCGAAGGTGCCGCGGGACCTCCGTGCTGCTTCGACGGGACCTCTATGCTGCTACTGCCGCGCGGCAGGACATGTCAACTGCTTTTGCGGCTAGGCGGGTTATCTCTTGTGCTTCCGCTTCCACTCTCGCGTCTCCCTGGTGGTAATCTCTCGACCCAGAACTCACGCTGGCCATGGAAGACGCAAGAGAACGATGCTGAATGACTTGTTTGCTTTTGTGGATGAGGAGTTGAGAAAGGAATGTGCAGTCATCTTGGCATAGTACAATATTTATAACCGAGTACTAATTCACTCCTAAGTGGGAAATGGTTTAGGTTGTGATAGGTGTGAACAGGTTTGCAATTAAATACTATATCGTGTGACCGGTGTGAACAAGAGTAGTAATTTGTAATGTGACGAGACGCAAGCTCAAAATTTATTGACGGTTCTAGTTTCGAAGTGCGGAACTAGTCCCGGATGGCGTAACGTGGGCACTTGTTCTAGACCGTGGTGTAGCTATTTTGTAATATGCCATGGTACTTCTTTTTCTACTGTTGTGTACGTGCAATAACAGGCACCGTCGGATACATATCTTACGGTTATTGGGGCGTTCGACAGAATAGCCTCGTGGCGAGCTATAGACTAGTCTTTTTTTCACACGCATTACATCAACACATATCATCTCTCTCCCTCTTTCCCATGCACACACCTAGTCTCTCGGGACTTCTTGCACGCACTATCTCTAGTTCCCTAGGTCGATGCCACCCACATACACCTGTACTATGAGTTTAGTACATTATACACGAAGAGAAGAGCTGCCCGCACACACTCATCCTCTCTCACACACGCATCTGTAGCTACAAATTGTAGTGTACTCAACCAACGGATTGGCTCTACCATAGGTTCCCATTGCTCCTTGGCCTTGAGATTGAGAAGTTTAAAACACAGAGGCTAACCTGGAGGCGTGAGGTTTTGGTTAATGTGCGGGCCGCACACGGCACCAACACGACGCGAAGCTTCGTCTGCCTGGTGCGCTGTTGGGTGAGTACTACTAGTAGTAGTACTACTTTGATGTGTGGCGTCAACTCGAACAAGGATGCAACACTTCCTGAACAAACAAGCATATAAGCTTCTTATACTTCTTACCCAAAGGATTTTTATATCCAACAGACACAAAATATTCGTTCGGCTGTTGGAAATTACTTTAACTATTGATGTGATGTCGAAGTAATTGTTGCGTCGCCACCAAAACCCACCTTCTCTTAAGCTAAAGTAGACCGAGCTAACCCCTATATTAGCATATTACTAAGATATGCAGAAGGCACTTCAGAATCATTTAGGAGGTGAGCTTGTCAATCTGAATATGGAGGAACACCGTCCTCGAAAACCCCACCCCGACCAGCAGCTTGGGCGGAACTGTGGAGAAGGTTAGCTCCTGCACGTCGACTTCGCCGGGATCCTTGCTGCTTGTCACCTCGATTTCCAACTTGACGGTGTCGGTCCTGCCTTTGGGCTCCCCCGGCGAGCCGTTCGCCCATAGCTTGGCCACGTAGTGCGGCAGTGGGGACACCCCCGCTCTAATGCAGACAACCGACACGGCGATAGGCGCGCCGATGTAGAGCATGCCGCCAACCAAGAAAAATGCACGGCCGTCCTCCTCCGCAAACAGCAAGAGCTGTTGCTCTGACATTGGCACTTGCAGCTGGAGCACCTTGTCGTACTGGATCATGTGCACGGGCATGGGATGGACGGTGCTGATGTGGTGGGAGAGCACCGGCGGCGGGCCCTCGTAGCCGCAGACGGACACGGGGCATTTGCAGGGCGCGAGTGGACACACGCTCTGGTGATCGGCAAGCTTGTGGTAAGTGACATAGAGCCCACGACCTTCGTGCGGGCACTCGCCCTCACCGAGGAGAGGACTACATCCATCGCCATGTTCTGCACGTCGAAGCCGCCGCCGAGCTCGCACTTCTGGCACTGCCGCTGGCTCCGAGGGCGCTCGCCACCACAGTCCGCGCAGGCCAGGTGCCCTCCCTTGCACTGCACAAATCAATCGAACAACACATCAATCAAGAAACCTGCACCTTGCTCGATCAATAAAACGAACGAGGTGTATTGAACCTCATACACTGGAGGCTTCAAGGGGCGGAGGCACAAGGGGCAGTGGAGCAAGGTGAGGTCCGTAGAGACCATAGGGATCTCCATCGTTGGGTCCTATTCTGTCGGCATGATCTTGCCCTCCTCGTGCACAACCATCTCTCGCTTTAGGGCCGGGGCATTACATCACATATTCATACTACTTCAAGGTGCATTAAATCAACACATGCAAGTACATTATCAAAAGGAAAGTCACGGCATGCATGCATGCGTTGTAATTAATGCATCGGCAAACACAAATTATTGAAATATATCGAGTGCACTGCTTTGATGTGTCGCATCAACTCGTACAAAGGAGAATTTTGATTACAACAGCCTCTCCCTCGCCCATGAGCATGGTGGCTCGCCGGACTAGGAGAAGCTTTCGCTACACACTCCCCCTCCCGCACGCGGTGGACATGCAGCAGTTCATTCGGTGTCAAATGGCAGAAGCATACTACTAGTACTCCACTACAGTAGTACCATCATTGTTCGACTTCCCGAAGAGGCGAAGAGCCAAGCACAACCCAGACGCTCGTGTGGCAGTTTCATGTGTAGGGGAGGTAGTATAATGAGGTAGTCTAGGATAGCGTGTACCATGCCTCTAAGCTTAAAATCGTTGGAGTCGGCTCCATGCTAGGAGGCCACCTTGAAGCATTTTTTTGATTAAAATAATCTTCTGGCTCTACCTGTCATCCTGGTTATTATAGTTTGTACGCTCATCTGGTCAAGAAAGGAATATATACTTTAATTTGTGGTGGGGTAAATGTTAGAGGTTGCAGCAAATATATTGTACACTGCTGGTCCCAAGTTTAGAGGCAGGCATGTGGGGCTAGTGCTATGATGTGTCGCGTCAACTCATACAACAAGGAGAAGCTTGATTTTACTACTACACGCCCTCTCCCTCGCCCATGCGCGCAGTGGCTCGCAAACGAGGACAGACTTTTGCTTACTACAACAAGCTATCCCTCCCGCACGCGGTGGACGAACATGCAGCAGTTGATTCGATACTATAGAAGTAGTAACATCATTGTTCGTCTTCTCGAAGAGGAGAAGAGCCAAGCGCAACCCGAACGTGGCAGTTATGAATGCTCGCGTGGCAGTCTTTGTGTAGGGGTGGGGCGTGGTGAGGAGCCTTGGAGCACGCATATAGCCAGGCTCTTGCATGGGACAAAATTGCCATGTAATCAGGCTATAAGCCCACTATTGTACTTGCTCTTGATAGTATAGCCCTGTAAACCGGAAAGGAAGGACTACTTCCTCCGTTTTTATTTAGTCTGCGTATTAGATTTGGTAAAAGTCAAGCATTATAAACCTTGACCAAGTTTATATAAATATATATTAACATAAGGAATAACAAACCAGTACAATTAGATTTATTATTGAATGTACTTTCACATCATATATACTCTATTTGTTATGATAGATGTTTATATTATTTTTTATAAACTTGGTCAAACTTTATGAAAATTTGACTTCAATCAACTCTAATATGTAGAGTAAATAAAAAGGAGGGAATATTTGCCTTTCTAGAGATTTCAACAAGTGACCAAGAGTACGCCCTAAATGAGTACATATGGAGCAAAATGAGTGAATCTACACCGTAAATAAATACGTAGTTCTCTCGTTTTCCTCTCCGCCTTAGTCGCGGTGCACAATATTGAGTGATGAGGACATCAATACCATTGTTACACCCACAGCCCCTACTGCTACATATACTGGACCAATTACTAGAGCTCGCGCACGCAATTAAATTATCAGGTACTTTCGTTTCTTGGTAATGATTCTAATGTTCATGAGAATATGATGCTGCCTAAATTGGATACATTTGTTTTGCTTACAAATGAAGGGCTTAGCTTGGAGAAGGATGGACATTGGAGCAAGAGCAAGCATGGAGATGATGCCATGCGCAAGGGGAACCAGAACGGAGTTACAAGTGATGATTTCAGGACTTTGAAGCCACCATAAGAGTGCATGAAGCCTTGGACGAAATATACAAGATGCCACTTCATAAATTTCGTCCAGAGGCTATTATAGGTGCTGCGTCACCTTTTTATTGGGCCAGGCCCATGTAATTTCGAAATACATAAGTATAGGCTATTTTTAGAGTCCGTATGTGTGGGGAAACAAGAGATAGGGTTGATTTCGGACCCCTCCACCAAGGGCCACGAAATTCCCCCTCTCTTCCTCCATATATACAGCCCCTAGGGCACCGTTTAGACTTTGGGTTTTGTTTAGATTAAAAGTTCGCCATAGCTGCAACTTCGCGTACTTCGTTTGTGTTCAACGACCAGAAAAAGGCGTCACAGAACCCCACCTTGATCAATAAAGCTTTCATCTTATATTCGCAATATCCAGATTGCAATCTTAGTTTCTTGCTTGTTCTTCGTTTGCTCGCAGGAAACAGACCCTCGTGGTCAGGTTGATCGTGCTCCGGCGTGGTCAATAACCTCTCGGAGTTGGTTTAGCGATTGCTAAGGCGCGACGTCCTCGCACGTTCGTAGTCGGATCGTCAAAGTCGACTTCCACCAAAGCGATTACCATCATCTCATCGAAAGACGGGACACCTTTGCCTCTATCAAGTGGTATCAGATTTCCAGGTTGCTCGGTGAGATTTTCCAGTTTTTCGTAGTTTAGATCGAGTCTGTTCTTCATACCTATAGTCCACGAAAAAGCCACACAAAAAAATTAGGGTTAGTTCATCATATCCGAACCAATCTGAGCCTTTGCATAATCTTTTTAGGGTTTTGCTTTGTTGAATTTGCGGTTGCATCGTCGGTCTAGTTGCTGGTCTTAGAGTCTAGTCTTTTAGAGTTTCGAGTTCTGGTCATAAGTTGTCACGCCGCCGCCGCACCATCATCATCGCCCCTGCCATCTACCACCACCACTCCGAATCCGTATCCTTATACCACCACCAATCCGTGTCCATATCCACCGATCCATATCCATATACTACCACCGCTACCACCACCGCTGCCATATACCACAACCATATATCCACCACCAATCCGAGTTCCTTGCTTATTAGGTTTGTTTTCGGGATCCATCTAGTTTCCGATTCGTGTTTCCTTGCCGGAGTAGGTTTCGAAAAAAAAAGAGTCTGGAAACCACGCTCCGTTTAGGCCCAAAATTTTTCGAAAACGCATTTTTCGAAAAAATTTCTGGCTATCTTATTTTTAGGTGTTTCTGAGTGTTTTGAGACAGGTGCCATTATAGGAAGTTTTTTTTGACCCGTTTCCAGTTTTTGGGTCCGGGCAGTCGAAAAAACGAAAAAAAAAATTGGTCGAAATAATTTCGTGCCCATCCTGTCAGTTTGACCTAGGAAGCGTTTTGAGACACTCGCCATTATAGTGATTTTTTGCAAAAAAAAAGAGCAGCGCAAAAAAAAAGAGCAGCACAAAAAAAAGAGCGAAAAAAAAAACCAGAGTGTGCTTTTCCCTTGTTTATGCGCAGCGCCGTGATTTTGTTAGTGTTCTAGGCTCGCGTCTCTAGCACAGTCTAGCCTAGGACCAGCACAGTACCGTCGTTGAGCGTTTATTCAACTTTGCATCTCTGAATTGATTATTGCTGACCCTTTTTGCTACCATATTATAAGCCTTCCCAGCTCCACATACATCTACGTCGTGCGTTTGACTCTCCCTGGTAATCGCTCTATCCAAGCTTTGAGAGTTTTTGACTACAACGGTTGCCGATCACCGCCTGCTGCTGGGTAAGAACTGGTAAGAATTTGAGATTTGCTTGACGGATTTGTGACACCCACCACCACCTCTTGTTAGTAGTTTGTAGGATCATATTCTTGTGTGTTTCTATTGCTGCTAACCATGCCAGGATCACAAGCCGACGAGACTGACTGGGAGAACATGACGAATAAGGATTTGCATGATAAATTTCAGCAAATGATGAGTGGACAGGTGCAAGATGTGCTAAACAGATTTGAAGAGGCCATGGAGACGATAGATGGCATGGAGAAGACGTTCGAAACAAAGCTCGATAACAAGTTTAATGAATTGCTCGCGCGTCTTCCACCACCACCACCCGCTGCACCTAACGCACCTCTCCAACGACAACAACAACAACAACGCATCCTTTCGAATCAGTATGGACGAGCGAAGCGTGTTCCTATTGAGGATGGCCAAACTTCTGGTGCTGCTGTTCATGTTGTTGATGCTTCTTTGGCCCCTGCTACTGCTGCTGCTGGTACCCAGGAGGATGATGAGTATGTGGGCGATTATGAGGATGAGGTTGATCAAAATCAGCACTACGTGCAGCCACCAGCACCACCACCACCAGGTCGACCTCAGGTATATATTCGTAATGGTAGGCCTGCACCACCACCTCAGGTACGAGATGATGTCCATATTCCTAAACTGAAATTGAATATTCCACCATTTGAGGGTAGATATGTTCCTGATATATATCTTACTTGGGAGTTAGAAACTGAACAACGTTTTTCTTGTTTACAATATCCCGAGGAGAGACGGGTTGCTGCTGCTGTTTGTGCTTTCACTAGTTTTGCATGTGTATGGTGGTCTGAACATTGTAGATTATATCCTATTCCCGCTACTTGGGCTGCTTTGAAAACTGCTATGCGTACTCGTTGGGTTCCACCATATTATCAACGTGAATTGCTTCAAAAATTACAGCGCTTAAGACAAGGAAAAAATTCTGTAGAAGAATATTATCAGGAATTACAAACTGGCATGATTAGATGTGGTATTGTTGAGGAGAATGAAGCTATGCTTGCACGTTTTCTGGGTGGATTAAATAGAGAGATTCAGACCATTCTAGATTATAAGGAGTATACTAATATCACTCGTTTATTCCATCTTGCTTGTAAAGCTGAACGTGAAGTGCAGGATCGACAGGCATTGGCGCGGACTAACTTCTCTGCAGGTCGACCTTCATCATGGACACCACATGCATCATCTACTTCCACACGTTCTGCTACACCGGCGCCTCCGTCGGCTGCCACCTCCAACCGTGATACAATAAAGCAGGCACAATCACCACTATCTGCCAAGAGCACATCTTCTGGGCCTGCAAAGAGCTCTTCTTCATCCATGGCATCAACAGGGCAAACACATGATATTATTTGTCGACGTTGCAAGGGTGGAGGTCATTATGCGAGAGAATGCCCCTCTAAGCGTGTGATGATTGTTACTGAGGATGGTGGGTATGAGTCCGCTAGTGACTATGATGAGGAGACTTTGGCTCTTATTACACGTGACGAACACGGTGGAGAAGATTCTGATCATGAGACGCAATACATGGCTCCTGAAGATGCTGACAGATATGAATGTTTAGTTGCTCAACGTGTTTTGAGTGTGCAGGTTACACAAGCTGAGCAAAATCAGAGGCATAATTTGTTCCATACAAAGGGAGTTGTGAAGGAACGTTCTGTTCGCGTGATCATAGATGGAGGGAGTTGCAACAACTTGGCTAGCATGGAGATGGTGGAGAAGCTATCTCTCACCACAAGACCACATCCACATCCTTACTACATCCAATGGTTCAACAACAGCGGCAAGGTTAAGGTAACACGTACTGTTCGTGTGCATTTTAGTATCTCTACATATGCTGATTATGTTGATTGTGATGTGGTACCTATGCAAGCATGTTCCTTATTACTTGGTAGACCATGGCAATTTGATAAAAATTCTATTCACCATGGTAGAAACAATCAGTATACTCTTGTTCATAAGGATAAAAATATTACTTTGCTTCCTATGACTCCTGATTCCATTTTGAAAGATGATCTTAATAGAGCTAATAAAGCAAAACAGGAGAAAACTAAGAGTGAAAATCAAATTGTGGCAAAAGAATTTGAGCAACAAATGCAGCCTAATAATAATAAACAATCTAGTGTTGCTTCTAAAATTAAATTGAAAAGTGCATGTTTACTTGCCACCAAATCTGATATTGATGATCTAGATTTTAGCAAATCTGTTTGCTATGCTTTTGTGTGCAAAGAGGCATTATTTTCATTCGAGGACGTGCCTTCCTCTTTGCCTCCTGCTGTCACTAACATTTTGCAGGAGTTCGCTGACGTCTTTCCACAAGACGTGCCACCGGGATTACCACCTATTCGCGGGATTGAGCATCAAATTGACTTAATTCCCGGTGCATCATTACCCAACCGTGCACCATACCATACCAATCCAGAGGAGACGAAGGAGATTATGCGTCAAGTACAAGAACTGCTCGACAAAGGTTATATACGCGAATCCCTTAGTCCTTGTGCTGTTCCTATCATTTTAGTGCCGAAAAAGGATGGTACGTCGCGTATGTGCGTTGATTGTAGAGGCATTAATAATATTACTATTCGTTATCGTCATCCTATTCCTAGGCTAGATGATATGCTTGATGAATTGAGTGGCTCTACAATATTCTCCAAAGTTGATTTGCATAGTGGATACCATCAAATTCGTATGAAATTGGGAGATGAATGGAAAACAACATTTAAAACTTGGATTATATGAGTGGTTAGTCATGCCTTTTGGGTTAACTGATGCACCTAGTACTTTCATGAGGTTAATGAACGAAGTTTTACGTGCTTTCATTGGACGATTTGTGGTAGTTTACTTTAATGACATATTGATTTATAGCAAATCTTTGGAGGAACATTTGGAACATTTACGTGCTGTTTTTATTGCTCTACGTGATGCACGTTTGTTTGGTAACCTTGGAAAGTGCACCTTTTGCACCGACCGAGTATCTTTTCTTGGCTATGTTGTTACTCCACAGGGAATTGAAGTTGATAAAGCCAAAATTGAAGCTATTGAGAGTTGGCCACAGCCCAAAACGGTCACACAAGTGAGGAGTTTCCTTGGCCTCGCTGGATTCTATAGGCGTTTTGTGAGAGATTTCAGCACCATTGCTGCACCTCTCAATGAGCTTACAAAGAAAGATGTGCCTTTTCTGTGGGGTACCGCACAGGAAGAAGCCTTCTCGGTATTGAAAGATAAGTTGACACATGCTCCTTTACTCCAACTTCCTGATTTTAATAAGACTTTTGAGCTTGAATGTGATGCTAGTGGAATTGGATTAGGAGGTGTGTTATTACAAGATGGCAAACCTGTTGCATACTTTTCTGAAAAATTGAGTGGGCCTAGTCTGAATTATTCTACTTATGATAAAGAATTATATGCTCTTGTTCGGACTTTAGAAACATGGCAACATTATTTATGGCCCAAAGAATTTGTTATACATTCTGATCATGAATCTTTGAAACATATTAAAAGTCAAGCTAAACTGAATCGTAGACATGCTAAATGGGTTGAATTCATTGAGACTTTCCCTTATGTCATTAAACACAAGAAGGGAAAAGAAAATGTTATTGCTGATGCATTGTCTCGTCGCTATACTATGCTTTCACAACTTGACTTCAAAATATTTGGTTTGGAGACCATCAAAGATCAATATGTGCATGATGCTGATTTTAAAGATGTAATGCAGAATTGTAAAGAAGGAAGAATGTGGAACAAGTTTGTCGTTAACGATGGATTTGTGTTTCGTGCTAACAAGCTATGCATTCCAGCTAGCTCCGTTCGTCTTTTGCTGTTGCAGGAGGCGCATGGGGGAGGATTAATGGGACACTTTGGCGTGAAGAAGACGGAGGACGTACTTGCTACACATTTCTTTTGGCCAAAGATGAGACGGGATGTTGAGCGTTTTGTTGCTCGCTGCACTACATGTCAAAAAGCTAAGTCACGACTCAATCCTCATGGTTTATATATGCCTTTGCCTGTACCTAGTGTTCCTTGGGAGGATATATCTATGGACTTTGTTTTAGGTTTACCTCGAACAAAGAAGGGGAGGGATAGCATATTTGTTGTCGTGGATAGATTCTCGAAAATGGCACACTTTATACCATGTCATAAAAGCGATGATGCTGTTAATGTTGCTGATTTGTTCTTTCGTGAAATTATTCGCTTGCATGGTGTGCCAAATACTATTGTTTCAGATCGTGATACTAAATTTCTTAGCCACTTTTGGAGATGTTTATGGGCTAAGTTGGGGACTAAACTGCTATTTAGTACTACTTGTCACCCCCAAACTGATGGACAAACTGAAGTAGTCAATAGAACATTGTCTACTATGCTTAGGGCTGTTTTGAAGAATAATAAGAAAATGTGGGAAGAATGCTTGCCTCATATTGAATTTGCTTATAATCGTTCATTGCATTCTACTACTAAGATGTGCCCTTTTGAAATTGTGTATGGTTTCCTACCTCGTGCACCTATTGATTTGTTGCCTCTTCCATCTTCGGAGAAGGTTAATTTTGATGCTAAAGAACGTTCTGAATTGATTTTAAAAATGCATGAGTTAACTAAGGAAAACATTGAGCGTATGAATGCTAAATATAAACTTGCTGGAGATAAGGGTAGAAAACATGTTGTGTTTGCACCTGGAGATCTTGTTTGGTTACATTTGCGTAAAGATAGATTTCCTAATTTGCGCAAATCAAAGCTAATGCCACGTGCTGATGGTCCCTTTAAGGTGTTAGAGAAAATAAATGATAATGCATATAAACTTGAGCTGCCTGCAGATTTTGGGGTTAGTCCCACTTTTAACATTGCAGATTTGAAGCCTTATTTGGGTGAGGAAAATGAGCTTCCGTCGAGGACGACTTCATTTCAAGAAGGGGAGGATGATGAGGACATCAATACCATTGTTACACCCACAGCCCCTACTGCTACATATACTGGACCAATTACTAGAGCTCGCGCACGCCAATTAAATTATCAGGTACTTTCGTTTCTTGGTAATGATTCTAATGTTCATGAGAATATGATGCTGCCTAAATTGGATACATTTGTTTTGCTTACAAATGAAGGGCCTAGCTTGGAGAAGGATGGACATTGGAGCAAGAGCAAGCATGGAGATGATGCCATGCGCAAGGGGAACTAGAACGGAGTTACAAGTGATGATTTCAGGACTTTGAAGCCACCATAAGAGTGCATGAAGCCTTGGACGAAATATACAAGATGCCACTTCATAAATTTCGTCCAGAGGCTATTATAGGTGCTGCGTCACCTTTTTATTGGGCCAGGCCCATGTAATTTCGAAATACATAAGTATAGGCTATTTTTAGAGTCCGTATGTGTGGGGAAACAAGAGATAGGGTTGATTTCGGACCCCTCCACCAAGGGCCACGAAATTCCCCCTCTCTTCCTCCATATATACAGCCCTTAGGGCACCGTTTAGACTTTGGGTTTTGCTTAGATTAAAAGTTCGCCATAGCTGCAACTTCGCGTACTTCGTTTGTGTTCAACGACCAGACAAAGGCGTCACAGAACCCCACCTTGATCAATAAAGCTTTCATCTTATATTCGCAATATCCAGATTGCAATCTTAGTTTCTTGCTTGTTCTTCGTTTGCTCGCAGGAAACAGACCCTCGTGGTCAGGTTGATCGTGCTCCGGCGTGGTCAATAACCTCTCGGAGTTGGTTTAGCGATTGCTAAGGCGCGACGTCCTCGCACGTTCGTAGTCGGATCGTCAAAGTCGACTTCCACCAAAGCGATTACCATCATCTCATCGAAAGACGGGACACCTTTGCCTCTATCATTGAGTATACTACTACTGACTAGTTCATCGCAAAAAACAAACAAACTACTGACTAGTCTCTTTTTGACACACATTTACGTTGATACGACTTGAATGCCAACGAGGCAGAGGGTAGCGGTTCCCAAAACATTGAACGGTCAATGATGCCTCTGCATTGAGTTAGCATGTAGAGGTAGGAGTAAGTAATTGAAGAAGCAGAATGGAGCCAGCAGGATGTGAATGCAACGCAGTTTGGACTCTCATAAGGGCACCCCACCACTCCAATCCATCTACTCCTAGTCTATTCGCAACACTGCCCACTCCAATCCAAGACCAATACCAAGTGACCAGAAGCCACAAGCACACATGGCGTCGATGGACGCGAGCGGCAGTCGGCTGTGCCAAATCGTCCAAGACACTGGCCTATGGCCCTACACTACAGATCGTTTCCAGACGGAGCTAGTGACCGCCGGCGTCATAGCCCTTGTCGACGCCGGCTTCGCCTCTCGCATGTGCCAGATGATGGTCGACTCCATCCGCAAGTTCACCGCCGTCAAGAAGCGCGCGGATGACCTTACCGTACTACTGCAGCCCGCGTGCCCAGGCTCCTCGTTGCCTGCCACCCTCATCGGCCTCCAAGGTGACAAACTCTTTGAAGCACTGGTGGCCCTGCAGGTGTCGGAGGTTGTGATAAAGAATGTGCACCTCGGGGCCACGCTCGCCGCGTAGCGCCTCACTATGCAAGAAACCGTTGACCTGCACATCCACGTCTTCAAGGAAATCGTCTACATAGGCCACTACAAGGCCAGCAAGGACAGAAAGACGTTGGCCTTCTTCCAGCGGCTGGAATCTTTGGACGCCATTGTTCAGAAGTACGTTGAACTGGCCACGAAAGCCGCTACTACTTAGCCGCCGTCCGGTGGGCCGGCGCCCTGAGTCGAGGAGGTGGATGTCGTCGATGGATGCATCTTTCTTCTTGCCTCCTGTAACCAACACGACATCGCCTTGTGGCCTTAATGTGTTATTAGTGTATGACATTTTTATTCCAGTCGTAAATGACATGTGTGATCCCTTGCTCTTATTTGGCATTAATTATATGTAGTATCACTGTCTTCGACCTGGTGTACTACCTAGGTCCTGGTTTATTACCCTTTTGTAATTTGTGCTAAATTTTGACCAAAGATTTAATTGACAAAATGTTAGTGCATGTCAACAAAAATTATATCATTTGATTTGTATTTGAACATAGTTTTCAATGATATAATTCTGGTGACATGCATGAACATTTTGTTAGTCTAATTTTGACTTCAGCAACCCAACCTACATGGAGGGAGTGTTGTATATATTGGCGTGAAAACCAAACTTATATATTCAAAACTGAGCGTTACTACAAGTCACGAGATTAAAATGAGAAAGTGGAACAAGTACAACATGACTGTGCTGTTCGCATCGCACCCCCACACAGTCGCGATGTTCTTGACCCGCATTTACAATTATATGACTTGAATGCCAAGGAGGGAGAGGGCAGTGGTTCCCGAGATGTTGAACGGTCAATGATGCATCCTCAATTAGCATACAGAGGGAATTAATTGGAGAAGCAGAATAAAGCCAACACGATGCGAATGCAACAGAGTTTGGACTCTCATATAAAGGTGCCCCACCACTCCAATCCATCTACTCCTAGTCTCTACGCAACACTGCTCACTCCAATCCAAGACCAAGTGACATGAAGACACAAGCACCTATGGAGGCGATGGACGCGAGCGGCAGTGGGCTATGCCAGATCATCGAAGATGCCGGCCTGCTGCCCCGCACCGTGCAGCATTTCCAGATAGTGCCGGTGATAGAGGCAAAGGTGTCCCGTCTTTCGATGAGATGGTGGATTTCGCTTTGGTGGAAGTCGACTTTGACGATCCGACTACGAACGTGCGAGGACGTCGCGCCTTAGCAATCGCTAAACCAACTTCGAGAGGTTATTGACCACGCCAGGGCACGATCAACCTGACCACGAGGGTCTGTTTCCTGCGAGCAAACGAAGAACAAGCAAGAAACTGAGATTGCAATCTGGATATTGCGAATATAAGATGAAAGCTTTATTGATCAAGGTGGGGTTCTGTGACGCCTTTGTCTGGTCGTTGAACACAAACGAAGTACACGAAGTTGCAGCTATGGCGAACTTTTAATCTAAACAAAACCCAAAGTCTAAACGGTGCCCTAAGGGCTGTATATATGGAGGAAGAGAGGGGAATTTCGTGGCCCTTGGTGGAGGGGTCCGAAATCAACCCTATCTCTTGTTTCCCCACACATACGGACTCTAAAAATAGCCTATACTTATGTATTTCGAAATTACATGGGCCTGGCCCAATAAAAAGGTGACGCAGCACCTATAATAGCCTCTGGACGAAATTTATGAAGTGGCATCTTGTATATTTCGTCCAAGGCTTCATGCACTCTTATGGTGGCTTCAAAGTCCTGAAATCATCACTTGTAACTACGTTCTGGTTCCCCTTGCGCATGGCTTCATCTCCATGCTTGCTCTTGCTCCAATGTTCATCCTTCTCCAAGCTAGGCCCTTCATTTGTAAGCAAAACAAATGTATCCAATTTAGGCAGCATCATATTCTCATGAACATTAGAATCATTACCAAGAAACGAAAGTACCTGATAATTTAATTGGCGTGCGCGAGCTCTAGTAATTGGTCCAGTATATGTAGCAGTAGGGGTTGTGGGTGTAACAATGGTATTGATGTCCTCATCAGCCGGCGACCGCCGGAGTCATAGCCCTCGCCGACGCCGGCTTCGCCTCTCGCATGGACGAATGATGGTCCGCTCCATCCGCAAGTTCACCGCCGTCAAGAAGCGCACAGACAACCTTGTCGTACTGCTCCAGCCCGCACGCCCAGGATCCTCATTGCCTGCCACCCCTCATCGGCCTCCATGTTGACGAACTCTTTCAAGCCCTGGCGGCCCTGCAGGTGTCGGAGGTCGCGACAAAGAATATGCACCTCGAGGCCGCGCTCATCGCGTAGTGCCTCGCCATGCAAGAAACCGTCAACCTACACATCTACGTCTACGAGGAAATCGTCTACATAGGACACTACAAGGCCAGCGAGGACAAAAAGTCGTTGGCCTTCTTCCAACGGCTGGAATCTTTGGACGCCATTGTTTAGAAGCACGTCGACCTGGCCACAAAAGCCGCTGCTACTTAGCTGTCGTTCGGTGGGCCGGTGCCCTAAGTCGAGGAGGTTGACATCGTCGATTGATGCATCTTTCTTCTTGCCTCTTGTAACCAACACTACATCGCCTCGTGGCCTAAATGTTTTATTAGTGTATGGCACTTTTATTCCAGTCGTAACATTTTCTTAAAGAAAACAAGACCAACCTGGGCTAGACTAGCCTGTTGGCATTTTTTATAGAAGAAAACTGATGTAGGGCGGAACCCTAGGTGGACGATCTTTCACGTTTGGAGTGGATCCTACGGGGAATCACGAAGAACACGTGGAAGCACAAAGGGGAAACACGGGGAAAACGAGAGAGAATCACTAAACCAACAAGGAATCGATCACACAAGTGCTAGATCACCGAACACAAAGAGTAACACATGATCCACAATCAACAAAGGTAAGGATACAAAGGAACCGTTCTTCTCCGTGAGGAGGTCTTGATGGTCTTCCCTAGAAAGGGGTCTTGAATCCGCTTGGGGGATCTTCTCCGAAGAGGTCGTGAGCTCCGAGGAGAAGTAACCAAGTGGATGAGCAAGGCTCTCACACAAAATATGACCTAAAACAATGCTAACCCTAATACGAAGCTAGGAGACGAGTATATATAGTGCTAAGCCACGAAGAGGTAAGTGGGAGAGGATACATAGGTCGTCTACCCTTTCTCTGCGCACAGGCAGACCGGTAGTACCGGTCATGTGGCCGGTAGTTCTGCTGGTAGCTCATGAGGGGCGGTAGTTCCGAACGTGGAAGGCGGTACTACCGCTGGGAGGTCAGGCGCTGGCCTCTGGAGATGGACGTCGAAGGGGCCAGCGGTTGTACCGGTGGTCGTGGCGGTAGTTCCAGTCTTTGGGCAGAAACCGGTAAAACCGGTGCAGCACCGGCCTTGCTCCGCTCGATCACAGAAGGTGGGCCGGTTGTCGGGCGGTAGCTGGCCGGTTGTTCCACCCACGCGGTGGTTGGGCGGTTGTTCCGGTCCTTTTGGGCTGGGCAGATCGTCTACATGCTCTCGATGTTCATCTTGCTTTGTAACTTCTCCTTGGTTACTTTCTTGGTACCTAAGCACACAAAGCATCTCTGTTTGAGGTAGTAGCCATGTCTCAAGTGGGTCAAAGGGAAGTTCAACAAGGAGAGAGTTAACCTCGGATTGAATAGCACGTGCTCGAGCTCTCATTATGATGAGGACATGACTACCTTGGATATGACCAAAAATATTGCATATATGCATATTTGTCAGGTGATTTCTAGTGCAAACTATTCAATAATCTATTTATGTTATCCAGAACAAAAATACTTCACACACTTTTGTGTTTTGTCTAATTGCAGGTGTATGGGACATTTGTACAATCCACATATGAAGATAAGGAAGAAAGAGATGTTTATTTGCTGTCCAAAAAGTTCTCTCACGTCACTTTTGGCCCAAGAGAAGATAGAGTCCAAGTCTCTCACGTTCTGGATTCAGATTCGGACTGCACAGACATACCTGACTCAAAACGCACACAAGTTTTTCATACGGACTCCGAATGGGGTGATTCTTTTTTTGTTGGAAACTAGATTTCGTGCACTTTCCAACCCAATTGGAATCACCTTCAAATTCGTCCGGAGCGTTGAGTTGTGGATGAAACAATCTGATGCTGCAGCAGAATCCGAGTCAAACTACAAGTCCAAAGGTGTTACATCACCTCCACTTGGGCCCATTGGCCTTGTACGACCTAGATTTAGTTTTAGGCTGCCTTGGGACGTCCTCCCACCTCCTTGGCCGCCACCCCTTGCTCCTATATAAGTAGATCCATCTAGTAGCTTTTCCTTGGGATTTGTTTAGTTAAAAGTTAGCCATTGCAACTTCGTGTACTTTGTTTGTGTCCAACGACCAGACCAAGACCGCTTACGGATCCCCACCTTTATCAATACTTCATATATACTCGCAATATTCAGATTGCTTTTATCATATTCTTGTTTGTTCTTCGATTGCTTGCAGGAATAGACCTTCGTGGTCAGGTTGATTGTGCTCCGGCGTGGTCAATAACCTCTCAGAGTTGGTTTAGCGATTGCTAAGGCGCAACGTCGTGCACGTTTGTAGTCGGATCGTCAAAGTCATCTTCACCAAATCGATAGTTATCATCTCATCGAAAGATTGGGACACCCCCGCCTCTATCAACAATGAACCTCAAAAGTTTTGTCAAAATTGGGCAAAGCAAGAACCAGAGCATGAGTAAGCAAAGACTTGAGATCATCAAAAGCGGTGGATTGCAAAGATCCCCAAACAAAAGGAGCATTCTTCTTACTCAAAGCATGCAAAGGAGCGACAATTGTGCTAAAATCTTTCACAAAGCAACGATAAAACCCGCAAGACCAAGAAAACTATGCACTTGTTGCCAATTGGTGGCTTGGGGCCAAGTTTTAATTGCTTCAGTTTTAGTTTCATCAACATGGTGATAGGGGCAAAGGTGTCCCGTCTTTCGATGAGATGATGGATATCGCTTTGGTGGAAGTCGACTTTGACGATCCGACTACGAACGTGTGAGGACGTCGCGCCTTAGCAATCGCTAAACCAACTCCGAGAGGTTATTGACCACGCCAGAGCACGATCAACCTGACCACGAGGGTCTGTTTCATGCGAGCAAACGAAGAACAAGCAAAAAACTAAGATTGCAATCTGGATATTGCGAATATAAGATGAAAGCTTTATTGATCAAGGTGGGGTTCTGTGACGCCTTTGTCTGGTCGTTGAATACAAACGAAGTACGCGAAGTTGCAGCTATGGCGAACTTTTAGTCTAAACAAAACCGAAAGTCTAGACGGTGCCCTAAGGGCTGTATATATGGAGGAAGAGAGGGGGAATTTCGTGGCCCTTGGTGGAGGGGTCCGAAATCAACCCTATCTCTTGTTTCCCCACACATACGGACTCTAAAAATAGCCTATACTTATGTATTTCGAAATTACATGGGCCTGGCCCAATGAAAAGGTGACGCAGCACCTATAATAGCCTCGGGACGAAATTTATGAAGTGGCATCTTGTATATTTCGTCCAAGGCTTCATGCACCCATTATGGTGGCTTCAAAGTCCTGAAATCATCACTTGTAACTCCGTTCTTGTTCCCCTTGCGCATGGCATCATCTCCATGCTTGTTCTTGCTCCAATGTTCATCCTTCTCCAAGCTAGGCCCTTCATTTGTAAGCAAAACAAATGTATCCAATTTAGGCAGCATCATATTCTCATGAACATTAGAATCATTACCAAGAAACGAAAGTACCTGATAATTTAATTGGCGTGCGCGAGCTCTAGTAATTGGTCCCGTATATGTAGTAGTAGGGGCTGTGGGTGTAACAATAGTATTGATGTCCTCATCATCCTCCCCTTCTTGAAATGAAGTCGTCCTCGACGGAAGCTCATCTTCCTCACCCAAATAAGGCTTCAAATCTGCAATGTTAAAAGTGGGACTAACCCGAAAATCTGCAGGCAGCTCAAGTTTATATGCATTATCATTTATTTTCTCTAACACCTTAAAGGGACCATCAGCACGTGGCATTAGCTTTGATTTGCGCAAATCAGGAAATCTATCCTTACGCAAATGTAACCAAACAAGATCTCCAGGTGCAAACACAACATGTTTTCTACCCTTATCTCCAGCAAGTTTATATTTAGCATTCATACGCTCAATGTTTTCCTTAGTTAACTCATGCATTTTTAAAATCAATTCAGCACGTTGTTTAGCATCAAAATTAACCTTCTCCAAAGATGGAAGAGGCAACAAATCAATAGGTGCACGAGGTAGGAAACCATACACAACTTCAAAAGGGCACATCTTAGTAGTAGAATGCAATGAACGATTATAAGCAAATTCAATATGAGGCAAGCATTCCTCCCACATTTTCTTATTATTCTTCAAAACAGCCCTAAGCATAGTAGACAATGTTCTACTGACTACTTCAGTTTGTCCATCAGTTTGGGGGTGACAAGTAGTACTAAAAAGCAGTTTAGTCCCCAACTTAGCCCATAAACATCTCCAAAAGTGGCTAAGAAATTTAGTATCACGATCTGAAACAATACTATTTGGCACACCATGCAAACGAATAATTTCACGAAAGAACAAATCAGCAACATTAACAGCATCATCGCTTTTATGACATGGTATAAAGTGTGCCGTTTTCGAGAATCTATCCACGACAACAAATATGCTATCCCTCCCCTTCTTTGTTCGAGGTAAACCTAAAACAAAGTCCATAGATATATCCTCCCAAGGAACACTAGGTACAGGCAAAGGCATATATAAACCATGAGAATTGAGTCGTGACTTAGCTTTTTGACATGTAGTGCAGCGAGCAATAAAACGCTCAACATCCCGTCTCATCTTTGGCCAAAAGAAATGTGTAGCAAGTACGTCCTCCCTCTTCTTCACGCCAAAGTGTCCCATTAATCCTCCTCCATGCGCCTCCTGCAACAACAAAAGACGAACGAAGCTAGCTGGAATGCATAGCTTGTTAGCACGAAACACAAATCCATCGTTAACGACAAACTTGTTCCACATTCTTCCTTCTTTACAATTCTGCATTACATCTTTAAAATCAGCATCATGCACATATTGATCTTTGATGGTCTCCAAACCAAATATTTTGAAGTCAAGTTGTGAAAGCATAGTATAGCGACGAGACAATGCATTAGCAATAACATTTTCTTTTCCCTTCTTGTGTTTAATGACATAAGGGAAAGTCTCAATAAATTCAACCCATTTAGCATGTCTACGATTCAGTTTAGCTTGACTTTTAATATGTTTCAAAGATTCATGATCAGAATGTATAACAAATTCTTTGGGCCATAAATAATGTTGCCATGTTTCTAAAGTCCGAACAAGAGCATATAATTCTTTATCGTAAGTAGAATAATTCAGACTAGGCCCACTCAATTTTTCAGAAAAGTATGCAACAGGTTTGCCATCTTGTAATAACACACCTCCTAATCCAATTCCACTAGCATCACATTCAAGCTCAAAAGTCTTATTAAAATCAGGAAGTTGGAGTAATGGAGCATGTGTCAACTTATCTTTCAATACCGTAAAGGCTTCTTCCTGTGCCATACCCCACAGAAAAGGCACATCTTTCTTTGTAAGCTCATTGAGAGGTGCAGCAATGGTGCTGAAATCTCTCACAAAACGCCTATAGAATCCAGCGAGGCCAAGGAAACTCCTCACTTGTGTGACCGTTTTGGGCTGCGGCCAACTCTCAATAGCTTCAATCTTGGCTTTATCAACTTCAATTCCCTATGGAGTAACAACATAGCCAAGAAAAGATACTCGGTCGGTGCAAAAGGTGCACTTTCCAAGGTTGCCAAACAAACGTGCATCACGTAGAGCAATAAAAATAGCACGTAAATGTTCCAAATGTTCCTCCAAAGATTTGCTATAAATCAATATGTCATCAAAGTAAACTACCACAAATCGTCCAATGAAAGCACGTAAAACTTCGTTCATTAACCTCATGAAAGTACTAGGTGCATTTGTTAACCCAAAAGGCATGACTAACCACTCATATAATCCAAACTTAGTTTTAAATGCTGTTTTCCATTCATCTCCCAATTTCATACGAATTTGATGGTATCCACTACGCAAATCAACTTTGGAGAATATTGTAGAGCCACTCAATTCATCAAGCATATCATCTAGCCTAGGAATAGGATGACGATAACGAATAGTAATATTATTAATGCCTCTACAATCAACGCACATACGCGACGTACCATCCTTTTTCGGCACTAAAATGATAGGAACAGCACAAGGACTAAGGGATTCGCGTATATAACCTTTGTCGAGCAGTTCTTGTACTTGACGCATAATCTCCTTCGTCTCCTCTGGATTGGTACGGTATGGTGCACGGTTGGGTAATGATGCATCGGGAATTAAGTCAATTTGATGCTCAATCCCGCGAATAGGTGGTAATCCCGGTGGCATGTCTTGTGGAAAGACGTCAGCGAACTCCTGCAAAATGTTAGTGACAGCAGGAGGCAAAGAGGAAGGCACGTCCTCGAATGAAAATAATGCCTCTTTGCACACAAAAGCATAGCAAACAGATTTGCTAAAATCTAGATCATCAATATCAGATTTGGTGGCAAGTAAACATGCACTTTTCAATTTAATTTCAGAAGCAACAATAAATTGTTTATTATTATTAGGCTGCATTTGTTGCTCAAATTCTTTTGCCACAATCTGATTTTCACTCTTAGTTTTCTCCTGTTTTGCTTTATTAGCTCTATTAATATCATCTTTCAAAATGGAATCAGGAGTCATAGGGAGCAAAGTAATATTTTTATCCTTATGAACAAGAGTATACTGATTGTTTCTACCATGGTGAATAGAATTTTTATCAAATTGCCATGGTCTACCAAGTAATAAGGAACATGCTTGCATAGGTACCACATCACAATCAACATAATCAGCATATGTAGAGATACTAAAATGTACATGAACAGTACGTGTTACCTTAACCTTGCCGCTGTTGTTGAACCATTGGATGTAGTAAGGATGTGGATGTGGTCTTGTGGTGAGAGATAGCTTCTCCACCATCTCCATGCTAGCCAAGTTGTTGCAACTCCCTCCATCTATGATCACGCGAACAGAACGTTCCTTCACAACTCCCTTTGTATGGAACAAATTATGCCTCTGATTTTGCTCAGCTTGTGTAACCTGCACACTCAAAACACGTTGAGCAACTAAACATTCATACCTGTCAGCATCTTCAGGAGCCATGTATTGCGTCTCATGATCAGAATCGTCTCCACCGTGTTCGTCACGTGTAATAAGAGCCAAAGTCTCCTCATCATAGTCACTAGCGGACTCATACCCACCATCCTCAGTAACAATCATCACACGCTTAGATGGGCATTCTCTCGCATAATGACCTCCACCCTTGCAACGTCGACAAATAATATCATGTGTTTGCCCTGTTGATGCCATGGATGAAGAAGAGCTCTTTGCAGGCCCAGTGATGAGGACATCAATACCATTGTTACACCCACAGCCCCTACTGCTACATATACTGGACCAATTACTAGAGCTCGCGCACGCCAATTAAATTATCAGGTACTTTCGTTTCTTGGTAATGATTCTAATGTTCATGAGAATATGATGCTGCCTAAATTGGATACATTTGTTTTGCTTACAAATGAAGGGCCTAGCTTGGAGAAGGATGGACATTGGAGCAAGAGCAAGCATGGAGATGATGCCATGCGCAAGGGGAACCAGAACGGAGTTACAAGTGATGATTTCAGGACCTTGAAGCCACCATAAGAGTGCATGAAGCCTTGGACGAAATATACAAGATGCCACTTCATAAATTTCGTCCAGAGGCTATTATAGGTGCTGCGTCACCTTTTTATTGGGCCAGGCCCATGTAATTTCGAAATACATAAGTATAGGCTATTTTTAGAGTCCGTATGTGTGGGGAAACAAGAGATAGGGTTGATTTCGGACCCCTCCACCAAGGGCCACGAAATTCCCCCCCTCTTCCTCCATATATACAGCCCTTAGGGCACCGTTTAGACTTTGGGTTTTGTTTAGATTAAAAGTTCGCCATAGCTGCAACTTCGCGTACTTCGTTTGTGTTCAACGACCAGACAAAGGCGTCACAGAACCCCACCTTGATCAATAAAGCTTTCATCTTATATTCGCAATATTCAGATTGCAATCTTAGTTTCTTGCTTGTTCTTCGTTTGCTCGCAGGAAACAGACCCTCGTGGTCAGGTTGATCGTGCTCCGGCGTGGTCAATAACCTCTCGGAGTTGGTTTAGCGATTGCTAAGGCGCGACGTCCTCGCACGTTCGTAGTCGGATCGTCAAAGTCGACTTCCACCAAAGCGATATCCATCATCTCATCGAAAGACGGGACACCTTAGCCTCTATCAAGTGGTATCAGATTTCCAGGTTGCTCGGTGAGATTTTCCAGTTTTTCGTAGTTTAGATCGAGTCTGTTCTTCATACCTATAGTCCACGAAAAAGCCACAAAAAAATTAGGGTTAGTTCATCATATCCGAACCAATCTGAGCCTTTGCATAATCTTTTTAGGGTTTTGCTTTGTTGAATTTGCGGTTGCATCGTCGGTCTAGTTGCTGGTCTTAGAGTCTAGTCTTTTAGAGTTTCGAGTTCTGGTCATAAGTTGTCACGCCGCCGCCGCACCATCATCATCGCCCCTGCCATCTACCACCACCGCTCCGAATCCGTATCCATATACCACCACCAATCCGTGTCCATATACCACCACCGATCCATATCCATATACTACCACCGCTACCACCACCGCTGCCATATACCACAACCATATATCCACCACCAATCCGAGTTCCTTGCTTATTAGGTTTGTTTTCGGGATCCATCTAGTTTCCGATTCGTGTTTCCTTGTTGTAGTCAAACCACGCTCCGTTTAGGCCCAAAATTTTTCGAAAACGCATTTTTCGAAAAAATTTCTGGCTATCCTATTTTTAGGTGTTTCTGAGTGTTTTGAGACAGGTGCCATTATAGGAAGTTTTTTTTGACCCGTTTCCAGTTTTTGGGTCCGGGCAGTCGAAAAAACGAAAAAAAAAATTGGTCGAAAAAATTTCGTGCCCATCTTGTCAGTTTGATCTAGGAAGAGTTTTGAGACACTCGCCATTATAGTGATTTTTCGCAAAAAAAAAGCAGCGCAAAAAAAAAGAGCGCAAAAAAAAAGAGCGAAAAAAAAATCCAGAGTGTGCTTTTCCCTTGTTTACGTGCAGCGCCGTGATTCTGTTAGTGTTCTAGGCTCGCGTCTCTAGCACAGTCTAGCCTAGGACCAGCACAGTACCGTCGTTGAGCGTTTATTCAACTTTGCATCTCTGAATTGATTATTGCTGACCCTTTTTGCTACCATATTATAAGCCTTCCCAGCTCCACATACATCTACGTCGTGCGTTTGACTCTCCCTGGTAATCGCTCTATCCAAGCTTTGAGAGTTTTTGACTACAACGGTTGCCGATCACCGCCTGCTGCTGGGTAAGAACTGGTAAGAATTTGAGATTTGCTTGACGGATTTGTGACACCCACCACCACCTCTTGTTAGTAGTCCGTAGGATCATATTCTTGTGTGTTTCTATTGCTGCTAACCATGCCAGGATCACAAGCCGACGAGACTGACTGGGAGAACATGACGAATAAGGATTTGCATGATAAATTTCAGCAAATGATGAGTGGACAGGTGCAAGATGTGCTAAACAGATTTGAAGAGGCCATGGAGAAGATAGATGGCATGGAGAAGACGTTCGAAACAAAGCTCGATAACAAGTTTAATGAATTGCTCGCGCGTCTTCCACCACCACCACCCGCTGCACCTAACGCACCTCTCCAACGACAACAACAACAATGCATCCTTTCGAATCAGTATGGACGAGCGAAGCGTGTTCCTATTGAGGATGGCCAAACTTCTGGTGCTGCTGTTCATGTTGTTGATGCTTCTTTGGCCCCTGCTACTGCTGCTGTTGGTACCCAGGAGGATGATGAGTATGTGGGCGATTATGAGGATGAGGTTGATCAAAATCAGCACTACGTGCAGCCACCAGCACCACCACCACCAGGTCGACCTCAGGTATATATTCGTAATGGTAGGCCTGCACCACCACCTCAGGTACGAGATGATGTCCATATTCCTAAACTGAAATTGAATATTCCACCATTTGAGGGTAGATATGTTCCTGATATATATCTTACTTGGGAGTTAGAAACTGAACAACGTTTTACATGTTTACAATATCCCGAGGAGAGACGGGTTGCTGCTGCTGTTTGTGCTTTCACTAGTTTTGCATGTGTATGGTGGTCTGAACATTGTAGATTATATCCTATTCCCGCTACTTGGGCTGCTTTGAAAACTGCTATGCGTACTCGTTGGGTTCCACCATATTATCAACGTGAATTGCTTCAAAAATTACAACGCTTAAGACAAGGAAAAAATTCTGTAGAAGAATATTATCAGGAATTACAAACTGGCATGATTAGATGTGGTATTGTTGAGGAGAATGAAGCTATGCTTGCACGTTTTCTGGGTGGATTAAATAGAGAGATTCAGACCATTCTAGATTATAAGGAGTATACTAATATCACTCGTTTATTCCATCTTGCTTGTAAAGCTGAACGTGAAGTGCAGGATCGACAGGCATTGGCGCGGACTAACTTTTCTGCAGGTCGACCTTCATCATGGAAACCACGTGCATCATCTACTTCCACACGTTCTGCTACACAAATCAGATTGTGGCAAAAGAATTTGAGCAACAAATGCAGCCTAATAATAATAAACAATCTAGTGTTGCTTCTGAAATTAAATTGAAAAGTGCATGTTTACTTGCCACCAAATCTGATATTGATGATCTAGATTTTAGCAAATCTGTTTGCTATGCTTTTGTGTGCAAAGAGGCATTATTTTCATTCGAGGACGTGCCTTCCTCTTTGCCTCCTGCTGTCACTAACATTTTGCAGGAGTTCGCTGACGTCTTTCCACAAGACGTGCCACCGGGATTACCACCTATTCGCGGGATTGAGCATCAAATTGACTTAATTCCCGGTGCATCATTACCCAACCGTGCACCATACCGTACCAATCCAGAGGAGACGAAGGAGATTATGCGTCAAGTACAAGAACTGCTCGACAAAGGTTATATACGCGAATCCCTTAGTCCTTGTGCTGTTCCTATCATTTTAGTGCCGAAAAAGGATGGTACGTCGCGTATGTGCGTTGATTGTAGAGGCATTAATAATATTACTATTCGTTATCGTCATCCTATTCCTAGGCTAGATGATATGCTTGATGAATTGAGTGGCTCTACAATATTCTCCAAAGTTGATTTGCGTAGTGGATACCATCAAATTCGTATGAAATTGGGAGATGAATGGAAAACAGCATTTAAAACTAAGTTTGGATTATATGAGTGGTTAGTCATGCCTTTTGGGTTAACTAATGCACCTAGTACTTTCATGAGGTTAATGAACGAAGTTTTACGTGCTTTCATTGGACGATTTGTGGTAGTTTACTTTGATGACATATTGATTTATAGCAAATCTTTGGAGGAACATTTGGAACATTTACGTGCTGTTTTTATTGCTCTACGTGATGCACGTTTGTTTGGTAACCTTGGAAAGTGCACCTTTTGCACCGACCGAGTATCTTTTCTTGGCTATGTTGTTACTCCACAGGGAATTGAAGTTGATAAAGCCAAGATTGAAGCTATTGAGAGTTGGCCGCAGCCCAAAACGGTCACACAAGTGAGGAGTTTCCTTGGCCTCGCTGGGTTCTATAGGCGTTTTGTGAGAGATTTCAGCACCATTGCTGCACCTCTCAATGAGCTTACAAAGAAAGATGTGCCTTTTCTGTGGGGTACCGCACAGGAAGAAGCCTTCTCGGTATTGAAAGATAAGTTGACACATGCTCCTTTACTCCAACTTCCTAATTTTAATAAGACTTTTGAGCTTGAATGTGATGCTAGTGGAATTGGATTAGGAGGTGTGTTATTACAAGATGGCAAACCTGTTGCATACTTTTCTGAAAAATTGAGTGGGCCTAGTCTGAATTATTCTACTTATGATAAAGAATTATATGCTCTTGTTCGGACTTTAGAAACATGGCAACATTATTTATGGCCCAAAGAATTTGTTATACATTCTGATCATGAATCTTTGAAACATATTAAAAGTCAAGCTAAACTGAATCGTAGACATGCTAAATGGGTTGAATTCATTGAGACTTTCCCTTATGTCATTAAACACAAGAATGGAAAAGAAAATGTTATTGCTTATGCATTGTCTCGTCGCTATACTATGCTTTCACAACTTGACTTCAAAATATTTGGTTTGGAGACCATCAAAGATCAATATGTGCATGATGCTGATTGTAAAGATGTAATGCAGAATTGTAAAGAAGGAAGAATGTGGAACAAGTTTGTCGTTAACGATGGATTTGTGTTTCGTGCTAACAAGCTATGCATTCCAGCTAGCTCCGTTCGTCTTTTGCTGTTGCAGGAGGCGCATGGGGGAGGATTAATGGGACACTTTGGCGTGAAGAAGACGGGGGACGTACTTGCTACACATTTCTTTTGGCCAAAGATGAGACGGGATGTTGAGCGTTTTGTTGCTCGCTGCACTACATGTCAAAAAGCTAAGTCACGACTCAATCCTCATGGTTTATATATGCCTTTTGCCTGTACCTAGTGTTCCTTGGGAGGATATATCTATGGACTTTGTTTTAGGTTTACCTCGAACAAAGAAGGGGAGGGATAGCATATTTGTTGTCGTGGATAGATTCTCGAAAATGGCACACTTTATACCATGTCATAAAAGCGATGATGCTGTTAATGTTGCTGATTTGTTCTTTCGTGAAATTATTCGCTTGCATGGTGTGCCAAATACTATTGTTTCAGATCGTGATACTAAATTTCTTAGCCACTTTTGGAGATGTTTATGGGCTAAGTTGGGGACTAAACTGCTATTTAGTACTACTTGTCACCCCCAAACTGATGGACAAACTGAAGTAGTCAATAGAACATTGTCTACTATGCTTAGGGCTGTTTTAAAGAATAATAAGAAAATGTGGGAAGAATGCTTGCCTCATATTGAATTTGCTTATAATCGTTCATTGCATTCTACTACTAAGATGTGCCCTTTTGAAATTGATAGAGGCAAAGGTGTCCCGTCTTTCGATGAGATGATGGATATCGCTTTGGTGGAAGTCGACTTTGACGATCCGACTACGAACGTGCGAGGACGTCGCGCCTTAGCAATCGCTAAACCAACTCCGAGAGGTTATTGACCACGCCGGAGCACGATCAACCTGACCACGAGGGTCTGTTTCCTGCGAGCAAACGACGAACAAGCAAGAAACTAAGATTGCAATCTGGATATTGCGAATATAAGATGAAAGCTTTATTGATCAAGGTGGGGTTCTGTGACGCCTTTTTCTGGTCGTTGAACACAAACGAAGTACGCGAAGTTGCAGCTATGGCGAACTTTTAATCTAAACAAAACCCAAAGTCTAAACGGTGCCCTAAGGGCTGTATATATGGAGGAAGAGAGGGGAATTTCGTGGCCCTTGGTGGAGGGGTCCGAAATCAACCCTATCTCTTGTTTCCCCACACATACGGACTCTAAAAATAGCCTATACTTATGTATTTCGAAATTACATGGGCCTGGCCCAATAAAAAGGTGACGCAGCACCTATAATAGCCTCTGGACGAAATGTATGAAGTGGCATCTTGTATATTTCGTCCAAGGCTTCATGCACTCTTATTGTGGCTTCAAAGTCCTGAAATCATCACTTGTAACTCCGTTCTGGTTCCCCTTGCGCATGGCATCATCTCCATGCTTGCTCTTGCTCCAATGTCCATCCTTCTCCAAGCTAGGCCCTTCATTTGTAAGCAAAACAAATGTATCCAATTTAGGCAGCATCATATTCTCATGAACATTAGAATCATTACCAAGAAACGAAAGTACCTGATAATTTAATTGGCGTGCGCGAGCTCTAGTAATTGGTCCAGTATATGTAGCAGTAGGGGTTGTGGGTGTAACAATGGTATTGATGTCCTCATCAAAAATTTTGTATGGTTTCCTACCTCGTGCACCTATTGATTTGTTGCCTCTTCCATCTTCGGAGAAGGTTAATTTTGATGCTAAAGAACGTTCTGAATTGATTTTAAAAATGCATGAGTTAACTAAGGAAAACATTGAGCGTATGAATGCTAAATATAAACTTGCTGGAGATAAGGGTAGAAAACATGTTGTGTTTGCACCTGGAGATCTTGTTTGGTTACATTTGCGTAAAGATAGATTTCCTAATTTGCGCAAATCAAAGCTAATGCCACGTGCTGATGGTCCCATTAAGGTGTTAGAGAAAATAAATGATAATGCATATAAACTTGAGCTGCCTGCAGATTTTGAGGTTAGTCCCACTTTTAACATTGCAGATTTGAAGCCTTATTTGGGTGAGGAAAATGAGCTTCCGTCGAGGACGACTTCATTTCAAGAAGGGGAGGATGATGAGGACATCAATACCATTGTTACACCCACAGCCCCTACTGCTACATATACTGGACCAATTACTAGAGCTCGCGCACGCCAATTAAATTATCAGGTACTTTCGTTTCTTGGTAATGATTCTAATGTTCATGAGAATATGATGCTGCCTAAATTGGATACATTTGTTTTGCTTACAAATGAAGGGCCTAGCTTGGAGAAGGATGGACATTGGAGCAAGAGCAAGCATGGAGATGATGCCATGCGCAAGGGGAACCAGAACGGAGTTACAAGTGATGATTTCAGGACCTTGAAGCCACCATAAGAGTGCATGAAGCCTTGGACGAAATATACAAGATGCCACTTCATAAATTTCGTCCAGAGGCTATTATAGGTGCTGCGTCACCTTTTTATTGGGCCAGGCCCATGTATTTTCGAAATACATAAGTATAGGCTATTTTTAGAGTCCGTATGTGTGGGGAAACAAGAGATAGGGTTGATTTCGGACCCCTCCACCAAGGGCCACGAAATTCCCCCTCTCTTCCTCCATATATACAGCCCTTAGGGCACCGTTTAGACTTTGGGTTTTCTTTAGATTAAAAGTTCGCCATAGCTACAACTTCGCGTACTTCGTTTGTGTTCAACGACCAGACAAAGGCGTCACAGAACCCCACCTTGATCAATAAAGCTTTCATCTTATATTCGCAATATTCAGATTGCAATCTTAGTTTCTTGCTTGTTCTTCGTTTGCTCGCAGGAAACAGACCCTCGTGGTCAGGTTGATCGTGCTCCGGCGTGGTCAATAACCTCTCGGAGTTGGTTTAGCGATTGCTAAGACGCGACGTCCTCGCACGTTCGTAGTCGGATCGTCAAAGTCGACTTCCACCAAAGCGATATCCATCATCTCATCGAAAGACGGGACACCTTAGCCTCTATCACCCAGAAGGTGTGCTCTTGGCAGATAGTGGTGATTGTGCCTGCTTTATTGTATCACGGTTGGAGGTGGCAGCCGATGGAGGCGCCGGTGTAGCAGAACGTGTGGAAGTAGATGATGCACGTGGTGTCCATGATGAAGGTCGACCTGCAGAAAAGTTAGTCCGCGCCAATGCCTGTCGATCCTGCACTTCACGTTCAGCTTTACAAGCAAGATGGAATAAACGAGTGATATTAGTATACTCCTTATAGTCTAGAATTGTCTAAATCTCTCTATTTAATCCACCCAGAAAACGTGCAAGCATAGCTTCATTCTCCTCAACAATACCACATCTAATCATGCCAGTTTGTAATTCCTGATAATATTCTTCTACAGAATTTTTTCCTTGTCTTAAGCGCTGTAATTTTTGAAGCAATTCACGTTGATAATATGGTGGAACCCAACGAGTACGCATAGCAGTTTTCAAAGCAGCCCAAGTAGCGGGAATAGGATATAATCTACAATGTTCAGACCACCATACACATGCAAAACTAGTGAAAGCACAAACAGCAGCAGCAACCCGTCTCTCCTCGGGATATTGTAAACATGTAAAACGTTGTTCAGTTTCTAACTCCCAAGTAAGATATATATCAGGAACATATCTACCCTCAAATGGTGGAATATTCAATTTCAGTTTAGGAATATGGACATCATCTCGTACCTGAGGTGGTGGTGCAGGCCTACCATTACGAATATATACCTGAGGTCGACCTGGTGGTGGTGGTGCTGGTGGCTGCACGTAGTGCTGATTTTGATCAACCTCATCCTCATAATCGCCCGCATACTCATCATCCTCCTGGGTACCAGCAGCAGCAGTAGCAGGGGCCAAAGAAGCATCAACAACATGAACAGCAGCACCAGAAGTTTGGCCATCCTCAATAGGAACACGCTTCGCTCGTCCATACCGATTCGAAAGGATGCGTTGTTGTTGTTGTTGTTGTTGGAGAGGTGCGTTAGGTGCAGCGGGTGGTGGTGGTGGAAGACGCGCGAGCAATTCATTAAACTTGTTATCGAGCTTTGTTTCGAACGTCTTCTCCATGCCATCTATCTTCTCCATGGCCTCTTCAAATCTGTTTAGCACATCTTGCACCTGTCCACTCATCATTTGCTGAAATTTATCATGCAAATCCTTATTCGTCATGTTCTCCCAGTCAGTCTCGTCGGCTTGTGATCCTGGCATGGTTAGCAGCAATAGAAACACACAAGAATATGATCCTACAGACTACTAACAAGAGGTGGTGGTGGGTGTCACAAATCCGTCAAGCAAATCTCAAATTCTTACCAGTTCTTACCCGGCAGCAGGCGGTGATCGGCAACCGTTGTAGTCAAAAACTCTCAATGCTTGGATAGAGCGATTACCAGGGAGAGTCAAACGCACGATGTAGATGTATGTGGAGCTGGGAAGGCTTATAATATGGTAGCAAAAAGGGTCAGCAATAATCAATTCAGAGATGCAAAGTTGAATAAACGCTCAACGACGGTATTGTGCTGGTCCTAGGCTAGACTGTGCTAGAGACGCGAGCCTAGAACACCAACAAAATCACGGCGCGGCACGTAAACAAGGGAAAAGCACACTCTGGAACTCTTTTTTTTCGCTCTTTTTTTTTGCACTCCTTTTTTTTTGCGCTCCTCTTTTTTTTTGCGAAAAATCACTATAATGGCGAGTGTCTCAAAACTCTTCCCTCGTCAAACTGATAGGATGGGCACGAAAAAAAAATTCACTTTTTTTTTCGGAAATTAGGGCAGCGACGACGAAAAAGTGCGACCAAAAAATCACTATGATGGCACGTGGCTCAAAAGACTCAGAAAAGCCTAAAAATAGGATTGGGAAAAAAAAATTTGCCCGTGAAAATTTTGGCCTAAATTTTTTTTTTCTGAGACCTACGCAGGCAAGGAAACACGAATCGGAATTAAGATTGATCTCAAGAACAAACCTAATATGAGAAGAACTCGGATTGGTGGTGGATATATGGTTGTGGTATATGGCAGCGGTGGTGGTATATGGTAGCGGTGGTGGTATATGGATACAGATTGGTGGTGGTATATGGATATGGGTTGGTAGTGGTATATGGATATGGATTCAGAGCGGTGGCGGATAAGCAAAAGTGGTAGATGGGCGATGATGATGGTGCGGCGGCGGCGTGACAACTTATGACCAGAACTCGAAACTCTAAAAGACTAGACTCTAAGACCAGCAACTTGACACGACGATGCAACCGCAAATTCAACAAAGCAAAAACCCTAAAAAGATTATGCAAAGGCTCAGATTGGTTCGGATATGATGAACTAACCCTAATTTTTTTTTTGTGGCTTTTTCGTGGACTGTAGGTATGAAGAACAGACTCGATCTAATCTACGAAAAACTGTAAAATCTCACCGAGCAACCTGGAAATCTGATACCACTTGATAGGGGCAAAGGTGTCCCGTCTTTCGATGAGATGATGGATATCGCTTTGGTGGAAGTCGACTTTGACGATCCGACTACGAACGTGTGAGGACGTCGCGCCTCAGCAATCGCTAAACCAACTCCGAGAGGTTATTGACCACGCCGGAGCACGATCAACCTGACCACGAGGGTCTGTTTCCTGCGAGCAAACAAAGAACAAGCAAAAAACTAAGATTGCAATCTGGATATTGCGAATATAAGATGAAAGCTTTATTGATCAAGGTGGGGTTCTGTGACGCCTTTGTCTGGTCGTTGAACACAAACGAAGTACGCGAAGTTGCAGCTATGGCGAACTTTTAGTCTAAGCAAAACCCAAAGTCTAGATGGTGCCCTAAGGGCTGTATATATGGAGGAAGAGAGGGGGAATTTCGTGGCCCTTGGTGGAGGGGTCCGAAATCAACCCTATCTCTTGTTTCCCCACACATACGGACTCTAAAAATAGCCTATACTTATGTATTTCGAAATTACATGGGCCTGGCCCAATAAAAAGGTGACGCAGCACCTATAATAGCCTCGGGACGAAATTTATGAAGTGGCATCTTGTATATTTCGTCCAAGGCTTCATGCACCCATTATGGTGGCTTCAAAGTCCTGAAATCATCACTTGTAACTCCGTTCTTGTTCCCCTTGTGCATGGCATCATCTCCATGCTTGTTCTTCCTCCAATGTTCATCCTTCTCCAAGCTAGGCCCTTCATTTGTAAGCAAAACAAATGTATCCAATTTAGGCAGCATCATATTCTCATGAACATTAGAATCATTACCAAGAAACGAAAGTACCTGATAATTTAATTGGCGTGCGCGAGCTCTAGTAATTGGTCCCATATATGTAGTAGTAGGGGCTGTGGGTGTAACAATGGTATTGATGTCCTCATCACATGGACACCCTTGGATGATACAACAAAACCCAAAAATACCACTTTGTCAACACCAAATGTGCACTTTTTCATGTTGGCATAAAGACTTTCCTTGCGAAGTGTTTGTAAAACAGCCCTAACATGATCAAGATGCTCTTTCATGGTTTTGCTAAACACAAGAATATCATCGAAGTAAACCACAACAAAGACTCCAATATAAGGGCGAAGCACGTAATGCATGAGACGCACGAAAGTACCGGGAGCCTCCGATAAACCCATAGGCATAACTAACCACTCATATAAGCCAAATTTGGTTTTGAAAGCAGTTTTCCATTCATCACCCTCTTGAATGCGGATTTGATAATAGCCACTTTTAAGATCAATTTTTGAGAAAAAGTTGGCTCCACTAAGTTCATCAAGCATATCATCTAAGCGAGGAATGGGATGCCTATAGAGAACGGTGATAGCATTTATAGGTCTACAATCGGAACACAAGCGGAAACTTCCATCGGGTTTGGGCACAAGTATAACGGGAATGGCACAAGGGCTTAAGCTTTCACGTACATGACCGTTGTCGATTAGTTGTTGTACTTGCCGTTGAATCTCCTTGGTTTCTTTGGGATTAACACGGTATGGAGCTTTGTTTGGAAGTGGCGCTCCGGGGATGAGGTCGATTCGATGATCAATGCCTCGTAGAGGAGGTAGACCCGGGCTCATCGGGGCAAACATCTTGGAATTCCTGCAAAAGATATTGAAACACTAAAGGTAGCTCGTGAGGGGTGTTAGTGTTAGGTTCCCCATCCTTGAACACAAGGACAAAGTGCATCACACTCGATGGGTTCTCACACACGTCCCTCATCTCACTTTTTGTGGCGAATAGTATGAGGTTTTTCTCTCTAGGCGAAGAGGCGCTCAAGTTTGGTTTGTGGCTCTCACTCACTTTTTGGTGGATCTCTTTTTCACTCTTCTCTCTATGGTTGGTGGCTTGCTTGTCGGCTATCACTTGACTAGGGGACATAGGTCGTAGCACATATTCCTTCCCTTTGATCTTGAAGCTATAGTGATTGGTACGCCCATTGTGGATGACACCACGGTCGAATTGCCATGGCCTACCAAGAAGGAGGTGGCAAACGGTCATGGGGACCACATCACACTCCAAAGTGTCTTCATATGCACCAATTTTGAAGGAGACTTGGATCGTATGCTCAACTCGGATAGTGCCGGAGTCACTTAGCCATTGAACCTTGTAGGGTTGCGGGTGCTTCCTCTTGACCAATTGAAGCTTGGAGCATAGTTCTTCACTTGCCAAGTTGTGGCAACTACCTCCGTCGATGATGACCTTGACGGACCTTCCATTGATGCCGGCCTTTGTGTGGAAGATGTGGCATCGTTGGTCTTCTTCTTGTTGATGTTGAAGAGTCAAGACCTTGGAAACAAAAAGAGCAGGGCTCGTATCTTCATCACAAAAGACTTGGTCATCTTCATCTTCATTCACTCGCCTATGCATGGCCACTTGCTCAATATCTTCCATTTCATCTTCACTCATTGAGTCGTGGGTGCCATCATCGTTGAGGATCATGGTGCACTTGTTTGTGCATTCATAGGACTTGTGGCCTCGTCCGCCACAAGTGAAACACTTGAAGGAGCTTGTCTTGACGGTCTCATCGGTCGGAGTAGATGAAGAAGCACGCGGCTTGAAGTTGCTTGTAGTAGGAGGAAGATGACTTGAACTTGACGAAGTTTTCTTGTACTCGGCTTGTCGTCGTTGCTTGGAGAAGGTTTTGTTGATGTAGATGTTGGAGGAGTTGTTGAAAAGCTTGGTTGTTGGAGAAGCCGTAGGTCTTGGATGAGTACTTGGCGTACTTCAAGTCATCTTGCACTTGACGTTCCGCCTTTGTAGCTTGATGTACGAGATCAATGAGATTGGAGTAGGGTTGGAAGTCGGTGATCTTCTTGATGGAATGATTGAGTCCATTCAAGAATCGTGCCATTGTTTGTTCATCATCCTCCGTGACATTGGCTCGAATCATGGCAATCTCCATTTCCTTGTAGTATTCTTCAACACTCTTTGTTCCTTGCTTGAGGAGTTGTAGCTTCTTGAAGAGATCGTGGTTGTAGTAGGTTAGCACAAAACGTGCTCTCATGACATCCTTCATTTGAGCCCAAGTGGTTATTGGAGGTTCACCTCTTGCTTGTCGGCGCTCAAGGACTTGTTTCCACCATATGAGCACATAGTCTTGTAACTCAAGTGATGCCATAGCGATCTTCTTCTCTTCCTCATAGTTGTGCAAATGAAAGATTTTGTCGACCTTCAATGCCCATGAAAGGTACTCTTCGGGGTCATTGCTTCCGTTGAACTTGGGCATTGTGAATTTGAGCTTGCCATAGTGTTGCTCTTCATTGTGTTGTTGGCGATGGTGATGATGACGCCTTTGACGTGGAGGGTAATCATCCTCATGTTGCTCTTGGCGTGGATGAAGTCCATGATCAACTTGCTCTTGTTGAACTGGAGGTTGAGGTGGAGCTAGACGAGCTTGTGGAGGAGCATGTGGAGCTTGACGTTGCACGCGCGGTTGGTAGTTCCTCTCTTGGATTTCTTCTCGAAGGGCTTCCTCTTGTTTGCACCGTTCGCGATTGCGGTTGGCGATGGCTCGACTTGATTCTTGAAGGGCACGTTCTGCCTCAAGAGCTTGTGCTTCTCGTTGTTGTTGTTGAAGACATTGAGCCTCGGCGTCTTGTTCCTCTTGGTGTAGATGCGCTCGTTCTTCCTCTTGGCACCATAGTCATTGTCGTTCTTGAGCTTGAGCAAAAGCGACTTGATTTGATTGAGGACGAGGGACTTGTTCACCGGCTTGCTCTTGTGAATGCTTGACGTGTAGCGGGTTTCGAGATGCATGATGGTCTTGACGCGCGGCTCGTCGAAGAATGGTCGATGACGGAGTACTTGAGCCGGAGAAGGAGTCATTGGAGTGTCGACTTGAGTGGCTCCGTCTTGAGTATGACGATTAGAAGGAGGACGGTTCACTAACAAGGCGCGGATCTCGTCCATTCTTGCATCATTCTCTTGCTTGTGCACGTCGAGCTTGTTGTCGAAGTAGTCTCATGTACATTGCTCGGAGAGTCGCAAGTCGGTGGCGAGGTTGTCGATGCGGTCATTCATTGCTTGTTGCTCTTGATGTAACGCTCGTTGTGCACCAAAGAGGTGGCTCTTGGTGACGTATGATGACATGTCGTCGTCTTGCTCAATGAAGAGTGGGTTAGTAGAAGTACTTGGCCTATCCATCATTTGAAGCAAAAATGTGAGTGGTAGAAGGAAAAGAACTTATACCAATGTACCTTTGACCGATGTTGATGATGAATCAAGTTCACTCAAATGCGGATAATGAAATAGCACTATTGGTACCAATCCTTGTCGGTTCTCACACCTACACAAGTAAAAGCTTATCGTGGAGCTTGGTTAGGACGGTGGCATAAAATTGATTGCAATCTTTAGTTTGACTCAAACATGTTGAAAAAGATTCGCAAATTCACAAATGCAACAAGTAGACCAAGCAAGTAGTGGTACACAGAAACACACACGCAAATAGATAAGTAGGATTGTGCAAACCAAAAGTGAGCCAAAATGTGGAGTCCACGAAAATGCTCTTGTTGCACAATAATAGAGAGACGCTAGCACGATTGCACAATAGGCGGATATGGACCTTGTGCACAACCTACTAGGCAAAAATGCAACGATCTCTATCCCAAGTATGCTATATGTATGGTATTTCGGTGCTATGATCCAAGATGATCTTATGTGACAGTCTTAACGTAGTATGATGCTATGGTTGTTTCTTATAAGCTCTTTGCTTATCTTTCTTGTTTGCTTAAAAGCTTGGGTGGCTCTTTCACTTTTGAGCTCTTTTCTCATGCAAAACTTCACGAACCAAGATAGCAATTTTGTATGCGATGACAACTTTGTGACACACAAGTTGATGCCAAGATATGCACCAATTTGGTATGGTATGTATGCTATGGAGTATGATCACTAATGTGCACAAGTCACGTTGCCGGCAATACTCAATGGCTAGTCTCGATGGGTAAGCAACGCAAAAGATGGGCTATGATGGTTATCAATGCAATTGCGAGAGATGACAAAGATGTCGTCGAGGTTACCGTCCTTGGCGATGATGAGTCCTTGGCGAAGATGAGCGGTGGTGATGTTGACGTGGAACCGTACCTATATAGCCGAAACACAATAGGACACGGAACCACAACTCAAATTCTCAAAGACCAAAAGCAACAATGGTGGTAGCGGAAAGCGGAGGTGGTATAGCGGATGATGTGGTGAAAGCCCTAGGCAAAGATGCCAACGTTCGGAAAATAAGATGGTGTCCAATGATGTTGTAGCCTATCTAGGTGGATGGGGGATGTCAATGGCTTCTCAACGAGCTAAAGAACGCAAAAATCGGACTCCGGATGTGGAAGTTATGGTGAAAATGGTGAAACTTGGAATGCTAAAACTGGCATGGGCGGTAGTACCGCTCGGATGGGCGGTAGTACCGCTTGTGGTACTCAGCGAAGGTACTGCTCGGAGGGGCGGTTGTACCGCTCGGGTTGGGATTCGTCACAGATCGAATCGGGGCGCGATTTTGGGGCGGAAATGGATGATTTCGGGGGCAAAATCGGATGGATTTCGTGGATGGAAAGAGGGGAAACTTGGGGGAATGCTAGATCCACTTGAAACCAAGCAAATCCACGGATCAAAATCAAGAAAACATCATCAAACCAACAAATCACAAAAAAATTTAGGGGCTATTTTTGGTGGGGATTTTCGGATTTAGGACGAAAACAACAAAATCAAGCTAGAAAACACGGGGTAGGGGCTCCAAAAATGTGATCAACGTGGCTCTGATACCAAGATGATGTAGGGAGGAACCCTAGGTGGACGATCTTTCACGTTTGGAGTGGATCCTACGGGGAATCACGAAGAACACGTGGAAGCACAAAGGGGAAACACGGGGAAAACGAGAGAGAATCACTAAACCAACAAGGAATCAATCACACAAGTGCTAGATCACCGAACACAAAGAGTAACACATGATCCACGATCAACAAAGGTAAGGATACAAAGGAACCGTTCTTCTCCGTGAGGAGGTCTGGATGGTCTTCCCTAGAAAGGGGTCTTGAATCCGCTTGGGGGATCTTCTCCGAAGAGGTCGTGAGCTCCAAGGAGAAGTAACCAAGTGGATGAGCAAGGCTCTCACACAAAATATGAGCTAAACCAATGCTAACCCTAATACGAAACTAGGAGACGGGTATATATAGTGCTAAGCCACGAAGGGGTAAGTGGGAGAGGATACATGGGTCATCTACCCTTTCTCTGCGCACAGGCAGGCCGGTAGTACCGGTCATGTGGCCGGTAGTTCCGCTGGGAGCTCATGAGGGGCGGTAGTTCCGGACGTGGAAGGCGGTGCTACCACTGGGAGGTCAGGTGCTGGCCTCTGGAGATGGACGTCGAAGGGGCCAGCGATTATACCGGTGGTCGTGGCGGTTGTTCTGGTCTTTGGGCAAAAACCGGTAAAATCGGTGCAGCACCGGCCTTGCTCCGCTCGATCATAGAAGGTGGGCCGGTTGTCGGGCGGTAGCTGGCCGGTTGTTCTGCCCGGGCGGTGGTTGGGCGGTCGTTCCGGTCCTTCTGGGCTGGGCAGATCGTCTACGTGCTCTCGATGTTCATCTTGTGTTGTAACTTCTCCTTGGTTACTTTCTTGGTACCTAAGCACACAAAGCATCTCCGTTTGAGGTAGTAGCCATGTCTCAAGTGGGTCAAAGGGAAGTTCAACAAGGAGAGAGTTAACCTCGGATTGAATAGCACGTGCTCGAGTTCTCGTCATGGGTCCTCGTGGGGTTGGATGTGTTGATGTAGAGTCCATGGGGATGATGGAAGGATGCTCCGCATCAAAAACTCCATGAGCACTAAGCGCTCGAGCCGAGACTCAAACCCTGGTGGGCTGGCTACGAGCTCCCGCGCCTTGCCAACAGAGCATACACTCCATTCTCCAGTCGTAACATTTTCACTGTGAGGTGGATCCGCAGTTGAGCAAACCGACCATCGGCAAATCCCCACCCCGCTCACCGCGCGTCGTCTGAGTTAGAATTAGAAGAGAGAAATGAGGGAGAAGAGCTAGCTGTAGCACAGACACTGTTGTCAGATGGGATTCGTGTTGATAGAATAGGAGTACTGAGTACTTGTACCTCTTTTTTAATTTTTGAGGGAAAAAGTAGTGGTACGTCTAGTACCACTAGTTTGGTGCGCGCGACCTATATAGGGGCAAGGGCCTGAGCGCTTGCTATACTAGGACAAGGCAGGGGTATCGACCTTTTCTCTCTGCTCACCGCTGGTCACAGATCTGGACGGATCCCTTCGGCTGGTGTGTGTAGAGGACTAGTGCATCGTTCACGCGGTCATTGGCGGCGAGGGAGGAAACCCATAGCTACTAGCGTGTCCCGATCCTCTGCCCGTGTCATTCTCTCTGACACAACACCGACTCGGGAGGCCCTCCGACCCTTCTTCCTCACTGCCATATTGTGCGTAGATCCAACTTGCCGCCGCCGACATCCCAACGTCCCTTAGGTATAAGTTCTTCCAAAGCGGCCTTGCTCTACTGCTGCAGCTCCCCACGTGTCTACATGTGCATCTGTTCGATTTAGCTACACTTCTGATGAGGACATGACTACCTTGGATATGACCAAAAATATTGCATATATGCATATTTGTCAGGTGATTTCTAGTGCAAACTATTCAATAATCTATTTATGTTATCCAGAACAAAAATACTTCACACACTTTTGTGTTTTGTCTAATTGCAGGTGTATGGGACATTTGTACAATCCACATATGAAGATAAGGAAGAAAGAGATGTTTATTTTCTGTCCAAAAAGTTCTCTCACGTCACTTTTGGCCCAAGAGAAGATAGAGTCCAAGTCTCTCACGTTCTGGATTCAGATTCGGACTGCACAGACGTACCTGACTCAAAACGCACACAAGTTTTTCATACGGACTCCGAATTGGGTGATTCTTTTTTTGTTGGAAACTAGATTTCGTGCACTTTCCAACCCAATTGGAATCACCTTCAAATTCGTCCGGAGCGTTGAGTTGTGGACGAAACAATCTGATGCTGCAGCAGAATCCGAGTCAAACTACAAGTCCAAAGGTGTTACATCACCTCCACTTGGGCCCATTGGCCTTGTACGACCTAGATTTAGTTTTAGGATGCCTTGGGACGTCCTCCCACCTCCTTGGCCGCCACCCCTTGCTCCTATATAAGTAGATCCATCTAGTAGCTTTTCCTTGGGATTTGTTTAGTTAAAAGTTAGTCGTTGCAACTTCGTGTACTTCGTTTGTGTCCAACGACCAGACCAAGACCGCTTACGGATCCCCACCTTTATCAATACTTCATATATACTCGCAATATTCAGATTGCTTTTATCATATTCTTGCTTGTTCTTCGATTGCTTGCAGGAATAGACCTTCGTGGTCAGGTTGATTGTGCTCCGGCGTGGTCAATAACCTCTCAGAGTTGGTTTAGCGATTGCTACGGTGCAACGTCGTGCACGTTTGTAGTCGGATCGTCAAAGTCATCTTCACCAAATCGATAGTTATCATCTCATCGAAAGATCGGGACACCCCCGCCTCTATCAACTTCAGTCGACTGAATTGACTTTTGGGTCAATCAATTTTCAGGGGGTGGGGGGCCTCGCCGGAGTTAAGGAAGAACCAGTCGCAGTGGGGAGGGGGCTTGCCGAAGTGGTACCCCACTATCTATCTTAGGGTTGAAGGTGGGTGATGAGGACATCAATACCATTGTTACACCCACAGCCCCTACTGCTACATATACGGGACCAATTACTAGAGCTCGCGCACGCCAATTAAATTATCAGGTACTTTCGTTTCTTGGTAATGATTCTAATGTTCATGAGAATATGATGCTGCCTAAATTGGATACATTTGTTTTGCTTACAAATGAAGGGCCTAGCTTGGAGAAGGATGAACATTGGAGCAAGAACAAGCATGGAGATGATGCCATGCGCAAGGGGAACAAGAACGGAGTTACAAGTGATGATTTCAGGACTTTGAAGCCACCATAATGGGTGCATGAAGCCTTGGACGAAATATACAAGATGCCACTTCATAAATTTCATCCCGAGGCTATTATAGGTGCTGCGTCACCTTTTTATTGGGCCAGGCCCATGTAATTTCGAAATACCTAAGTATAGTCTATTTTTAGAGTCCGTATGTGTGGGGAAACAAGAGATAGGGTTGATTTCGGACCCCTCCACCAAGGGCCACGAAATTCCGCCTCTCTTCCTCCATATATACAGCCCTTAGGGCACCGTTTAGACTTTGGGTTTTGTTTAGATTAAAAGTTCGCCATAGCTGCAACTTCACGTACTTCGTTTGTGTTCAACGACCAGACAAAGGCGTCACAGAACTCCACCTTGATCAATAAAGCTTTCATCTTATATTCGCAATATCCAGATTGCAATCTCAGTTTCTTGCTTGTTCTTCGTTTGCTCGCAGGAAACAGACCCTCGTGGTCAGGTTGATCGTGCTCCGGCGTGGTCAATAACCTCTCGGAGTTGGTTTAGCGATTGCTAAGGCGCGACGTCCTCGCACGTTCGTAGTCGGATCGTCAAAGTCGACTTCCACCAAAGCGAAATCCATCATCTCATCGATAGACGGGACACCTTTGCCTCTATCAAGTGGTATCAGATTTCCAGGTTGCTCGGTGAGATTTTATAGTTTTTCGTAGTTTAGATCGAGTCTGTTCTTCATACCTATAGTCCACGAAAAAGCCAAAAAAAAATAGGGTTAGTTCATCCCATCCGAACCAATCTGAGCCTTTGCATAATCTTTTCTGTATTTGCTTTGTTGAATTTGCGGTTGCATCGTCGTGTCAAGTTGCTGGTCTTAGCGTCTAGTCTTTTAGAGTTTCGAGTTCTGTTCACAGGTTGTCACGTCGCCGCTGCCATATACCACCACCACATATTCACCGCCAATCCGAATCCATATACGCCACCACATATGCGCCGCCATCACGCCCATCCGAGTCCACCTGCAACATATATCCGCCACCAGTCCGAGTTCCACCAGATTCATCTTCGCCACCAATCCGAGTTCCACCAGATTCATCTCCGCCACCAGTCCTAGTACGAGTCCAGTAATTGTTGCATTGTTCTCGATTTCCAGATCACGCGATACTCCGAGTCGTGACAGAGAAGGACTCCCCAACTTCCGAGCCACCCGCAGAAGAAAAATAGTTCCAGTTTCAAAAAAAAAACTAAGTCTGGAAAATTCAGGCTAGGCAGTTTTTAGACCATTTGTAGACTTCTTCGAAAAAAATTTGTTGCGGAGCAAAAAAAAAAGAGGGAAAAAAAGTGCAAAAAAAAAGAAGAGAAAAAAAATTCAGAGTGTGCTCCTCCCTTGTTTACGTGCCGCGCCGTGATTTTGTTGGTGTTCTAGGCTCGCGTCTCTAGCACAGTCTAGCCTAGGACCAGCACAGTACCGTCGTTGAGCGTTTATTCAACTTTGCATCTCTGAATTGATTATTGCTGACCCTTTTTGCTACCATATTATAAGCCTTCCCAGCTCCACATACATCTACGTCGTGCGTTTGACTCTCCCTGGTAATCGCTCTATCCAAGCTTTGAGAGTTTTTGACTACAACGATTGCCGATCACCGCCTGCTGCTGGGTAAGAACTGGTAAGAATTTGAGATTTCCTTGACGGATTTGTGACACCCACCACCACCTCTTGTTAGTAGTCTGTAGGATCATATTCTTGTGTGTTTCTATTGCTGCTAACCATGCCAGGATCACAAGCCGACGAGACTGACTGGGAGAACATGACGAATAAGGAATTGCATGATAAATTTCAGCAAATGATGAGTGGACAGGTGCAAGATGTGCTAAACAGATTTGAAGAGGCCATGGAGAAGATAGATGGCATGGAGAAGACGTTCGAAACAAAGCTCGATAACAAGTTTAATGAATTGCTCGCGCGTCTTCCACCACCACCACCCGCTGCACCTAACGCACCTCTCCAACAACAACAACAACAACGCATCCTTTCGAATCAGTATGGACGAGCGAAGCGTGTTCCTATTAAGGATGGCCAAACTTCTGGTGCTGCTGTTCATGTTGTTGATGCTTCTTTGGCCCCTACTACTGCTGCTGCTGGTACCCAGGAGGATGATGAGTATGCGGGTGATTATGAGGATGAGGTTGATCAAAATCAGCACTACGTGCAGCCACCAGCACCACCACCACCAGGTCGACCTTAGGTATATATTCGTAATGGTAGGCCTGCACCACCACCTTAGGTACGAGATGATGTCCATATTCCTAAACTGAAATTGAATATTCCACCATTTGAGGGTAGATATGTTCCTGATATATATCTTACTTGGGAGTTAGAAACTGAACAACGTTTTACATGTTTACAATATCCCGAGGAGAGACGGGTTGCTGCTGCTGTTTGTGCTTTCACTAGTTTTGCATGTGTATGGTGGTCTGAACATTGTAGATTATATCCTATTCCCGCTACTTGGGCTGCTTTGAAAACTGCTATGCGTACTCGTTGGGTTCCACCATATTATCAACGTGAACTGCTTCAAAAATTACAGCGCTTAAGACAAGGAAAAAATTCTGTAGAAGAATATTATCAGGAATTACAAACTGGCATGATTAGATGTGGTATTGTTGAGGAGAATGAAGCTATGCTTGCACGTTTTCTGGGTGGATTAAATAGAGAGATTCAGACCATTCTAGACTATAAGGAGTATACTAATATCACTCGTTTATTCCATCTTGCTTGTAAAGCTGAACGTGAAGTGCAGGATCGACAGGCATTGGCGCAGACTAACTTTTCTGCAGGTCGACCTTCATCATGGACACCACGTGCATCATCTACTTCCACACGTTCTGCTACACCGGCGCCTCCGTCGGCTGCCACCTCCAACCGTGATACAATAAAGCAGGCACAATCACCACTATCTGCCAAGAGCACACCTTCTGGGCCTGCAAAGAGCTCTTCTTCATCCATGGCATCAACAGGGCAAACACATGATATTATTTGTCGACGTTGCAAGGGTGGAGGTCATTATGTGAGAGAATGCCCATCTAAGCGTGTGATGATTGTTACCGAGGATGGTGGGTATGAGTCCGCTAGTGACTATGATGAGGAGACTTTGGCTCTTATTACACGTGACGAACACGGTGGAGACGATTCTGATCATGAGACGCAATACATGGCTCCTGAAGATGCTGACAGGTATGAATGTTTAGTTGCTCAACGTGTTTTGAGTGTGCAGGTTACACAAGCTGAGCAAAATCAGAGGCATAATTTGTTCCATACAAAGGGAGTTGTGAAGGAACGTTCTGTTCGCGTGATCATAGATGGAGGGAGTTGCAACAACTTGGCTAGCATGGAGATGGTGGAGAAGCTATCTCTCACCACAAGACCACATCCACATCCTTACTACATCCAATGGTTCAACAACAGCGGCAAGGTTAAGGTAACACGTACTGTTCGTGTACATTTTAGTATCTCTACATATGCTGATTATGTTGATTGTGATGTGGTACCTATGCAAGCATGTTCCTTATTACTTGGTAGACCATGGCAATTTGATAAAAATTCTATTCACCATGGTAGAAACAATCAGTATACTCTTGTTCATAAGGATAAAAATATTACTTTGCTTCCTATGACTCCTGATTCCATTTTGAAAGATGATATTAATAGAGCTAATAAAGCAAAACAGGAGAAAACTAAGAGTGAAAATCAGATTGTGGCAAAAGAATTTGAGCAACAAATGCAGCCTAATAATAATAAGCAATCTAGTGTTGCTTCTGAAATTAAATTGAAAAGTGCATGTTTACTTGCCACCAAATCTGATATTGATGATCTAGATTTTAGCAAATCTGTTTGCTATGCTTTTGTGTGCAAAGAGGCATTATTTTCATTCGAGGACGTGCCTTCCTCTTTGCCCCTGCTGTCACTAACATTTTGCAGGAGTTCGCTGACGTCTTTCCACAAGACGTGCCACCGGGATTACCACCTATTCGCGGGATTGAGCATCAAATTGACTTAATTCCCGGTGCATCATTACCCAACCGTGCACCATACCGTACCAATCCAGAGGAGACGAAGGAGATTATGCGTCAAGTACAAGAACTGCTCGACAAAGGTTCTATACGCAAATCCCTTAGTCCTTGTGCTGTTCCTATCATTTTAGTGCCGAAAAAGGATGGTACGTCGCGTATGTGCGTTGATTGTAGAGGCATTAATAATATTACTATTCGTTATCGTCATCCTATTCCTAGGCTAGATGATATGCTTGATGAATTGAGTGGCTCTACAATATTCTCCAAAGTTGATTTGCGTAGTGGATACCATCAAATTCGTATGAAATTGGGAGATGAATGGAAAACAGCATTTAAAACTAAGTTTGGATTATATGAGTGGTTAGTCATGCCTTTTGGGTTAACTAATGCACCTAGTACTTTCATGAGGTTAATGAACGAAGTTTTACGTGCTTTCATTGGACGATTTGTGGTAGTTTACTTTGATGATATATTGATTTATAGCAAATCTTTGGAGGAACATTTGGAACATTTACGTGCTATTTTTATTGCTCTACGTGATGCACGTTTGTTTGGTAACCTTGGAAAGTGCACCTTTTGCACCGACCGAGTATCTTTTCTTGGCTATGTTGTTACTCCACAGGGAATTGAAGTTGATAAAGCCAAGATTGAAGCTATTGAGAGTTGGCCGCAGCCCAAAACGGTCACGCAAGTGAGGAGTTTCCTTGGCCTCGCTGGATTCTATAGGCGTTTTGTGAGAGATTTCAGCACCATTGATGCACCTCTCAATGAGCTTACAAAGAAAGATGTGCCTTTTCTGTGGGGTACCGCACAGGAAGAAGCCTTTACGGTATTGAAAGATAAGTTGACACATGCTCCTTTACTCCAACTTCCTGATTTTAATAAGACTTTTGAGCTTGAATGTGATGCTAGTGGAATTGGATTAGGAGGTGTGTTATTACAAGATGGCAAACCTGTTGCATACTTTTCTGAAAAATTGAGTGGGCCTAGTCTGAATTATTCTACTTACGATAAAGAATTATATGCTCTTGTTCGGACTTTAGAAACATGGCAACATTATTTATGGCCCAAAGAATTTGTTATACATTCTGATCATGAATCTTTGAAACATATTAAAAGTCAAGCTAAACTGAATCGTAGACATGCTAAATGGGTTGAATTTATTGAGACTTTCCCTTATGTCATTAAACACAAGAAGGGAAAAGAAAATGTTATTGCTGATGCATTGTCTCGTCGCTATACTATGCTTTCACAACTTGACTTCAAAATATTTGGTTTGGAGACCATCAAAGATCAATATGTGCATGATGCTGATTTTAAAGATGTAATGCAGAATTGTAAAGAAGGAAGAATGTGGAACAAGTTTGTCGTTAACGATGGATTTGTGTTTCGTGCTAACAAGCTATGCATTCCAGCTAGCTCCGTTCGTCTTTTGTTGTTGCAGGAGGCGCATGGAGGAGGATTAATGGGACACTTTGGCGTGAAGAAGACAGAGGACGTACTTGCTACACATTTCTTTTGGCCAAAGATGAGATGGGATGTTGAGCGTTTTATTGCTCGCTGCACTACATGTCAAAAAGCTAAGTCACGACTCAATCCTCATGGTTTATATATGCCTTTGCCTGTACCTAGTGTTCCTTGGGAGGATATATCTATGGACTTTGTTTTAGGTTTACCTCGAACAAAGAAGGGGAGGGATAGCATATTTGTTGTCGTGGATAGATTCTCGAAAATGGCACACTTCATACCATGTCATAAAAGCGGTGATGCTGTTAATGTTGTTGATTTGTTCTTTCGTGAAATTATTCGTTTGCATGGTGTGCCAAATACTATTGTTTCAGATCGTGATACTAAATTTCTTAGCCACTTTTGGAGATGTTTATGGGCTAAGTTGGGGACTAAACTGCTTTTTAGTACTACTTGTCACCCCCAAACTGATGGACAAACTGAAGTAGTCAATAGAACGTTGTCTACTATGCTTAGGACTGTTTTGAAGAATAATAAGAAAATGTGGGAGGAATGCTTGCCTCATATTGAATTTGCTTATAATCGTTCATTGCATTCTACTATTAAGATGTGCCCTTTTGAAGTTGTGTATGGTTTCCTACCTCGTGCACCTATTGATTTGTTGCCTCTTCCATCTTCGGAGAAGGTCAATTTTGATGCTAAACAACGTGCTGAATTGATTTTAAAAATGCATGAGTTAACTAAGGAAAACATTGAGCGTATGAATGCTAAATATAAACTTGCTGGAGATAAGGGTAGAAAACATGTTGTGTTTGCACCTGGAGATCTTGTTTGGTTACATTTGCGTAAGGATAGATTTCCTGATTTGCGCAAATCAAAGCTAATGCCACATGCTGATGGTCCCTTTAAGGTGTTAGAGAAAATAAATGATAATGCATATAAACTTGAGCTGCCTGCAGATTTTGGGGTTAGTCCCACTTTTAACATTGCAGATTTGAAGCCTTATTTGGGTGAGGAAGATGAGCTTCCGTCGAGGACGACTTCATTTCAAGAAGGGGAGGATGATGAGGACATCAATACCATTGTTACACCCACAGCCCCTACTGGGCTGGGCAGATCGTCTACATGCTCTCGATGTTCATCTTGTGTTGTAACTTCTCCTTGGTTACTTTCTTGGTACCTAAGCACACAAAGCATCTCCGTTTGAGGTAGTAGCCATGTCTCAAGTGGGTCAAAGGGAAGTTCAACAAGGAGAGAGTTAACCTCGGATTGAATAGCACGTGCTCGAGTTCTCGTCATGGGTCCTCGTGGGGTTGGATGTGTTGATGTAGAGTCCATGGGGATGATGGAAGGATGCTCCGCATCAAAAACTCCATGAGCACTAAGCGCTCGAGCCGAGACTCAAACCCTGGTGGGCTGGCTACGAGCTCCCGCGCCTTGCCAACAGAGCATACACTCCATTCTCCAGTCGTAACATTTTCACTGTGAGGTGGATCCGCAGTTGAGCAAACCGACCATCGGCAAATCCCCACCCCGCTCACCGCGCGTCGTCTGAGTTAGAATTAGAAGAGAGAAATGAGGGAGAAGAGCTAGCTGTAGCACAGACACTGTTGTCAGATGGGATTCGTGTTGATAGAATAGGAGTACTGAGTACTTGTACCTCTTTTTTAATTTTTGAGGGAAAAAGTAGTGGTACGTCTAGTACCACTAGTTTGGTGCGCGCGACCTATATAGGGGCAAGGGCCTGAGCGCTTGCTATACTAGGACAAGGCAGGGGTATCGACCTTTTCTCTCTGCTCACCGCTGGTCACAGATCTGGACGGATCCCTTCGGCTGGTGTGTGTAGAGGACTAGTGCATCGTTCACGCGGTCATTGGCGGCGAGGGAGGAAACCCATAGCTGCTAGCGTGTCCCGATCCTCTGCCCGTGTCATTCTCTCCGACACAACACCGACTCGGGAGGCCCTCCGACCCTTCTTCCTCACTGCCATATTGTGCGTAGATCCAACTTGCCGCCGCCGACATCCCAACGTCCCTTAGGTATAAGTTCTTCCAAAGCGGCCTTGCTCTACTGCTGCAGCTCCCCACGTGTCTACATGTGCATCTGTTTGATTTAGCTACACTTCAGTCGACTGAATTGACTTTTGGGTCAATCAATTTTCAGGGGGTGGGGGGCCTCGCCGGAGTTAAGGAAGAACCAGTCGCAGTGGGGAGGGGGCTTGCCGAAGTGGTACCCCACTATCTATCTTAGGGTTGAAGGTGGGTGATGAGGACATCAATACCATTGTTACACCCACAGCCCCTACTGCTACATATACGGGACCAATTATGATGAGGATATCAATACCATTGTTACACCCACAACCCCTACTGCTATATATACTGGACCAATTACTAGAGCTCGCGCACGCCAATTAAATTATCAGGTACTTTCGTTTCTTGGTAATGATTCTAATGTTCATGAGAATATGATGCTGCCTAAATTGGATACATTTGTTTTGCTTACAAACGAAGGGCCTAGCTTGGAGAAGGATGGACATTGGAGCAAGAGCAAGCATGGAGATGATGCCATGCGCAAGGGGAACCAGAACGGAGTTACAAGTGATGATTTCAGGACTTTCAAGCCACCATAAGAGTGCATGAAGCCTTGGACGAAATATACAAGATGCCACTTCATAAATTTCGTCCAGAGGCTATTATAGGTGCTGCGTCACCTTTTTATTGGGCCAGGCCCATGTAATTTCGAAATACATAAGTATAGGCTATTTTTAGAGTCCGTATGTGTGGGGAAACAAGAGATAGGGTTGATTTCGGACCCCTCCACCAAGGGCCGCGAAATTCCCCTCTCTTCCTCCATATATACAGCCCTTAGGGCACCGTTTAGACTTTGGGTTTTGTTTAGATTAAAAGTTCGCCATAGCTGCAACTTCGCGTACTTCGTTTGTGTTCAACGACCAGACAAAGGCGTCACAGAACCCCACCTTGATCAATAAAGCTTTCATCTTATATTTGCAATATCCAGATTGCAAACTCAGTTTCTTGCTTGTTCTTCGTTTGCTCGCAGGAAACAAACCCTCGTGGTCAGGTTGATCGTGCTCCGGCGTGGTCAATAACCTCTCGGAGTTGGTTTAGCGATTGCTAAGGCGCGACGTCCTCGCACGTTCGTAGTCGGATCGTCAAAGTCGACTTCCACCAAAGCGATATCCATCATCTCATCGAAAGACGGGACACCTTTGCCTCTATCAAATTACTAGAGCTCGCGCACGCCACTTAAATTATCAGGTACTTTCGTTTCTTGGTAATGATTCTAATGTTCATGAGAATATGATGCTGCCTAAATTGGATACATTTGTTTTGCTTACAAATGAAGGGCGTAGCTTGGAGAAGGATGAACATTGGAGCAAGAACAAGCATGGAGATGATGCCATGCGCAAGGGGAACAAGAACGGAGTTACAAGTGATGATTTCAGGACTTTGAAGCCACCATAATGGGTGCATGAAGCCTTGGACGAAATATACAAGATGCCACTTCATAAATTTCGTCCCGAGGCTATTATAGGTGCTGCGTCACCTTTTTATTGGGCCAGGCCCATGTAATTTCGAAATACCTAAGTATAGGCTATTTTTAGATTCCGTGTGTGTGGGGAAACAAGAGATAGGGTTGATTTCGGACCCCTCCACCAAGGGCCACGAAATTCCCCCTCTCTTCCTCCATATATACAGCCCTTAGGGCACCGTTTAGACTTTGGGTTTTGTTTAGATTAAAAGTTCGCCATAGCTGCAACTTCACGTACTTCGTTTGTGTTCAACGACCAGACAAAGGCGTCACAGAACCCCACCTTGATCAATAAAGCTTTCATCTTATATTCGCAATATCCAGATTGCAATCTCAGTTTCTTGCTTGTTCTTCGTTTGCTCGCAGGAAACAGACCCTCGTGGTCAGGTTGATCGTGCTCCGGCATGGTCAATAACCTCTCGGAGTTGGTTTAGCGATTGCTAAGGCGCGACGTCCTCGCACGTTCGTAGTCGGATCGTCAAAGTCGACTTCCACCAAAGCGAAATCCATCTTCTCATCGAAAGACGGGACACCTTTGCCTCTATCAGTGGGGGCGATGGTTGCCGGTGGTGGTGGGGGGGTGCGGTCATGGGGCGGTGGCGTGGAGATCGCCGGAGAAAAAGCTCGGCGCGGGGGGGCCTAGAGGGATGGTCGGGGCGGCGGTGGACTGATGGTGGGGAGTGGTTTTGGGGGAGGGCGGGGCGGCGAGGTGGCGCGGGAGCTACTTCATGCAGTTGAATATTGGACTTGGTTCAAACAACGAAGAAAGGGGGTAAGTCATAGCATGAATCTAGGACTTGATTCAAAGAGGAAATAACAGGGGGAAAGTTAGACTGGATATCGAACTGGTCTCTTGGTTGAAAAGGGAAATAAACGAAAAGGGCAATACAAACTGGATAAGGAACAAATCTATGAAAAAGGATAGAAAGTGGCGGCTAGTGGACAAGTCAACAGAGTAGGTCCAGGATTAGATTTGCTTCCCTCACATAGTAAAAGGTCTCCATGATTAGATTTGTTGCCCTCATAGAGTATGAACAAACTCGGCATCACCACTTTATGCCTCCTTGTAGGTACATTGTGCTGATGCATCCACTGTCGCATGTCGTTATACCAAGTTTTTGCTGTTGTTAATGTAAGGGCGCATGTAAAATGAAGCGATCACACTGTTACCTTATGGACATGTCTAACCAGTGTTATTGTTAATCTAATGCCTCCAGTGATATGATGCAATTAAACTGTGTTACAAATGGTACTCCTGCTGTTTTCCCAGTATGATAACTAAGTTTCTTCTTTACGCTGCTGAGTGTCCCGGTGTCCCCACGGTCCCATGCCCTTAAACCAACTCTTTAGCTGCTGTTGATCTACTGTATCTGGTAAACAAGCAATGCCACCATTAAAGTAATCCCATATTTGACGAATGTCATTGTTGATCATAATGGTTCCGGTAACATGAAGCATTGCTGACGTTTTAAAATTTCTACTGTCCTTGCGTGATTGCCATGAACATAATCAAGATGCTTCTTTTCATTTCGTGTATGTTTCGTACCAGGAACTGTTTTCTTTCTATCTTTTTGTGCAGATAGGGATATCCATTTCACCTTGTTGCTATTGTGACCTTTTGGTGAACTGCACAAAACACTTTTTTGGAATGAGCATCTTGTGCAGTTCAATTTTGGTGGAACTGCACAAAATGGTGACTAGAGTTTCAAAATCTCTGTCAAATTCTGCTGGTAATCTCGTGCCACATTTTATTATCCTTTGCAAGATGAGGCGTCACTGTCACAACAATGGCACTTTATTTTAGTGGAACTGCACAAAAGGATAAGCAAATTATAGTTGCACCTTACATGAGTAGGACAACCAACCTTAATGTTGCTCAATTTTAGTGCAACTACTAAGGAAGAACCTGCCAGCTCACGAGAGCAAGTACTTCTTGCTAGCTGAATGATGGAATCTTTGCTTCATTTCTGGTGAATTGCAGAAAAAGGTGCATGAATTGAATCATGGATCTCCAGGCTGGCCTCATCCGAGTGGAGTTGCAGGTTCATCACATCGAGTCGTGGCGGCATAGGGCCCCAAACACCGGTCAGTACTTTCCTTTATCAACATGATTGTTCTTTGTCATACTATGCTAATGTTCTATTTTTTAAATAAATCTATTCTACCGCAATCTTTTCTTGTTTTGGAAATAAAGTTTGCCTAAACTAGTGCCACTATTATAGTAATCATGCTCTTTCTTATCTGTGCAAATAGGAATACTCAATTACAGATGTTGTGATGGTCAAGAGCATTCGCCAAGTTCTTGGGTTGTATGACACGACTAGCCAAGTTGGATTTAATCCTGATATTCACTTTATAAAAAGGCTCTAATGGGTTGGTTTTGAATCTTGCAAGCTGGGAATCAATGAGATGTGTAGGCATCTTTGTTGTACTCATTGTTTGAAGCTAATTTGTTGGTTCTGAATCTTGCAAGCTGGGAATCAATGAGATGTATAGGCATCTTTGTTGTACTTATTATTTGAACCTTATTTGTTGGTTCTGAATCTTGCAAGCTAGGAAACACTGCATGATGATGCAGAGGACAACAACCATAACAAATTGGTCAAACCTGGTAGTATTATCTGTGTGAAAGTGCGGAAAATGTGCTGATCGTGTGCGTCTTGAGAATAATAATTCTAATTGTTCTGCATGTTGATCCTATGGCACTGATAGAATGAGCCAATGCATTGCTTGTTCTAATAATAAATTTTAATTAAAGGTAATTAAATTTAAGTAAAGTGACCACTAACACTTGTTATTACAGTACCAATACAGACCCGCTCGTGAACCGACGTGTGGCCGGAATAGGTTTCTTAATGGAGGCGTTTAAATGCGCTGAGGGTGCATGTTCTACCGGGCGTGCAGCGGGCGAGGGAGGGGTAGTAACTATTGTTGCATGTACACACTTAGTTTACTGTTGAATCCAGTTCCCCAAGAGCTGAAAAACGAACTGCTGGATATGGACTTCAGCAAGGAGTTCACCTTTGAGTTCACTTGAAGAGACTCCAATGGCGATCCGAGGGGTGGGCCTGCTGGATATGGACTTCAGCAAGGAGTTCACCTTTGATTTCTCCATTCAGTACCATGGCTGCACCAAGTTGAATGTGATGTACACCAACGATCCGAACTCGGTGAAGCTATGCCTCGACGAGTTCAAGCAGTACCTACAGGACGAGAAACCACAAGGTCGTAGGACTAGACCTTGTGCCCATCAATTCTTCTCCTGACAGGGACCAGTGGATCGTTGTCAACCAGGTATGCGTGCGGGACGGGTTCTTGTCTACCACTGCTGTAGGGCAATCAGAGGTTCTGGAGCATTCGCCCATTTCATCGGCAGCACCGACTGCACCTTCGCTACACTGAGAGAAGGAAGAACGCGACGATTCGGCCATCTGGTGCAACAAGCTTGTCGACATCCAGAAGCAATACAAGATCATCGGCAACGGGTAGGAGAAGGACTCCCTGGTTGACCTCGCCGAGACCATCATTGACCCCTGCTACGCCAACATCAATACCAAGGATTATGCAGGCAAGGACGCATACACATGCTGCGACATGTATAGGCGGATATTGGACATGAGGGCGTGTCTGCTTCCCATAACCGACGAGTACACAGACAGCCGCAACGTCATGATCAAGCGTGCCAGGAAGGTCTAGATGATGTAGTTTATCGGTTTAAGCACCTTTATCATCTGAGTGTTTCATGCATTAGCCTATGTGTCATAATTATCTATTTTGTCCAAAAATATTTCGTCTAAGAACCCATTAACCTGTTTGCTTTTTTTTCTAGTGGCTATTTGCTTATGTATGTAACTAGTTCACTGGGCTTTCGTGCTTTGAATCTCCTTCCTCCCAACATATTCCCCTTCTCAGGTGGAGCCAGTAGGTCTCGTACACAGACATCTGGGACCAACCACCTATCCATTTATATTTCTTTATTTTGTTCAATGTTTCATCCTCTTCCTATACAACGGCTAGCGGTGCTGCTGCACATGCCTCGGTGACCCACAATAGCCTATGGCGTTGGCCAGGCCATCCCTCTACTCCCACACATTTTCTGGTGGTAGAAGCTCCACCGGCCCACCCTACACCCGAATAAGTCAACCCTCGTACTCCCCTCCTCCCGCGTCTTCCCCCGCTCCGGTTCGTTCGGTCCGAGGTCTCGACGTTGTCCTTCGCGTTGCTCCTCTCGCTGTGGCGCCGCTGTCTGTCGTTCCCAACATGGTCAGCAAAACAAGAGGAATCGAGAGACGATTGTTTGTCGAGAGGCTGACAGTCCCAGGCCCACCAGGTACATGGCCTAGGTTTTGTTGTTTAACATGCGCAACCCATGACATGTTTCAGCTTTTTTGGATCCAGAAGGTATCAAGCGGCCCATGGGCCTCCCAGCCTAGCTTGTCTATAACATCAGCAACCCAAGTTATGTTTGTTTTTTCAAGATGACGCACAACTCAGTTCTATTTTTCTATAAGAATGCAAAATTGAACCTATGTTTTCCTCCGCACCTCCTGTTCTTCTCTGCTGAGTGTAGGCCCGCCCCACACCCGAACCAGTCAAGTTTCCCTCTCCTCTCTGTTTGCGACTCCATTGCCGCATCATCCCCATCTCCGAGGCATTCTAGTCTGGGGCCTCGCCATCGTCCACCGGCTTGCTACGCTCTGTATGGTGTGGTCAACATGGTCAACAAACGAGAGTATCGGAAGATGACTGTACTTGGAAAGGCTGACAGTGGGGAAGCACCACGCCCATGGACGCATGCATGCAACTGCATCCTTTTTACCCTAAAATTAATGTTTTCCCCCCTGACAGCTGGGACCCACCAGATACATCTTTGCACGCAAGGAAGTGCGTCCTTGTTACGGGCAAAAAAATGATTCTCCCCCTGACAGCTGGGACCCACCAGCTATATCTTCGCACGCAAGGAAGTGCGTCCTTATCTTCCCTGACAGCTGGGACCCACCCGGTCGAAGCGAACTAGCGTTGTCTGTGTACATACCGGTCGTTTGGCCTGTCTGCCATGATGAACTGTGGCCGGGTAAGGAGCGGTAGTAGTTCAGGCAGTCCAGTCCAAACCATGTACACACACGTTGTCGGGTGGTAGGTGTGACATATGCCAACGGGTGGCTAATCATTGTGGGAGCCAGTAAGACATCGCCGGTGCCTGGAAATGGGATAAGGCAAAGACATGCACGCCGGCGAATCTTACCCAGGTTCTGGGCTCTCCTAGGAGATAACACGCCTAGTCCTGCTCTGCGGGGTCTCCGCATGATCATGAAATCAGCAAGTAGCTACAAGATGCTCCTTGAGCTGTTTGGCTAGAGGAAGAAGAAGGGCAAGGCTAGCTCTCCTCTTCCCTCTATGTGGTGTGTGTAGTTCTAATGGATCAACCCCTTGCATGGGTGCCCTGGGGGTTTATATAGGCCTACCCCCAGGGGTACAATGGTAATCCGGTTGGATGTGGGTCCAGGCCATCAGTGTCTACGGTCGCCGGCTTCTCCGCCGGGCACTAGGGCCCGCCAACTGGTGGGCCCCCCGGCTGCCGGCCTCTTGGCCGACAGGCTGGGCCCACCGCTCGGGGGTCTTGTCCGCTGCTAGTTACTGTAGCCTCACTCTTGGTGACGATGGCTTTGTAGCATGGCCACAGTACCGCCGCCTGGTGGGCATTCACAATAGCCTTACCCCGTCTCGTCTTCTTAATGGTGCACAAACTTCTAGGGCAGGGGCAGGCCGGTTGTTGGGAGCCGGCCTCCCCCCATGCCGACTGGTCAAGTCCAGCTGCCCTCTGGTAGCTCTCCGGCAGTAGGGGCCGGCCGCTTGCGGGCCATGCTGACAGCCCGTCGTGGGCGACGTCACGGTCAATGTGGCGATAGTGCTGCACTGGACTGGGGATTGTCGCCCTGTACGGTGCACTGTGGCTATGCTTGCTTCGGGATTCGGGGGTGGCAGGCTTCGCTGTAGCCACACCCCGTCTCATCTCCGTTATGTGGGTGCAAACTTTGAGGGTATAGATCAGGCTGCCTGCTAGGAGTCGGCCTTCTCCGGAAGGCTTGTTGAACCTTGCCGCCTTCCAGCAGCCGGCCAGGAGAAGGCGGCCCTTCCTCTTGGGTTTTTTATGGCTCAATCGGCCCGATATTTTTGAAGAGCCAGGGGGAGCCGGTTAGGCTACCCATGGTCATTTACTCCGACAGTAGTCCCCGAAGCTGGTGGGGCTTCGCGGTTGAGCAGGGGACGAGAAGCCCAAGCAGCTTCCCACTCTGAAGAGCCAAAAGTTAGGAGTTGGCCACAACCAGACGCACCGTCTGGAAGATTTTGAAGCCCGAAGGCGGGAATCAGATGGCACGCGCGCCGGGCGTCGGCCGGCTGCTGCCCGCGCGCCATGCGGCACCTACCGGCTGGACCAGCCTGCAAGCCCACGCGCGCGACGGGACGTCGCCGTAGGTTGGAGCCCGCCACTACCATGCCTCGGCCCACGTGCGGATCCTCTGTGGCCGAGGCAGGCGGTTGGCATTCCAACTTCAGTTACTTCACGCCGTTAAGGCGCGATAATCGCGGGGTCATGGGGGAGTGGGCATAGTTAATCCCTCGGCCCCCACTCCCCGTCTCCTCGGCTTCGTCGCTCCGTGGCTGTAAATAGGGGGAGAAGGGTAGCGGCAGACGCACGCGCGCTCATCTCCTCCTCTGCCATCCTCTTCTTCTTCTTCCCTTCGCTGCTGCTGTCCGCCGCCGCATCGTGCCTCCAGCCACCTTTGATGAGGACATGACTACCTTGGATATGACCAAAAATATTGCATATATGCATATTTGTCAGGTGATTTCTAGTGCAAACTATTCAATAATCTATTTATGTTATCCAGAACAAAAATACTTCACACACTTTTGTGTTTTGTCTAATTGCAGGTGTATGGGACATTTGTACAATCCACATATGAAGATAAGGAAGAAAGAGATGTTTATTTGCTGTCCAAAAAGTTCTCTCACGTCACTTTTGGCCCAAGAGAAGATAGAGTCCAAGTCTCTCACGTTCTGGATTCAGATTCGGACTGCACAGACATACCTGACTCAAAACGCACACAAGTTTTTCATACCGACTCCGAATTGGGTGATTCTTTTTTTGTTGGAAACTAGATTTCGTGCACTTTCCAACCCAACTGGAATCACCTTCAAATTCTTCCAGAGCGTTGAGTTGTGGACGAAACAATCTGATGCTACAGCAGAATCCGAGTCAAACTACAAGTCCAAAGGTGTTACATCACCTCCACTTGGGCCCATTGGCCATGTATGGCCTAGATTTAGTTTTAGGCTGCCTTGGGACGTCCTCCCACCTCCTTGGCCGCCACCCCTTGCTCCTATATAAGTAGATCCATCTAGTAGCTTTTCCTTGGGATTTGTTTAGTTAAAAGTTAGCCATTGCAACTTCGTGTACTTCGTTTGTATCCAACGACCAGACCAAGACCGCCTACGGATCCCCATCTTTATCAATACTTCGTATATACTCGCAATATTCAGATTGCTTTTATCATATTCTTGCTTGTTCTTCGATTGCTTGCAGGAATAGACCTTCGTGGTCAGGTTGATTGTGCTCCGGCGTGGTCAATAACCTCTCAGAGTTGGTTTAGCGAATGCTAAGGCGCAATGATGAGGACATGACTACCTTGGATATGACTAAAAATATTGCATATATGCATATTTGTCAGGTGATTTCTAGTGCAAACTATTCAATAATCTATTTATGTTATCCAGAACAAAAATACTTCACACACTTTTGTGTTTTATCTAATTGGAGGTGTATGGGACATTTGTACAATCCACATATGAAGATAAGGAAGAAAGAGATGTTTATTTGCTGTCCAAAAAATTCTCTCACGTCACTTTTGGCCCAAGAGAAGATAGAGTCCAAGTCTCTCACGTTCTGGATTCAGATTCGGACTGCACAGACGTACCTGACTCAAAACGGACACAAGTTTTTCATACGGACTCCGAATTGGGTGATTCTTTTTTTGTTGGAAACTAGATTTCGTGCACTTTCCAACCCAATTGGAATCACCTTCAAATTCGTCCGGAGCGTTGAGTTGTGGACGAAACAATCTGATGCTGCAGCAGAATCCGAGTCAAACTACAAGTCCAAAGGTGTTACATCACCTCCACTTGGGCCCATTGGCCTTGTACGACCTAGATTTAGTTTTAGGCTACCTTGGGACGTCCTCCCATCTCCTTGGCCGCCACCCCTTGCTCCTATATAAGTAGATCCATCTAGTAGCTTTTCCTGGGGATTTGTTTAGTTAAAAGTTAGCCATTGCAACTTCGTGTGCTTTGTTTGTGTCCAACGACCAGACCAAGACCACTTTTCGGATCCCCACCTTTATCAATACTTCATATATACTCGCAATATCCAGATTGCAATCTCAGTTTCTTGCTTGTTCTTCGTTTGCTCGCAGGAAACAGACCCTCGTGGTCAGGTTGATCGTGCTCCGGCGTGGTCAATAACCTCTCGGAGTTGGTTTAGCGATTGCTAAGGCACGACGTCCTCGCACGTTCGTAGTCGGATCGTCAAAGTCGACTTCCACCAAAGCGAAATCCATCATCTCATCGAAAGACGGGACACCTTTCCCTCTATCAAGTGGTATCAGTTTTCAGGTTGCTCGGTGAGAATTTCCAGTCATCCCTAGATTAGATTTATTTTCTTACCTATTGTCCAAGAAAAAACCACAAAAAAAAGTTAGATCTATTCATCCTTTGTCCTAGCCAGTCTGAGCCTTTGCAATTATCGTTTCATTGTTTGCATTATTGAATTATCGGTTACATCGTCGTGTCGAGTTGCTGGTCTTAGTGTCTAGTTCCTTTAGAGTTTCGAGTTCTGTTCACATTAGTCACGCCGCCGCTGCATCATTATCTCTTCCGCTAGCCACCACCCATCCATCAATTTCCACCACGTGCTACCCACCATTCATTGTCATAATAATAGTTGAGATCATTCACATCTTCGCTTGATCCAATCTGCGTCTTATCTAGTTCGTTTTGGAAAGAGGGAGAAAAAAAGAGAGAAAAAAAAGAGAAAAAAAGTCAGAGAAAAAAAGGAGAAAAAAAATCAAAAAAATCGGCACAAACTTTTTCAGAGGAAAGTTGGAGACAAAGTTGTTGTATATCCTGCTTCGCAGTTGTTTTTCATCATTATCTTCACTGCCGTTGTGATCTTCACTTATATCTTGCTGTCAAGAGCTACTTAGTATCCTTCATTGATGCTAGTTGTGCTACGTCGTGACCTCATTAGTGTTCTAGGCTCGCGTCTCTAGTCCGGTCTAGCCTAGGACCAGCACAATACCGTCGTTGAGCGTTTATTCAACATTGCATCTTTGAATTGATTATTGCTAATCTTTTGCTACCATATATAGCCAACCCAGCTCCACATATTTCTACACCGTGTATACGTACGCTCCCCTGGCAATCGCTTTACTCAATATTCGGAGTTACTTGACACCGCTGGTTGCCGATCACCGCCTGCTGCATGGTAAGAACTTGTAAGACATTGATATTTGCTTTACTGTGAGCATTTTACCACCACATCCTAGTAGTTATAGGAACATTATTTTTGGGTTTTGTTTCTTGTTCTACTAATCATGACAGGATCCAGAGTCAATTCATGGGCTTTGTCGATCGCGGGAGACGTGCCGCCACCTTTGCAAATACCACAACCGTCACGAGAGGTGCACAAACATCCAAATGCACATGATCAGGTTAATGTATCTATACCACCATTTAATGGCCGTTTTAAACCTGCTTTATATATTGAATGGGAGTTCGACATAAAAAATATATTTGCTTCCCATAATTTCGATGAACATAAAAAGGTTAAGGTTGCGGTTGGTTCTTTCACTGGTTATGCTTTGGTTTGGTGGAGTGAATATTGTCGGTTACACCCTGATTATATACCTACTACTTGGGATGATTTGAAACTTGCCATGCGACATACTTTCGTCCCTGCTTATTATACTCGTGACATGATTAAGAAGTTGCAACACTTAAAACAAGGTAGTGAAACTGTAACAAAATATTATGATGATTTACAAACTACCTTGTTGCATTCCTCTTTAGAAGAAAGTGAAGATGATTTTATGGATAGATTTTGGGGAGGATTAAACCGTGATATTCAAGAGATACTAATTCATGAAGAGTGTTATCCTATGGACCATTTGTTTCCTCTTGCTTGCAAAGCTGAACAGGAAATAAAACGACGTGTTGGCCACGAGGAGAACAAGCGCACGGTGCACATTCCAAGAGTTGATATGATTGTTCTTTCAACTACTAGGCATACTATGACAACCACATCCGTTGTTGTCAGGATTACATCACCTCCATCATGTGACACATCGCCCCCGAGAGTGGCTACATCATCTGAGTTGATCATAAGAGGTAATGACAAAGGTACTGATCTTCCATCTCTACATGAGAATGATGAATGCCTTGTCAATTTGAATGCACCATCTGATGAGATACCCACTACTTTGATCACACCACCTATTTTAGAGGACTACGTTGATAATTTGACTTTGCCATGTGATCAAACAACTGAAATACCAACAATTTTGAGTGCACCCATTGAATTAACTATTGATGCAAAAGAACCAATGTTTAATCATTTTGATATGACCTCTAATCTTGGTGATGATTTTGTGTTGAATGACTTATTGCCTGTTTGTTTATTTAAGCATGTTGTAGCATGTAAATTTGATGCAAGTATGGTTTATTCACCAATGTTGGGATGGTTTAATGATGAACATTGTCAATCTTTTGAAATGAATAAGAGCTTCACTTATATGTGCAAACTGAGTTGCAATATTTTCATGCCTTCTACTTCTTGTGCTAATTTTTTGGCTTTAGATTTTATGAACTATGCAAGTTACTCATCTATTCATGTGTCATATATGCAAAAATCAAGGGAAGTAAAAATGGATGACATATACATATACAACATGTACACCTTGTCTCTTTTGTTAGCCACATTTCAGATTAAGCAACGCCGAGGACGGCTTTATTTTCAAGAAGGGGAGGATGATGAGGACATGACTACCTTGGATATGACTAAAAATATTGCATATATGCATATTTGTCAGGTGATTTCTAGTGCAAACTATTCAATAATCTATTTATGTTATCCAGAACAAAAATACTTCACACACTTTTGTGTTTTATCTAATTGGAGGTGTATGGGACATTTGTACAATCCACATATGAAGATAAGGAAGAAAGAGATGTTTATTTGCTGTCCAAAAAATTCTCTCACGTCACTTTTGGCCCAAGAGAAGATAGAGTCCAAGTCTCTCACGTTCTGGATTCAGATTCGGACTGCACAGACGTACCTGACTCAAAACGGACACAAGTTTTTCATACGGACTCCGAATTGGGTGATTCTTTTTTTGTTGGAAACTAGATTTCGTGCACTTTCCAACCCAATTGGAATCACCTTCAAATTCGTCCGGAGCGTTGAGTTGTGGACGAAACAATCTGATGCTGCAGCAGAATCCGAGTCAAACTACAAGTCCAAAGGTGTTACATCACCTCCACTTGGGCCCATTGGCCTTGTACGACCTAGATTTAGTTTTAGGCTACCTTGGGACGTCCTCCCATCTCCTTGGCCGCCACCCCTTGCTCCTATATAAGTAGATCCATCTAGTAGCTTTTCCTGGGGATTTGTTTAGTTAAAAGTTAGCCATTGCAACTTCGTGTGCTTTGTTTGTGTCCAACGACCAGACCAAGACCACTTTTCGGATCCCCACCTTTATCAATACTTCATATATACTCGCAATATCCAGATTGCAATCTCAGTTTCTTGCTTGTTCTTCGTTTGCTCGCAGGAAACAGACCCTCGTGGTCAGGTTGATCGTGCTCCGGCGTGGTCAATAACCTCTCGGAGTTGGTTTAGCGATTGCTAAGGCACGACGTCCTCGCACGTTCGTAGTCGGATCGTCAAAGTCGACTTCCACCAAAGCGAAATCCATCATCTCATCGAAAGACGGGACACCTTTCCCTCTATCAAGTGGTATCAGTTTTCAGGTTGCTCGGTGAGAATTTCCAGTCATCCCTAGATTAGATTTATTTTCTTACCTATTGTCCAAGAAAAAACCACAAAAAAAAGTTAGATCTATTCATCCTTTGTCCTAGCCAGTCTGAGCCTTTGCAATTATCGTTTCATTGTTTGCATTATTGAATTATCGGTTACATCGTCGTGTCGAGTTGCTGGTCTTAGTGTCTAGTTCCTTTAGAGTTTCGAGTTCTGTTCACATTAGTCACGCCGCCGCTGCATCATTATCTCTTCCGCTAGCCACCACCCATCCATCAATTTCCACCACGTGCTACCCACCATTCATTGTCATAATAATAGTTGAGATCATTCACATCTTCGCTTGATCCAATCTGCGTCTTATCTAGTTCGTTTTGGAAAGAGGGAGAAAAAAAGAGAGAAAAAAAAGAGAAAAAAAGTCAGAGAAAAAAAGGAGAAAAAAAATCAAAAAAATCGGCACAAACTTTTTCAGAGGAAAGTTGGAGACAAAGTTGTTGTATATCCTGCTTCGCAGTTGTTTTTCATCATTATCTTCACTGCCGTTGTGATCTTCACTTATATCTTGCTGTCAAGAGCTACTTAGTATCCTTCATTGATGCTAGTTGTGCTACGTCGTGACCTCATTAGTGTTCTAGGCTCGCGTCTCTAGTCCGGTCTAGCCTAGGACCAGCACAATACCGTCGTTGAGCGTTTATTCAACATTGCATCTTTGAATTGATTATTGCTAATCTTTTGCTACCATATATAGCCAACCCAGCTCCACATATTTCTACACCGTGTATACGTACGCTCCCCTGGCAATCGCTTTACTCAATATTCGGAGTTACTTGACACCGCTGGTTGCCGATCACCGCCTGCTGCATGGTAAGAACTTGTAAGACATTGATATTTGCTTTACTGTGAGCATTTTACCACCACATCCTAGTAGTTATAGGAACATTATTTTTGGGTTTTGTTTCTTGTTCTACTAATCATGACAGGATCCAGAGTCAATTCATGGGCTTTGTCGATCGCGGGAGACGTGCCGCCACCTTTGCAAATACCACAACCGTCACGAGAGGTGCACAAACATCCAAATGCACATGATCAGGTTAATGTATCTATACCACCATTTAATGGCCGTTTTAAACCTGCTTTATATATTGAATGGGAGTTCGACATAAAAAATATATTTGCTTCCCATAATTTCGATGAACATAAAAAGGTTAAGGTTGCGGTTGGTTCTTTCACTGGTTATGCTTTGGTTTGGTGGAGTGAATATTGTCGGTTACACCCTGATTATATACCTACTACTTGGGATGATTTGAAACTTGCCATGCGACATACTTTCGTCCCTGCTTATTATACTCGTGACATGATTAAGAAGTTGCAACACTTAAAACAAGGTAGTGAAACTGTAACAAAATATTATGATGATTTACAAACTACCTTGTTGCATTCCTCTTTAGAAGAAAGTGAAGATGATTTTATGGATAGATTTTGGGGAGGATTAAACCGTGATATTCAAGAGATACTAATTCATGAAGAGTGTTATCCTATGGACCATTTGTTTCCTCTTGCTTGCAAAGCTGAACAGGAAATAAAACGACGTGTTGGCCACGAGGAGAACAAGCGCACGGTGCACATTCCAAGAGTTGATATGATTGTTCTTTCAACTACTAGGCATACTATGACAACCACATCCGTTGTTGTCAGGATTACATCACCTCCATCATGTGACACATCGCCCCCGAGAGTGGCTACATCATCTGAGTTGATCATAAGAGGTAATGACAAAGGTACTGATCTTCCATCTCTACATGAGAATGATGAATGCCTTGTCAATTTGAATGCACCATCTGATGAGATACCCACTACTTTGATCACACCACCTATTTTAGAGGACTACGTTGATAATTTGACTTTGCCATGTGATCAAACAACTGAAATACCAACAATTTTGAGTGCACCCATTGAATTAACTATTGATGCAAAAGAACCAATGTTTAATCATTTTGATATGACCTCTAATCTTGGTGATGATTTTGTGTTGAATGACTTATTGCCTGTTTGTTTATTTAAGCATGTTGTAGCATGTAAATTTGATGCAAGTATGGTTTATTCACCAATGTTGGGATGGTTTAATGATGAACATTGTCAATCTTTTGAAATGAATAAGAGCTTCACTTATATGTGCAAACTGAGTTGCAATATTTTCATGCCTTCTACTTCTTGTGCTAATTTTTTGGCTTTAGATTTTATGAACTATGCAAGTTACTCATCTATTCATGTGTCATATATGCAAAAATCAAGGGAAGTAAAAATGGATGACATATACATATACAACATGTACACCTTGTCTCTTTTGTTAGCCACATTTCAGATTAAGCAACGCCGAGGACGGCTTTATTTTCAAGAAGGGGAGGATGATGAGGACATGACTACCTTGGATATGACTAAAAATATTGCATATATGCATATTTGTCAGGTGATTTCTAGTGCAAACTATTCAATAATCTATTTATGTTATCCAGAACAAAAATACTTCACACACTTTTGTGTTTTATCTAATTGGAGGTGTATGGGACATTTGTACAATCCACATATGAAGATAAGGAAGAAAGAGATGTTTATTTGCTGTCCAAAAAATTCTCTCACGTCACTTTTGGCCCAAGAGAAGATAGAGTCCAAGTCTCTCACGTTCTGGATTCAGATTCGGACTGCACAGACGTACCTGACTCAAAACGGACACAAGTTTTTCATACGGACTCCGAATTGGGTGATTCTTTTTTTGTTGGAAACTAGATTTCGTGCACTTTCCAACCCAATTGGAATCACCTTCAAATTCGTCCGGAGCGTTGAGTTGTGGACGAAACAATCTGATGCTGCAGCAGAATCCGAGTCAAACTACAAGTCCAAAGGTGTTACATCACCTCCACTTGGGCCCATTGGCCTTGTACGACCTAGATTTAGTTTTAGGCTACCTTGGGACGTCCTCCCATCTCCTTGGCCGCCACCCCTTGCTCCTATATAAGTAGATCCATCTAGTAGCTTTTCCTGGGGATTTGTTTAGTTAAAAGTTAGCCATTGCAACTTCGTGTGCTTTGTTTGTGTCCAACGACCAGACCAAGACCACTTTTCGGATCCCCACCTTTATCAATACTTCATATATACTCGCAATATTCAGATTGCTTTTATCATATTCTTGCTTGTTCTTCGATTGCTTGCAGGAATAGACCTTCGTGGTCAGGTTGATTGTGCTCCGGCGTGGTCAATAACCTCTCAGAGTTGGTTTAGCGATTGCTAAGGCGCAACGTCGTGCACGTTTGTAGTCGGATCGTCAAAGTCATCTTCACCAAATCGATAGTTATCATCTCATCGAAAGATCGGGACACCCCCGCCTCTATCACGCAACGTCGTGCACGTTTGTAGTCGTATCGTCAAAGTCATCTTCACCAAATCGATAGTTATCATCTCATCGAAAGATCGGGACACCCCCGCCTCTATCAAGTGGTATCAGTTTTCAGGTTGCTCGGTGAGAATTTCCAGTTTTCCTAGATTAGATTTATTTTCTTACCTATTGTCCAAGAAAAAGCCACAAAAAAGAGTTAGATCTATTCATCCTTGGTCCAAGCCAGTCTGAGCCTTTGCAATTTTCTTTTCATTGCTTGCATAGTTGAATTATCGGTTGCATCGTCGTGTCGAGTTGCTGGTCTTAGTGTCTAGTTCGTTTAGAGTTTCGAGTTCTGTTCACATTAGTCACGCCACCGCTGCATCATTATCTCTTCCGCTGTCCACCACCCATCCATCAATTTCCACCACGTGCTACCCACCATTCATTGTCATAATAATAGTTGAGATCGTTCACATCTTCGCTTGATCCAATCTGCGTCTTATCTAGTTTGTTTTGGAAAGAGGGAGAAAAAAAGAGAGAAAAAAACGAGAAAAAAAAGAGAAAAAAAGTCAGAGAAAAAAAGGAGAAAAAAATCAAAAAAATCGGCACAAACTTTTTCAGAGGAAAGTTGGAGACAAAGTTGTTGTATATCCTGCTTGGCAGTTGTTTTTCATCATTATCTTCACTGCCGTTGTGATCTTTACTTATATCTTGCTGTCAAGAGCTACTTACTATCCTTCATTGATGCTAGTTGTGCTACGCCGTGACCTCATTAGTGTTTTAGGCTCGCGTCTCTAGTCCGGTCTAGCCTAGGACCAGCACAGTACCGTCGTTGAGCGTTTATTCAACATTGCATCTTTGAATTGATCATTGCTAATCTTTTGCTACCATATATAGCCAACCCAGCTCCACATATTTCTACACCGTGTATACGTACGCTCCCCTGGCAATCGCTTTACTCAATATTCGAAGTTACTTGACACTGCTGGTTGCCGATCACCGCCTGCTGCATGGTAAGAACTTGTAAGACATTGATATTTGCTTTACTGTGAGTGTTTTACCACCACATCCTAGTAGTTATAGGAACATTATTTTTGGGTTTTGTTTCTTGTTCTACTAATCATGATAGGATCCAGAGTCAATTCATGGGCTTTGTCGATCGCGGGAGACGTGCCACCACCTTTGCAAATACCACAACCGTCACGAGAGGTGCACAAACATCCAAATGCACATGATCAGGTTAATGTATCTATACCACCATTTAATGGCTGTTTTAAACCTGCTTTATATATTGAATGGGAGTTCGACATAAAAAATATATTTGCTTCCCATAATTTCGATGAACATAAAAAGGTTAAGGTTGCAGTTGGTTCTTTCACTGGTTATGCTTTGGTTTGGTGGAGTGAATATTGTCGGTTACACCCTGATTATATACCTACTACTTGGGATGATTTGAAACTTGCCATGCGACATACTTTCGTCCCTGCTTATTATACTCGTGACATGATTAAGAAGTTGCAACACTTAAAACAAGGTAGTGAAACTGTAACAAAATATTATGATGATTTACAAACTACCTTGTTGCATTCCTCTTTAGAAGAAAGTGAAGATGATTTTATGGATAGATTTTGGGGAGGATTAAACCGTGATATTCAAGAGATACTAATTCATGAAGAGTGTTATCCTATGGACCATTTGTTTCATCTTGCTTGCAAAGCTGAACAGGAAATAAAACGACGTGTTGGCCACGAGGAGAACAAGCGCACGGTGCACATTCCAAGAGTTGATATGATTGTTCCTTCAACTACTAGGCATACTATGACAACCACATCCGTTGTTGTCAGGACTACATCACCTCCACCATGTGACACATCGCCCTCGAGAGTGGCTACATCATCTGAGTTGATCATAAGAGGTAATGACAAAGGTATTGATCTTCCATCTCTACATGAGAATGATGAATGCCTTGTCAATTTGAATGCACCATCTGATGAGCTACCCACTACTTTGATCACACCACCTATTTTAGAGGACTACGTTAATAATTTGACTTTGCCATGTGATCAAACAACTGAAATACAAACAATATTGAGTGCACCCATTGAATTAACTATTGATGCAAAAGAACCAATGTTTAATCATTTTGATATGACCTCTAATCTTGGTGATGATTCTGTGTTGAATGACTTATTGCATATTTGCTTGTTTAAGCATGTTGTAGCATGTAAATTTGATGCAAGTAATGTTTATTCACCAATGTTGGGATGGTTTAATGATGAACATTGTCAATCTTTTGAAATGAATAAGAGCTTCACTTATATGTGCAAACTGAGTTGCAATATTTTCATGCCTTCTACTTCTTGTGCTAATTTTTTGGCTTTAGATTTTATGAACTATGCAAGTTACTCATCTATTCATGTGTCATATATGCAAAAATCAAGGGAAGTAAAAATGGATGACATATACATATACAACATGTACACCTTGTCTCTTTTGTTAGCCACATTTCAGATTAAGCAACGCCGAGGACGGCTTTATTTTCAAGAAGGGGAGGATGATGAGGACATGACTACCTTGGATATGACCAAAAATATTGCATATATGCATATTTGTCAGGTGATTTCTAGTGCAAACTATTCAATAATCTATTTATGTTATCCAGAACAAAAATACTTCACACACTTTTGTGTTTTGTCTAATTGGAGGTGTATGGGACATTTGTACAATCCACATATGAAGATAAGGAAGAAAGAGATGTTTATTTGCTGTCCAAAAAGTTCTCTCACGTCACTTTTGGCCCAAGAGAAGATAGAGTCCAAGTCTCTCACGTTCTGGATTCAGATTCGGACTGCACAGACATACCTGACTCAAAACGCACACAAGTTTTTCATACGGACTCCGAATTGGGTGATTCTTTTTTTGTTGGAAACTAGATTTCGTGCACTTTCCAACCCAATTGGAATCACCTTCAAATTCGTCCGGAGCGTTGAGTTGTGGACGAAACAATCTGATGCTGCAGCAGAATCCGAGTCAAACTACAAGTCCAAAGGTGTTACATCACCTCCACTTGGGCCCATTGGCCTTGTACGACCTAGATTTAGTTTTAGGCTGCCTTGGGACGTCCTCCCACCTCCTTGGCCGCCACCCCTTGCTCCTATATAAGTAGATCCATCTAGTAGCTTTTCCTTGGGATTTGTTTAGTTAAAAGTTAGCCATTGCAACTTCGTGTACTTCGTTTGTGTCCAACGACCAGACCAAGACCGCCTACGGATCCCCATCTTTATCAATACTTCGTATATACTCGCAATATTCAGATTGCTTTTATCATATTCTTGCTTGTTCTTCGATTGCTTGCAGGAATAGACCTTCGTGGTCAGGTTGATTGTGCTCCGGCGTGGTCAATAACCTCTCAGAGTTGGTTTAGCGATTGCTAAGGCGCAACGTCGTGCACGTTTGTAGTCGGATCGTCAAAGTCATCTTCACCAAATCGATAGTTATCATCTCATCGAAAGATCGGGACACCCCCGCCTCTATCAACCTTGTTGTGTCGTGGCTTGCTACCGCGGGGTTGCGCACATGTCGCCGATGTGCTCTCCTCGTCAAGCTTCTCATCTTCATGGTGCGCGCCGGAGCCTAGGACGGCTCCAACGTCCATAAAGACCACATCGACTTCCTCCGCCGGACGCGGCGGCTGCCCGGCGCGGACTACGTGAAGATCCACCTCACGTCGGAGCGGGAGATCTCGCCGGTGTCGGAGGAGGGAAAGCGAGTCATTTTCAGGTTGCATTGCTTGCGCGGCCTCGGCCTACTAGCGAGCGGCTTGTTTCGCGCCTTCCTCGACTTCTACGGCCTTCAGCCGCACCACCTCACACCGAATACGGTGGTGCTGTTGTCCGCCTTCGTCACCCTGTGCGAGGGCTATCTCTGCGTCCTCCCCACCATCGAGCTTTGGGGCGAGTTCTTTTACTCGAAGCTCGACACCCTCGTCAAGAGCGTGGCGGCGCAGTGTGGCGCCTTCGTCGCGGTGCGGAGGCCGGCTGCTGATAATCCGTTCCCTCCCATCACACTAATACAGTCGGTGAAGATGTGGTAGCAGTCGTACTTCTACGTGAAGAGTATCTACCCGGAGGGCGATTGGGTCAATCTGCCGGCTTACGTAGCTGGCCCGCCGACTGGGAAGCAGCCTAACTGGTCGTACCGGGCCAGGTCTGATGAGGACATCAATACCATTGTTACACCCACAGCCCCTACTGCTACATATACGGGACCAATTACTAGAGCTCGCGCACGCCAATTAAATTATCAGGTACTTTCGTTTCTTGGTAATTGGATACATTTGTTTTGCTTACAAATGAAGGGCCTAGCTTGGAGAAGGATGAACATTGGAGCAAGAACAAGCATGGAGATGATGCCATGCGCAAGGGGAACAAGAACGGAGTTACAAGTGATGATTTCAGGACTTTGAAGCCACCATAATGGGTGCATGGAGCCTTGGACGAAATATACAAGATGCCACTTCATAAATTTCGTCCCGAGGCTATTATAGGTGCTGCGTCACCTTTTTATTGGGCCAGGCCCATGTAATTTCGAAATACATAAGTATAGGCTATTTTTAGAGTCCGTATGTGGGGGGAAACAAGAGATAGGGTTGATTTCGGACCCCTCCACCAAGGGCCACGAAATTCCCCCTCTCTTCCTCCATATATACAGCCCTTAGGGCACCGTTTAGATTTTGGGTTTTGTTTAGATTAAAAGTTTGTCATAGCTGCAATTTCGCGTACTTCGTTTGTGTTCAACGACCAGACAAAGGCGTCACAGAACCCCACCTTGATCAATAAAGCTTTCATCTTATATTCGCAATATCCAGATTGCAATCTTAGTTTCTTGCTTGTTCTTCGTTTGCTCGCAGGAAACAGACCCTCGTGGTCAGGTTGATCGTGCTCCGGCGTGGTCAATAACCTCTGGGAGTTGGTTTAGCGATTGCTAAGGCGCGACGTCCTCGCACGTTCGTAGTCAGATCGTCAAAGTCGACTTCCACCAAAGCGATATCCATCATCTCATCGAAAGACGGGACACCTTTGCCTCTATCAAGTGGTATCAGATTTCCAGGTTGCTCGGTGAGATTTTACAGTTTTTCGTAGTTTAGATCGAGTCTGTTCTTCATACCTATAGTCCACGAAAAAGCCAAAAAAAATAGGGTTAGTTCATCCCATCCGAACCAATCTGAGCCTTTGCATAATCTTTTCTGTATTTGCTTTGTTGAATTTGCGGTTCCATCGTCGTGTCAAGTTGCTGGTCTTAGCGTCTAGTCTTTTAGAGTATCGAGTTTTGTTCACAGGTTGTCACGTCGTCGCTGCCATATATCACCACCGCATTATCATCGTCGCTGTTGCCATATACCACCACCACATATTCACCGCCAATCCGAATCCATATACGCCACCACATATCCGCCGCCATCACGCCAATCCGAGTTCACCTGCAACATATATCCGCCACCTGTCCGTGTTCCACCAGATTCATCTCCGCCACCAGTCCGAGTTCCACTAGATTCATCTCCGCCACCAGTCCTAGTCCGAGTCCAGTAATTGTTGCATTGTACTCGATTTCCAGATCACGCGATACTCCGAGTCGTGACAGAGAAGGACTCCCCAACTTCCGAGCCATCCGCAGAAGAAAAAGAGTTCCAGTTTCAAAAAAAACTAAGTCTGGAAAATTCTGGCTAGGAAGTTTTTAGACCATTTGTAGACTTTTTCGAAAAAAATTTGTTGCGGAGCAAAAAAAAGAGGAAAAAAAGTGCAAAAAAAAAGAGAAAAAAAATTCAGAGTGTGCTCCTCCCTTGTTTACGTGCCGCGCCGTGATTTTGTTGGTGTTCTAAGCTTGCGTCTCTAGCACAGTCTAGCCTAGGACCAGCACAGTACCGTCGTTGAGCGTTTATTCAACTTTGCATCTCTGAATTGATTATTGCTGACCCTTTTTGCTACCATATTATAAGCCTTCCCAGCTCCACATACATCTACATCGTGCGTTTGACTCTCCCTGGTAATCGCTCTATCCAAGCTTTGAGAGTTTTGACTACAACGGTTGCCGATCACCGCCTGTTGCTGGGTAAGAACTGGTAAGAATTTGAGTTTTGCTTGACGGATTTGTGACACCCACCACCACCACTTGTTCGTAGTCTGTAGGATCATATTCTTGTGTGTTTCTATTGCTGCTAACCATGCCAGGATCACAAGCCGACGAGGTTGACTGGGAGAATTTATCGAACAAGGAGCTTCATGATAAGTTTCAGCAAATGATGAGTGGACAGGTGCAAGATGTGCTAAATAGATTTGAAGAGGCCATGGAGAAGATAGATGGCATGGAGAAGACGTTCGAAACAAAGCTCGATAACAAGTTTAATGAATTGCTCGCGCGTCTTCCACCACCACCACCCGCTGCACCTAACGCACCTCTCCAACAACAACAACAACAACAACAACGCATCCTTTCGAATCAGTATGGACGAGCGAAGCGTGTTCCTATTGAGGATGGCCAAACTTCTGGTGCTGCTGTTCATGTTGTTGATGCTTCTTTGGCCCCTGCTACTGCTGCTGCTGGTACCCAGGAGGATGATGAGTATGCGGGCGATTATGAGGATGAGGTTGATCAAAATCAGCACTACGTGCAGCCACCAGCACCACCACCACCAAGTCGACCTCAGGTATATATTCGTAATGGTAGGCCTGCACCACCACCTCAGGTACGAGAAGATGTTCATATTCCTAAACTGAAATTGAATATTCCACCATTTGAGGGTAGATATGTTCCTGATATATATCTTACTTGGGAGTTAGAAACTGAACAACGATTTACATGTTTACAATATCCTGAGGAGAGACGAGTTGCTGCTATTGTTTGTGCTTTCACTAGTTTTGCATGTGTATGGTGGTCTGAACATTGTAGATTATATCCTATTCCAACTACTTGGGCTGCTTTGAAAACTGCTATGCGTACTCGTTGGGTTCCACCATATTATCAACGTGAATTGCTTCAAAAATTATAGCGCTTAAGACAAGGAAAAAATTCTGTAGAAGAATATTATCAGGAATTACAAACTGGCATGATTAGATGTGGTATTGTTGAGGAGAATGAAGCTATGCTTGCATGTTTTTTGGGTGGATTAAATAGAGAGATTCAGACCATTCTAGACTATAAGGAGTATACTAATATCACTCGTTTATTCCATCTTGCTTGTAAAGCTGAACGTAAAGTGCAGGATCGACAAGCATTGGTGCGAACTAACTTTTCTGCAGGCCGACCTTCATCATGGATGATGAGGACATGACTACCTTGGATATGACCAAAAATATTGCATATATGCATATTTGTCAGGTGATTTCTAGTGCAAACTATTCAATAATCTATTTATGTTATCCAGAACAAAAATACTTCACACACTTTTGTGTTTTGTCTAATTGCAGGTGTATGGGACATTTGTACAATCCACATATGAAGATAAGGAAGAAAGAGATGTTTATTTGCTGTCCAAAAAGTTCTCTCACGTCACTTTTGGCCCAAGAGAAGATAGAGTCCAAGTCTCTCACGTTCTGGATTCAGATTCGGACTGCACAGACGTACCTGACTCAAAACGCACACAAGTTTTTCATACGGACTCCGAATTGGGTGATTCTTTTTTTTGTTGGAAACTAGATTTCGTGCACTTTCCAACCCAATTGGAATCACCTTCAAATTCGTCCGGAGCATTGAGTTGTGGACGAAACAATCTGATGCTGCAGCAGAATCCGAGTCAAACTACAAGTCCAAAGGTGTTACATCACCTCCACTTGGGCCCATTGGCCTTGTACGACCTAGATTTAGTTTTAGGCTGCCTTGGGACGTCCTCCCACCTCCTTGGCCGCCACCCCTTGCTCCTATATAAGTAGATCCATCTAGTAGCTTTTCCTTGGGATTTGTTTAGTTAAAAGTTAGCCATTGCAACTTCGTGTACTTCGTTTGTGTCCAACGACCAGACCAAGACCGCTTACGGATCCCCACCTTTATCAATACTTCATATATACTCGCAATGTTCAGATTGCTTTTATCATATTCTTGCTTGTTCTTCGATTGCTTGCAGGAATAGACCTTCGTGGTCAGGTTGATTGTGCTCCGGCATGGTCAATAACCTCTCAGAGTTGGTTTAGCGATTGCTAAGGCGCAACGTCGTGCGCGTTTGTAGTCGGATCGTCAAAGTCATCTTCACCAAATCGATAGTTATCATCTCATCGAAAGATCGGGACACCCTTTGCCTCTATCAAGTGGTATCAGTTTTCAGGTTGCTCGGTGAGAATTTCCAGTTTTCCTAGATTAGATTTATTTTCTTACCTATTGTCCAAGAAAAAGCCACAAAAAAGAGTTAGATCTATTCATCCTTGGTCCAAGCCAGTCTGAGCCTTTGCAATTTTCTTTTCATTGCTTGCATAGTTGAATTATCGGTTGCATCGTCGTGTCGAGTTGCTGGTCTTAGTGTCTAGTTCGTTTAGAGTTTCGAGTTCTGTTCACATTAGTCACGCCACCGCTGCATCATTATCTCTTCCACTGTCCACCACCCATCCATCAATTTCCACCACGTGCTACCCACCATTCATTGTCATAATAATAGTTGAGATCGTTCACATCTTCACTTGATCCAATCTGCATCTTATCTAGTTTGTTTTGGAAAGAGGGAGAAAAAAAAGAGAGAAAAAAAACAAGAAAAAAAAGAGAAAAAAAAAGTCAGAGAAAAAAAAGGAGAAAAAAAATCAAAAAAATCGGCACAAACTTTTTCAGAGGAAAGTTGGAGACAAAGTTGTTGTATATCCTGCTTGGCAGTTGTTTTTCATCATTATCTTCACTGCCGTTGTGATCTTCACTTATATCTTGCTGTCAAGAGCTACTTAGTATCCTTCATTGATGCTAGTTGTGCTACGCCGTGACCTCATTAGTGTTCTAGGCTCGCGTCTCTAGTCCGGTCTAGCCTAGGACCAGCACAGTACCGTCGTTGAGCGTTTATTCAACATTGCATCTTTGAATTGATTATTGCTAATCTTTTGCTACCATATATAGCCAACCCAGCTCCACATATTTCTACACCGTGTATACGTACGCTCCCCTGGCAATCGCTTTACTCAATATTCGGAGTTACTTGACACCGCTGGTTGCCGATCACCGCCTGCTGCATGGTAAGAACTTGTAAGACATTGATATTTGCTTTACTGTGAGCGTTTTACCACCACATCCTAGTAGTTATAGGAACATTATTTTTGGGTTTTGTTTCTTGTTCTACTAATCATGACAGGATCCAGAGTCAATTCATGGGCTTTGTCGATCGCGGGAGACGTGCCACCACCTTTGCAAATACCACAACCGTCACGAGAGGTGCACAAACATCCAAATGCACATGATCAGGTTAATGTATCTATACCACCATTTAATGGCCGTTTTAAACCTGCTTTATATATTGAATGGGAGTTCGACATAAAAAATATATTTGCTTCCCATAATTTCGATGAACATAAAAAGGTTAAGGTTGCGGTTGGTTCTTTCACTGGTTATGCTTTGGTTTGGTGGAGTGAATATTGTCGGTTACACCCTGATTATATACCTACTACTTGGGATGATTTGAAACTTGCCATGCGACATACTTTCGTCCCTGCTTATTATACTCGTGACATGATTAAGAAGTTGCAACACTTAAAACAAGGTAGTGAAACTGTAACAAAATATTATGATGATTTACAAACTACCTTGTTGCATTCCTCTTTAGAAGAAAGTGAAGATGATTTTATGGATAGATTTTGGGGAGGATTAAACCATGATATTCAAGAGATACTAATTCATGAAGAGTGTTATCCTATGGACCATTTGTTTCATCTTGCTTGCAAAGCTGAACAGGAAATAAAACGACGTGTTGGCCACGAGGAGAACAAGCGCACGGTGCACATTCCAAGAGTTGATATGATTGTTCCTTCAACTACTAGGCATACTATGACAACCACATCCGTTGTTGTCAGGACTACATCACCTCCATCATGTGACACATCGCCCCCGAGAGTGGCTACATCATCTGAGTTGATCATAAGAGGTAATGACAAAGGTACTGATCTTCCATCTCTACATGAGAATGATGAATGCCTTGTCAATTTGAATGCACCATCTGATGAGCTACCCACTACTTTGATCACACCACCTATTTTAGAGGACTACGTTGATAATTTGACTTTGCCATGTGATCAAACAACTGAAATACCAACAATTTTGAGTGCACCCATTGATTTAACTATTGATGCAAAAGAACCAATGTTTAATCATTTTGATATGACCTCTAATCTTGGTGATGATTCTGTGTTGAATGACTTATTGCATGTTTGCTTATTTAAGCATGTTGTAGCATGTAAATTTGATGCAAGTAAGGTTTATTCACCAATGTTGGGATGGTTTAATGATGAACATTGTCAATCTTTTGAAATGAATAAGAGCTTCACTTATATGTGCAAACTGAGTTGCAATATTTTCATGCCTTCTACTTCTTGTGCTAATTTTTTGGCTTTAGATTTTATGAACTATGCAAGTTACTCATCTATTCATGTGTCATATATGCAAAAATTAAGGGAAGTAAAAATGGATGACATATACATATACAACATGTACACCTTGTCTCTTTTGTTAGCCACATTTCAGATTAAGCAACGCCGACGACGGCTTTATTTTCAAGAAGGGGAGGATGATGAGGACATGACTACCTTGGATATGACCAAAAATATTGCATATATGCATATTTGTCAGGTGATTTCTAGTGCAAACTATTCAATAATCTATTTATGTTATCCAGAACAAAAATACTTCACACACTTTTGTGTTTTGTCTAATTGCAGGTGTATGGACATTTGTACAATCCACATATGAAGATAAGGAAGAAAGAGATGTTTATTTGCTGTCCAAAAAGTTCTCTCACGTCACTTTTGGCCAAAGAGAAGATAGAGTCCAAGTCTCTCACGTTCTGGATTCAGATTCGGACTGCACAGACGTACCTGACTCAAAACGCACACAAGTTTTTCATAGGACTCCGAATTGGGTGATTCTTTTTTTTGTTGGAAACTAGATTTCGTGCACTTTCCAACCCAATTGGAATCACCTTCAAATTCGTCCGGAGCATTGAGTTGTGGACGAAATAATCTGATGCTGCAGCAGAATCCGAGTCAAACTACAAGTCCAAAGGTGTTTACATCACCTCCACTTGGGCCCATTGGCCTTGTACGACCTAGATTTAGTTTTAGGCTGCCTTGGGACGTCCTCCCACCTCCTTGGCCGCCACCCCTTGCTCCTATATAAGTAGATCCATCTAGTAGCTTTTCCTTGGGATTTGTTTAGTTAAAAGTTAGCCATTGCAACTTCGTGTACTTCGTTTGTGTCCAACGACCAGACCAAGACCGCTTACGGATCCCCACCTTTATCAATACTTCATATATACTCGCAATATTCAGATTGCTTTTATCATATTCTTGCTTGTTCTTCGATTGCTTGCAGGAATAGACCTTCGTGGTCAGGTTGATTGTGCTCCGGCGTGGTCAATAACCTCTCAGAGTTGGTTTAGCGATTGCTAAGGCGCAACGTCGTGCACGTTTGTAGTCGGATCGTCAAAGTCATCTTCACCAAATCGATAGTTATCATCTCATCGAAAGATCGGGACACCCCCGCCTCTATCAATGGACACCGCGTGCATCTTCTACTTCAACTACACCAGCACCTCAATCACGTGCCTCCTCTAGTCGTGATACAAGAAAACAGGCACAACCACCATTATCTGCCAAGAGCGCACCTGTTGGGCCTGCACAGAGTTCTTCTTCTTCCATGGCATCCACAGGGCACACAAGTGATATTATTTGTCGTCGTTGTAAGGGAGGAGGTCATTATGCAAGAGAATGCAAATCTCCGCGTGTGATGATTGCTACCGCGGATGGTGGATATGAGTCCGCTAGTGACTATGATGAGGAGACTTTGGCTCTTATTACACGTGAAGAACATGGTGGAGATGATTCTGATCATGAGACGCAATACATGGCTCCTAAAGACGCTGACAGGTACGAATGTTTAGTTGCTCAACGTGTTTTGAGTGTGCAGGTCACACAAGCTGAGCAAAATTAGAGGCACAATTTGTTCCATACCAAGGGAGTTGTAAAAGAATGTTCTGTGCGCGTCATCATAGATGGAGGGAGCTGCAACAACTTGGCTAGCATGGAGATGGTGGAGAAGCTTTCTCTCACCACAAGACCACATCCACATCCTTACTACATCCAATGGTTCAACAACAGCGGCAAGGTTAAGGTAACACGTACTGTTCGTGTGCATTTTAGTATCTCTACATATGCTGATTATGTTGATTGTGATGTGGTACCTATGCAAGCATGTTCCTTATTACTTGGTAGACCATGGCAATTTGATAAAAATTCTGTACACCATGGTAGAAACAATCACTATACTCTTGTTCATAAGGATAAAAATATTACTTTGCTTCCTATGACTCCTGATTCCATTTTGAAAGATGATATTAATAGAGCTAATAAAGCAAAACAGGAGAAGAATAAGAGTGAAAATCAGATTGTGGCAAAAGAATTTGAGCAACAAATGCAGCCTAATAATAAACCATCTAGTGTTGCTTCTGAAATTAAATTGAAACGTGCATGTTTATTTGCCACCAAATCTGATATTGATGAGCTAGATTTCAGCAAATCTGTTTGCTATGCTTTTGTGTGCAAAGAGGCATTATTTTCATTCAAGGACGTGCCTTCCTCTTTGCCTCCTGCTGTCACTAACATTTTGCAGGAGTTCGCTGACGTCTTTCCACAAGACGTGCCACCGGGATTACCACCTATTCGCGGGATTGAGCATCAAATTGACTTAATTCCCGGTGCATCATTACCCAACCGTGCATATATACAGCCCTTAGGGCACCGTTTAGACTTTGGGTTTTGTTTAGATTAAAAGTTCGCCATAGCTGCAACTTCGCGTACTTCGTTTGTGTTCAACGACCAGACAAAGGCGTCACAGAACCCCACCTTGATCAATAAAGCTTTCATCTTATATTCGCAATATCCAGATTGCAATCTTAGTTTCTTGCTTGTTCTTCGTTTGCTCGCAGGAAACAGACCCTCGTGGTCAGGTTGATCGTGCTCCGGCGTGGTCAATAACCTCTCGGAGTTGGTTTAGCGATTGCTAAGGCGCGACGTCCTCGCACGTTCGTAGTCGGATCATCAAAGTCGACTTCCACCAAAGCGAAATCCACCATCTCATCGAAAGACGGGACACCTTTGCCTCTATCACGTGGTATCAGATTTCCAGGTTGCTCGGTGAGATTTTCCAGTTTTTCGTAGTTTAGATCGAGTCTGTTCTTCATACCTATAGTCCACGAAAAAGCCACAAAAAAAAATTAGGGTTAGTTCATCATATCCGAACCAATCTGAGCCTTCGCATAATCTTTTTAGGGTTTTGCTTTGTTGAATTTGCGGTTGCATCGTCGGTCTAGTTGCTGGTCTTAGAGTCTAGTCTTTTAGAGTTTCGAGTTCTGGTCATAAGTTGTCACGCCGCCGCCGCACCATCATCATCGCCCCTACCATCTACCACCACCACTCCGAATCCGTATCCATATACCACCACCAATCCGTGTCCATATACCACCACCGATCCATATCCATATACTACCACCGCTACCACCACCGCTGCCATATACCACCACCATATATCCACCACCAATCCGAGTTCCTTGCTTATTAGGTTTGTTTTCGGGATCCATCTAGTTTCCGATTCGTGTTTCCTTGCCGGAGTAGGTTTCGGAAAAAAAAAATTCGAAAACGCATTTTTCGAAAAAATTTCTGGCTATCTTATTTTTAGGTGTTTCTGAGTGTTTTGAGACAGGTGCCATTATAGGAAGTTTTTTTTGACCCGTTTCCAGTTTTTGGGTCCGGGCAGTCGAAAAAACGAAAAAAAAAATTGGTCGAAAAAATTTCGTGCCCATCCTGTCAGTTTGACCTAGGAAGAGTTTTGAGACACTCGCCATTATAGTGATTTTTCGCAAAAAAAAAAAAAAAGAGCAGCGCAAAAAAAAAAAGAGCGCAAAAAAAAAGAGCGAAAAAAGAAAATCCAGAGTGTGCTTTTCCCTTGTTTACGTGCAGCGCCGTGATTTTGTTAGTGTTCTAGGCTCGCGTCTCTAGCACGGTCTAGCCTAGGACCAGCACAGTACCGTCGTTGAGCGTTTATTCAACTTTGCATCTCTGAATTGATTATTGCTGACCCTTTTTGCTACCATATTATAAGCCTTCCCAGCTCCACATACATCTACGTCGTGCGTTTGACTCTCCCTGGTAATCGCTCTATCCAAGCTTTGAGAGTTTTTGACTACAACGGTTGCCGATCACCGCCTGCTGCTGGGTAAGAACTGGTAAGAATTTGAGATTTGCTTGACGGATTTGTGACACCCACCACCACCTCTTGTTAGTAGTCTGTAGGATCATATTCTTGTGTGTTTCTATTGCTGCTAACCATGCCAGGATCACAAGCCGACGAGACTGACTGGGAGAACATGACGAATAAGGATTTGCATGATAAATTTCAGCAAATGATGAGTGGACAGGTGCAAGATGTGCTAAACAGATTTGAAGAGGCCATGGAGAAGATAGATGGCATGGAGAAGACGTTCGAAACAAAGCTCGATAACAAGTTTAATGAATTGCTCGCGCGTCTTCCACCACCACCACCCGCTGCACCTAACGCACCTCTCCAACGACAACAACAACAACAACGCATCCTTTCGAATCAGTATGGACGAGCGAAGCGTGTTCCTATTGAGGATGGCCAAACTTCTGGTGCTGCTGTTCATGTTGTTGATGCTTCTTTGGCCCCTGCTACTGCTGCTGCTGGTACCCAGGAGGATGATGAGTATGTGGGCGATTATGAGGATGAGGTTGATCAAAATCAGCACTACGTGCAGCCACCAGCACCACCACCACCAGGTCGACCTCAGGTATATATTCGTAATGGTAGGCCTGCACCACCACCTCAGGTACGAGATGATGTCCATATTCCTAAACTAAAATTGAATATTCCACCATTTGAGGGTAGATATGTTCCTGATATATATCTTACTTGGGAGTTAGAAACTGAACAACGTTTTACATGTTTACAATATCCCGAGGAGAGACGGGTTGCTGCTGCTGTTTGTGCTTTCACTAGTTTTGCATGTGTATGGTGGTCTGAACATTGTAGATTATATCCTATTCCCGCTACTTGGGCTGCTTTGAAAACTGCTATGCGTACTCGTTGGGTTCCACCATATTATCAACGTGAATTGCTTCAAAAATTACAGCGCTTAAGACAAGGAAAAAATTCTGTAGAAGAATATTATCAGGAATTACAAACTGGCATGATTAGATGTGGTATTGTTGAGGAGAATGAAGCTATGCTTGCACGTTTTCTGGGTGGATTAAATAGAGAGATTCAGACCATTCTAGACTATAAGGAGTATACTAATATCACTCGTTTATTCCATCTTGCTTGTAAAGCTGAACGTGAAGTGCAGGATCGAAAGGCATTGGCGCGGACTAACTTTTCTGCAGGTCGACCTTCATCATGGACACCACGTGCATCATCTACTTCCACACGTTCTGCTACACCGGCGCCTCCGTCGGCTGCCACCTCCAACCGTGATACAATAAAGCAGGCACAATCACCACTATCTGCCAAGAGCACACCTTCTGGGCCTGCAAAGAGCTCTTCTTCATCCATGGCATCAACAGGGCAAACACATGATATTATTTGTCGATGTTGCAAGGGTGGAGGTCATTATGCGAGAGAATGCCCATCTAAGCGTGTGATGATTGTTACTGAGGATGGTGGGTATGAGTCCGCTAGTGACTATGATGAGGAGACTTTGGCTCTTATTACACGTGACGAACACGGTGGAGACGATTCTGATCATGAGACGCAATACATGGATCCTGAAGATGCTGACAGGTATGAATGTTTAGTTGCTCAACGTGTTTTGAGTGTGCAGGTCACACAAGCTGAGCAAAATCAGAGGCACAATTTGTTCCATACCAAGGGAGTTGTGAAGGAACGTTCTGTGCGCGTCATCATAGACGGAGGTAGTTGCAACAACTTGGCTAGCATGGAGATGGTGGAGAAGCTATCTCTCACCACAAGACCACATCCACATCCTTACTACATCCAATGGTTCAACAACAGCGGCAAGGTTAAGGTAACACGTACTGTTCGTGTACATTTTAGTATCTCTACTTATGCTGATTATGTTGATTGTGATGTGGTACCTATGCAAGCATGTTCCTTATTACTTGGTAGACCATGGCAATTTGATAAAAATTCTATTCACCATGGTAGAAACAATCAGTATACTCTTGTTCATAAGGATAAAAATATTACTTTGCTTCCTATGACTCCTGATTCCATTTTGAAAGATGATCTTAATAGAGCTAATAAAGCAAAACAGGAGAAAACTAAGAGTGAAAATCAGATTGTGGCAAAAGAATTTGAGCAACAAATGCAGCCTAATAATAATAAACAATCTAGTGTTGCTTCTGAAATTAAATTGAAAAGTGCATGTTTACTTGCCACCAAATCTGATATTGATGATCTAGATTTTAGCAAATCTGTTTGCTATGCTTTTGTGTGCAAAGAGGCATTATTTTCATTCGAGGACGTGCCTTCCTCTTTGCCTCCTGCTGTCACTAACATTTTGCAGGAGTTCGCTGACGTCTTTCCACAAGACGTGCCACCGGGATTACCACCTATTCGCGGGATTGAGCATCAAATTGACTTAATTCCCGGTGCATCATTACCCAACCGTGCACCATACCGTACCAATCCAGAGGAGACGAAGGAGATTATGCGTCAAGTACAAGAACTGCTCGACAAAGGTTATATACGCGAATCCCTTAGTCCTTGTGTTGTTCATATCATTTTAGTGCCGAAAAAGGATGGTACGTCGCGTATGTGCGTTGATTGTAGAGGCATTAATAATATTACTATTCGTTATCGTCATCCTATTCCTAGGCTAGATGATATGCTTGATGAATTGAGTGGCTCTACAATATTCTCCAAAGTTGATTTGCGTAGTGGATACCATCAAATTCGTATGAAATTGGGAGATGAATGGAAAACAGCATTTAAAACTAAGTTTGGATTATATGAGTGGTTAGTCATGCCTTTTGGGTTAACTAATGCACCTAGTACTTTCATGAGGTTAATGAACGAAGTTTTACGTGCTTTCATTGGACGATTTGTGGTAGTTTACTTTGATGACATATTGATTTATAGCACATCTTTGGAGGAACATTTGGAACATTTACGTGCTGTTTTTATTGCTCTACGTGATGCACGTTTGTTTGGTAACCTTGGAAAGTGCACCTTTTGCACCGACCGAGTATCTTTTCTTGGCTATGTTGTTACTCCACAGGGAATTGAAGTTGATAAAGCCAAAATTGAAGCTATTGAGAGTTGGCCACAGCCCAAAACGGTCACACAAGTGAGGAGTTTCCTTGGCCTCGCTGGATTCTATAGGCGTTTTGTGAGAGATTTCAGCACCATTGCTGCACCTCTCAATGAGCTTACAAAGAAAGATGTGACTTTTCTGTGGGGTACCGCACAGGAAGGAGCCTTCTCGGTATTGAAAGATAAGCTGACACATGCTCCTTTACTCCAACTTCCTGATTTTAATAAGACTTTTGAGCTTGAATGTGATGCTAGTGGAATTGGATTAGGAGGTGTGTTATTACAAGATGGCAAACCTGTTGCATACTTTTCTGAAAAATTGAGTGGGCCTAGTCTGAATTATTCTACTTATGATAAAGAATTATATGCTCTTGTTCGGACTTTAAAAACATGGCAACATTATTTATGGCCCAAAGAATTTGTTATACATTCTGATCATGAATCTTTGAAACATATTAAAAGTCAAGCTAAACTGAATCGTAGACATGCTAAATGGGTTGAATTCATTGAGACTTTCCCTGATGTCATTAAACACAAGAAGGGAAAAGAAAATGTTATTGCTGATGCATTGTCTCGTCGCTATACTATGCTTTCACAACTTGACTTCAAAATATTTGGTTTGGAGACCATCAAAGATCAATATGTGCATGATGCTGATTTTAAAGATGTAATGCAGAATTGTAAAGAAGGAAGAATGTGGAACAAGTTTGTCGTTAACGATGGATTTGTGTTTCGTGCTAACAAGCTATGCATTCCAGCTAGCTCCGTTCGTCTTTTGCTGTTGCAGGAGGCGCATGGGGGAGGATTAATGGGACACTTTGGCGTGAAGAAGACGGAGGACGTACTTGCTACACATTTCTTTTGGCCAAAGATGAGACGGGATGTTGAGCGTTTTATTGCTCGCTGCACTACATGTCAAAAAGCTAAGTCACGACTCAATCCTCATGGTTTATATATGCCTTTGCCTGTACCTAGTGTTCCTTGGGAGGATATATCTATGGACTTTGTTTTAGGTTTACCTCGAACAAAGAAGGGGAGGGATAGCATATTTGTTGTCGTGGATAGATTCTCGAAAATGGCACACTTTATACCATGTCATAAAAGCGATGATGCTGTTAATGTTGCTGATTTGTTCTTTCGTGAAATTATTCGCTTGCATGGTGTGCCAAATACTATTGTTTCAGATCGCGATACTAAATTTCTTAGCCACTTTTGGAGATGTTTATGGGCTAAGTTGGGGACTAAACTGCTTTTTAGTACTACTTGTCACCCCCAAACTGATGGACAAACTGAAGTAGTCAATAGAACATTGTCTACTATGCTTAGGGCTGTTTTGAAGAATAATAAGAAAATGTGGGAGGAATGCTTGCCTCATATTGAATTTGCTTATAATCGTTCATTGCATTCTACTACTAAGATGTGCCCTTTTGAAGTTGTGTATGGTTTCCTACCTCGTGCACCTATTGATTTGTTGCCTCTTCCATCTTCGGAGAAGGTTAATTTCGATGCTAAAGAACGTGCTGAATTGATTTTAAAAATGCATGAGTTAACTAAGGAAAACATTGAGCGTATGAATGCTAAATATAAACTTGCTGGAGATAAGGGTAGAAAACATGTTGTGTTTGCACCTGGAGATCTTGTTTGGTTACATTTGCGTAAGGATAGATTTCCTGATTTGCGCAAATCAAAGCTAATGCCACGTGCTGCTGGTCCCTTTAAGGTGTTGGAGAAAGTAAATGATAATGCATATAAACTTGAGCTGCCTGCAGATTTTGGGGTTAGTCCCACTTTTAACATTGCAGATTTGAAGCCTTATTTGGGTGAGGAAGATGAGCTTTCGTCGAGGACGACTTCATTTCAAGAAGGGGAGGATGATGAGGACATCAATACCATTGTTACACCCACAGCCCCTACTGCTACATATACTGGACCAATTACTAGAGCTCGCGCACGCCAATTAAATTATCAGGTACTTTCGTTTCTTGGTAATGATTCTAATGTTCATGAGAATATGATGCTGCCTAAATTGAATACATTTGTTTTGCTTACAAATGAAGGGCCTAGCTTGGAGAAGGATGGACATTGGAGCAAGAGCAAGCATGGAGATGATGCCATGCGCAAGGGGAACCAGAACGGAGTTACAAGTGATGATTTCAGGACTTTGAAGCCACCATAAGAGTGCATGAAGCCTTGGACGAAATATACAAGATGCCACTTCATAAATTTCGTCCAGAGGCTATTATAGGTGCTGCGTTACCTTATTATTGGGCCAGGCCCATGTAATTTCGAAATACATAAGTATAGGCTATTTTTAGAGTCCGTATGTGTGGGGAAACAAGAGATAGGGTTGATTTCGGACCCCTCCACCAAGGGCCACGAAATTCCCCTCTCTTCCTCCATATATACAGCCCTTAGGGCACCGTTTAGACTTTGGGTTTTGATTAGATTAAAAGTTCGCCATAGCTGCAACTTCGCGTACTTCGTTTGTGTTCAACGACCAGACAAAGGCGTCACAGAACCCCACCTTGATCAATAAAGCTTTCATCTTATATTCGCAATATCCAGATTGCAATCTTAGTTTCTTGCTTGTTCTTCGTTTGCTCGCAGGAAACAGACCCTCGTGGTCAGGTTGATCGTGCTCCGGCGTGGTCAATAACCTCTCGGAGTTGGTTTAGCGATTGCTAAGGCGCGACGTCCTCGCACGTTCGTAGTCGGATCGTCAAAGTCGACTTCCACCAAAGCGAAATCCACCATCTCATCGAAAGACGGGACACCTTTGCCTCTATCAAGTACGAGACTGAGGCAGCGAACTGGGCGAGTCGAGGCGGGCGCTGAACGACGGCTACGGTCAAATTGAAGACATGGTTGACGGGAAGCTGCCTTCCTCTTTTTCCCTTTGTTTGTCTCCTGTTGCTTGGTCCGACTTCTGACTTTGTATTCTCTTTCCTTCTTCGCGCAGAGTACTTCCCCGGCTACTCTGTTGCCGCCAGCCAGGTCATCGAGGCCCACCACAACGAGCGGAGATAGGCTAGTGCTGAAATCGCGACAAATGCTCGCCGAACGCTTGAGGAGCAGCTCTTGGCCGTCCAAGATCATCTCCAGCCGGCCCACCGGATGCTCCGCCGCCTTCAGCGTGTTGGAGCTCAGGTGCTTTCCGCCCTCTGGCCTGACAACACGATTCCCCGCACTCCTAGTCGGACTACCGATTGGCTGGAGGTGGCAGTCGGCCGCTTCCATGCGTGGAAGGCTTCTGCGGCCCGGGCAGGCGCCAGGCGGGCATTGTAGTTCGTCCGAGCATGGTACCCTAGGCTGCATCTGCCCCAGTTGGCCACGTTCCGGTAGGAGGCCCATGAGGAGCTGGTGGCGATGCGGCCGGCTATCATTCATTGTGCTGCAGCGATTGCCAAGTACACCGACACCAGCGTCTTCATCCCCGACCTGAATGATGATGGCGCTGAGCTGCCGGTGGACTGGTTTGGGCTGAAGCCGGTGGATGGTGAAGACTCGGCGGAGGAGATCGACTCCAGCGACGAGGGTGAAGAGGAGGAGGAAGAGGACGGTGAAGACACCGCACCAGATGGTGGGGCGGCCGCCAGCCTTAGCCTGACCGTGCCTCCAGCAACGAGGCACGTGCGAACACGCCACCTGCTACCCCCGATGATCAAGCCGAGACTCGCCACCCGGCCACTCCTCCAGCCAGCGCCGCCGTCTCCACCGACCTACAAAGCTCACCTATTGCACCCTTGGCCTGAGCCGCCACTTTTATCTTTGTTTTCCTGCTCGTCAGTCTTTTGAACAGTGTTCGTTAATTTTGCGCAGTTCCACCCACTGGGGGTGTATTCAAACTAAGTTGAACTCTGGCCTTCGAAGGCCTTTTGTCTAAATATAATCTTGCATGTGCTATGCTGGTGTAGGCTTTCGACTTTGCTTGCTTTAAATCTTTTTCCGGCTGTTTCCTTTGCCGCCCTCCCTTGGTCGCTTCCTTCCCAGCCGGACAACTGCTCTGTAGTCTGTGGCTGGGAAAGTACTTGGCCTTGTGGGAGGGCAAGTACTTTAGCTTTCTTAGATTGTGGTAAGGTGAGTGGTAAGCCGGCCAGCCGGCTGCTTAGCAGTCGGTTGGCAGGGTGGGGAGCCGGCTTGTGTTATGTAAGCCCATTGGTCCTTAGCCGTTTTTCGTGTGGGCATCATTTCCTGCCTTTAACTCTTGCCAGTCAAACAGTCGCTTCTGTGAGCTACAACTTTCAGCAAGAGAGGGCTTAGGTGCTGGCACACTACTTGCCTGACTGCAGGTAGTGCTTAACATAGTTCAAGGCGGCAAGTCCCCGGGCCGACTGGTCGAACCCGGTGCCGGACGAAAGAACAAATGTACTAACACATTCATAGGCATGATACTCATCATATAGATAAAGGAGGGTAGTCCCCGAGTGCTCCTCGGGGGACCCGATGTCTTGTACTTAATACAAAAGATAGCATGGTACATACTGCATTAACTGTAAAATCTTCGAAGGAGATTGGCGTTCGATGGGCGTTCCGACTCCTTGACAGAATCATCTCTCTTGCTTGCCTTGGGCTTCTGTGCATCGATCAGGTAGTAGGAGTCGTTGCCCAATGCCTTGCTAATGACAAAGGGGCCTTCCCAAGGGGCCGAGAGCTTGTGCTGGCCGGCTATTTGCTGGATCAGCCGGAGCACAAGGTCGCCCTCTTGGAAGGATCTTGGCTTGACCTTTCGACAGTGGTAGCGGCGCAGACCCTGCTGGTAGATGGCGGACCGACTGAGTGCTAATAGCCGGCCCTCTTCCAGCAGATCAACACTGTCTTCTCGCGCTTCCTTCGCCTCCGCTTCCGTGTACATGGTGACTCAAGGTGAGTCGAACTCGATGTTAGTTGGGATGACAGCCTCGGCACCATACACAAGGAAGAACAGAGTGAAGCCGATTGACTTGTTCGAGTGGTATGCAAGCTCCAGAGGACGGCCGACAGCTCCTCGAGCCAGCAGCCGACCAAACGCTCGAGTGGCTCGACCAGTCGGGGCTTGATGCCGGAGAGGATGAGGCCGTTCGCTTGCTCGACTTGGCCGTTTGACTGCGGATGGGCAACAGACGCTAAATCTATTTGGATGCCCTGTGTCGCGCAAAACGAGCCAATGCCCCTTTGGCAAAATTCATGCCGTTGTCGGCGATGATGCCGTGTGGTATGCCATACCGGGTGGTGATGTCTGTGATGAATGTCACATCAGTCGGCCCATTCAACTTCTTGATTGGCTTTGCTTCAATCCACTTGGTGAATTTGTCTATGGCAACAAGAAGATGTGTCATGCCACTGCGTGCCATCTTGAATGGGCCCACCATATCCAGCCCCCAGACGGCAAAGGGGACAGGTGAGGGGAATGATCTTGAGTGCGGAAGCCGGCAGGTGTGGCTTGGAGCTGAACACTTGGCACCCCTTGCAGTGTTGACCAACTCTTTGGCGTCTTCCAAAGCAGTCGACCAGAAGAAACCATGGCAGAAAGCTTTGGCGACGAGTGATCTTGAGGCCGCATGGTGGCCGCACTCGCCTTGATGGATGTCTTTGAGGATTGCAATGCCCTTCTCTGGCTCGACGCAGCGCTGGAAGACTCCAGTCACGCTGTGCCTAACGAGCTCTCTATTCACTATTGTGTAGGCTCCAGCTCGGCGTTGAACTTGCCTTGTTGAGATCTCGTCAGTCGGCAGCTCTCTGTTTACCAGAAAGTTGAGGATGGGCTGGGCCCATGATGGCGCTGTGACTTCTTCTATTGCCAACACGGCTACTGCGACCAGGCTGGTTGGGTTGGGAGGTGGAGGGTTGGAGTCGGCCACGGTCTGTTGTGTCATTGAAGTCCCCGGGCCGACTACTGCAGTCCCCGGGCCTGGTTCTGAAGTCCCCGGGCCTGGTGCCACTATAGTAGTCCCCGAGCCGCCTGCCGAAGTCCCCGAGCCGGGTGCGACCGTAGCAGTCCCCGAGCCGCCTGTCGAAGTCCCCGAGCCGCCTGCTGAATTTCCCAAGTCGGATCCGACTGCATCAGGGTCAGGCGGCACGAAGATAGAATCTAATTCTGGAGACGGCTTGACAGACGGCTTGAGGAGGTGCTGAAGGGAGATGTTGGTTTGTATAGCTTGTCGGGTGGAGCCGATTCGTGCCAGGGCATCTGCTAGCTCGTTGTCGGCCCATGGCACATGGAGAAACTCACACCCTTGAAAATATCTGCTGAGCTGCCGAACGAGGAAACGGTAGCTCGCCATGTTTGCGTCCTTGGCGTCCCAATCACCAGACGACTGTTGGATCACCAAGTCTGAGTCGCCATAGCATAGGATCCGGTGGATGCCGAGTTCTTTGGCTAGCGGGAGCCCATGTATGAGCGCCTCATACTCGGCCACATTGTTTGAGGCGGCAAAATGGATTTGCAATGTGTATCTGAGCTTGTCGCCCTTGGGAGAGGTGAGGACGATGCCGGCTCCTAAACCGGTGCGCATCTTGGATCCATCAAAGTGCATTCGCCAATGGGTGGAGTCGGGTGCTGGTGGCAGGTACTGGGTCTCGGCCCAGTCGACAAGGAAGTCGGCCAACACTTGGGACTTGATGGCGGTGTGAGGCTGGTAGAAGATGGTATTAGGAGCCAGCGCAATGGCCCACTTGGCCACCCGGCCAGATGCATCCCGGCTGTCCATGATCTCGGCAAGCGGGGCAGTGCAAACGATCGTGATGGGGTTCTCTTGAAAGTAGGGCTTGAGCTTCTTGGCAGCAAAGTACATGCCATAGCACATCTTCTGGTAATGGGGGTAATTCTGCTTCGAGGTTGATAGTACTTCACTCAGGTAATACACCAGCCTCTGAACTAGCCGAGCTTTGCCTTCTTCTGGGAGCTGAACCACGATGACAGTGCTGACCACCCGGCTAGTTGCGACAATGTAAAGGAGCGTAGGCTCTTTCTCGGCCGGTGCTGCCAGGAAAAGCGGCATGGTCAACATCTTCTTTAGCTTGTGAAAAGCTTCGTCCGCCTGGTCGTTCCACTCGAAGTGACTGGATTTCCTCATGAGTTGATACAGGGGGAGAGCCTTCTCCCCTAGCCGACTGATGAAGCGGTTAAGGGAGGCCAGGCACCCGGTGAACTTTTGGACGTCTCGAAGCTGGGTGGGAATCTCCATCCTCTCTATAGCCTTGATCTTCATCGGGTTGCACTCAATGCCGCGTTCAGAGACCAAGAAACCAAGCAGCTAGCCGGTTGGTACTCCGAACACGCATTTCTCAGGGTTGAGCTTGATCTGAAATTGGCGCAAGTGATGAGGACATCAATACCATTGTTACACCCACAGCCCCTACTGCTACATATACGGGACCAATTACTAGAGCTCGCGCACGCCAATTAAATTATCAGGTACTTTCGTTTCTTGGTAATGATTCTAATGTTCATGAGAATATGATGCTGCCTAAATTGGATACATTTGTTTTGCTTACAAATGAAGGGCCTAGCTTGGAGAAGGATGAACATTGGAGCAAGAACAAGCATGGAGATGATGCCATGCGCAAGGGGAACAAGAACGGAGTTACAAGTGATGATTTCAGGACTTTGAAGCCACCATAATGGGTGCATGAAGCCTTGGACGAAATATACAAGATGCCACTTCATAAATTTCGTCCCGAGGCTATTATAGGTGCTGCGTCACCTTTTTATTGGGCCAGGCCCATGTAATTTAGAAATACATAAGTATAGGCTATTTTTAGAGTCCGTATGTGTGGGGAAACAAGAGATAGGGTTGATTTCGGACCCCTCCACCAAGGGCCACGAAATTCCCCCTCTCTTCCTCCATATATACAGCCCTTAGGGCACCGTTTAGACTTTGGGTTTTGTTTAGATTAAAAGTTCGCCATAGCTGCAACTTCGCGTACTTCGTTTGTGTTCAACGACCAGACAAAGGCGTCACAGAACCCCACCTTGATCAATAAATCTTTCATCTTATATTCGCAATATCCAGATTGCAATCTCAGTTTCTTGCTTGTTCTTCGTTTGCTCGCAGGAAACAGACCCTCGTGGTCAGGTTGATCGTGCTCCGGCGTGGTCAATAACCTCTCGGAGTTGGTTTAGCGATTGCTAAGGCGCGACGTCCTCGCACGTTCGTAGTCGGATCGTCAAAGTCGACTTCCACCAAAGCGAAATCCATCATCTCATCGAAAGACGGGACACCTTTGCCTCTAGCGACCTGTACCTCCTGCGACCCATGGTTAGCATAAGCTTGCTCCTGAGGGATGAGTGGTACCCGATAGTTGTTGCCGCCGGCGCGGTTGTCGATGCTCTCTTGGGGTTCCTGAAAGAGCTCAACTTCTGGCGCCTCCTCACCCCAGCCTGGCCCAAGGAATGAGCCATGATCTTCTTCCAGTGCACACCCCTGATCCACCATGCGGGGCACATAAGCTTCTGGGGCCACCGCCCCGTGAGCCTCGTGCGCCCCGCATGCCATGCAGTCTGGCATGGAGCACCGTCTTGGGGGTGATGGCACGGCGGGCCGCCGGAGCCGAAGCCCGCGGCGTGCACCCCTTCGCTGGCCTGAGAAGGGGCCGGCGTGACTTGTTGCCCGGTGCCGACGGAGGTGTTGGCACTGGACAGGCCCTGGAGTCCGCTTGAAGTCGCGTGAGCACGCATAATGCCACCATACGGCCCGCCCTGGAACTGGGGTGGCAGCTGGACGCAGAAAGGGGGTGCTCCTGAGGCGGCGGCGTCCAGGAGCTCGGCTTCTCACTCCAACAACACGTCGCAGCCGCCCTCCAGCAAGCGGCACCGTAGCAGCTCTCGGGCCACCGTGAGCGCGGCCCTGGAGTTCGCCTGCTCCCGTCGGGTGTACGGCGCTGTGGCCTCGGCGTGGTTTGAGGCCCTTGTTGCGGCCTGCACCTGCCGTGGTGTGACGGCAGGCGGCGTCTGGCCGCGTCGCCCGCGCCCCGCAGCGCCATGCGGAGCGCGGGCTGCCTGAGGCGCAAGGTTGAGGTCGCCCTGTGCCGGCGACACGGCGTGGGCGGGCCATGCCGCCCAGCGATCGGCCTTGGCAGCCGGGTCGCTTGACATCTAAACGGTGAGGCGACGGAATGCGACGCGGAGGAAGAAGAATTCCGGCGCACCCCTACCAGGCGCGCCAAATGTCGGATTTCGAGTTCCGGCAGACCCTTAAGGTTCGAACTCTGGGGTGCGTGATAGAGGCGGGGGTGTCCCGATCTTTCGATGAGATGATAACTATCGATTTGGTGAAGATGACTTTGACGATCCGACTACAAACGTGCACGACGTTGCGCCTTAGCAATCGCTAAACCAACTCTGAGAGGTTATTGACCACGCCGGAGCACAATCAACCTGACCACGAAGGTCTATTCCTGCAAGCAATCGAAGAACAAGCAAGAATATGATAAAAGCAATCTGAATATTGCGAGTATATATGAAGTATTGATAAAGGTGGGGATCCGTAAGCGGTCTTGGTCTGGTCGTTGGACACAAACGAAGTACACGAAGTTGCAATGGCTAACTTTTAACTAAACAAATCCCAAGGAAAAGCTACTAGATGGATCTACTTATATAGGAGCAAGGGGTGGCGGCCAAGGAGGTGGGAGGACGTCCCAAGGCAGCCTAAAACTAAATCTAGGTCGTACAAGGCCAATGGGCCCAAGTGGAGGTGATGTAACACCTTTGGACTTGTAGTTTGACTCGGATTCTGCTGCAGCATCAGATTGTTTCGTCCACAACTCAATGCTCCGGACGAATTTGAAGGTGATTCCAATTGGGTTGGAAAGTGCACGAAATCTAGTTTCCAACAAAAAAAGAATCACCCAATTCGGAGTCCGTATGAAAAACTTGTGTGCGTTTTGAGTCAGGTACGTCTGTGCAGTCCGAATCTGAATCCAGAACGTGAGAGACTTGGACTCTATCTTCTCGTGGGCCAAAAGTGACGTGAGAGAACTTTTTGGACAGCAAATAAACATCTCTTTCTTCCTTATCTTCATATGTGGATTGTACAAATGTCCCATACACCTGCAACTAGACAAAACACAAAAGTGTGTGAAGTATTTTTGTTCTGGATAACATAAATAGATTATTGAATAGTTTGCACTAGAAATCACCTGACAAATATGCATATATGCAATATTTTTGGTCATATCCAAGGTAGTCATGTCCTCATCATCCTCCCCTTCTTGAAAATAAAGCCGTCCTCGGCGTTGCTTAATCTGAAATGTGGCTAACAAAAGAGACAAGGTGTACATGTTGTATATGTATATGTCATCCATTTTTACTTCCCTTGATTTTTGCATATATGACACATGAATAGATGAGTAACTTGCATAGTTCATAAAATCTAAAGCCAAAAAATTAGCACAAGAAGTAGAAGGCATGAAAATATTGCAACTCAGTTTGCACATATAAGTGAAGCTCTTATTCATTTCAAAAGATTGACAATGTTCATCATTAAACCATCCCAACATTGGTGAATAAACCTTACTTGCATCAAATTTACATGCTACAACATGCTTAAATAAGCGAACATGCAATAAGTCATTCAACACAGAATCATCACCAAGATTAGAGGTCATATCAAAATGATTAAACATTGGTTCTTTTTCATCAATAGTTAATTCAATGGGTGCACTCAAAATTGTTGGTATTTCAGTTGTTTGATCACATGGCAAAGTCAAATTATCAACGTAGTCCTCTAAAATAGGTGGTGTGATCAAAGTAGTGGGTAGCTCATCAGATGGTGCATTCAAATTGACAAGGCATTCATCATTCTCATGTAGAGATGGAAGATCAGTACCTTTGTCATTACCTCTTATGATCAACTCAGATGATGTAGCCACTCTCGGGGGCGATGTGTCACATGGTGGAGGTGATGTAGTCCTGACAACAACGGATGTGGTTGTCATAGTATGCCTAGTAGTTGAAGGAACAATCATATCAACTCTTGGAATGTGCACCGTGCGCTTGTTCTCCTCGTGGCCAACACGTTGTTTTATTTCCTGTTCAGCTTTGCAAGCAAGATGAAACAAATGGTCCATAGGATAACACTCTTCATGAATTAGTATCTCTTGAATATCACGGTTTAATCCTCCCCAAAATCTATCCATAAAATCATCTTCACTTTCTTCTAAAGAGGAATGCAACAAGGTAGTTTGTAAATCATCATAATATTTTGTTACGGTTTCACTACCTTGTTTTAAGTGTTGCAACTTCTTAATCATGTCACGAGTATAATAAGCAGGGACGAAAGTATGTCGCATGGCAAGTTTCAAATCATCCCAAGTAGTAGGTATATAATCAGGGTGTAACCGACAATATTCACTCCACCAAACCAAAGCATAACCAGTGAAAGAACCAACCGCAACCTTAACCTTTTTATGTTCATCGAAATTATGGGAAGCAAATATATTTTTTATGTCGAACTCCCATTCAATATATAAAGCAGGTTTAAAACGGCCATTAAATGGTGGTATAGATACATTAACCTGATCATGTGCATTTGGATGTTTGTGCACCTCTCGTGATGGTTGTGGTATTTGCAAAGGTGGTGGCACGTCTCCCGCGATCGACAAAGCCCATGAATTGACTCTGGATCCTGTCATGATTAGTAGAACAAGAAACAAAACCCAAAAATAATGTTCCTATAACTACTAGGATGTGGTGGTAAAACGCTCACAGTAAAGCAAATATCAATGTCTTACAAGTTCTTACCATGCAGCAGGCGGTGATCGGCAACCAGCGGTGTCAAGTAACTCCGAATATTGAGTAAAGTGATTGCAAGGGGAGCGTACATATACACGGTGTAGAAATATGTGGAGCTGGGTTGGCTATATATGGTAGCAAAAGATTAGCAATAATCAATTCAAAGATGCAATGTTGAATAAACGCTCAACGACGGTACTGTGCTGGTCCTAGGCTAGACCGGACTAGAGACGCGAGCCTAGAACACTAATGAGGTCACGGTGTAGCACAACTAGCATCAATGAAGGATACTAAGTAGCTCTTGACAGCAAGATATAAGTGAAAATCACAACGGCAGTGAAGATAATGATGAAAAACAACTGCCAAGCAGGATATACAACAACTTTGTCTCCAACTTTCCTCTGAAAAAGTTTGTGCCGATTTTTTTGATTTTTTTTTCTCTGACTTTTTTTTCTCTTTTTTTTCTCGTTTTTTTCTCTCTTTTTTTCTCCCTCTTTCCAAAACAAACTAGATAAGACGCAGATTGGATCAAGCGAAGATGTGAACGATCTCAACTATTATTATGACAATGAATGGTGGGTAGCACATGGTGGAAATTGATGGATGGGTGGTGGACAGCGGAAGAGATAATGATGCAGCGGTGGCGTGACTAATGTGAACAGAACTCGAAAGTCTAAACGAACTAGACACTAAGACCAGCAACTCGACACGACGATGCAACCGATAATTCAACTATGCAAGCAATGAAAAGAAAATTGCAAAGGCTCAGACTGGCTTGGACCAAGGATGAATAGATCTAACTCTTTTTTGTGGCTTTTTCTTGGACAATAGGTAAGAAAATAAATCTAATCTAGGAAAACTAGAAATTCTCACCGAGCAACCTGAAAACTGATACCACTTGATATAGGCTAAGGGTGTCCCGATCTTTCGATGAGATGATAACTATCGATTTGGTGAAGATGACTTTGACGATCCGACTACAAACGTGCACGACGTTGCGCCTTAGCAATCGCTAAACCAACTCTGAGAGGTTATTGACCACGCCGGAGCACAATCAACCTGACCACGAAGGTCTATTCCTGCAAGCAATCGAAGAACAAGCAAGAATATGATAAAAGCAATCTGAATATTGCGAGTATATATGAAGTATTGATAAAGGTGGGGATCCGTAAGCGGTCTTGGTCTGGTCGTTGGACACAAACGAAGTACACGAAGTTGCAATGGCTAACTTTTAACTAAACAAATCCCAAGGAAAAGCTACTAGATGGATCTACTTATATAGGAGCAAGGGGTGGCGGCCAAGGAGGTGGGAGGACGTCCCAAGGCAGCCTAAAACTAAATCTAGGTCGTACAAGGCCAATGGCCCAAGTGGAGGTGATGTAACACCTTTGGACTTGTAGTTTGACTCGGATTCTGCTGCAGCATCAGATTGTTTCGTCCACAACTCAATGCTCCGGACGAATTTGAAGGTGATTCCAATTGGGTTGGAAAGTGCACGAAATCTAGTTTCCAACAAAAAAAGAATCACCCAATTCGGAGTCCGTATGAAAAACTTGTGTGCGTTTTGAGTCAGGTACGTCTGTGCAGTCCGAATCTGAATCCAGAACGTGAGAGACTTGGACTCTATCTTCTCGTGGGCCAAAAGTGACGTGAGAGAACTTTTTGGACAGCAAATAAACATCTCTTTCTTCCTTATCTTCATATGTGGATTGTACAAATGTCCCATACACCTGCAACTAGACAAAACACAAAAGTGTGTGAAGTATTTTTGTTCTGGATAACATAAATAGATTATTGAATAGTTTGCACTAGAAATCACCTGACAAATATGCATATATGCAATATTTTTGGTCATATCCAAGGTAGTCATGTCCTCATCAGTGCGCGTGGAGATCTCTACCCTACCGGTCTACATCCGACCTCCTCGTGTGATCTAAGCTGGTAACGACGAACAACACAAAGGACACGAGATTTATACTGGTACGGGCCACCATTGTGGTGTAATACCCTACTCCAGTGTGTGGTGTGGTGGATTGCCTCAGGGGCTGATGATGAACAGTACAGGGGAAGAACAGCCTCGCGAGAGGTGTTCTTGACTGATGCAATGAACAATTGGGTGAGTTCGATCCCCTCTCTCTCTCTCTTTTCTAGGGTTCTATCCGATCTGATCAGATTAGGTTTGATCTGATGCCCTACTCCGTGGTGACTAGCTCTATTTATAGAGGCCTTGGGCCTCTCCCCAAATAATGAGCGGGAAGGGCGCCAACAATTGGCCATTTTGAAGGGGAACATCTAGTACAGGTTATCCTGACCAAAGGTGGTCTTCGGCTGCCAAAATCACTGGTGATGACGCCGTCTTGGGCTCCATGGTGACCTCCATCCTGCCGCTCTGCTGGTCTTGGTCTCGTTGCGCCGGAATGGTAACCTTTGCCCGATGCCTTGGCCTGTGCTTGCCCCCTTTGCACCGAAGTGGAAACAAGGACGCTGCGCAGGACGGCGCCCGCCTGGCGCCCGCCTAGTCTCGATCATCATGGCTTGCGTCACGGGCTCCTCGCGAGGTGCCCCTGCCTTGATCTCTCCGCCTCCTCGCGAGCCTGCCTGATGAGGCTGCCTCTGAGGAAGCTTCCTATCGTCCGCCCCATGAGGCTTGGCCCCTCGCGAGGGTCTTGAGCTTGAGCTGACGAAGCTGGGCCGCGGTGGGCCCCCACTCGAGCCACGCCGCAGGCCGCAGGCAGGCAAGTCTGGGGACCCCCGTTCCCAGAACGCCGACAGCATCCTTTCAGGGAGCATCACCTAGGGGTTGACCCAGCACATACTCCTTCTTAGCACTCCTAAGAACAAATCTCAGGTTGTGGATCCAATCCACATAGTTTCCACCATTTGCAGCCAACTTTTCTTTCTCAAGCATAGGGCTAAGTTGAACATATTATGAGCCATTTAATCTACAAAGATAAACAAAAATAATTTTAGACATAATTCATAATTAATTTTGCACTAGTCATTAAAACAAATTTTTATTTTAAAGTGCACTCCCATTCAAATTAATATCTCTCATAATTAATAGTGAGCGATTCAAGATCTAAGTCTAGTTCTCATGAGGACATAACACACTCCGGAACGCTACAAGTTATAGACGGTTGCAACACTGGGAAGAGCACCTTTCAACTTGATATTTACCCTGAGAGATCACCCAAATAATTGACTAATACACAATCAAAGGGTGCAAACAACAAAGGGATAAACATCTCAGGCAATTCATAATAGCATGACATGGTATAGACCTAGGCGCTGGGAGTTCTCCATGATCGTCTTCAATCTTCAGTTGAAGCGACGTGATGGCCAATATTTCCTTACCGTGATAACCCACAAGTATTGGGGATCACAACAGTTTTCGAGGGTAGAGTATTCAACCCAAAATTATTGATTCGACACAAGGGGAGCCAAAGAATATTCACGAGTATTAGCAGCTGAGTTGTCAATTCAACCACACCTGAAAGACTTAATATCTGCAGCAAAGTAGTATGGAAGTAATGGTAATAGTGGCAAAAGTAATAGTAGCAGTTTTGTAGTGATTAAGTAGCAATGAAAGTAACTTAGCAAAGATCAATATGTGAAAAGCTCGTATGCATTGGATCGGCAATGATAATTGTGTTGGATGATATTCATCATGTAGCAGTCATAACCTAGGGTGACACAGAACTAGCTCCAATTCATCAATATAATGTAGGCTTGTATTCTGTATATAGTCATACGTGCTTATGGAAAAGAACTTGCATGACATATTTTGTCTTACCCTCCCGTGGAAGCGGGGTTCTAATGGAAACTAAGGGATATTAAGGCCTCCTTTAATAGAGAACCGAAACAAAGCATTAGCACTTAGTGAGTACATGAACCCCTCAAACTACAGTAATCACCGGAAAGAATCCCAATTATTGTGACCTTGCGGTATGCGGATCAGAACTCGTAATAGGTGTCTACAATTTGCAAGATAGGATCAGGAACACAAATATATTCATGAAAACATAATAGGTTCAGATCTAAAATCATGGCACTCGGGCCCTAGTGACAAGCATTAAGCATAACAAATTCATAGCAACATCAATCTCAGAACATAGTGGGCACTAGGGATCAAACCCTAACAAAACTAACTCAATTACATGATAAATCTCATCCAACCCATCACCGGCCAGCAAGCCTACGATGGAATTACTCACTCCCGGCGGTGAGCATCATGAAATTGGTGATGGAGATAGGTTGATGATGATGATGGCGATAGATTCCCCTCTGCGGAGCCCCGAACAGACTCCAAATCATCCCTCCCGATGAAGAACAGGAGGCGAAGGCGGCTTCGTATCGTAAAACGCTGTGAATCCTTCTCTCTGATTTTTTTTCGCCGTGAATAGGTACTTATAGAGTTGGAATTAGGGTCGGAGATGGTCCAGGGCCCCCACAAGCCAGGAGGGCGTGCCCCCTGGGCTTGTGGCTCATGGGTGGCCCCCTCTGTTACCTTTTTGCGCCAGTATTTTTTATTTATTCCACAAAATTCTCTGTGAATTTTCAGGTCAATCCGAGAACTTTGATTTCTGCACAAAAATAACACCATGGCAATTCAACTGAAAACAGCGTCAGTCCGGGTTAGTTCCATTCAAATCATGCAAATTAGAGTCCAAAACAAGGGCAACGAGTTTGGAAAAGTAGATACGGTGGAGACGTATCATACCATGGCAACCATTTCAAAAACGTTGTCATGGCAGCAATCTTGGAAAATGTTGCGGTGGTGATCATTTCAGAAAACATTATCGTGGCATCAAAATATGAACTTCCGTCGTGGCACAGAATTATAGGTCCTCCTCACGTGCCTTGTTACACCTTCTCCTCGTCGGGTCCTTCGTGTATGTCTTGCCACCATTACCTGTAACCTATCTCTGCAATAGTTACATTAAGGTGGCAATCTCCTGGCTCTAGCCATCATGCCGTGACGCACAGGTCACATATCATTACAACATATAACCATCTCATACATAAACTCATTGTTATGATGAAGGCTATACCACATCATATGCAAACCCTGCAAAACCAAGTTAGACGTCCTCTAATTGGTTTGGCAAAATTTAATAACTTGGCTTCTAGCATTTCCAGATAAACCTAGCTACCTATATGCACACCATAACATGATAATGCTTGTTGCTAGATTAACTTTTGGGGTGTGTGAAAGAAGATACATAATTAAAAATCTCGTTCCCCCACACTAAAATTCGTCTAATACGCGTGACCCCCTAGAAGATCATCCATCTTCATCGCCCTCTTGTGTATGCGACAGTTCACTATTCTTGACTATGGTGAAGCCCAAGGAACTGTTAGCAGATCGTCGACTGCCAAAGCCGAGCGATTGTTAGAACCTTATAGAAAGCGATACCATGCCGTCAATGAACTAAACCGAAGCAACATCAAGGTAAGCATAGTGAGGGAGTCCGTGACTAAGGGGTTCTCGGGCGTCTATCCTGTTATTCACTGGGCCGGACTGATGGGCTGTGAAGATATGAAGGCCGAAGACTACACCCGTGTCCGGATTGGACTTTCCTTGGCGTGGAAGGCAAGGTAGGCGACCAACTGTGAAGATTCCTACTTATGTAACCGACCCCATGTAACCCTTGATCTCTTCGGTGTCTATATAAACTGGAGAGCATAGTCCGGATAAGAGAGACTCATTACCATATTCACGTAGGCTAGACTTCTAGGGTTTAGCCATTACGATCTCGTGGTAGATCAACTCTTGTAACACTCATATTCATCAAGATCAATCAAGCCGGAAGTAGGATATTACCTCCATAGAGAGGGCCCGAAGCTGGGTAAACATCGTGTCCCCCGTCTCCTGCTACCATCGATCCTAGGTGCACAGTTCGGGACCCCCTACCCGAGTTCCACTGTGTCGTTGACAAAGGGTTTGATGGACCCTTCAATCGTCGATGATGACGTTGTCCAGGGAGAAACCTTTCTCCCTGGACAGATCTTCGTATTCAGTGGCTTCGTACTGCGGGCCGACACGCTTGGCCATCTAGAGCAGATCGACAGCTACGCCCCTGTCCATCAGGTCAGATTTGGAAGCTTGAACTACATTGCGGACATCCGTGGAGACTTGATCTTCGACAGATTCGAGACCACGACAATCGCTCCCCGTCGCCCCGATGGACATGGCTTAAACCTGTCATCGGGCCGCATCCAAGAGACAGCTCCTGTAGCAACTCTAGCCTTAGATCCAGAGCAGATCAAGTCGTTCCAAGATGGGAAGCTCAACCCCATCATGGGGGCTACCGATTCCGCGGCGTTGGAGCCGCACACAGATTCTACTGCATATGATATCCGCATCAGCGAAACCCCGAACTCGTCCCCGGCGACAGGTTCCGAACCCTGTGAGTCCGTAGATACCGAACTCGATCGGTTATCGATCTTCAAGTTCAGCGCCGCAGACATCTTCCAACACTCGCCCATGGGTGATGTACTAAACTCACTAAAAAACCTATCTCTGGCAGGCGACTCGCCACCGAACTATGTTCGGTTCGAACTTGCGACTGATGATGGAGAATTTTGCTTCCCACCCGCCACCCACTCCATAGCCACTGTCGAAGACCCAACCAATGCGCTAGACCTCGGCCCCGAAGACATCGACGGTATGGACGATGATGAGGGGCAAGGCCAGAACTCACTACCCTCCAGACGCGGGATGGCCACTTCGTAGTACGACATGTGTATGATAGACACACCCAACGACGCTTTCGACGATGACAAGGAGGACCCAGTTAAGGATAAACCTCCTGGTACACAGTCTGAACACCGGCGCGCCCTGCGCCGCTCTAAGTCACGATGCTCAAGAGAAAATAATACTAGCACCAGAGAAGATAACACTCCGGACGATGAAGACCCTGTTGAGGTAGGATCCGAACAGGAAGAATAGGAAGGCGGGCAAGACAGCCCTGATGAACAGGCCACATATGGAGACTCAGAGGATAGCAATTATCTCCCACTCTCCAAGGAAGAGGAGATCCTTGGCAATGAGGATTTTATCATGCCTAAGGAACCTCTCGAGCAGGAGCACTTTAAACGCCGGCTCATGGCCACTGCAAGGAGCCTAAGAAAGAAGCAGCTGCAGCTTCAAGCGAGCCAAGATTTGCTCAATGATAGATGGACCGAGGTCTTGGCCACCGAAGAATACGGCCTTAGCGGCCCGGACAAGAGCCTCCCCAAGAGCAGGTGGCTCCCTCAATACGATGGCTGGGCGTTGGAGCCCACAACACCATCAAATAATGTTGTAGGCCGACCACAGTTCGGTCCGGATAAAGCAACAACCCAAGCAGAACACCATACCAACCCATCCGGCCGTCAAAACAAGAACAAAACAGCTCGGGGGAACACTCGCGACATCCAACAGGACCTGGAGGGTAGAACAGGACACACGAAGTCAATACACAGATCGCGGGGACATGCCCCGACCGGTGATGATGGTTACCTATTCAGACACAACAGAGCCACCCACGCCCGGTCCGAACTCCGTAAACGGAGTCCGCCGGAGGTGCTTCATAGTGTGTCTCAACATAGAGGAGCCGCACACCCTCTCTGCTTCACTGACAAGGTAATGGAGCATGAATTTCCAGACGGGTTTAAGCCCATTAACATCGAATCATACGATGGAACAACAGATCCCACAGTATGGATTGAGGATTACCCCCTCCATATTCACATGGCTCGCGGAGACGACCTTCATGCCATTAAATACATACCTCTCAAGCTTAAAGGGCTAGATCGGTAGTGGCTAAACAGTTTGCCAGAAAATTCTATTGGCAGTTGGGAAGATTTGGAAGATGCCTTTCGAGACAACTTCCAAGGAACATATGTCCGGCCACTAGATGCCGATGACTTAAGTCATATTGTACAGAAGCCCGGCGAGTCTGCCAGGGAGCTCTGGACTAGGTTCTTATTCAAAAAGAACCAAATTGTCGACTGTCCGGACACAGAAGCCCTCGCGGCCTTCAAACATAGCGTCCGGGATTAATGGCTAGCGCGTCACCTCGGCCAGGAAGGTCCCAAATCCATGACAGCCCTTACTGCTCTAATGATTCGCTTTTGTGCGGGAGAAGACAACTGGCTCTCTCGTAAAAGCAATAACGCCAGCGACCCGGGCACTTCCGAAATTCGAGACGCAACTGTAAGCCACGACGAAACAAACACAACAGTCGCAATAATACTGAAAGATTACACGACACAGCGGTCAACGCCGGATTTCACAATCCGGAACCCGGTCAACGGAAGAAGCCAGTGAAGGCAAACCAGGATGGATCATCCACCCTTGAAAAAATATTGGACCGACCTTGTCAGATTCACCATCATCTTGATAAGCCAGCCAACCATACCAACAGAAATTTTTGGGTCCTCAAGCAGGCAGGCAAGCTTAACGCTGATAGCAAGGGGAGGAGGCCACCAGGCGATAAAGACAACGGAGCGGCTCCCCAGCCGAACACCAGGGGCCAGAAGCAGTTTCCCTCCGAAGTTCGACCACTCCCGGAATGGAAATAGCAGTTCGGCTTCCGCCACCCACCTACTATACCGGCGAGGTTTACACCACACGTACATCACTACGCACTCAAGATACCATGGGCATCGGCAGAAGCACAATACGGAAAACCCTGCAAGCATTCCCGTAACGTTTTTTATCCATTTCCTTATTTTTCTGTATCATCTCTTGAGAACAGGTGACCAACAGGACAACATCTACAACGGACTCTGTCGGAGTTCGGATCCGTACACTCACCTAAGGGGCTACCTCCGTTAAGGATTCCCTTCCCCGAGGACGGGCGGTGCAGACGTGCGACAGGAGATCCAAAGTAACTTTTTGTAGACCGCACTCTTTATTCCGAGCCTATACTATGCCCTTTTTCCTCTGTCCCGGACCCCGAGCATGTCAAATAGTCGGGTTTGTGGTTTCCTTTTTTTATATATACACATAAATTTGTCATTGGCATATTGCTCCACTCCCAGTAAACCTCATCCAAACTAATCTTTCATACTCTTTCAACAACGAGTATGGCCTCAACGGCTGCTTCACAGATGCACCTCCGCATACCCTGCCAGGGGCTCGGTATGGGAATGAATGAGTTGCCAGTAAAAGTCCGAACAACTCTATAGCGTACTTCGGCATCGCAAGTTTGGCCTTATATGCATCAGCTCCAAATCATTGTCTTGGGTCAATAGTTGGGTTGCCCGGCTCCTGTGCTTGCTACCCTACGTTCTGCTCCATCGGCTAGGGTAGTAAAGGGAGAACTAGTGCGATTGTGCTCTGGTCTAAACCGGATGAGCGCCTCAGTACAGAAATCCGAAAACTGACTGTCATGATGCGGCGAGAGCTGGTCAACCACTTCACGGCTTCTTGGAATCCTTAGCGATTCTCCGTGTCACACGAGGGATCCTTTTCAGGTCAAATATGTAAGGCACTATACGCCGCATACATACTAGGGGCTATGTCGTAGTCCCACCATAAAACTCCTATGGAAAAATGGAAGTGTTAACGCCTTATAGTCTGATTGCCTGGTTCGCTGCATTATCACCTCCTTTACGGACCAGCACGTTGGATAAAGAGTGATTAAATGCTTTTAGGGCACACCCCCGTACTTCCTACGAGGGGGCTGAAGCCGACGGCTGGAAAACTTTCAGATTATATTAAAACGGCCACATAGGAGGAATTCAACTTTTGAGCAAAAATATAAAAATAGATCAATTATAAAATTGTCTTTTACAATTCTAATACACCTCACTCGAACATTATGTTCTTCGAGCATTGACCCTATATCAGGCGGGCGGCTTCCAGGACGTCTTCAAAATAATGCTCCGGCTCATTACGGTCCTTGCCCTTGGGCGGACTCTTCGCCGCAACATCGATGGCCTTCATCTTCCCCCAGAACGTCTTGACTCTGGCAAAGGCCATCTGTGCACCCTCAATGCACGCCGACCGCTTCGCAGCATCGATACGTGGCACCGCATCAACAAGACGCCACACCAGGTCAAAGTAGCTCTCGGGAACAGGCTCATTCGGCCACAACCGGATTATGACGTTCTTCATGGCGTCGCCGGATATCCTATGAAGCTCGTCCCATTGGGACATCTATTCATTCAGCAACAGAGGGCGCTTTGCTGCGCCAAATTGTGACCAGAAAAGCTTCTCCGTTGCATACCCCTCTTGCGCTTGGTAAAATTGCGCCGCATCAGAAGAACTCTTCGGAAATTCCAAAAATTCAGCCGGAGAACTCCAGATTTGGTTTAGCTGAGCATAGTCCGGATCGTCAAACTTAGTCTGAAGCAAACAGGGCTTACCGGCCGCTATCTCCTTAGCCTGCCGAATCTCTTCACGAGCTGCCCTAGATTCAGACCGAGCTTCACTCACCTCTCGTACGGCCTTATCAAGTTCAGCCATTTTGGCTTTATTCTCCTTCTCAAGGAATTCACGGCGGCTGGTAGTATTCTTCAATTTAAGTGCCAGTGTGGATATTTTCTCCTCACTTTGGCGCCGAGCTGCTTGTTCGGCTCTTAGATCAGCTGATGCCTTCTCGGCAGCCGCATCACTACACCGGGCCTGCTCCTTGGCCCGGGCTTCAACGGCGGCAGCACCATCTGCAATCATGCACATTTCATATAAAACCCTTTTTGGCGTCAGGCCGGCATTACAAGCACATTGGTGTAAGGAATGCTCAAAATATATACCTTGCGAGTCATCAAGACGCCTATTGATCAATGCGATGTCATCTTCTGCAATATCCAGCTTTCGCTGCAGTTCGGCCACTTCCGTATTTCGGGTAGCCGCGGAAGGGGAGGCAGCCTGTATTCCAAGTTAAATCAAGGTTAGTAACTAAGCATATCTTTTTGATCCTCCGATCGCTTCCTTCAGAAGGCAATCCGAGTCTCAGGGGCTACTGCATATAAAACAGGTGCATTCTGTCAATATTATTCAATTGGCAAAACTACATCAGAAACCTCAAAACCTCTTAGAAGGCTCGAGAAGGCCTCGTTCAATCCGCTTTTCGTGGATAGAACCTTTTCGACCACCATAACCATCAAGGCACGGTGCTTCTCTGAAATGGACGCTTGCCGCAGCATGTCCGTCAGCATTTCCGGCGCTCCGGGGTCTTTGGAAACCGCCACCGGAGTACGGCATTCCTTTGAAGGAATCTGCTTACTCGCCCCCAGAATTGTCTCCGGCTGTAAACCGGACGGTTCAGGGACGTCATTCTTGATTCCCGAACCCTGAGTGACAGAGGCACCACCTTCGGGTAACGCCGTCTTCGTCTCCTGCGCTGCTTGACGATCGGGAGGATCCCTTCGGGATGATACCTCGGTATCATCCCCCCTATTGGACGAAGAGGCCGGAGATGGCATGTCACTCTCCATCATCTTCGGAAGAAGGTTTCCCGAAGAGGAGGACGATTGAGAAACACCAGCCGTTAACCTGTGTGGATGTGCATATGTCGGATGATTACTTCACTAATAGGGAAAGAGTGAGGTACGTTTAAAGTGCCCCAGCTTCACTTACGGTTTGGCCAAAGGTTCGTCCTCGCCACAAAACCTTACGGCAGCATCGCTCGCCCGGCCCAAACTGCCCGACGATGGCATTTTTCCTCTGTTGGAAGGCTTCCCCTCCTGATCTTCGGAAGCAGCCCTCTTTTTGCCATGGACAGCTTCCTTTGCACCTTTGCCCTTGGGAAAAAGAGTTTCAGTTTCCCCGAACACAGCGTCTAATTCGTCCTCGGGGCGGGTATCACCTTCGGGCTCCCCGCTCTCGCCCACCTCTGCAGATACCTGGTACGGTGTGGGAATCAGCATTCTCGTCAGCAAGGCGGTCGCAGAGTCTTCGGGAAGGGGCGCCGGACACTAGATTAACACCGCTTTCTTTATCCAGTCTTGTATAGGGACGCATTGTTCAGTATCTTGTCAAGAGATGCTTGAATGGAAGGTGTTTGGAGTTTGAGTACTTACCGCAGTGTCTGGATGATTGCAGTCAAGGCCGACATCTTCGGTGGTGTCCGGCCATTGCTCTCGTTCCGCGAAATATAATTTCAACATTCCTTCATGCTTGGTGCCGAAGAAGTGCTGAAGAGGCTGCCGCCCTTCTGGATTAAACTCCCACATACAGAGAGGCCACCGCTGACATGGCAGGGTCCGACGGACTAACATTACTTGAACGACGTTCAGAAGACCGATGCCCTTCTCGGTAAGGCTTCGGATGCGACCTTGCAGAGTCCGCACTTCATTGAGGGATCCCAGTCTAGTCCCTTATTGACCCATGAAGCAAGCTGAATTGGAGGGTCGGGTCGGAATGCAGGCGTAGCCGCCCACTTGGAGCCCCGCGGCTCGTTGATATAAAACCACCCCTGCTGCCATAGGTCGGAAGACTTGGCGAAAGATCCTTCAAACCAAACCGCGCTGGCAAGCTTGCCTATTGTGACGCTGACGCACTCTGCCTACTCCTCCTCTGTCACCTGCGGCCTCATGTCAAAGGTCTTGAGCCACAAACCAAAGTGCGGAGGAGTCCGGAGGAAGGCCTCACACGTGAAGATAAATATCTAGATGAGGAGAATAGAGTCCGGGGCCAGATTGTGAAAGTCTAGCCCATAGTAGAACATGAGCCCCCGGACGAAGGGGTTAAGCGCGAACCCTAACCCATGGAGGAAGTGGGACACAAATGTTGGGGAACGTTGCAGAAAATTAAAATTTTTCCTACGGTTTCACCAAGATCCATCTATGAGTTCATCTAAGCAACAAGTCAAGGGAGTGAGTTTGCATCTACATACCACTTGTAGATCGCGTGCAGAAGCGTTCAAGGGGATGGTGATGATGGAGTCGTACTCGCCATGATTCAGATCACCGATGACCAAGTGCTGAACGGACAGCACCTCCACGTTCAACACACGTACGGGACAGGAGACGTCTCCTCCTTCTTGATCCAGCAAGGTGGAAGGAGAGGTTGATGATGATCCAGCAGCACGACGACGTGGTGGTGGATGCAGCAGAACTCCGGCAGGGCTTCGCCAAGCGGCTGCAGGAGGAGGACGAGGTGTAGCAGGGGGAGGGAGGCGCCAATGCACAGGGTGCGGCTTCCCTCCCCCTGCCCTCCTTTATATAGGCCCCCAGGGGGGGCGCCGGCCCTGGGAGATTCAATCTCCCAAGGGGGCGGCGGCCAGGGGGGGTGGATTGCCCCCCAAGGCATGTGGTGCGCCCCCCCACCCTAGGGTTTCAACCCTAGGCGCAGGGGTGGGCCTAGGGGGGCGCACCAGCCCACTATGGGCTGGCTACCCTCCCACTTCAGCCCATGGGGCCCTCCAGGATGGGTGGCCCCACCCGGTGGACCCCCCGGGACCCTTCCGGTGGTCCCGGTACATTACCGGGTGACCCTGAAACTTTCCCGATGGCCGAAATACCACTTCCTATATATAATTCTTTACCTCCGGACTATTCTGAAACTCCTCGTGACGTCCGGGATCCCATCCGAGACTCCGAACAACTTTCGGTATGCTGCATACTCATATTCATACAACCCTAGCGTCACCGAACCTTAAGTGTGTAGACCCTACGGGTTCGGGAGACACGTAGACATGACCGAGACGACTCTCGGGCAATAACCAACAGCGGGATCTGGATACCCATGTTGGCTCCCACATGCTCCTCGATGATTTCATCGGATGAACCACGATGTCGAGGATTAAACAACCCCGTATACAATTGCCTTTGTCAATCGGTACGTTACTTGCCCGAGACTCGATCGTTGGTATCCCAATACCTTGTTCAGTCTCGTTACCGGCAAGTCACTTTACTCGTACCGTAATGCATGATCCCGTGACCAACCACTTGGTCACTTTGAGCTCAATATGATGATGCATTACCGAGTGGGCCCAGAGATACCTCTCCGTCATACGGAGTGACAAATCCCAGTCTCGATCCGTGTCAACCCAACAGACACTTTCGGAGATATCTGTAGTGCACCTTTATAGTCACCCAGTTACGTTGTGACGTTTGATACACCCAAAGCACTCCTACGGTATCCGGGAGTTACACGATCTCATGGTCTAAGGAAGAGATACTTGACATTGGAAAAGCTCTAGCAAACGAACTACACGATCTTGTGCTATGCTTAGGATTGGGTCTTGTCCATCACATCATTCTCCTAATGATGTGATCCCGTTATCAACGACATCCAATGTCCATAGCCAGGAAACCATGACTATTTGTTGATCACAACGAGCTAGTCAACTAGAGGCTCACTAGGGATATATTGTGATCTATGTATTCACACGTGTATTACGATTTCCGGATAATACAGTTATAGCATGAATAAAAGACAATTATCATGAACAATGAAATATAATAATACTTTTATTATTGCCTCTAGGGCATATTTCCAACAACAAACACTACCCTCTCACCAGATTTGGGGGTAGGACTGACATGCCCGTGTGCAGGAAGCCAATGAAGGCTTTCCGGGGTCAGATACCTCGCTGCGCGGAGTTTCGCAATATCCTCCTCTGTGACAGAAGAAGCCACCCACCAGCCTTGACGGCTGGATCCGGACATGATTAGAGCTGGTGGCGATGGAAACCCGAGGGTTGGAACTTGGGGTGGCTAGGGTTGAGGAAGGAGCAAGCGCAAAGGAAGAAGATGAGTCTGGGTCCCTATATAAAGACCCCAAATACTAAGCGTATCCACCTGGGTCTCGAAACTTACCTATCTCCAGAGAGTTGTACCCAGGGGACGGTTGGGTTACCCATGTCTGCATTAATGAAAATACCGTGAATAAGGAAACACGATCTCTACCTTGGCAAGACGTGCCAGTAAAACCTCGTCCCGAGACGTGGGGCGTCGTGCCAGCCAACGCTTGGAAATAGTAACTGGGCAGGCGTGATGCGATTTCATAAACAGTTATCAACAAATTAGACTCGCGGAATATTGTATTTTCTGCAATTATATACAGAGGCCCAGATATACTTACTACATCCGAAGACTATCTTGGAGTTCGGAAAGAGGGGAACCCACCTTGCAATGCCAAAGAAACTCTGCATGCCAGACTCCTCGTCATTGAAGCCAGGTTCAGGGGCTACTGAGGGAGTCCTGGACTAAGGGGTCCTCGTGCGTTCGGCCTGTTATTCATTGGGCCGGACTGATGGGCTGTGAAGATATGAAGGCCGAAGACTATACCCGTGTCCGGATTGGACTTTCCTTGGCATGGAAGGCAAGCTAGGCGACCGACTGTGAAGATTCCTTCTTATGTAACCGACCCCATGTAACCCTAGATCTCTCCGGTGTCTATATAAACCGGAGAGCATAGTCCGGATAAGAGAGACTCATTACCATATTCACATAGGCTAGACTTCTAGGGTTTAGCCGTTACGATCTCGTGGTAGATCAACTCTTGTAACACTCATATTCATCAAGATCAATCAAGCAGGAAGTAGGGTATTACCTCCATAGAGAGGGCCCGAACCTGGGTAAACATCGTGTCCCCCGTCTCCTGCTACCATCGATCCTAGACGCACAGTTCGCGACCCCTACCCGAGATCCGCCGGTTTTGACACCGACACATAGCAAGAATATCACCCTCACATCCACATGTTATCTAGATCGCAACCTGCATCTACTCATAGAACCGCTCATGATACCACTGTTGGGAAACGTATTAAAAAGAAGAAAAATCGCCCTACGATCACCCAGGAACAATATGAAGATGCATAATGGGTAGTGATCAACGATCGTTACTGACTCTGGGAGTGCAGCAGAAGTAGACGAGTCAATGTAGATCGTACTTGGAGTCGCTTGCTACTTCTTGAGAATGCGTTGATTTTTCCCTTGAAGAGGTAAGGGTGATGCAGCAAAGTAGTGATAAGTATTTCCCTCAGTTAAGAACCAAGGTATCAATCCATTAGGAGGCAGAAGCAAGTCTCCAATCTATGCACCTGCACAAACTAACAAACACTTGCACACAACACGAAAAAGGGGTTGTCAATCCCTTCACGGTCACAAAAAAGAGTGAGATCTAAAAGAGATAGGTATAAAAGATAAATAAAAGAGCAAACTAAAATAAATTGCAGCAAGGTATTTTGGGGTTTTTTGGTTTATAGATCTGAAAATATATGATGGAAAATAGACCCGGGGGCCATAGGTTTACATACAGTGGGTAAAAAGATTACTATCGAGCAATTGATTGAAAAGCGTAGAGTTATGACGATATCCAAGGCAATGATTATGAATATAGGCATCACGTCCGTGTCAAGTAGACCGACTCTTGCCTTCATCTACTACTATTACTCCACACATCGACCGCTATCCAACATGCATCTAGAATATTACATTCATAAGAACGGAGTAACGCCTTAAGTAAGATGACATGATGTAGAGGGATAAACTCAAGCAATATGATGAAAACCCCATCTTTTTATCCTTGATGACAACAATAAAATATGTGCCTCGCTACCCCTACTTTGTCACATCGTCAGGACAATGCAAGATTGAACCCAAAACTAAGCACCTCACCCATTGCAAGAAGAACCAATCTAGTTGGCCAAACCAAACCGATAATTCGAAGAGAAATACAAAGATATTTAATCATGCATAAAAGAGTTTAGAGAAGACTCAAATGACATTCATAGATAATCTGATCATAAATCCACAATTCATCGGATTTCAACAAACACACCGCAAAACAATATTACATAAGATAGAACTCCAAGAACATCGAGGGGAACATTGTATTGAAGATCAAACAGAGAAAAGAAGCCATCTAGCTACTAGCTATGGCCCGTAGGTCTGTGGTAAACTACTCACGCTTCATCGGAAGGGCAGCAAGGTTGATGTAGATGTCTTCCATGATCAAATCCCCCTCCGACAGGGTGCCAGAAAAGTCCCCAAGATGGGATCTCACGGGAAAAGAGTCTTGCGGCGGCGGAAAAGTATTTTGGTGGACGCCTCTGTTGGTTTGGGAATATTTGGGAATTTATAGTGCAAAGATTAGGGTTGGAGGACTCCCGAGGGGCCTCAAGCCCTCAGGGCGCAACCCCCCCCCCCCTCTCGGGCGCGCCTAGGAGGCTTGTGGCCTCCTTGGGAAGCTTCTAGCCCCCTCTCCAAGTTCTCTGGATGTCTTTTGGTCCAAGAAAAATCATCACAAAAGTTTTATTCCGTTTGGGGTCCATTCGATATTCCTTTTCTGTAAAACTCAAAAACAAGGAAAAAAGCAGAAACTGGCACTTGGCTCTAGGTTAATAGGTTAGTCACAAAAATAATGTAAAATAGCATATTAATGCATATAAAACATCCAAAACGGATAATATAATAGCATGGAACAATAAAAAATTATAGATACGTTGGAGCCGTATCATTTTTTTTTTGACTGTACACAGTAAGGCAATGCCCCACTACAATCTTTATAAATGTTTCAAATAGTCTGGCACAAAAAACACATAACTATCGGCGTTTTGGGAACGGGGGTCTCCAGACTTGCCTACCTACGGCCCACAACGTGGCTAAGCCAGCAGGCCGTACGACCCATCTTCATCAACAAGGCATCCAAGACCCTCGCGAGGGTCCAAGCCTCGCGAGGCGGAAGACGCAAGACCTCCTCTGGAGTAGCCTAGCCAGGCAGGCTCACGAGGAGCGGAGATATCAAGGCGGGGCAAACCTCATGAGGCTCTCATGACGTGAGCCATGACGAACGACACCAGGCGGGCGCCAACGCGTGCAGCGTCCTTATTTCTTCTTTGGTGCTAAGGAGGCAAGCGCAGGCGAGGAGTACCGAGGCATCAGGCAAAGGTTGCTATATTGGTACAACGAGACCAAGACCAGGGGGACGGCGAGAAGGAGGTCATCGTGGAGCCCAAGACGGCGTCACCACCAGAGCTTTTCGCAGGCGAAGACCACTTTTGTCAGGATAGCTTGTACTAGCTGTCCCCCTTCAAATTTGCCCGCCGTTGTTGGCTCCCTTCCCGCTCGATATTTGGGAAGAGGACCAGGGCCTATATAAGTAGAGCTAGCCACCATAGTAGAGGCATCTCATCTTAGCTTGATCCAACCCGATCGAGAGCCTACTCACAAGAACACCTCAACCTCAGGAGGTTGTTCTTCCCTTGTACTGTTCATCATCAACCCTAGAGGAAATCCACCACCACCACACTGGAGTAGGGTATTACACCACAACGGTGGCCTGAACCAGTATAAACCTCGTGTCTTTATGTGTTGTGAGTTCGTCGAGTTCGTCCACGAGATCTTAGCGAGCTAGGGCATAGACCGGTAGGAGGGAAAGACTTCGCGCGCACCCCAGTGTTCGAACCTTAAGGGTTTGCCGGAACCCCACATTCGACATTTGGCGCGCCAGGTAGGGGTGCGCCGGAGCTCCTCCTCCACCGGCCAGCTCGTCGATGCTCCCCAGCCACAAATGTCCGGCGACTCAAGGGCCGGCTCCGGCCGTTGGGCAGCCTGGCCAGCCTGGGCAGTGCCGCCTGCCCATGAAGGTCTCGACCCCGCACTCCAGGTGGCACGGGCGCCGCCAAACTCCGCCGGGCATGGGGAGCGCGGCCAGGCGTTGTCCACCCTCACCCCACGGCAGGTACGACCCACCGCAAGAGCAGTGAGCCATGATGCAGCAACGGCGCCGCACTCATGGCGGGAGCAAGCAAACATGCGGGCAGTGCTCACCATGGCAAGGGAGCTGCTGCGGTGCAAACTGATGGAAAGCGGCCGGGACACACTGCTGGAACGTGTTGCCGAGCTGCTGGATGAAGCGGCGTCGGGAGCACCACCCTTCTGCTATCGACTTCCTCCCCAGGCCACTGCAGGGCCGTGCGGCGAACCTCACCACATCCGCGCGCCATCAACTACGCCCGGGGGCTTCATCAACATCAGCACGGCCAGCGGCGTAGGGGGCTCCGACTCCCCCATGCCGCCCGCGACAGGCACAGGCGCAAGCATCGCCCTCCACGGTCCCAGCCGGATGCCGTGCTATCATCCCCATGACGCCACCATGGGCCGAGCAACATGGAGCGTGGGGCACCACGGTGAGGTGTTCGAGGTGACGGCCTCGAAAGCCTACGTGCCCCGCATAATGGACCAAGGGTACGCAGTAGAGGACGACCCTGACTCGTTCATTGGAGAAGATTGGGGAGAGGGGGTGCTAGGAGTCGAAGCCTTCCAAGAACCAACGGAGAACCACGACGGTCACACCGGCAACGGCAACTACAGGGTACCGCTAATCTCTCAGGAACAGGCTTATGCTAACCATGGGCTGCAGATGACTCAGGTTGCAGCGTCGATCGACGACCCTGGCACGGCAGCATCCGTTCCAACAAGGGAGACATGCTGGGGGCCGCCGGAAGAAAGCCAGGGAAAAGGCCCCTTCCCATGGCGCGCGACAGCTGGCGACACCCGGAGGTAGGCCCTCTGTCGGGGAGGCCTCGATAACCCTTCCCCCGGCAGAGGACCTGTGGTCGCTGGGGGCACCGCTGGCGTCCCCTTTCCCTCCTTTGTGTCGTCCCGGTGACTGGTCGAATCAAAGGACGTCAAGGGTGGCGCAAGGCAGGGCCCTCGCCTGGTGATATGAAGCAAGGTCGATACCTGTGAAGAAGGCCCGGTGCCTGTGAAGCTCACCGCCCGTGACACTCTCACGTAATAATGAGTTGGGGATGTACACGCGAGGGAGTCTCAGTGGTGCCGGCCTCAGGCCCTGGGGCTCCCTCCCACGCATAGTGGCAATACTTAGCTCCGCGCTGGTGAGAAGACTTGAAGACCAGAAGACTAGACTAGGTGCCGGACGCGGCCTTTTGCTTTGGATCTCTATCTCTCTGTAGCTTTGCTTTCTGGATCTGGATTTGAGTTGAAGCTGAGTTTTTATTGATGCGCGCGGGGGGAGCCTTTTCTTGTTCGAGCAATTTCTTGCCTTCTGGATCTCATTTTGACTGGAACTCATGTCCATCGCCTTCCCCTCACGAGCTCCTCGCGAGCGGGATAGTTTGAAGCGCGCACGCCAAGTGCGCGCAAGCACTACAACTGGTCCTCTGCTCTAGTGGGGCCCCTTCTGACAGGGCGACAAGCTCTGCAGGGTTCTCAGGAACTCGACATGTCACAACCCAGCTCAAAGCTGGCGCTGACTAAGGTAAACCAAAGCAGAGAACTCACATCCGGATTCACAAGTTCACGAGGACACAAACTCACATCGCATGGGAAAGTAAAAACTGCAATTTGCTTACATGAGGGGCTCCCCTCCCAAAATGCTCTTACAAGTTTTCCAAGGGCCCTGCCTCAGCTTCGTGTGCAGGATGAAATGACAGGAGAACATGGGATCAGCCAGAAATGTCGCTCGCTACGTCAAACTCAGATGCGTCGCTCGCGTCATCACCGTCTTCATCGGCAACATCGCCACCACGGGCGACGCCCCTGACGCCGTCGTCAACCACGTCGCCTTTGTCTGCGACGACCACCACCGCGTCATCCTCCGGAGTGAAGGCCCTGACCAACGCATCCACATTGTCCTCAACCCAACGTGCTAGGTCGCCCCGTACAGCCATGGGTACGGGGGCGATGGCGGCGCCGAGGCATTCAGGAGGTGGCTGAAGACACGGGAGAAAGCACGCTCGAGCAGGCCATGCCCCCTTTCCTCCACAAGCTGGCAAGCTCTGGCAGATCGAGCCTCCAGGCCCGTCATCACCTCGGTGAAGAAGGTCAGGTGGCTGGCGTAATCATTCAAGTGAGGGGTCGGCGCCTCCACGTCGCAAATATGGCCCAGGGTGATATTGGCCCTGTTCCGGAGATCCTGAAGCATAGGGGCATGCTTGCGCTCTAGCGTTCAGCGCTGGAGCACTTCCTCCGTGTTTTGCCTCGCGACGGCCTCTGCGTCATCAACTTGCCTCCGGAGGAAACGCAACTCGGCGCGGGCAGAGGCCAAGTCCGCCTGCGCCGTAGCCATTGTAATTGTTTGAGAACCAGCATAGAGGCACCCTCAGGAGAATTATTGAAATGCACTTCAAGTAGTTTAGACCATGTAAGTTTATTGGAATTTTCATTATTACCTGGGTTCTCCTTGAGAGCTGGTAAAGTTAATGCTGTTGGTTGTTGTGCTATAGACTCATTGTGCAGGTGCTGAGGCACAAGAACAAACACCACCAGACTGTTAGAGATATTGTTATCACTTTGCTCCCCCACCAGCATATCTGAATGAACATGATGAGGACATGACTATCTTGGATATGACCAAAAATATTGCATATATGCATATTTGTCAGGTGATTTCTAGTGCAAACTATTCAATAATCTATTTATGTTATCCAGAACAAAAATACTTCACACACTTTTGTGTTTTGTCTAATTGCAGGTGTATGGGACATTTGTACAATCCACATATGAAGATAAGGAAGAAAGAGATGTTTATTTGCTGTCCAAAAAGTTCTCTCACGTCACTTTTGGCCCAAGAGAAGATAGAGTCCAAGTCTCTCACGTTCTGGATTCAGATTCGGACTGCACAGACGTACCTGACTCAAAACGCACACAAGTTTTTCATACGGACTCCGAATTGGGTGATTCTTTTTTTGTTGGAAACTAGATTTCGTGCACTTTCCAATCCAATTGGAATCACCTTCAAATTCGTCCGGAGCGTTGAGTTGTGGACGAAACAATCTGATGCTGCAGCAGAATCCGAGTCAAACTACAAGTCCAAAGGTGTTACATCACCTCCACTTGGGCCCATTGGCCTTGTACGACCTAGATTTAGTTTTAGGCTGCCTTGGGACGTCCTCCCACCTCCTTGGCCGCCACCCCTTGCTCCTATATAAGTAGATCCATCTAGTAGCTTTTCCTTGGGTTTTGTTTAGATTAAAAGTTCGCCATAGCTGCAACTTCGCGTACTTCGTTTGTGTTCAACGACCAGACAAAGGCGTCACAGAACCCCACCTTGATCAATAAAGCTTTCATCTTATATTCGCAATATCCAGATTGCAATCTCAGTTTCTTGCTTGTTCTTCGTTTGCTCGCAGGAAACAGACCCTCGTGGTCAGGTTGATCGTGCTCCGGCGTGGTCAATAACCTCTCGGAGTTGGTTTAGCTATTGCTAAGGCGCGACGTCCTCGCACGTTCGTAGTCGGATCGTCAAAGTCGACTTCCACCCAAGCGAATTCCATCATCTCATCGAAAGACGGGACACCTTAGCCTCTATCAAGTGGTATCAGTTTTCAGGTTGCTCGGTGAGAATTTCCAGTTTTCCTAGATTAGATTTATTTTCTTACCTATTGTCCAAGAAAAAGCCACAAAAAAGAGTTAGATCTATTCATCCTTGGTCCAAGCCAGTCTGAGCCTTTGCAATTTTCTTTTCATTGCTTGCATAGTTGAATTATCGGTTGCATCGTCGTGTCGAGTTGCTGGTCTTAGTGTTTAGTTCGTTTAGAGTTTCGAGTTCTGTTCACATTAGTCACGCCACCGCTGCATCATTATCTCTTCCGCTATCCACCACCCATCCATCAATTTCCACCACGTGCTACCCACCATTCATTGTCATAATAATAGTTGAGATCGTTCACATCTTCACTTGTTCCAATCTGCATCTTATCTAGTTTGTTTTGGAAAGAGGGAGAAAAAAAAGAGAGAGAAAAAACGAGAGAAAAAAAAAGAGAAAAAAAAGTCAGAGAAAAAAAAGGAGAAAAAAATCAAAAAAATCGGCACAAACTTTTTCAGAGGAAAGTTGGAGACAAAGTTGTTGTATATCCTGCTTGGCAGTTGTTTTTCATCATTATCTTCACTGCCGTTGTGATCTTCACTTATATCTTGCTGTCAAGAGCTACTTAGTATCCTTCATTGATGCTAGTTGTGCTACGCCGTGACCTCATTAGTGTTCTAGGCTCGCGTCTCTAGTCCGGTCTAGCCTAGGACCAGCACAGTACCGTTGTTGAGCGTTTATTCAACATTGCATCTTTGAATTGATTATTGCTAATCTTTTGCTACCATATATAGCCAACCTAGCTCCACATATTTCTACACCGTGTATACGTACGCTCCCCTGGCAATCACTTTACTCAATATTCGGAGTTACTTGGCATCGCTGGTTGCCGATCACCGCCTGCTGCATGGTAAGAACTTGTAAGACATTGATATTTGCTTTACTGTGAGCGTTTTACCACCACATCCTAGTAGTTATAGGAACATTATTTTTGGGTTTTGTTTCTTGTTCTACTAATCATGACAGGATCCAGAGTCAATTCATGGGCTTTGTCGATCGCGGGAGACGTGCCACTACCTTTGCAAATACCACAACCGTCACGAGAGGTGCACAAACATCCAAATGCACATGATCAGGTTAATGTATCTATACCACCATTTAATGGCCGTTTTAAACCTGCTTTATATATTGAATGGGAGTTCGACATAAAAAATATATTTGCTTCCCATAATTTCGATGAACATAAAAAGGTTAAGGTTGCGGTTGGTTCTTTCACTGGTTATGCTTTGGTTTGGTGGAGTGAATATTGTCGGTTACACCCTGATTATATACCTACTACTTGGGATGATTTGAAACTTTCCATGCGACATACTTTCGTCCCTGCTTATTATACTCGTGACATGATTAAGAAGTTGCAACACTTAAAACAAGGTAGTGAAACTGTAACAAAATATTATGATGATTTACAAACTACCTTGTTGCATTCCTCTTTAGAAGAAAGTGAAGATGATTTTATGGATAGATTTTGGGGAGGATTAAACCGTGATATTCAAGAGATACTAATTCATGAAGAGAGTTATCCTATGGACCATTTGTTTCATCTTGCTTGCAAAGCTGAACAGGAAATAAAACAACGTGTTGGCCACAAGGAGAACAAGCGCACGATGCACATTCCAAGAGTTGATATGATTGTTCCTTCAACTACTAGGCATACTATGACAACCACATCCGTTGTTGTCAGGACTACATCACCTCCACCATGTGACACATCGCCCCCGAGAGTGGCTACATCATCTGAGTTGATCATAAGAGGTAATGACAAAGGTACTGATCTTCCATCTCTACATGAGAATGATGAATGCCTTGTCAATTTGAATGCACCATCTGATGAGCTACCCACTACTTTGATCACGCCACCTATTTTAGAGGACTACGTTGATAATTTGACTTTGCCATGTGATCAAACAACTGAAATACCAACAATTTTGAGTGCACCCATTGAATTAACTATTGATGCAAAAGAACCAATGTTTAATCATTTTGATATGACCTCTAATCTTGGTGATGATTCTGTGTTGAATGACTTATTGCATGTTTGCTTATTTAAGCATGTTGTAGCATGTAAATTTGATGCAAGTAAGGTTTATACACCAATGTTGGGATGGTTTAATGATGAACATTGTCAATCTTTTGAAATGAATAAGAGCTTCACTTATATGTGCAAACTGAGTTGCAATATTTTCATGCCTTCTACTTCTTGTGCTAATTTTTTGGCTTTAGATTTTATGAACTATGCAAGTTACTCATCTATTCATGTGTCATATATGCAAAAATCAAGGGAAGTAAAAATGGATGACATATACATATACAACATGTACACCTTGTCTCTTTTGTTAGCCACATTTCAGATTAAGCAACGCCGAGGACGGCTTGATTTTCAAGAAGGGGAGGATGATGAGGACATGACTATCTTGGATATGACCAAAAATATTGCATATATGCATATTTGTCAGGTGATTTCTAGTGCAAACTATTCAATAATCTATTTATGTTATCCAGAACAAAAATACTTCACACACTTTTGTGTTTTGTCTAATTGCAGGTGTATGGGACATTTGTACAATCCACATATGAAGATAAGGAAGAAAGAGATGTTTATTTGCTGTCCAAAAAGTTCTCTCACGTCACTTTTGGCCCAAGAGAAGATAGAGTCCAAGTCTCTCACGTTCTGGATTCAGATTCGGACTGCACAGACGTACCTGACTCAAAACGCACACAAGTTTTTCATACGGACTCCGAATTGGGTGATTCTTTTTTTGTTGGAAACTAGATTTCGTGCACTTTCCAATCCAATTGGAATCACCTTCAAATTCGTCCGGAGCGTTGAGTTGTGGACGAAACAATCTGATGCTGCAGCAGAATCCGAGTCAAACTACAAGTCCAAAGGTGTTACATCACCTCCACTTGGGCCCATTGGCCTTGTACGACCTAGATTTAGTTTTAGGCTGCCTTGGGACGTCCTCCCACCTCCTTGGCCGCCACCCCTTGCTCCTATATAAGTAGATCCATCTAGTAGCTTTTCCTTGGGTTTTGTTTAGATTAAAAGTTCGCCATAGCTGCAACTTCGCGTACTTCGTTTGTGTTCAACGACCAGACAAAGGCGTCACAGAACCCCACCTTGATCAATAAAGCTTTCATCTTATATTCGCAATATCCAGATTGCAATCTCAGTTTCTTGCTTGTTCTTCATTTGCTCGCAGGAAACAGACCCTCGTGGTCAGGTTGATCGTGCTCCGGCGTGGTCAATAACCTCTCGGAGTTGGTTTAGCGATTGCTAAGGCGCGACGTCCTCGCACGTTCGTAGTCGGATCGTCAAAGTCGACTTCCACCCAAGCGAATTCCATCATCTCATCGAAAGACGGGACACCTTAGCCTATATCAGAACAGGTGGAACAGATACAGTCTGCACTGCAACAATTTGCTCAGAAGTTGCAACAATTTGCTCTTGAGCTGAAGCACTGCTACTACCAAGCTCCATGGTGTTAGTCACTGGGTTTTCCTCCTCCTCAACTTCAGCATATGCATTAATAAGGCATCGTAAACCAGATCCCAGAGAGTGCAGACCATGATTGACCTCACTAGTAGGTGCCACAACATCTAGATGATTGAGATTACTAGAATCACCCTCAGAAACAGATACAGTGGTGGTAGTGCTAAAACCATTCTGCAAAGGCATGTCTGGAATCATATCTTGGCCAATATCTTGGACCTGTTGTTGAACTTCTTGCTCCATTAACTGAATTGGTGGCTGCTGAAAACCCCAATGTTCATCATGTTCCCACTCATCTTCATTCATCTCATCGTCATCATTGTCCTGCAGAGCATCATTGTTCTGACCATTAAAAGGGTGCATAGGCATAGGGTGTGGATCCTCTCCTGGAGGAGGAATTGGATCTTCATCTGCATGTTCACGTCCAAGTAACTCCTAGTGAATAATCTCAACCAAACTAGACCAACCATCTTCTTCAAAAGATTCACCTTCAGACCATCTGATGCTGCGAGGGATATGAACCAGACCTGTCACCCTCACCTTGGCAATGATTCTGCCCTTCTCCCTAGGGTCATTTTCCCAAGCAATCAACTTTCCCCACTTACTAATCACAGTAGCTAGGTCATCAATGGTCTGATAGTCAAGAGGGACGCCTAAAATCATAATCCAGCACACCCTATTGAAATAGATTCTTCTCCAATTTGTGCCTTCGTTATGTTTCACAAAAGAAATGGCAATATCCCCATACATATGTGGACTATTGCTGACCAATCTGTCCCTATCGCAGACCTGCTGAAACTGCACAAAAAGCCTCTCCAATGGGACATCTCTGAACTGATCTAACTCCCACATGCATGACCTCATCGAGAAATTCCTCTATCACCACTCTGACATTGGGGAAGAGTACCTGGTCTGGTAGTGAATGGATGGTGGCCACAGCAAAGTCTTCATGGTGCGGGTTGCGCCGTAGAACCACCGCGTGGGAAACCCTGAGCCGTCCTTCGACTGGGATCACCTCGAATCCATGAGGCGGAAAAGGAACTGGGTCAAAAGGGATATTGACCATGGTGGTCTGAGTGAAGGTGGTTTTGCTCGTCGGACACGGCGAGGTGGGTGGATCTTGAGGTTTGAACAGTGGCTGAAACAGAGGAAAGTGAAGCAGAATGTGAGGAGACAGGCACTCGTTTCAGTTGGAAATTGGGAAAGAGCCCCGAGACGAGCTCCCCAAAAGAGGAAACTAACTTAATTGGTGGCGCGTGTCCATGGGATTGAAACTAGCCCGCTACCACCCCGTCCGCCCAAGCACATTCCGGGGGCCCAACAAAAGTATCGTATGTGATATGAGGTAAAAGCCCAATGAGGTGAGGCTGGGAACAAAATTTTGCCATGTGGCCCATCATGCCACATGCGAAGCACGTCAAACGTGTCGGCTCATTGTTACGTTGATCCTCATGCACCTCAATAGCAGCCACAATTGTAGAGGGATTAGGGGGCACATTAAGGGAATCACTATTGGGTATAATCAAACGCATTGAATGCTGGCTAAGCGCGGATTGGATCAGGGTCTGACAGCCGTTGGAAAACCGAAACCGGTCGCCGTACCGGCGAGGCCGTACGGCGGTCACCACTGGCGAGCACACGACCATTGCTGCCCACCAGTGACCATTCCTCCTCTTCTTCCCGATAAAACTTGATCTCCTCTTGAATCCAACGAGGGCCACCATTACCCCAAAGATTAAAAAAACATTTGAAATGTTGATGACAATCTCGTGAACCGCCCTAGGACGATCCCTTGAACAGAAGACCCAAAGCACGACCTCTCTACTTGGTTGCAAGCATACGGTCTTCACGATCCAGCAGCGCTTTGCCGTCTAGAGCTAATCATAGCCAGAGAATTAGAGGGAGGAGTTTAGAGCTACACGGGGCTTCTAATTATTATGATTAGAGGTGGCTAGGGCTCGCTCTAATTAGTCAACTAGGACCAACTAGAATGTGCACTAGATCAAATAGAGGAGGCTCCAAAAACTTATATGGCATAGAGTGGAAATCCTCTAGTATGGGCCTGTTCGGATATCCACCCGCTCCCTGAAATTTCGGAATCTGAGGAGTACCTACATGCGCGCTCCGCAATTTTTGACTGAAACTCCGCCCGCTCCCGGAGCGGCCTCGTGGAGCGGCCGGTCTCCGAACACGCCCTATATATAGGTTAGAGGGGAGGGAGAGGGCGACCACCAAGCAGGAAAGTGCCCCCTTGGTGCGCCGGCCTCGGGAGGAGTCCCACTCCCTCCCCTAGTAAGATCTGGGCCCCCCACAAGGAAAGGGGGGCGCCAACTCCACTTGGGCCCTTGTGGCTCAAGTTGCCTTCCACCTCTTGGCATTTTAAGGCCCTTTGATATTTAAATTAAATATAAAATGTTATAATAACTTTTTGACCATTATATATGTAATTTAACATCTCCTGAAACATTTTCCACCTATATACTATTAATGGATAATACCTGGTATTACCGATATTCACTCGAACCCTTTCGGTGACCCTGAAGCACTTCCGGAACCTCTAGGAACTATTTTGCATATTAATGAAACAATTCCACAAATATATTCTCATCACTCCCATCCCACTAACACTCAGTAGATCATGATTACCTTAAGCTTGTGACCCCGTAAGTTCGGTAAATCATAGACATGAACGAAACCCATTCATTCAATGACCGATAACGGAACCATGGACATCCATATCGGTCCCTATGATTACACAAATGATATTTGACTGAACCTTTGGTTATCATATGATGTTCCCTTGCTTTGCAATACTCTTACAAAACTCGGCGTGCATCGGTATCCTCTTGAATCATCACCATGCTCACTATTTCATTGCTCTTGTTATCGGTTTTGTTCTTTTTTCTCGTTGACATGTTCTGGCATCCCAGTGATGTAGTCACCTATGTCTGGCCAGACAATGATGGATGCATCACACCAAGAGGGCCCTAAGAATATCTCTCCATTGTCGGAGGAGCAAATCCCACTCTCGAGCTAACCGTCACTTGTCAAACTTTACGGTGTGCCTGAAAGATTTTGTTATGATCACCTTGTTATAGATGACATTTGAGCAACCCAGAGCCCACCGTAGGAAGTGACCGAGACACTCTCATGGTCTGAGGAACTACAACACATGCCAACACTCCATGTTATAGCATACCACGTTAGACGATATAATAACATAGTATGATAGACAAGTATTGGATCGATTCAATATGATCGTTCTTCTAACATCATACAGTCAATGTAATTTTAGGATACCGTTACACTTAACGATATCCTAAGATCCAAAGAACGTGATCACCAACAACACTTGAGCCAGTCTTAGAGGCAAGACCGGGAACCTATTTTATTCTATTTATCATTCCACATGTGCATATGAGTTTTCCACTAAATCACATATTCCAGGATCATAGCAGTTATAGCAAGGAATATAAACTCTTAACTATGAATATGGAAATATAATAATACAATGTAATTGTCTCTAGGGCATATTTTTAAAATGGAGAACGGCAGGGACCCCTTTGTGCCTAGCGCCGCCTTCGCGTCCTTCGTCATCGTTGTCACTGACCCCAGTTGCTCCTCCTTTTCCTCCCTCGCCTGATGTACCTGAAACTTGACCGGCAAATTGTGGAAGCAACTTGGCGGCGTAGGGAGTGATGCCGGTGAAGATAGAGTTGGTGGTGTAGAATGTGGGTACAAAGTGATGTAGGGAAAACCATAATCAATGTAATTTATCCAGATGTTCCCGAATTGGAGGTCGATTCGAGGAAGAACACGAAGAACATGAGGGGAATAATGAAGTGAAACATAAATCAACACACATAGATGCAAATAGAGATACACATAGATAGATCCATTTTCTAAATCATCCAAAGAGTGAGATGGAATAAGATAGTTCTTCCCCATGTCCTAGAACAAGGAGGTCTTGATGATTCTGTGATGGGAATCCTTCTCCACAAGTGGAGCTCTTGATAATCCCTAGGGATCCTTCTCCAATGAAGGTCTTGAATTCCAATGGAGTGTTATCTCTCAAGAGGAATCCCATAATTGGGGGGGGGGGGGGTACATGAGCTAAGCTCTACGATATGAGATGTATTCTTAGCTATCCCTAGAATGGAGGAGCGGGTGGAGTATATATAGTGCTAGCCACGAAGGGGTAAATGAGGGGCGAAATCGGTACATGGACTATGACCCAAATCACTGCTCACGGGCAGACTGGAAGTTCCAAGGACGGTCAAAAGTTCTGCGGCCCAGACATTCAGAGCAAACTTTTGGGCAAGGTCAGGGCTTTCAAGAGAGTTTGCGCTCAGCACGCGACGGCGGACTGATGCGACCGGAAGTTCTGGGTGCGGCTGGACGTTCCGGGGGATGGAAGTTCCATGCTGGTGGTCCTTGCTTCTTCTTCCTTTGCTTCCAAGCTTCCCTCGCACATGGTGTATGTCCAAGCTTCCCTCGCACATGGTGTATGCATACTCTTGAGCTTGGACTCCTTGATGAATCTGTAGCTCAGCTCACATCTATGCATGCACACGAGAGAGGGTGACGGTTTCCTGGACTAAGGGGTACTAACAATCCATGGGCCGAGCTTACGACCCACCGATCATTACATGGAAGGACTCCCAAAGCTGTGAACCCCGACGTGGGGAAGATGGAAATCTTCGAAGGCTTGGCTTGTACTTCAAGGATAGCTCAATATCCGGCATGTTGGCAGCTGACCATATGTGTAACCTAGGGACCCCTGGTGCATATATAAGTTGCGGGGTATAGTATTTAGAGGCACGATTACCAGCCTTAGGGTTTAGAACACAATCATACAATCTCGGGGTAGATCATCTTGTACCCTGTACTCCATCACATCAATACAATCAAGGGAGAACGTAGGGTTTTACCTCTCCAACAGGGCTCGAACCTGGGTAAACATCATCTCCTTTTGTACCATGTTACCATTGCTCCTAGACCTACAGCTCGGGATCCCCTACCCAAGATCTACCGGTTTTAGCACCGACATTGATGGCCCATACAGGTCCCGTTGTCCGGTTGCTTCGAAATAATGGAGGCATCAATCAATGATCATACCCAAAACGATGTATCTTCTACCTTGTAGGGTTTTACCACTTCGAGAGGGCCCGAACCTGGGTACACATCATCTCCCTTCATACCCTGTTACCATAGTTCCTAGACCTACAGCTCGGGACCCCTACATAAGATCTGCCTGTTTTAGCACCAACATTGGGGGCCCATACAGGTCCCGCTGTTCAGTTGCTCTCCGGAATAATGGAGGCATCGATCAACGATCATACCCAAAACGGCGTGTCTTCCACGCTGGACCTTCAAGTCATCGGATCAACCGAGAACCAGAAACACATCGGATCACCCCTCCTCTCTTAAGAGTTGAAGGGTGGCGACATCGAATCTACGTCCGAGCTTCGCGTTCTATCCCCTAGCTCCATTGAGGATCTTCACGCGCTAATGAGCCACGATTCGGTGCACCAATCGGTAGAGGCCGGTGAGCCTGTACAATCAGGACAAGCTTGGATCTCGGACCCAAAGGATAGCCCTATCCAACCTCGACACAAAAAACAAAGATGGAGCACTTTGGAGCGTCAAGCCCACAATGTGTGGGGGTCAAAAAATTTATCCCACCCAATCCCCACATCTAATATTGCCCGAATAACTCAGGCCCACCCGATGTCTGGGATCCAATCTACGTAAAGCAACACCGAACGAGACAGTCTGGCAATTTTAGATTGTTTGTCAAGAACAATCTTCCAATCTACGTCTGTTTTTATTGTTTGTCAAGAACAAAATTCCAGATTGATGTGACTATCTTGGCCTGATGAGGACATCAATACCATTGTTACATACTGGACCAATAACTAGAGCTCGCGCACGCCAATTGAATTACCAGGTACTTTCTTTTCTTGGTGAAAATTCTAATGTTCATGAGAATATGGTGCTGCCTAAATTGGATACATTTGTGTTGATTACTAATGAAGGGCCGAGCATGGATAAGAGGGATGAACACTGGAGCAGGATCAAGCATGGAGATGAAGGCGTGCGTGAAGGGATCCAGAATGGCATTTCTAGTGCATATGTGAGCACTTTGAAGCCTCCGTGATGACCTACAAGGACGTGGACGAAATATACAAGACAACCCTTCATAAATTTCGTCCATATCTTATTTTAGGTGCTGCGCCACCTTGTTTTTTGGGCCAGGCCCATGTAATTTCAAAATACTTAATTATAGGCTGTTTTTTAGAGTCCGTATGTGTGGGGAAAAAGAGTTTGGGTTGGTTTCGGACCCTTCCTCCAAGGGCCACGAAATCCCCTCCTCTTCCTCCATATATACAGTCCTTAGGGTGTCGTTTAGACTTTGGGTTTTGTTTAGATTAAAAGTTCACCATACCTGCAACTTCGTGTACTTCGTTTGTGTTCAACGACCACACCAAGACATCACAGAACACCACCTTCATCAATAAAGCTTTTCCTCTTTTATCCGCAACATCCAGGATGCAATTTTAGTTTCGTGCTTGTTCTTCGTTTGCTTGCATGAAATAGATCCTCGTGGTTAGGTTGATCGTGCTCCGACGTGGTCAATAACCTCTTGGAGTTGGTTTAGCGATTGCTAAGGCGCCACGTCCTCGCACGTCCGAAGTCAGATCGTCAAAGTGTACTCCACCATAAATGATAGCCACTCTCTCATCGAAAGATGGGACACCCTCGCCTTTATCAAGTGGTATTATATTTCCAAGTTGCTCGGTGAGATTTTATAGTTTTTCGTAGTTTAGATCGAGTTTGTTCTTCATACCTACAATCCAAAAAAAAGCCGAAAAGAAATTAGGGTTAGTTCATCATGTCCGAACTAGTCTGAGCCTTTGCATACTCTTTTTAGTGTTTTGCTATGCTGAATTTGCAGTTCCATAGTCGTGTCAAGTTGTTGGTCTTAGCGTCTAGTTCTTTAGAGTTTCGAGTTCTGCTCACACGTTGTCACGCCGCCGCTGCACCATCATCATCGCCTCTGCCATATACCACCACCTCCTATTCGCTATTTCTCTGAGTCCATATACCACCACCAATTCGAGTCCATATACCACTATTTCTCTGAGTCCATATACCACAACCGCTTCGATCCATATACCACTACCGCTCCGAGTCCATATACCACCACCGACCCGAGTCCATATACCACCACCGCTCCGAGTCCATATGCCACCACCGCTCCATGTCCATATACCACCACCCATCTGAGTTCTTTACGTATTAGGTTTGTTTTCTAGATCCATCTATCTTCAGATTCGTGTTTCCTTGCCTGAGTAGGTTTTGAAAAAAAGCCTCGAGACCCCAGGGCAGTGTTTAGGCCAAAACTTCCGTAGGTGAAAATATTTTTTCCTATCCAGTTTTTAGGCTTTTCTGAGTCTTTTGAGATAGGTGTCATCATTGTGATTTTTTATCGCACTTTTTGGTCATCGCTGCCCTGTTTTCCAAAAAAAATAGTCAAAATATTACATGCCTATCCTGTTATTTTGACCTAGGAAGAGTTTTGGGACACTCGTCATTATAATGATTTTTCACAAAAAAAGAGCACAAAAAAACGAGAAAAAAATTCAAAGTGTGCTTTTGTGGGGACCCCGACTCATAAGTCAAGATCACCGAATGCACGTGTACAGTGATCCCAGAGATCAATGCTCACTGAACACACAGAAGCTGAATAACAAGAGTCTTACATCCATACATACCGTCTTACACAAATTATGACAATTATGGTCGAGTCTTACATTGATAAAGCCTTAAGGGCTGAACACCAAATGAAACACAAGCAGCGGAAATCTTCGTCGATAAGTAGAACCCATCCCATCTGCCTTAACCCTACAGGCATTCTGACTGGGAAACGTCCTAGTTCGCATGTTCGTCTCCAAAGAACTCTTCTTCGAACTCCGGTTCTTCCATGCCTGGTCAATTAAATAACCAGTGGCAAGCCAATGAGTACTTTGAATGTACTCGCAAGCAACCCATGTTTTGGTTCAAGATACAACAATGCATGATATAGGTAAATTTTTGTGGAAAGCTAGTTTTGAGTGCAATGACATGTTCAACAACTTGTAAGACATGCATCAAGTAACCATGAGGACATGTTTACAGATATCAACATAAATAGAGTGGGCACCAACCCAACTCAATTATGTCAAGTCCTTTGACTTGACCCAAGTAGTTTTATCAACACACACACACACGGTTGAAAACTCTGGACGTAGTTTAAGCAGCACTGCCCAACTGTCCTTGACCGTGGACATGGCTATTCGAATAGTTTTACACTCTGCAGAGGTTGCACACTGTACCCACAAGATCCGGGGAACTTTCGTGTCATCCACGACCCGCAGTACCTCAAGCACCCGGGGTAAGCACCCGATCACTACCTTTCCCTAGACGACACTAACAAGGAGTCCACTCGTTGTTCCGTATCCTCACGATGTACATCATACGAGACTCACTAGAGATCGTAACATCCGAGAGGGGACACAACGGTGTGTCCGGTGCCCTGAAAAGACAATCATGGCCGCCCTACCTGGCACGACCCCGTCCCGAGAGAGAGCACCAACTCTCCCCCGTCACTAGTAATGCGGGCTCCAAGCTAGTATCAACCTAGGTAATCAATAATGCCCTTTCCCATATAAGGGTAGAGTGGTTGCGCATGTAAGGTTGGGACAGTCGACAAATCTTAAATCTAATCCGTTTTCGAAAACAACACACACACTTGCCTCGGTACACCACTTCGTCATCAAGTGGTTACCCATCTCATCATCTCCCTCGGGCATAAGTGGCACCCGACGGGGTTTTCGAAAAGTCTTTTGAAAATACTTTGCCTCCTTCACCATGCATATACCCGTCCCTTTTTGCGTAGCACTACCTTAGCATCCTATCTACTCCCACTGGCATAACCCTCATAAGAAGGTAGGGTCATGCACAATGCAGGTATCAACGAGGAAGTACGGTGGCAACCATCGAAGTGGTTATCACCCCATCATGATTCCGTTGCAACAATGATAAGGTACTATATGACATGCATAAAAAGGTTTCATAGACATGGTCAAAGGGCTGCTTGCCTGTTTTAACAAAGTCTTCGAGGTCTTCAAATATCTCTGGTCCAACTCCGAGCGTTTCGTCTACTTCGTCCACTATCGTCGAAAGCAACCATAATAAGCAACACAACAAGCCAGGAAATAAAAGTGCTCTAAAAATAGGAGTTGGACTTTTCTAGGATACCTCTGGTCATATGAGGAGTGACCAAAGTGGTTTCATTGGGATTTGATGAATGGATAACTCTGAACATTTCAATATGATGGAATCAAGGGATTTATGGATTTGCAAGAAGTGTACAGAAATATATTTTTGAAAAATGAGCAAAGATACCCATTTAACAAAGGATGATTTTAGAAGCATCTAGGAGTTGGTTTCACTGGATTTGGAGTTCAAATGAATTTCCTATGAATTTGCAAAGTTGACAAATATGAAGGAATAGACCATTATTTGAGGTGATACAGAAAGTATTATTAAAAATGTTCAAAAACCAAGTTTCGGACTTATAGACATCTAGGATTTTGAATCATGGAATTTGGATCAAAAATGGGCTCTCTGTGATTTTCTAAAGTTTATGACAGAAATGGAAATATGGGATTTGATAAATGTTTGTGAAGAAAATCTTTATGGAAAAATGTGCAAATTGCACCATGTGATAGATCAGGAATTTATGAACTTATAGAAATTAGAATCATCAAATTTGGAGTTAGAATAAATAATCTATGGATTTTACAAGTTATCTGGGAAAAGAAAATAAGAAAAGGGCTATACCCTTATTCTCCGCACTGGGCGAGAGATAGGTATTGGGCCAGCCCAGCCGCGCGGGTGGCAGGGCGACGTTGAAGGAGCCCACGCGGAGTGCGCCTTCGATGCGGGGACACGGGAGACGTCGAACCTCCACTTAACAGCGTGGCCCGGTGGTTGGGCCACTGGCGAGCGGGCCCCGCCTGCAGGTTCGTCCTCAACCTCCCGCGCGGGCGCGAAGGGCGACAGAGGAGGTGTTCGACACCGGCGGCCGGCGCTACAGGGCGTCTCCGGCGATGCTCTGCCCACCGGCGTGCTCAGGGGACCCAGCCGCGTCCAATCGTGGGTGGCACGGTCGCCCAGGGGCACCGGGTCGAGCAAGGCGTCGACCGCGGCGGACGAGGTTGACGGTGGTGATGCAGCTTGACGGAACAGCCACGGGGAGGAGGGGGAGAAGCACGGAAGGGTCTCGCGGTGACGGTGGTGGCGCTCTAGTGCGGTCCAGAGGGAAGGAGGAGGAGAGATGGGTGCGGATTTAGGCGGAGACCGACGGCAAGGCTCCAGCCATGGTGGCGGATGGAGAGCGCGAGGAGGGAAGTGGGTTGGTCCAGGGGTCTCTGGGAGGGAGAGAGAGCGAAAGGAGGCCAAAGAGGGCCCCGGGGTGGCCTTTTATGGCGGGGCGATGGTGCACCGTGGGCTCGTGCGCCGGCGAGCTCGCGCTCGTCGCTACGGCCCTCGGGAAGGTGGTGCACCGAGTCTAGGGAGTTCGTGGAGGTAGACTACGCCCAGGGGAGAAGAGAGGGAGCGGGAAATGCGGCAAGGCAGGTCCCTACCGCGGCCAGCGACTGGCGCGCTCGAGCGGCGTTCTGTCCGCATGCGAGGAGAGCTGGAGAGGGAGAGAGAGGAGGGGGACGACAGTGTAGCGTGCTGCAGACGTCGAGGTGACCTCGGGGGACACGAGGGGGAGGCCCTAGGTGGCCGGAGGCGGTTGGAAGGGGGCGGCTACAGTGCGGGAGCGCACTGTAGCGCGCTCCAGAGCGCCCAAATGGCATGCCATGGCATTAAGAAAGGGGAGTGGGCGCGGCCACTTGTGTCCAGTAGTGCCAGGAGGTATTAGGATAGCAGGGGGAAGCCTTGGATGCCTTGTGGAACCAATGGAGTGAGGAGGGAGGTGAGAAAGAGAGAGGAAGGTGCTATCCAGAGGGGTAAATGGGGGTGTTTCACCCCTCAATCATTGAGTTATGGATTTTCCATTGCTACTGGACGTGCAAGGGGACTAGGAGGGGCTGTGGTAAAAAGTTGAGCTCATGGAGAATAGTGGAAGTGGTCAAAATGATGATTTTGGAAAAATGGCAGAAGGTGTTTGTTGTTGGTTTGGGCAAGAAAATGAGTCCCATTTGTCATGATACTCCATAGGATGAAATGGCACATATAATTAGGGTCTTCCACCAATCTTGAGTTCATTTGGGCAAGGTTACCAATGCAACTTTTGTGAACCCTAGAAATTAGCAGAAATGAACTTGTGCAGATCCAGCTGAGCAAATCACTTCTCCTTGATGCACCACTTGCTGTAGTGGCCTCATTTGGTCATGTGAACATGCTCACCAAAGTTGGGGTCAAGGAGAGAAAGTTGGTAGTACAAAGTTGTTCAAATTTGGTTCTGGACAGGAAGGGTTTTGGGGCACTTTGGTCAAGACAACATTTTCTCCAACTTGTGCCATTTGGTCTGGATGAATGATTAGGCCATTTGAGCATGTTCACAAGGTTTGAGAACATTTGGACATGTTTGGCAATGTAAAGTTGCTCAAACTTCAAAATGGACAGAAATGGTATTGAGGGGATTTCATGGGGTTATACTATTCTCCATGACATGATACTTGTCAATATCATCAAACATGTCATATGTGACATGATAGAATTTTCTTGGAATTTTTGGAGAATATTTCCTTTGTAAATATTTCAAAAGCTTGAAATATCCAGAAAGGGGTTTTGAGGGATTTGATCAATATTTTGAACATGACCATATGTTGAAACTCTTATATATGGACAATATATGTCCTATGAGTTTCCCTAAATTTTGTCAAATATTTTTGAAGCAATAAAATAATTTTTTCCCTATTAAAGACCATTTCTGTCCTTAAGAAAAAGCTTTTAAATAAAATAGGAAAATAACTTTTAAAATTATATTTTTGTGGTTTCTGGGTATCCTATATCTAATGGGAGTCAAATATATTTTTGGAAAGATTTTTACTGCCCTTAATTAAGTACTTGCAGTGCAAACCTCAATTCAGGGGTTTTTGGAAAACTAATTTTTGAAAATACTTTTTGGCCAAATTATTTTTGTACGAACATACTATATTGCTCTATACACATGGCATGATCATTGGTCCAAGAGTTTGGAGCAAGGAGATGAAGTATAGGAGTTGGAGGATTTATTTGATTTTTAGAGCACTTGCAAACAACAGACAAAATCCAATCAAGGCAAAGTCCAAAACACTCAAAAGTTTTTGTCAAACCACGTTTTATCATGATTTATTAGCTTAAGTGTTGTGCCACGAAAATCAGGGTGTGACAGACCTACCCCCCTTACTAGAATCTCGTCCCCGAGATTCCTAGACTAGGAGCGGAAAGGGATACAGAAACTTGGATCTGGGGTAGTCTTCAAGTCCTCATGTTGCTTCTGCTTCCGTGTAGTGCTCCATTGAGATTGAAGTACTTGATGGTGTGGCTTCGTGTATGACGCTCTTCTTGATCCAGGTTGCTAATGTGTAGCTCGCGGTTGGTTAGATTGGGCTAGGGGTCGATGGCTCAGTGGTCAACGTCCTTATTAGTGCTCGGGCTAGCTAGGAAGTTGGAAACACTTCCGGGGTTGTGATGCATGGAAAGCATTGTGCACATCAGGTAACTCAGGTGGCAACTCCAGCTGGTAACTGTCTTCTCTTCATCTCGTAGTGATCTTAGAAGGGGTTGTTAAATTTTGGAGTGATCTCGAAGGGGGCCGATGAATCTTGGTGTGGGTCTCCTTGTCATGGAAATGCTTGGTTCCTTAGAGAGAAGTGGCTCGTAGATACACCTGGTCTTTGACGCGGAAGTATACTTCTTGAAGACGGTGGTTGTTCTTCCTCCTTGGCATGGCGGTCTTCAGATGTTCCTTGACTAGCTCAACGATTCTTCTTTCGTCTTCGGGTAGACAAGTATGTCATCAAAGAAAGATGACAACTAACTTGTCCAAGCACTCCATGAAGTCTATGGGGTACGTAAAGGAGGCTGGGGATTTAGTGGTGGTCTTGTTGAGTGTGGGCCAAGGTCTTATCGATCTAGAGCCAAAGCCCAAGGTCAGGATCCGACCATGTTGTGGCTTGGTAGGGCGTAAGGGTTTCAAGGATTCTAGTGCGCGAGTGAAAGTTTATCAACCCATCCTTGAGCACAGTTTCTGAGATGCCAATTGTGCTATCTAGTCCTTTAAACAAATCACACCATATCACTGTTAGTATCATTTCGTATAGGTCAACTCCAATCATCACTCATGTGATTCATATCCTCATGACTCTCGAGAGGAGGTCTATCAAAATCATATATGTCTACGATCCCCAAACTCATGTGTGTGGCTACCCCTAAAAATCCATGGGTAGAACATATAAGCTGCTAAGCTTGAACGTGACAATCCAAGTGCTCAGCCTATTCTTCCAAGGTCTAAGATAAAGCACCTCTATCCTAAGGAAACACGTCGTATGCCACTCCAAAGTCTTGTTTCCTTTTCTACGAATCAACTCCAACAACCTGTTAACTTCCAACAATCACTACATAATCCATTTAATTCTACAAATCCAACGCCTATGCTGGTGTTCCACATGATCTCCTAAAGTCCTTATCATCCCCAATACTTGAAAGGGCTGCCTTACTATAGTCAGTCCACCAATTCCCGTTATTGTGATCTAGTAATACTCCAAGGTCAAGCTCACAAAGATGCCTAAATAAACTCCGACAATTAGTCCAATCTCCTAGTTTATCATCCACCGAGACTCATGGTATCATGATCGAGATCATCAGTCTAAATCCAATTTACTCCAAACATGTAGACATACTCAGCATCTATATTCAACTAGAATCACCTACTAAAATCCAAATCTCTTGTCCAACGAGAATTCCTACATGCTCCCCCAAGTCATTTACGTAATCTCAACTCTCTCCTACCAATATCCCATGGCTAAGTTAAATCCAAATACTTACAATTATCCTACTAAATCCAATTTACTCAGGGGCAATGAAAGCTATGCTAATCTATACTCATGATCCCACCAAGTTCATCTACCAACATCAAAGCCTCATAATCCACCAAGTAGTCTCATATAATTCCTCAAGTCATTGATATAAACTCATCAAGTCATTTGCCCTCTATTCCTATATCCTCAGATTGGTCCTCCCTATGGCATCGTCAGTTCTGGTGCTACCTTAGGATGGTAATGTGCTCATTCACTACGTCCACTAGTTCCATAATGAACCCAGTGATAAGCAAGGCTTACTGTAGCTTAACTTGTTCTCTTGTGATTCCGTAGGTTAAGCTCAGGGTTAAGGTTTCGAGCTGGGGTATCTTGTGAAGTCTCGAAGGGTCTAGGAATGGGTTTCTAGTCTTGAGAGGTAAAAGTAACTCTACGGGGCCGCTCTTGGTCGAGGAGGCTGCAGCAAAAAGAATCTCCAGTGCTAGTTGGTTGCCGAAGTAGAATCCTTGGTGTATCTTGTCTTGCCGGTCTTCAGTTGAGGAGAGAGATGAGAGGGGAAAGTAGCATAGAGGAGGCGGGATTCCTAAAGGGGGTTCTATAGTGCAAGTGCAAACAAACAGGTGCAAAGAGGGCCAAACAAAAGAAACAAGGTGAGGAAGGTGATATAGTCGCATACTTGTCGCCTAGGGCAAAAGTGTGACTTATATCAAAACACAAACAAATAAAAACAAGAAACACACAATCATGGTTCTATTCGATCTATCGTATAGACTCGACTGCGCATAGGGGGTACACGACTCATCCTACCCTAGGGGTTCTCGGACTCGGTAGTCGTGCCTTGTGCCTCATGCAGTCTTCTGAGTTTTCCTTAGGTGTTGCTACGTCTCTTGTAGTTGTTCGATGAAACAATCTGGGTTGAGCCTGAAGAATCTTCAACAAATTCTCTCCTAATGAGGTGATGGGGTGAAGGTGGCTCCTCGTAACTGGCATTGACTTGATCTTCTGTTGTCTTCTTAATGACGATCACTTTTGCCTTTTTAAGGTGTTGGCGGTTCCAGGTGGCACTCCTTTATGCAATGACATTAACAAGGCATAATAGAGGCCCAATCTGTCAGACACATTGTTGACAATATCGTCACCGAGAGCGGGGGATGAAGAGAACCGTTTTCCTGCTCACTATAGTGAGGCGGACCAAATGGCTAGGTTCTCATCCACCGGTGGCTGCCGATACAACAACGGTAGTGACAGGGTTACCCTATTAGCGATGTATATCATTATCTTGCATATTCTATGCCCTGATCATCGTAGGCTAAGGTTGCATCATCTTGGGGCAGTGTCAAGGGTGTCACCATCTCCTGGGTCTTCAGGTCCTCATTCCTTGAGGATGTATCTTCTATTGGTATCGTCTTGTTGTGATGTCGCCTATCTTGTGTTCAGGAGATGTGGGTGAATGTCTGGCAAGACTTCTTCCTTCTAGATTATCCACGAGGATTACAAGGAATCCAGTGGTCGGGGGCATAAGGGTTCTAGCGACCAAAGGTTTTGAAGGGGAAGAGATCAATAAGGAAAGTATACCTTAGTTTTCGAAAAACTGAGAAGGGAAGAGAAGTACAGATAGTTTTGAAAACTAGTAGTAGTTTTGGAAATAGTTTTACCCTAACTAACGACCATGCTAACTAAGGCTTCCTACAGTCAGGATGGCTCTGATACCAGCTCTGTGGGGACCCCGACTCATAAGTCGAGATCACCGAATGCACGTGTACAGTGATCCCAGAGGTCAATGCTCACTGAACACACATAAGCTGAATAACAAGAGTCTTACATCCATACATACCATCTTACACAAATTATGACCATTATGGTCGAGTCTTACATTGATAAAGCCTTAAGGGCTGAACATCAAATGAAACACAAGCAGCGGAAATCTTCGTCGATAAGTAGAACCCATGCCATTTGCCTTAACCCTACAGGCATTCTGACTGGGAAATGTCCTAGTTCGCATGTTCGTCTCCAAAGAACTCTTCTTCGAACTCCGGTTCTTCCATGCCTGGTCGATTAAATAACCAGTGGCAAGCCAATGAGTACTTTGAATGTACTCGCAAGCAACCCATGTTTTGGTTCAAGATACAACAATGCATGATATAGGTAAATTTTTGCGGAAAGCTAGTTTTAGTGCAATGACATGTTCAACAACTTGTAAGACATGCATCAAGTAACCATGAGGACATGTTTACAGATATCAACATAAATAGAGTGGGCACCAACCCAACTCAATTATGTCAAGTCCTTTGACTTGACCCAAGTAGTTTTATCAAGACACACACACACACGGTTGAAAACTCTGGACGTAGTTTAAGCAGCACCGCCCAACTGTCCTTGACCGTGGACACGGCTATTCGAATAGTTTTACACTCTGCAGAGGTTGCACACTGTACCCACAAGATCCGGGGAACTTCCGTGTCATCCACGACCCGCGGTACCTCAAGCACCCGCAGTAAGCACCCGATCACTACCTTTCCCTAGACGACACTAACAAGGAGTCCACTCGTTGTTCCGTATCCTCACGATATCATACGAGACTCACTCGAGATCGTACCATCCGAGAGGGGACACAACGGTGTGTCCGGTGCCCTGTAAAGACAGTCATGGCCGCCCTACCTGGCACGACCCCGTCCCGAGAGAGAGCACCAACTCTCCCCCGTCACTAGTAATGCGGGCTCCAAGCTAGTATCAACCTAGGTAATCAATAATGCCCTTTCCCATATAAGGGTAGAGGCGCATGTAAGGTTGGGACAGTCGACAAATCTTAAATCTAATCCGTTTTCGAAAACAACACACACACTTGCCTCGGTACACCACTTCGTCATCAAGTGGTTACCCATCTCATCCTCTCCCTCGGGCATAAGTGGCACCCGATGGGGTTTTCAAAAAGTCTTTTGAAAATACTTTGCCTCCTTCACCATGCATATACCCGTCCCTTTTTGCGTAGCACTACCTTAGCATCCTATCTACTCCCACCGGCATAACCCTCATAAGAAGGTAGGGTCATGCACAATGCAGGTATCAACAAGGAAGTACGGTGGCAACCATCGAAGTGGTTATCACCCCATCATGATTCCGTTGCAACAATGATAAGGTACTATATGACATGCATAAAAAGGTTTCATAGACATGGTCAAAGGGCTGCTTGCCTGTTTTAATAAAGTCTTCGAGGTCTTCAAATATCTCTGGTCCACCTCCGAGCGTTTCGTCTACTTCGTCCACTATCGTCGGAAGCAACCATAATAAGCAACACAACAAGGCAGGAAATAAAATTGGTCTAAAAATATGAGTTGGACTTTTCTAGGATACCTCTGGTCATATGAGGAGTGACCAAAGTGGTTTCATTGGGATTTGATGAATGGATATCTCTGAACATTTCAATATGATGGAATCAAGGGATTTGTGGATTTGCAAGAAGTGTACAGAAACATATTTTTGAAAAATGAGCAAAGATACTCATTTAACAAAGGATGATTTTAGAAGCATCTAGGAGTTGGTTTCACTGGATTTGGAGTTCAAATGAATTTCCTATGAATTTGCAAAGTTCACAAATATGAAGGAATAGACCATTATTTGAGGTGATACAGAAAGTATTATTAAAAATGTTCAAAAACCAAGTTTCGGACTTATAGACATCTAGGATTTTGAATCATGGAATTTGGATCAAAAATGGGCTCTCTGTGATTTTCTAAAGTTTATGACAGAAATGGAAATATGGGATTTGATAAATGTTTGTGAAGAAAATCTTTATGGAAAAATGTGCAAATTGCACCATGTGATAGATCAGGAATTTATGAACTTATAGAAATTAGAATCATCAAATTTGGAGTTAGAATAAATAATCTATGGATTTTACAAGTTATCTGGGAAAAGAAAAGAAGAAAAGGGCTATACCCTTATTCTCCGCACTGGGCGAGAGATAGGTATTGGGCCGGCCCAGCTACGCGGGTGGCAGGGCGACGTCGAAGGCGACCACACGGAGTGCGCCTTCGCTGCGGGGACACGGGAGACGTCGAACCCGCCTCCACTTGCCAGCGTGGCCCGGTGGTTGGTGATAGAGGCGAGGGTGTCCCGTCTTTTGATGAGATGATGGATTTCACTTTGGTGGAAGTCGACTTTGACGATCCGACTACGAACGTGCAAGGACGTCGCGCCTTAGCAATCACTAAACCAACTCCGAGAGGTTATTGACCACGCCGGAGCACGATCAACCTGACCACGAGGGTCTGTTTCCTGCGAGCAAACGAAGAACAAGCAAGAAACTGAGATTGCAATCTGGATATTGCGAATATAAGATGAAAGCTTTATTGATCAAGGTGGGGTTCTGTGACGCCTTTGTCTGGTCGTTGAACACAAATGAAGTACGCGAAGTTGCAGCTATGGCGAACTTTTAATCTAAACAAAACCCAAAGTCTAAACGGTGCCCTAAGGGCTGTATATAAGGAGGAAGAGAGGGGGAATTTCGTGGCCCTTGGTGGAGGGGTCCGAAATCAACCCTATCTCTTGTTTCCCCACACATACGGACTCTAAAAATAGCCTATACTTATGTATTTCGAAATTACATGGGCCTGGCCCAATAAAAAGGTGACGCAGCACGTATAATAGCCTCTGGACGAAATTTATGAAGTGGCATCTTGTATATTTCGTCCAAGGCTTCATGCACTCTTATGGTGGCTTCAAAGTCCTGAAATCATCACTTGTAACTCCGTTCTGGTTCCCCTTGCGCATGGCATCATCTCCATGCTTGCTCTTGCTCCAATGTCCATCCTTCTCCAAGCTAGGCCCTTCATTTGTAAGCAAAACAAATGTATCCAATTTAGGCAGCATCATATTCTCATGAACATTAGAATCATTACCAAGAAACGAAAGTACCTGATAATTTAATTGGCGTGCGCGAGCTCTAGTAATTGGTCCAGTATATGTAGCTAGGCTGTGGGTGTAACAATGGTATTGATGTCCTCATCATCCTCCCCTTCTTGAAATGAAGTCGTCCTCGACGGAAGCTCATTTTCCTCACCCAAATAAGGCTTCAAATCTGCAATGTTAAAAGTGGGACTAACCCCAAAATCTGCAGGCAGCTCAAGTTTATATGCATTATCATTTATTTTCTCTAACACCTTAAAGGGACCATCAGCACGTGGCATTAGCTTTGATTTGCGCAAATTAGGAAATCTATCTTTACGCAAATGTAACCAAACAAGATCTCCAGGTGCAAACACAACATGTTTTCTACCCTTATCTCCAGCAAGTTTATATTTAGCATTCATACGCTCAATGTTTTCCTTAGTTAACTCATGCATTTTTAAAATCAATTCAGAACGTTCTTTAGCATCAAAATTAACCTTCTCCGAAGATGGAAGAGGCAACAAATCAATAGGTGCACGAGGTAGGAAACCATACACAATTTCAAAAGGGCACATCTTAGTAGTAGAATGCAATGAACGATTATAAGCAAATTCAATATGAGGCAAGCATTCATCCCACATTTTCTTATTATTCTTCAAAACAGCCCTAAGCATAGTAGACAATGTTCTATTGACTACTTCAGTTTGTCCATCAGTTTGGGGGTGACAAGTAGTACTAAATAACAGTTTAGTCCCCAACTTAGCCCATAAACATCTCCAAAAGTGGCTAAGAAATTTAGTATCACGATCTGAAACAATAGTATTTGGCACACCATGCAAGCGAATAATTTCACGAAAGAACAAATCAGCAACATTAACAGCATCATCGCTTTTATGACATGGTATAAAGTGTGCCATTTTCGAGAATCTATCCACGACAACAAATATGCTATCCCTCCCCTTCTTTGTTCGAGGTAAACCTAAAACAAAGTCCATAGATATATCCTCCCAAGGAACACTAGGTACAGGCAAAGGCATATATAAACCATGAGGATTGAGTCGTGACTTAGCTTTTTGACATGTAGTGCAGCGAGCAACAAAACGCTCAACATCCCGTCTCATCTTTGGCCAAAAGAAATGTGTAGCAAGTACGTCCTCCGTCTTCTTCACGCCAAAGTGTCCCATTAATCCTCCCCCATGCGCCTCCTGCAACAGCAAAAGACGAACGGAGCTAGCTGGAATGCATAGCTTGTTAGCACGAAACACAAATCCATCGTTAACGACAAACTTGTTCCACATTCTTCCTTCTTTACAATTCTGCATTACATCTTTAAAATCAGCATCATGCACATATTGATCTTTGATGGTCTCCAAACCAAATATTTTGAAGTCAAGTTGTGAAAGCATAGTATAGCGACGAGACAATGCATCAGCAATAACATTTTCTTTTCCCTTCTTGTGTTTAATGACATAAGGGAAAGTCTCAATGAATTCAACCCATTTAGCATGTCTACGATTCAGTTTAGCTTGACTTTTAATATGTTTCAAAGATTCATGATCAGAATGTATAACAAATTCTTTGGGCCATAAATAATGTTGCCATGTCTCTAAAGTCCGAACAAGAGCATATAATTCTTTATCATAAGTAGAATAATTCAGACTAGGCCCACTCAATTTTTCAGAAAAGTATGCAACAGGTTTGCCATCTTGTAATAACACACCTCCTAATCCAATTCCACTAGCATCACATTCAAGCTCAAAAGTCTTATTAAAATCAGGAAGTTGGAGTAAAGGAGCATGTGTCAACTTATCTTTCAATACCGAGAAGGCTTCTTCCTGTGCGGTACCCCACAGAAAAGGCACATCTTTCTTTGTAAGCTCATTGAGAGGTGCAGCAATGGTGCTGAAATCTCTCACAAAACGCCTATAGAATCCAGCGAGGCCAAGGAAACTCCTCACTTGTGTGACCGTTTTGGGCTGCGGCCAACTCTCAATAGCTTCAATCTTGGCTTTATCAACTTCAATTCCCTGTGGAGTAACAACATAGCCAAGAAAAGATACTCGGTCGGTGCAAAAGGTGCACTTTCCAAGGTTACCAAACAAACGTGCATCACGTAGAGCAATAAAAACAGCACGTAAATGTTCCAAATGTTCCTCCAAAGATTTGCTATAAATCAATATGTCATCAAAGTAAACTACCACAAATCGTCCAATGAAAGCACGTAAAACTTCGTTCATTAACCTCATGAAAGTACTAGGTGCATTAGTTAACCCAAAAGGCATGACTAACCACTCATATAATCCAAACTTAGTTTTAAATGCTGTTTTCCATTCATCTCCCAATTTCATACGAATTTGATGGTATCCACTACGCAAATCAACTTTGGAGAATATTGTAGAGCCACTCAATTCATCAAGCATATCATCTAGCCTAGGAATAGGATGACGATAACGAATAGTTATATTATTAATGCCTCTACAATCAACGCACATACGTGATGTACCATCCTTTTTCGGCACTAGAATAATAGGAACAGCACAAGGACTAAGGGATTCGCGTATATAACCTTTGTCGAGAAGCTCTTGTACTTGACGCATAATCTCCTTCGTCTCCTCTGGATTGGTACGGTATGGTGCACGGTTGGGTAATGATGCACCGGGAATTAAGTCAATTTGATGCTCAATCCCGCGAATAGGTGGTAATCCCGGTGGCACGTCTTGTGGAAAGACGTCAGCGAACTCCTGCAAAATGTTAGTGACAGCAGGAGGCAAAGAAGAAGGCACGTCCTCGAATGAAAATAATGCCTCTTTGCACACAAAAGCATAGCAAACAGATTTGCTAAAATCTAGATCATCAATATCAGATTTGGTGGCAAGTAAACATGCACTTTTCAATTTAATTTCAGAAGCAACACTAGATTGTTTATTATTATTAGGCTGCATTTGTTGCTCAAATTCTTTTGCCACAATCTGATTTTCACTCTTAGTTTTCTCCTGTTTTGCTTTATTAGCTCTATTAAGATCATCTTTCAAAATGGAATCAGGAGTCATAGGAAGCAAAGTAATATTTTTATCCTTATGAACAAGAGTATACTGATTGTTTCTACCATGGTGAATAGAATTTTTATCAAATTGCCATGGTCTACCAAGTAATAAGGAACATGCTTGCATAGGTACCACATCACAATCAACATAATCAGCATATGTAGAGATACTAAAATGCACACGAACAGTACGTGTTACCTTAACCTTGCCGCTGTTGTTGAACCATTGGATGTAGTAAGGATGTGGATGTGGTCTTGTGGTGAGAGATAGCTTCTCCACCATCTCCATGCTAGCCAAGTTGTTGCAACTCCCTCCATCTATGATTACGCGAACAGAACGTTCCTTCACAACTCCCTTTGTATGGAACAAATTATGCCTCTGATGTTGCTCAGCTTGTGTAACCTGCACACTCAAAACACGTTGAGCAACTAAACATTCATACCTGTCAGCATCTTCAGGAGCCATGTATTGCGTCTCATGATCAGAATCTTCTCCACCGTGTTCGTCACGTGTAATAAGAGCCAAAGTCTCCTCATCATAGTCACTAGCGGACTCATACCCACCATCCTCAGTAACAATCATCACACGCTTAGAGGGGCATTCTCTCGCATAATGACCTCCACCCTTGCAACGTCGACAAATAATATCATGTGTTTGCCCTGTTGATGCCATGGATGAAGAAGAGCTCTTTGCAGGCCCAGAAGGTGTGCTCTTGGCAGATAGTGGTGATTGTGCCTGCTTTATTGTATCACGGTTGGAGGTGGCAGCCGACGGAGGCGCCGGTGTAGCAGAACGGGAGGAAATAGATGATGCACGTGGTGTCCATGATGAAGGTCGACCTGCAGAAAAGTTAGTCCGCGCCAATGCCTGTCGATCCTGTACTTCACGTTCAGCTTTACAAGCAAGATGGAATAAACGAGTGATATTAGTATACTCCTTATAGTCTAGAATGGTCTGAATCTCTCTATTTAATCCACCCAGAAAACGTGCAAGCATAGCTTCATTCTCCTCAACAATACCACATCTAATCATGCCAGTTTGTAATTCCTGATAATATTCTTCTACAGAATTTTTTCCTTGTCTTAAGCGCTGTAATTTTTGAAGCAATTCACGTTGATAATATGGTGGAACCCAACGAGTACGCATAGCAGTTTTCAAAGCAGCCCAAGTAGCGGGAATAGGATATAATCTACAATGTTCAGACCACCATACACATGCAAAACTAGTGAAAGCACAAACAGCAGCAGCAACCCGTCTCTCCTCGGGATATTGTAAACATGTAAAACGTTGTTCAGTTTCTAACTCCCAAGTAAGATATATATCAGGAACATATCTACCCTCAAATGGTGGAATATTCAATTTCAGTTTAGGAATATGGACATCATCTCGTACCTGAGGTGGTGGTGCAGGCCTACCATTACGAATATATACCTGAGGTCGACCTGGTGGTGGTGGTGCTGGTGGCTGCACGTAGTGCTGATTTTGATCAACCTCATCCTCATAATCGCCCGCATACTCAACATCCTCCTGGGTACCACCAGCAGCAGTAGCAGGGGCGAAAGAAGCATCAACAACATGAACAGCAGCACCAGAAGTTTGGCCATCCTCAATAGGAACACGCCTCGCTCGTCCATATTGATTCGAAAGGATGCGTTGTTGTTGTTGTTGTTGTTGTTGTTGTTGGAGAGGTGCGTTAGGTGCAGCGGGTGGTGGTGGTGGAAGACGCGCGAGCAATTCATTAAATTTGTTATCGAGCTTTGTTTCGAACGTCTTCTCCATGCCATCTATCTTCTCCATGGCCTCTTCAAATCTGTTTAGCACATCTTGCACCTGTCCACTCATCATTTGCTGAAACTTATCATGAAGCTCCTTGTTCGATAAATTCTCCCAGTCAGTCACGTCGGCTTGTGATCCTGGCATGGTTAGCAGCAATAGAAACACACAAGAATATGATCCTACAGACTACGAACAAGTGGTGGTGGTGGGTGTCACAAATCCGTCAAGCAAAACTCAAATTCTTACCAGTTCTTACCCAGCAGCAGGCGGTGATCGGCAACCGTTGTAGTCAAAAACTCTCAAAGCTTGGATAGAGCGAGTACCAGGGAGAGTCAAACGCACGACGTAGATGTATGTGGAGCTGGGAAGGCTTATAATATGGTAGCAAAAAGGATCAGCAATAATCAATTCAGAGATGCAAAGTTGAATAAACGCTCAACGACGGTACTGTGCTGGTCCTAGGCTAGACCGTGCTAGAGACGCGAGCCTAGAACACTAACAAAATCACGGCGCTGCACGTAAACAAGGGAAAAGCACACTCTGGATTTTTTTTTTCGCTCTTTTTTTTTTTGCGCTCTTTTTTTTTTTGCGCTGCTCTTTTTTTTTTTTTTTGCGAAAAAATCACTATAATGGCGAGTGTCTCAAAACTCTTCCTAGGTCAAACTGACAGGATGGGCACGAAATTTTTTCGACCAATTTTTTTTTTCGTTTTTTCGACTGCCCGGACCCAAAAACTGGAAACGGGTCAAAAAAAACTTCCTATAATGGCACCTGTCTCAAAACACTCAGAAACACCTAAAAATAGGATAGCCAGAAATTTTTTCGAAAAATGCGTTTTCGAAAAATTTTGGGCCTAAACGGAGCGTGGTTTCCAGACTCTTTTTTTTTTTCCGAAACCTACTCCGGCAAGGAAACACGAATCGGAAACTAGATGGATCCTGAAAACAAACCCAATAAGCAAGGAACTCGGATTGGTGGTGGATATATGGTGGTGGTATATGGCAGCGGTGGTGGTAGCGGTGGTAGTATATGGATATGGATCGGTGGTGGTATATGGACACGGATTGGTGGTGGTATATGGATACGGATTCGGAGCGGTGGTGGTAGATGGCAGGGGCGATGATGATGGTGCAGCGGCGGCGTGACAACTTATGACCAGAACTCGAAACTCTAAAAGACTAGACTCTAAGACCAGCAACTAGACCGACGATGCAACCGCAAATTCAACAAAGCAAAACCCTAAAAAGATTATGCAAAGGCTCAGATTGGTTCGGATATGATGAACTAACCCTAAATTTTTTTTTGTGGCTTTTTCGTGGACTATAGGTATGAAGAACAGACTCGATCTAAACTACGAAAAACTGGAAAATCTCACCGAGCAACCTGGAAATCTGATACCACTTGATAGAGGCGAGGGTGTCCCGTCTTTCGATGAGATGATGGATTTCACTTTGGTGGAAGTCGACTTTGACGATCCGACTACGAACGTGCAAGGACGTCGCGCCTTAGCAATCGCTAAACCAACTCCGAGAGGTTATTGACCACGCCGGAGCACGATCAACCTGACCACGAGGGTCTGTTTCCTGCGAGCAAACGAAGAACAAGCAAGAAACTGAGATTGCAATCTGGATATTGCGAATATAAGATGAAAGCTTTATTGATCAAGGTGGGGTTCTGTGACGCCTTTGTCTGGTCGTTGAACACAAACGAAGTACGCGAAGTTGCAGCTATGGCGAACTTTTAATCTAAACAAAACCCAAAGTCTAAACGGTGCCCTAAGGGTTGTATATAAGGAGGAAGAGAGGGGGAATTTCGTGGCCCTTGGTGGAGGGGTCCGAAATCAACCCTATCTCTTGTTTCCCCACACATACGGACTCTAAAAATAGCCTATACTTATGTATTTCGAAATTACATGGGCCTGGCCCAATAAAAAGGTGACGCAGCACCTATAATAGCCTCTGGACGAAATTTATGAAGTGGCATCTTGTATATTTCGTCCAAGGCTTCATGCACTCTTATGGTGGCTTCAAAGTCCTGAAATCATCACTTGTAACTCCGTTCTGGTTCCCCTTGCGCATGGCATCATCTCCATGCTTGCTCTTGCTCCAATGTCCATCCTTCTCCAAGCTAGGCCCTTCATTTGTAAGCAAAACAAATGTATCCAATTTAGGCAGCATCATATTCTCATGAACATTAGAATCATTACCAAGAAACGAAAGTACCTGATAATTTAATTGGCGTGCGCGAGCTCTAGTAATTGGTCCAGTATATGTAGCAGTAGGGGCTGTGGGTGTAACAATGGTATTGATGTCCTCATCAGTTGGGCCACTGGCGAGCGGGCCCCGCCTGCAGGTTCGTCCTCAACCTCCCGCGCGGGCGCGAAGGGCGACAGAGGAGGTGTTCGACGCCGGCCTCCGGCGCTACAGGGCGTCTCCGGCGATGCTCTGCCCAGCAGCGTGCTCAGGGGACCCAGCCGCGTCCAACCGTGGGTGGCACGGTCGCCTAGGGGCACCGAGTCGAGCAAGGCGTCGACCGCGGCGGACGAGGCTGACGGTGGTGATGCAGCTTGACGGAACAGCCACGGGGAGGAGGGGGAGAAGCACGGAAGGGTCTCGCGGTGACGGTGGTGGCGCTCTAGTGCGGTCCAGAGGGAAGGAGGAGGAGAGATGGGTGCGGATTTAGGCGGAGACCGACGGCAAGGCTCCGGCCATGGTGGCGGATGGAGAGCGCAGGAGGGAAGTGGGTTGGTCCAGGGGTCTCTGGGAGGGAGAGAGAGCGAAAGGAGGCCAGAGAGGGCCCCGGGGTGGCCTTTTATGGCGGGGCGATGGTGCACCGTGGGCGGAGGCGGTTGGAAGGGGGCGGCTACAGTGCGGGGGCGCACTGTAGCGCGCTCCAGAGCGCCCAAATGGCATGCCATGGCATTAAGAAAGGGGAGTGGGCGCGGCCACTTGTGTCCAGTAGTGCCAGGAGGTATTAGGATAGCAGGGGGAAGCCTTGGATGCCTTGTGGAACCAATGGAGTGAGGAGGGAGGTGAGAAAGAGAGAGGAAGGTGCTATCCAGAGGGGTAAATGGGGGTGTTTCACCCCTCAATCATTGAGTTATGGATTTGCCATTGCTACTGGACGTGCAAGGGGACTAGGAGGGGCTGTGGTAAAAAGTTGAGCTCATGGAGAATAGTGGAAGTGGTCAAAATGATGATTTTGGAAAAATGGCAGAAGGTGTTTGTTGTTGGTTTGGGCAAGAAAATGAGTCCCATTTGTCATGATACTCCACAGGATGAAATGGCACATATAATTAGGGTCTTCCACCAATCTTGAGTTCATTTGGGCAAGGTTACCAATGCAACTTTTGTGAACCCTAGAAATTAGCAGAAATGAACTTGTGCAGATCCAGCTGAGCAAATCACTTCTCCTTGATGCACCACTTGCTGTAGTTGCCTCATTTGGTCATGTGAACATGCTCACCAAAGTTGGGATCAAGGAGAGAAAGTTGGTAGTACAAAGTTGTTCAAATTTGGTTCTGCACAGGAAGGGTTTTGGGGCACTTTGGTCAAGACAACATTTTCTCCAACTTGTGCCATTTGGTCTGGATGAATGATTAGGCCATTTGAGCATGTTCACAAGGTTTGAGAACATTTGGACATGTTTGGCAATGTAAAGTTGCTCAAACTTCAAAATGGACAGAAATGGTTTTGAGGGGATTTCATGGGGTTATACTATTCTCCATGACATGATACTTGTCAATATCATCAAACATGTCATATGTGACATGATAGAATTTTCTTGCAATTTTTGGAGAATATTTCCTTTGTAAATATTTCAAAAGCTTGAAATATCCAGAAAGGGGTTTTGAGGGATTTGATCAATATTTTGAACATGACCATGTGTTGAAACTCTTATATATGGACAATATATGTCCTATGAGTTTCCCTAAATTTTGTCAAATATTTTTGAAGCAATAAAATAATTTTTTCCCTATTAAAGACCATTTCTGGCCTTAAGAAAAAGCTTTTAAATAAAATAGGAAAATAACTTTTAAAATTATATTTTTGTGGTTTCTGGGTATCCTATATCTAATAGGAGTCAAATATATTTTTGGAAAGATTTTTACTGCCCTTAATTAAGTACTTGCAGTGCAAACCTCAATTCAGGGGTTTTTGGAAAACTAATTTTTGAAAATACTTTTTGGCCAAATTATTTTGTAAGAAATACTATATTGCTCTATACACATGGCATGATCATTGGTCCAAGAGTTTGGAGCAAGGAGATGAAGTATAGGAGTTGGAGGATTTATTTGATTTTTAGAGCACTTGCAAACAACAGACAAAATCCAATCAAGGCAAAGTCCAAAACACTCAAAAGTTTTTGTCAAACCACGTTTTATCATGATTTATTAGCTTAAGTGTTGTGCCACGAAAATCAGGGTGTGACAGCTTTCCCCTTGTTTACATGTCGCGTTGTGATTTTGTTAGTGTTCTAGACTCGCGTCTCTAGCATGCTCTAGCCTAGGACCAGCACAATATCATCGTTGAGCGTGTATTCAACTTTGCATCTATGAATTGATTATTGCTGATATTTTTGCTACCATATCATAAGCCTTCCCAGCTCCACATACATCTATATCGTGCATTTGACACCACGTGGCAATCGCTCTGTCCAAGCTTTCGGAGTTTTGACTACAACGGGTGTAGATCACCACCTGCTGCTGGGTAAGAACTTGTAAGAATTTGAGATTTGCTTGACGAATTTGTGACAACCCACCACCACCACTTTCTTGTAGTCTGTAGGATCATATTCTTGTGTGTTTCTATTACTGCTAACCTTGGCAGGACCACAAGCCAATGAGATTGACTGGGAGAACATAACGAAGAAGGAGCTTCATGATAAATTTCAGCACATGTTGGGTCAACAGGTAGAAGACGTGATGGCGAGCTTTGGAAAGGCACTAGAGAGGATTGATGACATTGAGAAGACAATTGACACCAAGTTGGATGCCAAGTTCGATGAAGTACTCGCGCGACTACCAGAACCACCACCCGCATCGCCTGCACCATTACGACAACAACAACTACCTCCATGTCACGATCCGGCAGGGCGAGTGCAGTGTGCTCCAAGACAAACTTTTGGTGCCGCTGCTACTGCTGTTGATGCTTCTACAGCTCCTGCTACTACTGCAGAGGTGGAGGACCATTACGAGATGAGGTTGATCAAAATCAGAACTACGTGCAACCACCAGCACCAGCACCACCAGGTCGTCCTCATGCATATCATCGCAATGGTAGGGCTGCACCACCACATGAAGTAAGAGATCATGACCATCTTCCTAAACTAAAATTGAATATTCCACCATTTGAGGGTAGATATGTTCCTGATATATATCTTACTTGGGAGTTAGAAACTGAATAACATTTTACATCTTTACAACATCGCGAGGAGAGACGTATTCCTGCTGCTGTTTGTCCTTTCACTAGTTTTGCATGTGTTTGGTGGTCTGAACATTGTAGATTATATCCTATTCCAGCTACTTGGGCTGCTTCCAAAACCGCTATGCATACTCTTTGGGTTCCACCATATTATCAACATGAATTATTCAAAAACTGTAGCGTTTAAGACAAGGAAAGAATTATGTAGAAGAATATTACCAGGAATTACAAACTAGCATGATTAGATGTAGTATTGTTGAGGATAATGAAGATATGCTTGCACGTTTCATGGGTGGTTTAAATAAAGAGATTCAGACCATTCTAGAGTATAAGGAGTATATAATATCACTCGTTTATTCCATCTTGCTTGCAAAGCTGAACGTGAAATGCAAGATCGACATGCATTGGCGCGAACTAATTTTTCTGCAGGTTGACAATCCCAAAGTCAAGGAATCATCGCAGCAATTTCCAAAGATGGAAGTGATAAGTATGGACTGTCGAACCCACAAGGAGCTAAAGGTAAGATCAATATTCTCTCAAGTCCTATCTGCCACTGATACGACTCTAGGTACACCAAACGTTTGCTTCCATCTAGAAACGAGAAATAAAACTATGGTGTGGGTATGAAGAGGATAACTGTGCATGATATCGGGGAACTAAAATATAAAAATAGCTGTTATTATTATAAAGTTAGAATATATCACAATATATTACAGATAGCGAGTGTGGAATAATGATGGGTCAGTGTGTGGCATTGTCCTAGGGAATTGTTAACAAGGTCGGTAATCATTACTGCAATTTTATAGGAGGGAGAAGCATAAGCTAACATACTTTTTCTACTTGGATCCTATGCACTTATGATTGGAACTCTAGAAAGCATCCACAACTACTAAAGATCATTAAGGTAAAACCCAACAATAGCATTAAAGTATCAAGTCCCCTTTATCCCATACGCAACAACCCCCTTACTCGGGTTTAAGCTTCTGTTACTCTAGCAACCCACTGTAAGTGAATCATGAACGTATTGCAACACCCTACAGCAGGAATCCTTCACGTGTGCGCGGCATGGAAGGCACCATAGGACAACACCAAAATAAAACATACAACTCAAACCAATCTAGATCATCAATCAACCCAAAAGACAAAAGAAATCTACTCAAAACATCATAGGATTGCAACACATCATTGGAAAATAATATGTGGCATAAAGCACCATATTCAAGTAGGGGATTATAGCGGGGTGCGGGAGAGTGGACCGCTTAAAAGAGATGAGGAAGGTGATGAAGATGGTGATGTTGATGAAGACAATCACCACGGCGATGATTAACTATTATAGAACGTGTATGATAAGCAGACAATCACACACATTCGCTTTCCCCAAACCGTATGTGATAACTAATTAAGAAGATTAGCTAATCATCGTACGAGTGTCAGACAGGATTATGAAACGTCGGACCGTCGTATCATTGTTGTACGCGACAACTATTGCACACGCTATTCTGTGGTGCAACGTTTATGATGCATACTTCACCATCCACGCCTGCCCTTCGGTTTCTTCCTCCTTGCCAGGGAGCGGCGCCGTCCTGATCCTGAGGAGGCGCCGAATCCCAGTTGTGCCCGCCTCCGGCCTCTTCGACCTCTTCCTGTAGGAGATGGACAGGGGCAAAGGCTTTACAGGGCACTTATCCTTTTTCAATCTTAAACCTATGGGCACTCGCCAATCTCCCGAGTCCATGATTGTGTTCTGTAATGCTTGTACTTGTATCAACATATTAATGAAAAAGATGAACCTTGCTGGGAACCCATGCATGTGTATGTCCATGCAGAGGTGAGACACCTCTTTAATGTAAATAAACGAGTTTTCCTCGGCAGGCTATCCTACCGGCACCCTTTTTGTCTGCCGGAGAGCCGCGTCTACCGGGCAATAGACAAAGGGACTAGCCCCCCACCAACATTTTTTTTGAAACGCCACTGCGACCATCCTGACGAAAGCAATGTTCGAGTCAGGGATGCAAGCACCTAAGTCTCAAAAGAGTGGCGAGGCTTTTTACGCACAAGTTATAGCTTATTGAACACTAATGGACATGAGGTAGAACTTATCTGTCTGGCTTGCCGGGGATTGTTATGCCGGGAAATCTTCTCAACTCCTTGTCAAAGCCAAGTTCATGGAAGGAACCTGAAACTTCATGCAGATGAGAATGAATGCAGGATGAGATCCTATCTATATGCATATGCAAATGCTCATAAAATGCTTATGAAGTGATCTTGGAATGCTTATGCATGCATGCAATCTTGGTCGGGAGCCCTCCACAGTGCTTCTTTATTTTCTCTTGCACAGGGTCATCACCCTGGCTTTGCACAAGGGGTTACATGCAGCTAAGGCAAGGCCTGTACAAAAGGGTGGCTGCCAGGCAGGGCCCGATAGCCGCTCCTTACGGGCAGAACTTGCGGAGATGCTCAATATTCCATGAGTTTTGCAACTGAATGCCATCTCCGGTCTCCAGACGGACTGCGCCAGGTCTGGTGACTCGTACTACCCGGTAAGGGCTTTCCCACTTTGGTGACAACTTGTTTGTACCCTTGGCGGACTGAACGCGCCCAAGGACAAGGTTACCTTTCTGAAAACATCGGGCGTGAACCCTGTGGCTATGGTAGCGACACGGGACTTGCTGATAGCGTGTAGACGGTGTAGCAGCCCGGAGACGGTTCTCCTCGAGTAGCAAAGCATCATCGCGCCGGTGCCGATCTTGTGGTACTTCATCGTAGACAAGCACTCGGGGCGACCCATAAATGAGTTTTGTGGGGATAACTGCTTCTGCCCCATAGACCAGGGAGAAGGGAGTCTGCCCGGTAGCTCAGTTTGGTGTCGTTCTGAGGAACCAGAGAACTAACGGTAGCTCCTCGATCCACGGCCCGTCGTGCTTCTGCAGCGTATCAAAGCTTCTTGTCTTGAGTCCACGTAGCACTTCAACGTTCGCCCTCTCAGCTTGTCCATTACTCCAGGGGTGTGGCACAGAGGCAAATGAGATCTTGCATCCGAGGGCATGAACATATTGCATGAAGGTGCGGCTCGTGAACTGGGTGCCGTTGTCGGTAATGATCCTTGCCGGAACTCCAAAACGACCCCAGTTCTTTCAAGAACTTAGTAGTTGAATGAGCAGTCACCTTTCTCACGGCAGTCACTTCCGGCCACATTGTAAACTTGTCGATAGCAACGAACAAGAATTCAAAGCCCACGATTGCTCGAGGGAAGGGGGCCGAGGATATCGAGCCCCTAGACCCAAAATGGCCATGACAGAGGGATTGTTTGAAGAGCTTGGGCAGGCAGGTGGGTTTTCTTAGAATGGAACTGGCAGGCTTAACATTTGGTGACTAGCTCGACTGCATCTTGGAGGGTTGTGGGCTAATAGAATCCTTGCCGGCATGCTTTCCCAACTAATGCCCTTGATCTAATGTGGGAGCCGCACATGCCTTTGTCTATCTCAGCCAGCAGTTCCTTCCCTTCTTCCCGGCAGACACACTTCAAATTCACACCGTTGGGCCTCCTTCTATACAGAGTGTCATAGACAAAATGATACATACTGGCCGTCTGGACTACTCTTATAGTTTCATCTTGGTTGCCGGCAAGCTCTCTGGTTTGGAGGAAGTGGAATGTGCCTTGCCTAAGTTGGAGTCTGGTGCTCGGCAACGAGGACTTAGTGGCACCTCCTCTGCGGCGGGAGCACATGCCTCATTCGCGGGGTCCATGGGCCCGGCTGGAGGGTGTGGTCGGGCAAGCTGTGAGGAGTTGTTTCCGGCAGGGTCTCTGCCAGGAGCGGACGGCTCTACCGGGAGAGGCTTACGAGAGTCCAACTTTCTCCTCTTCCAGGCCATTGTTGCTGGGGATACGGAGAGCTGAGTGAGATGGAGAACAAAAGTCCCTGGTTCCACAGGAAGCTTCTGTGCAGCACACTTTGACAGATGATCAGCTACGTTGTTTTCTGCATGGGGTACGTGCTTTGTTTGCAATCCGTCAAAGCGTTCCTCCAATCTCTTCACTTCCTCGATGTATGCCTCCATCAATGGACTTTGGTAATCCTTGTTGACTTGTCTCACCACAAGCTGTGAATCTCCTCGAATGATCATCTTCTTAATTCCCAATTCAGCTGCAATCCTGAGCCCGCCAAGGAGCCCTTCATGCTCAGCTGTATTGATGGTTGCTTCTTCCCGGGAAAAATGCATTTGGATGATGTACTTCAAGTGCTCCCTAGTGGGGGCAACAAGAAGCATGCCAGCTCCTACACCTTGTAGGGGAAAAGCACCATCAAAATACATAATCCATTCTTGGGGCGATTTCTTGCCGGGAATAACTGTCTCCGTCACTTCCTCATCAGGGGTTGGCGTCCATTCTACAATAAACTCTGCCAATGCCCTGCTCTAAATAGTTGGTGTGCTCTCAAACTTCAAACCAAAACTGTATAACTCCAAAGCCCACTCCACTATTCTGTCAGTAGCCTCAGTGTTCCGGAGTATCCTTTTCAACGGGAAACGAGTGACAACCGTGATCTCATGGGCTTGTAAGTAGTGGCGTAGTTTCCTTGAGGCCATGATGAGACCAAAGATCAACTTTTCCATGCCAGAGTACCTCAATCTAGCCCCTTGTAACAAGGAGTTGACGAAGTACACGGGCGTTGCACCACTTTCTTCCTCGTCGTGTCCTTAGGGTTGCTCTCATTGCCGTGCCCATCGCTGTCCTGATCCTTCTCTGACTCTGTGAGTCTCTGCTCACTCTCTGCTTCATCCACTTCTCGCTGCGCTACCAAGGCTGCACCGACCACTTGGTTGGTTGCCACTAAGTACAGCAACAATGACTCCTAGGGTTTGGAGGCAACCAAGGTAGGCACAGAGGAAAAGTAGGCCTTCAACTCTTGCAAAGCTGCATCTGCATCTGGGGTCCACTTCATAGGCCCTGCCTTCTTCAAAATTTTGAAGAACGGTAGGGCGCGCTCGACAGACTTGGAGATGAATCTGCTTAGCGCGGCAATGCATCCTGCCAGACGACTCACATCCTTAACTATCCTTGGCGCTTGGATCTGCTCGACAGCTTTGATCTTGTCGGGGTTGGCTTCGATCCCACGATGGGATATGAAGAGCCCAAGCAACTTGCCGGAGGGAACACCGAATACACACTTCTCCGGGTTGAGCTTCAAATTGTTCTTGCGCACATTAGCAAACGTCTCATCCAAATCCTGGATAAGGGTGGCTCTATCCTTGGTATTGACCATAGTGTCATCCATATAAGCTTCTATGTTTCTGTGCAGCTATGTCTCAAAACCAATCTGGATTGCCCTTGCAAAAGTAGACCCAACACTCTTTCATCCGAATGGCATGTGGACGAAACAGTACGTACCACATGGAGTAATGAACGACGTCTTCTCTTCATCTTCCTTGGACATGAAGATTTGGTGATACCCAGAATATGCATCCAGAAAGGAGAGAAAATCACGACCTGAAGTGGAGTCCACAATATGGTCGATTTACGACAAGGGAAACGGGTCCTTCGGATAAGCCTTGTTGAGACACTACAAAAACATACACTTCCGTGATGATACGTGTTTGTCACAGTAGGTCGCATTTTTTGTCATGCATGTACATCCATGACAAATTTATGACAGAATCAAGATAGTCATACCTGTGCTGTCGTACAAGTGTTCCATGACATTACCAAAATTATCATGACGGAAGTGTCCACCTCCATGATGATAAATCGCGCGTCACAGAAGTGCTTTCATCAAGGGTGACTGACACATGGCATCCACCGTAACGGAACACCGTTAAGCTATCAGGTCGGGTTTTGGATCCGATAACCCGTTAACAGCCCCAACCAATGGGAAATTTCCACGTGTAAAATTCCTATTGGCTGGACGAAACACGTGTCAGCTCGTTAGTGGGTCAGATAGGCGCCTATGATACATCGACAAGTGGCAGGGCCCAACAGAGGCCCATTCCTGTGAAAAGGCCGACCCGTTTGACTTGGTCAAAAGCTGGCGGGCCGGCCCATGGAAAGCCTGTTAACGGCCTGTTCGCATATAGCCCATTTACAGCCCGCTAACCTAAGGCCCGTTACGCCCTATTTGAATTAGGCCCAGTAGCGTCATCTGGGCCATCCAATATGATTCCAGCCCGTTTTCACTTCTGGCCCATGTATGGCCCATGACGTCTTTCGGCCCATATGAGGCCCTATGTAACTCTTGGCCTATTAACGGCCCGTGGTGAAACTGGCTCATAATGAACAGTGTATCCCTTTACACCCATTAACGGCCCGTGGTGAAACTGGCCCGTAATGAACAATGTATCACTTTATACCCATTAACGGCCCGTTATTCGGTTGGGCCATTTTCCAGCCCATGTTATCTTTCAGCCTTCTTAGAGCCCATTTATTCTTGGGCTCATTTCCAGCATTCGTTTACTTACGGCCCATTACTGTCATTTTCTGCTTGTGGGCCAAATTCAGCCCGTGGTTACAGTCGGCCCGTTTGTGGTTCGTTAATACGTTGGGTCGTTTTCATAGCGTCATCAAATACGGCCTATTAACGATGGTCCGTTATGGTCAGCCCATGAATGGACGATTCCAACTCTAGCCCGTTTACGGCCATAATGCGGCCTGTTATTGGCCCATGTTTGGCCAATCGATCATACGGCCCGTATAAGGCCCATTGATGATATGGCCCGTAGAAGGCCCATTGTTTCTACGGCCCGCAGAAGGCCTATTCTACGGCCCGTAGAAGGCCCACTGTTTCTACGGCCCGTAGGAGGCCCAGTGTCACTACAGTAAATATTAGCCCGTGGTTATTGTGGCCTAGTTTTAAAAAATAGGTTATTGCAGCCACTAGTTAACCGTGGAAAAATAACTGCAATGACTACAAGCAAACAAATAAACAAGACAACAAGGAAATAAATAAGCAAGCAACTAACGCTAGGCTATCACGGCTATTACACATATTACATCCACTGGGCATCAAAGTTCGCCACCAGTGCAAATATAGGGAACAAAGCAACATATCATATACACTGGCCATCAAAATTGGCCACCAATGCAAATAAACGCGGCAGCAAAACAAGAGCATAACTGAAACAACTTCAGAAGAGCTCAATAAACGTTATCCTGGGTATCCACCATGCTGGCAATAAGCTTAGCAAGCTGATTAGCTTTGTCTTGTTTGGCACTAAAATCCTCCAACTTGCTATTACACCAGAAAGTATGCATCTGAATGCTCCAGGGACTTCCAAAGTCCTTCCGCTTCTTGTCGTAGCACAGCTGATCGATGTCTTTCAGCTTGTAGTTGAGACTCAAGAAACCGAACTGATTCAGACAGTGAGTTTGAATAACTTGTGCAAGCGGAAGTGGCCAGTAACTCCAACACTAAACCAAGACAGGATGTGTCACTATCCTAAACCTTATCTGCATTACTTCCTTTACCGTTGCTTAATAAGGCACTCTTCCCCAATATTCTGTCAGCATTCTAAAAGAAGAAACAAGCAGACAAATAACAAGTTTAGCATGTACTAGTATATGAAACTCATTTCGGTGAACCAGTTCATTAGTAAGGTGGACAGGATTAAACTACCAAGTCTCCTATTGCCAAGTACTAGTACATAATAAAAGCATCAAACAAACATATATCTATGTCCTATGGTAGCAATGGAATCTTAAATTAGAACAGTTGTTCTTCAGGTTTAGGCACTTGTTCTACATGAACAGAGTACAATAAGACGCAAGAATATAATACTTAAAAATAGAAAATGAGCTCATAGACCTTACCACATTCTTCTTTCGGGACCAGTACAGAACAAGGCGTTCCCAGTCATCGTCCAGTAAATGTGTCTCAGGAGAACGTAAGGGAATTTGATGAGTTTCTTTACCGGTGAAGTACGTTTTCTTCAGGTAATTCTGATACTGCCACCAAGCATTCTTGAAGATAGCAGAGGTATTAGCACGGGTTACCTCATCCTGAGTTTCCAAATCGGTCCTTCTCTATAGAGAAAAATGGGAAAATTTGCTGTATTATAACCATCATGGAGGTAGGATGTATGGGACGAAGCAAAGTAATTGCCATGAATAACATTACTTACACATAACTCCTGGACAAACACCTGCAACTGGCATTTTCCTTCATCTTCAGTATAATATTTCCAAGATGGGAAGATACGCACATACGATTTAACAACATCAAATGCGATAGATGCTAAACTATGACTAGCTGGTTGTGCTTCCTCCACAGGAATAGGCGTACTAAATGGCGGAGTTGGGGTTCGCCGTGATAGTACTGGCCCTTTGGGCACTGGAGCTGCCTTACTAAATGCTCTTGTTTGGGAGCTCTGTGGTGGAGATGGTGCTATGTCAACAGGAACTGGGTTACTATGGGCTGGGGTTGGGGTTAGATTGGGTGAAGCTGGTTCTCTGTCCATCGTAGTAGGGGTACAATCTGCGAGAGCTTGGGTTATGTGTGGTAGGGATGGTTCTTGTGCATGTACAACCGGGGTGCTATCTCCACCAAGAGGTAGCACTGTTTTATTTGAAGACCGTGTTTTTAGTCTGCTAGATACTGGCATCACCCGCTCCAATTCAAATGGCTGATAAACAGGAAACATAGTTGAATGTACAGACATTGTATGAGAGACAGATGCAATAGATAGTATGGAAAAAAGAGGGCATGAAATAGTTGACATGTATGTTGTTTAATTAAAACGGATAGCATGACATAATTTCACATATATGATGTCTATCTAAACTGGATAGCATAGCATAACATAATTCAAAGATATGATGAATAACTAAACAGGATCGCATGACATAATTCACCTACATGTTATCTAAGTAATCAGGATCGCATCATTTAATTCACATATATGATTTATATGCTAAACAGAGGGCATTCGATATGATGTCTGAACTAAGAACATGGTGTTGAATATTGTGTATATGATGTCTAAACTATGCAATGCAAGACACCGTGTGCATGATATGAGCAGTATAACCGTGCCAAGTTAGAGCATACACCTCAGTGGGGGAATAGGACTGGTCATCTGCCTCTGAATCCATCTCTGAGGAGCTATCGGGACCCAACAAGAGATCTGCTTCGACAGGCAGCACTGTCTGCTCTGAAGGCCTTGTTTTCACTCCAGATTTTTCCATCTCCCACCCAAATGGCTGATTCATAGGAAGAGTAGTTTAATGTACAAACATTGTCGACAAATGGAAATGTAATGAAGAAAAGGATGGGCAAGATATCATTCAAATATATGATGCCTGGTTAAACAGGATGGCATTGCACATTTCACATATATTATGGCTGGCTAAAAGACATGAGACTGCATAATTCCCATATATGATATAGAAACTAAACAGGTGGCATTACAGAACATGTCTAAACTAAGCAGATGACATATATGATGTCAAAAGTAGGCACTACAAGGCAACATATGCATGATATGACTAACATCATCATGCCAAGCTAGAGCAAACACCTTGGTGGGTAAATAGGAGTGGTCAGTGGCGTCCAAATCACCTCAGAACAGATATCTTCCTCTGGATTACAATCTAGAGAGGGGTGGGGAGGGTTTTCCATTGAACCCACCATGGAGCGATGTCTGCATGACATTGTATTGCCGCGCAAAACTCTTCTCTTTTTCTCTACATGTTCAGCATGACTGTGTACAATATCTGACATGCATACGAAAAAAGTATGGTCAGATTATGTAAGGAGAGCATGCAGAAATTTAGAGTGATGGTAACAACCAGTGGATCGATGTTTTTCAGTTGAACCAAAATAGCCCTAATGGATAGACGTGAATGTATAGTAATAAGTGATGCAACAAGTGTACAACCTCTTTGCCGTAGCCGTGTCGACCTCAGCATCATTGGGTTGGTTGCTGAAGCAGTAGAGGTGGCTGTCGGAGCTGTGGAGGAAGATCTGAGGAATCTGTAGACGGCGTCCAGGGCACTGCTCTGTTGTGATGGATCGTTCTGTCGTTGGAGCAGCTCCGGTGAGCCGTAAGACGTCAAGGCTGAAGCAGCACAAGACTGACATCGTTAATCTCAAGTGGGATTCTAATAGCATCTCCAATAGATGATGTAAAATGGATGTAGAATTAACATCACCAAAAACCACCTGACTACAATAGATGAGGTAAAAACTGTTGATTCTGAACTTAACTGTCGAAACTGAAATTTACTGTGGAATCTGAATGCTACTATCAAAACGGAACGCAATGGTAGCAGAGAGGCACTTGACATGTAGTTTAGGGAGGGCCTGCAGTTCATCTTCAACCTGCACCCCCCTGAGCCGCCAGCCACCACCGGCCGAACCGCCGGCCCCAGCGCCGCCTCGCCGCCCCAAAACAACTCGCCACCACTGCCCCGGCCAGCCCTCTAGGCCCCCCGCCCCCCTCCCCCACCCTGAACCCTAAGATAGATAGTGGGGTACCTCTCCGGCGAGCCCCCGTCCCCGCTGCAGGTGGTTCTTCCTTAACTCCGGCGAGCCCCCATCCCCGCTGCAGGTGGTTCTTCCTTAACTCCGGCGAGCCCCCTAACCCCTGAAAATCGACTGACCCAAAAGTCGATTCAGTTGACTGAAGTGTGGCTTAATCAGAGCAGAGCAGCAGCATGAGCGAGGGGGAGAGCAGCAGCAGCAACTGGCCGAGCGAGCGAGAGCCGGAGCAGCAGCAGCAGCAGATCCTCCTGGTATGGATGCTGCCGCCGAAGGGGCCTCGCACTGGGGGAGAGCCGCCATGGAGATGTCGCCCGAGGCGCCGGCTTCAAGGTAGCCGCTCCATGGGGGTGCGGGATGGAGCACCGTTGGCGCCGGGAGGTCGAGTTAAGGAGAAGGTGCGATGCGATGAGTGTACAACCTCTTTGGTGGCGCCGAGTAGGCCTCGGCTTCGCCCGAGGAGTCGGTGAGGATGATGTGGTTCCGATGGAGCAGGTTAAGGCGGCGCTGTGGGGATGGAGCAGCCGCGATAGATGAGACGATCGTCAGAGCAGCTCCTTGGAGGTGGAGGACGGGGCGGCTGAACCGACGGGATGGCGAGATGGACGACGGATCCTCATCCGGGGAGGTGGACAAGGGACGTCAAGCTATTGCGGTGGACGACGTCATCGGGGAAGAGGCTCCGACTGGGCAGCGGTGACGTGGCGGACGGAGGAGGGTGGGGTTTCGCGGCTGGAGCGGAGAGGTTATGGCGGCCTGGGATTTCGAATGGCGAAAAGGGGGCAATGCGAGGGGGTGAAGCATGACTTAGGAACGCGCTTGTCCAAAATGTAGGGTGTTTTACAAAAGTACCCCCCCCCCCCGATTTGAACTAGCGGCCCTTTCGGCTCAGGGTTAGAAGGGGGATTTCACGTGTCGGGATTTGGCAGCTGGAGGGAGTTTTCGCGCGCCTTGTAATTTCGGGATAGCGAAGGCGCGGGTTGTGAAGGCGCTAGTTTTGGGAGCGCGATATCTGAATTTTCGGGATATAACAAGACGCGGGTTGAATTTTAGGGACAAGCCTAACGTGTCGTAATATTGTACTTGTACGTACCAAATCAATTCGCACTTCCCTCAACCAATAAGAAAACAAAAAAAATAAAACTATTCACACCACACAAAGAGAGAGTCTTGCCCCATTTTACTATACAAATGCTATTCAAAGCTACACCCTCCTTCCATCTATTAGGGCCTAATGCGTTTTTCGATGCTAACTTTGACCAAATATTAGAGCAATGATATATGACATGCAACTTACACAAAGCACACCATTAAATTCTTCTGTGAAAGGTTCTTTCAATGATATAATTTTCACATTGTGCATGTCATGTAGTATTAATCTTGTCAATAGTCAAAGGCGGTCTTAAAAATCTCATTACACCCTATATAGATGGAAGGAGGGAGTATGAATCCATGTTATGTCTGATTAAATTTTTTCGCTTGCTGTATAATGCATGTAACCTACTCATACCAACATTTTAGTGCATTCCAAATGTCTATACTACCGCTGCAATTCGAACTAAATTTGAATTCGTTTCTCTATTTCAATAAGAATCTACAATCATGATTGTTGCCAACTTCAACCATCCTAGTTTCCTTGCTATCCGCCAGATATAAATCAGACGGCCTATAATGCAGGATGGCAGGCACACCATCATCAACAACTCCGTTTTTTATAAGAGTAGAGATAAAATATATTAAATGTAGTATACCATGTTCATAACCACACCATGTGTATCACCGTTATATATATTCACACATCCGTCGGTTTGAAACACTATGATAAATTCTTCAAATATACGAATTCTCTTTTTATAATGAAGTATATATGATCTCTATTCGTCTTTTACACCCACACAACCCTCTTATCTTTGTAGCTAGCGCTAACTTTCTCTTGTGCATGCACACGCCCGCATCCCTCTCACCCTCCCTCAGCATTCTCTAGCTCCATCGCGCAAATTCGTCTTTTCACTTTAGGTCGTTCACCCACGGTGTGTGTAGGCCCCCCAGCTTCTTCTTTACGGCACACATCGATCGATATGCCTCTCTAGCCAGGTGTGCCTAGCACAAACACAAGCTTCCCCTCTTCTCTTGTCACTGTCCATGCCTCACTCCCACCACTCTTTTCATCGTTCTCGTACTCGCACACTCCTCCCCCTTGATATAGTATGCCTCTCGTACCACCTCCTACATGCATCCCTCTCTCTCTCTATCCTTCTCCTCGTGCCTCATTTGCTTCTAACACACACATGCATGTATACCGATCGATCTCCCAACATATACCTAAATCGACTTTAACTACCCCCCCCCCATCGATCAACGTACCTCATAAGTTATGTCTCTCCTTTCTCTTACAAAGGGCGATTGATCTTCCTATGTAGTTACGTCTGCTTACCATAGCGACATCGTCCCCCTCATCATTCGTGCATGCCTCCTAACCCGTCTCTCACAGGCACGTGCACAGACAACAAGCAGCCATCTCCTCTCTTATTGATATTGCGGGCGTGCCCTCCGTTTGTCTAGCAAGCCTATCCCACCATTTGTTAGAAGCAACTCCACTACCACCCCCTCCAACACTCTAGCTCTGTCTCTCTCCCAACCTTATTCATCTCCTGCACATATGCATGGATGCCGATCGATCTCCCTTAATACATGAGGCAGATCGATCTCCTTAATACATGAGGTAGGCCTCTCTCCTCCTCCACACATATACCAGCCATTGTACCTCTATAGTTAATTGGGCCTCCCTCTTCCCCCACCACACACCGATAGTCGAGCGCTGCAGGTAGATATCCATGCCACAGAGACAAACTGCACATGTCCCATCTCACGTTCCAGTAGGCCATCCACTCTATATCTTTGACGTGGGCACACACAAATTCGATGGCACTCTTTATCGATCACGCGCGCGCACACACACACACACATCATCCCTCTCTTCGATTCTATGGACACCTCAAGCCGATGATACCTCCACTCTCCTCTCGTGGATCGCCCCCTCTATATATATGTTATATCCAGGACTCTATTTCACACACACTGCATATGTTAAATTTTTTGATTGACCCCCCCCCCCACAAAAAAACTCTCAAGAACCCACACACTATATCTCTCTAGGTTTGTATCTCTCTCACACAACCCCACGTAGGTGGTGTACGTATACAAGAAGAGAATAGGTGCACCGTGCACGTACTCACGCTTCGTGCCCAGCCACACCCACGCGGGTACACGGTGGAGCTCATTTCTTTACGAAATGGCAGCCCACGTGCTAATTTGAACGCCTGTAGCGGTTGTTTACCTAGGGAGGTCGTGTACCACGCGTGCACGAAACAAAGTTCGACTTGACGCGTTGCCGCGTTATTTTTAAATAAAGTTATAGCGCTCAATGGCACGTACACAGAATATAAAACGATTTTTATGGAGGAAAAGGTAGTCCGCTCTTCAGAGTATCTCACACAAGGCTCTGGTGGCCTCTCTCTCTCTCTCACCATTGGTCGCTGATCCGGCCGCATCCGGTCCACCGGGGGAAAGGGAGTGCGGTGGCCTCTCTCTCTCTCACCATTGGTCACTGATCCGGCCGCATCCCGTCCGCCTGGGGAAAGGGAGTGCGGTGGCCTCTCTCTCTCTCTCTCACCGTTGGTCACTGATCCAGCCGCATCCCGTCCGTCGGGGGAAAGGGAGGAAGGGCATCGTTTCTCTGTTCGACGGCACCGAGGCAGCACGTCCCGATCTGTGGTACACGCCGTTCTCTCTGACCAAGCTCCGGCACGGCAGGGCCTACGCCACCTGCTCGCAGATTCCGCCCGCCGCTGCTCACCTAGTTACATCCCGACGACCTCTAGGTATCCCCTCCGGCCTTGCTCCACTGGCTATTTTCCCACGTCGCTGCATGTGGATCTTCCATAGTTCTTTGCCCAAAACGTAGCTCGCCCGGCGTACTTTCCATATTGCATTCTCGTCCTCACACCATTTTAGACAAACACAACCGTGTTGTTATCTTCCCTTAGGACAAGGAATATGCTTCTTTTTTGTCGTCGCATGTGTCATCAACTGTTATTGGCCAGTAATTGTTTCCTTTCTACCTCTTTTTTGCAAATAGGGCTATCCATTTCACCTCGTTGCTATTGCGAGCTTTTGGTGAACTGCACAAATCACTTTTTTCTTAAGAGTGTTTTGTGCAGTTGTACTAAAATGTCACACGGGCAACGTCTCTACGTTTCAGTGCGACTGCACAAAGGGAGATTGGTTTTGCTCTATCCTCCTCATCCAACTCCGAGCCTAATCTTCTCCAACTAGTTAGTCCAAGAGAGACTGCAAAGGTGACCGGCTTCTATTTGTGTGTTTATTGTTTCATCAGCAGTCCTCTATTATCGTAATCACACTTGATATCTTTGGAACAGGGACGCTCAGCTCTATTTTAGTGGAACTGCACAAAATGATCGGAATGTTGCATGCTCCAGACAGCTACTTTTTTCCCAACACGCCTTGTTGATTTAGACAGAGTTGGGGGGACGTTGCTGCCAATGAAAGCATGGATCAATTTTAATTTAACACCTTCTCACAACTTTGTCTTCAGTTGTGATGTAATTATTAGCTCTGATCTGCTAATAATTGACATGCATTAGCAAGGAAGTTAGTTTTTTATTGTTTCCGAAAGAGCATCGATGGCAAGACATGCGAAACAAAAGCTGAAAGCTCACACCATTGTACAATTTTATGTCGCTGGAAAATTATTTGTATAGTACGTCAATTATGTAAACAAATGATGGAAGCTTGATAGCATTGCCAGAAGCCTCTTCATCATCCGGGTCCATGTGCCATGCACAAAATTATACTCCTTCGTTCCTAAATATTTGTCTCTTTACAAATTTCAAACGGGCATATTTTAGAGTGTAGATTCACTCATTTTGCTTCGTATGTGTACTCCCTCCATTCCTAAATATTATATTCGTCTTAACAGAGATTTCAACAAGTGACTACATACGGAGCAAAATGAGTGAATCTACACTCTAAAATATGTCTATATACATCCGTATGTGCCAGTCCATTTGAAATCTCTAAAAAGACAAATATTTGAGTAGTCACTCGTTGAAATCTCTAGAAAGACAAATACTCCGGAGTATATTTAAGAACCAAGGGGGTAGTGCACAACCACATGGGAGACTCAGCCCGGTCGTTGCGTCACATTAATAGTGAGTAATGAGCAGTCAAATCATAATCCCCACCTTTCCCACTGTAAGTTGCTCTGAAGAAGCAACTATCAATACGCTCTTCTTTGAATCTGCTCATACTACTCCATCCATCACTGTTTACATAGCGCACTTCCGAAAAAAGAATGAAAAATCTGTGGGACCAAGACGACTAGCGATCGGCCTGAAAAATAGCATTGGTAGTTATAGCACGACGTCTATTACTAGAAGGAATAATGTGTACACACATGCATGCAGTGCTTCCACCCTGGGTACACACATGCATGCACTCCGTAGTAGTACAGTACATGGAGAGAAAATTGTGGACTTGATTGTGCTTACCACGCCCTAATTAATTGAGCATTAAACCAAATGGGTGTAAAGTCTCTCTGGTGGTGGAAAATGCATTGAGAGAAATGCATCATAATGAAGCGCGCCCTGTAAACTGTGACGGAGGGTGGAGTAGTATGAAGGTGCAAAACCAAGTACGCGTACTAGTACTGTGCTTGGCTCTTTGCCCCTTCGTGAAGTCGAACAATGATGGTACTCCGCATGTTGGGTACTACAGTGTATGCCTCTGACAATTTAACACCGAATGGACTGATGCATGTCCACCAAGGGTAGGTTGCATTAGTCAAAAGGCGTAAGCGAGCTTCACCTTGTCCTGCAAGCTTCTCCTCGTTCTGCGAGTTGACGGGACACGCCAAAAAGTAGTGCTAGTCCATACTCCCTCCTTTCCGGTTAATATGGCTTAATCTTTTTTGTGGGTAAATGAGAGAGATTTATTCATATATAAGCATTCTTAGGACGATCAGCCAAGACACTGGTCACTAGGAAGCGAGGTACCCCGCAAAAAAAGAGGTAGCAAGCGAGGTGTTTCATGAAGCCAGCTCTCGGCCACATTCAAAGTGTAGCAAGCACGGTTCGCACGAAGATGCGCCGCAAGGTTTGCTGACCTGTTTACATGTTGAATAACAAAAAAAAGAGGAAATATTATTGAGCGCTACAATTTGTAACAGGATATGAGCCAGAATTAAGCGAGAATTGTGGCGAGTGTTCCATGCAATCAACTTCCATTATCACATGCGAGAACCCTCGAAGAGAACCAAATGTGTTGAAGATTGCTTTATCACATTTTAAAATTATAATAAGAGTGCAGACGCTCCTCCATCCGGTTCCTAGTACTAGTATAGTACGTACCTTTATGGACTATAGTAGTAGTACTAGTAAACTTTGTGCTTGGCTGTTCGGGAAGTCGAGCAATAATAGCACTAGTAGTATAGTGTATGCTTCTGGCAATCTGACACCGAATTAACTGTTGCACGTCCACTGCCTGAGCGAGGGAGAGCTTGCATTAGTCAAAAGTTTCTCCTTGTCCTACGAGCCACCACGCGCAAGCTTCTCCCGTCCTGCAACCTTCTCCTCGTTCGGCAAGTTGACGGGACACAGCAAAGTAATGCTAGTCCATGCTGCCTCCTCTCCGGTTAATATGGCTTAATTTCAAACGAGATAAATACACTGTCTGTCACTGTATATTTGTAAAAATACGGTCAGTGGACTTCATAATACGCTGATTGCGCTCAATATATATATTTTTCGGTGTTCATACGGTCACTAGCTCACCCTAACTGAGTATGTGTGTGCATGCACGTGTAGGTTGAGCACTTGAGCGTGACCGTGTGTGTTCCGTCGTGTGCTCAGACATGCATGCATTAGGGCGTCGCGCGCGTTTTTGCGTCCATGTGTACGTGTGACTATTGCTTACATGTAGGGGGGGTACGTGTAGGAGCTACTAAGGAGCAGTCAAATCACACAGTAAGTTAGTCGGAAGAAGCAACCATCATTTCACTCTTGAATGACACGTACGCAATATAAAATGGTTGATATGGAGAGAAAAGGAAAACCACTATATATACATTAGCGGGAGCCTAAGCTACAAGCCTGCTTGCTTAGGTTGCTCTCTTCACAAGCATAGAATGACGAGCCTGATCCCGCAGCTGGGGGAAGGGAACAATGTTCTGCGTAGACGCGGTCGACATCGGCGAGGGAGAAAACCCACAGTCGATGCGTCCCAATCGGGGGTCACCGCGGTATGGGCTGATGCCGCGTCCGAACCGCCCTTCTAGCTACAGCCCGACGTCCCAGGTAGTCCATCTTCCTTTTGGAGCCGGCTTGCTCCACTGCCGTAGCTCCATCTCCATGTCGATATTTCTCTACTTCTACCGACTTCTACTTGTGATGAGTTTATGTCTCATGAACTAGTGCCAGTACTATTATTCTAATCACACTTCTTCAATATCTTTGCCATCAGGGATGCTCAGGTCAATTTTAGTGGAACTGCACAAAAGCATAGTATGATCCGAGGGTGCCTGCCGTCTTTCCTTCGACAGGTTCTACCTGACCAGGAAATTAAATCATGTTTAGGGTTTAGGGTTTAAGTCGTAGTGACCCCATCAGCAGTTTTTCTATCGTACACGCTCTCACAACTTTTTTCTTTAGTCGTGAAGTAAATATTGGCTATGATCTGTGAATCATTGAGATGCATCAACATGCGTGTTAGTTTTCCTTTGTATTTGATGGAGTATTGTAACGGGGCAACCTTGGAATAGGAATGAAAATGGAGTGGAAAAGTTTCCATTTTCCGGAAAAAAAAATGGAAACGGAGAGAAACCAACGTTTCGTTTCGTTGGATCGCGCCATCGAGCAAAACCAACGTTTAAATCACGTCTGTCGTGTTCGTGTCTCACCCTCCTCCACGGCTCGACCCCACATGGTCGCTCGGCATGCCACTCACCGCAAACCGAGTAGTATACCATAACTTTCCCGCCTGCTTGTCGATGGATCGCGCCATGGAGTACTAGCACTACTGGAAGAGGTTGACGAGTTGGAGGAGGACAACTAGCTGTAGCACGGACTCCCAAGAACTTTTTAGATGCATGTTGTAGCCGGCTATTGCGACCTTTGAATGCGGAGCAACCGCGTGCACCCGGAAGCGGCGCAGGCGATGCTCACTCGGCCGGCGCGCCGCTTCAATGCCGGCGCCAGCGTCCGCTCTGGCCGGGCATGAATGCGGCACTGATCGTTTCAGGCAAGAAGCACGCGCGGGTGATGAAGAGGGTTCGGGTTGGTCAGGACCGGCTGTGGCAGCGGTCCGGACGTGCGCAAACAAGAGATGGTGTACGTTAATATTGCTGCGTATATAATTAACAACGTAAATAATGTGCCAGTTGGACAAATATGATTGGAGATGGAGATGGAAATGGAATTTTACGTAAACACGGATATGCATGTCTATGTCTATGTGTGTGTGCGTGATGACTCTCACGACCTGGAAGCGGGGGCGTGCTTTTGATCGAGTTTTCTTTCTTGGTACGTTAGAAAATCAGTTTGTCTAATTCACATCTAGATGTTATTTAAGGATATCACATCTAAGCTCCCACAAGTATATAATGTAGCAACAAGAAACAAAAAAAACTAGGAAAATACCTGATAGAGGCGGGGTGTCCCGATCTTTCGATGAGATGATAACTATCAATTTGGTGAAGATGACTTTGACGATCCGACTACAAACGTGCACGACGTTGCGCCTTAGCAATCGCTAAACCAACTCTGAGAGGTTATTGACCACGCCGGAGCACAATCAACCTGACCACGAAGGTCTATTCCTGCAAGCAATCGAAGAACAAGCAAGAATATGATAAAAGCAATCTGAATATTGTGAGTATATATGAAGTATTGATAAAGGTGGGGATCCGTAAGCGGTCTTGGTCTGGTCGTTGGACACAAACGAAGTACACGAAGTTGCAATGGCTAACTTTTAACTAAACAAATCCCAAGGAAAAGCTACTAGATGGATCTACTTATATAGGAGCAAGGGGTGGCGGCCAAGGAGGTGGGAGGACGTCCCAAGGCAGCCTAAAACTAAATCTAGGTCGTACAAGGCCAATGGGCCCAAGTGGAGGTGATGTAACACCTTTGGACTTGTAGTTTGACTCGGATTCTGCTGCAGCATCAGATTGTTTCGTCCACAACTCAACGCTCCGGACGAATTTGAAGGTGATTCCAATTGGGTTGGAAAGTGCACGAAATCTAGTGTCCAACAAAAAAAGAATCACCCAATTCGGAGTCCGTATGAAAAACTTGTGTGCGTTTTGAGTCAGGTACGTCTGTGCAGTCCGAATCTGAATCCAGAACGTGAGAGACTTGGACTCTATCTTCTCTTGGGCCAAAAGTGACGTGAGAGAACTTTTTGGACAGCAAATAAACATCTCTTTCTTCCTTATCTTCATATGTGGATTGTACAAATGTCCCATACACCTGCAATTAGACAAAACACAAAAGTGTGTGAAGTATTTTTGTTCTGGATAACATAAATAGATTATTGAATAGTTTGCACTAGAAATCACCTGACAAATATGCATATATGCAATATTTTTGGTCATATCCAAGGTAGTCATGTCCTCATCATCCTCCCCTTCTTGAAAATAAAGCCGTCCTCGGCGTTGCTTAATCTGAAATGTGGCTAACAAAAGAGACAAGGTGTACATGTTGTATATGTATAGGTCATCCATTTTTACTTCCCTTGATTTTTGCATATATGACACATGAATAGATGAGTAACTTGCATAGTTCATAAAATCTAAAGCCAAGAAATTAGCACAAGAAGTAGAAGGCATGAAAATATTGCAACTCAGTTTGCACATATAAGTGAAGCTCTTATTCATTTCAAAAGATTGACAATGTTCATCATTAAACCATCCCAACATTGGTGAATAAACCTTACTTGCATCAAATTTACATGCTACAACATGCTTAAATAAGGAAACATGCAACAAGTCATTCAACACAGAATCATCACCAAGATTAGAGGTCATATCAAAATGATTAAACATTGGTTCTTTTGCATCAATAGTTAATTCAATGGGTGCACTCAAAATTGTTGGTATTTCAGTTGATTGATCACATGGCAAAGTCAAATTATCAACGTAGTCCTCTAAAATAGGTGGTGTGATCAAAGTAGTGGGTAGCTCATCAGATGGTGCATTCAAATTGACAAGGCATTCATCATTCTCATGTAGAGATGGAAGATCAGTACCTTTGTCATTACCTCTTATGATCAACTCAGATGATGTAGCCACTCTCGGGGGCGATGTGTCACATGGTGGAGGTGATGTAGTCCTGACAACAACGGATGTGGTTGTCATAGTATGCCTAGTAGTTGAAGGAACAATCATATCAACTCTTGGAATGTGCACCATGCGCTTGTTCTCCTCGTGGCCAACATGTCGTTTTATTTCCTGTTCAGCTTTGCAAGCAAGATGAAACAAATGGTCCATAGGATAACACTCTTCATGAATTAGTATCTCTTGAATATCACGGTTTAATCCTCCCCAAAATCTATCCATAAAATCATCTTCACTTTCTTCTAAAGAGGAATGCAACAAGGTAGTTTGTAAATCATCATAATATTTTGTTACAGTTTCACTACCTTGTTTTAAGTGTTGCAACTTCTTAATCATGTCACGAGTATAATAAGCAGGGACGAAAGTATGTCGCATGGCAAGTTTCAAATCATCCCAAGTAGTAGGTATATAATCAGGGTGTAACCGACAATATTCACTCCACCAAACCAAAGCATAACCAGTGAAAGAACCAACCGCAACCTTAACCTTTTTATGTTCATCGAAATTATGGGAAGCAAATATATTTTTTATGTCGAACTCCCATTCAATATATAAAGCAGGTTTAAAACGGCCATTAAATGGTGGTATAGATACATTAACCTGATCATGTGCATTTGGATGTTTGTGCACGTCTCGTGACGGTTGTGGTATTTGCAAAGGTGGTGGCACGTCTCCCGCGATCGACAAAGCCCATGAATTGACTCTGGATCCTGTCATGATTAGTAGAACAAGAAACAAAACCCAAAAATAATGTTCCTATAACTACTAGGATGTGGTGGTAAAACGCTCACAGTAAAGCAAATATCAATGTCTTACAAGTTCTTACCATGCAGCAGGCGGTGATCGGCAACCAGCGGTGTCAAGTAACTCCGAATGTTGAGTAAAGCGATTGCCAGGGGACCGTACGTATACACGGTGTAGAAATATGTGGAGCTGGGTTGGCTATATATGGTAGCAAAAGATTAGCAATGATCAATTCAAAGATGCAATGTTGAATAAACGCTCAACGACGGTACTGTGCTGGTCCTAGGCTAGACCGGACTAGAGACGCGAGCCTAGAACACTAATGAGGTCACGGCGTAGCACAACTAGCATCGATGAAGGATAGTAAGTAGCTCTTGACAGCAAGATATAAGTGAAGATCACAACGGCAGTGAAGATAATGATGAAAAACAACTGCCAAGCAGGATATACAACAACTTTGTCTCCAACTTTCCTCCGAAAAAGTTTGTGCCGATTTTTTTGATTTTTTTTCTCCTTTTTTTTCTGACTTTTTTTTCTCTTTTTTTTCTCTCGTTTTTTTTCTCTCGTTTTTTTCTCCCTCTTTCCAAAACAAACTAGATAAGATGCAGATTGGATCAAGTGAAGATGTGAACGATCTCAACTATTATTATGACAATGAATGGTGGGTAGCACGTGGTGGAAATTGATGGATGGGTGGTGGACAGCGGAAGAGATAATGATGCGGCGGTGGCGTGACTAATGTGAACAGAACTCGAAACTCTAAACGAACTAGACACTAAGACCAGCAACTCGACACGACGATGCAACCGATAATTCAACTATGCAAGCAATGAAAAGAAAATTGCAAAGGCTCAGACTGGCTTGGACCAAGGATGAATAGACCTAACTCTTTTTTGTGGCTTTTTCTTGGACAATAGGTAAGAAAATAAATCTAATCTAGGAAAACTGGAAATTCTTACCGAGCAACCTGAAAACTGATACCACTTGATAGAGGCGGGGTGTCCCGATCTTTCGATGAGATGATAACTATCAATTTGGTGAAGATGACTTTGACGATCCGACTACAAACGTGCACGACGTTGCGCCTTAGCAATCGCTAAACCAACTCTGAGAGGTTATTGACCACGCCGGAGCACAATCAACCTGACCACGAAGGTCTATTCCTGCAAGCAATCGAAGAACAAGCAAGAATATGATAAAAGCAATCTGAATATTGCGAGTATATATGAAGTATTGATAAAGGTGGGGATCCGTAAGCGGTCTTGGTCTGGTCGTTGGACACAAACGAAGTACACGAAGTTGCAATGGCTAACTTTTAACTAAACAAATCCCAAGGAAAAGCTACTAGATGGATCTACTTATATAGGAGCAAGGGGTGGCGGCCAAGGAGGTGGGAGGACGTCCCAAGGCAGCCTAAAACTAAATCTAGGTCGTACAAGGCCAATGGGCCCAAGTGGAGGTGATGTAACACCTTTGGACTTGTAGTTTGACTCGGATTCTGCTGCAGCATCAGATTGTTTCGTCCACAACTCAACGCTCCGGACGAATTTGAAGGTGATTCCAATTGGGTTGGAAAGTGCACGAAATCTAGTTTCCAACAAAAAAAGAATCACCCAATTCGGAGTCCGTATGAAAAACTTGTGTGCGTTTTGAGTCAGGTACGTCTGTGCAGTCCGAATCTGAATCCAGAACGTGAGAGACTTGGACTCTATCTTCTCTTGGGCCAAAAGTGACGTGAGAGAACTTTTTGGACAGCAAATAAACATCTCTTTCTTCCTTATCTTCATATGTGGATTGTACAAATGTCCCATACACCTGCAATTAGACAAAACACAAAAGTGTGTGAAGTATTTTTGTTCTGGATAACATAAATAGATTATTGAATAGTTTGCACTAGAAATCACCTAACAAATATGCATATATGCAATATTTTTGGTCATATCCAAGGTAGTCATGTCCTCATCAATACCACAAACAGAGTGGACATCAACTTATATGTGACATAACTATGTCACATCTTGATGTGTCCTAGACAGACCCTTAAAAAATTGTCCGCCAGTTTTCGTTTCTTTTTTCCAGAACGCACGTATTCTATTTAAAACCACTGCTATGGAAGATTTTTTTTACTCCATTATAGCCTCTTGTTTGATAGAGTTTCTCGCGTCTCGCTCTCTCGCCCTCTCCATATCAAAACAAGATGACAGTGTCCACTCTATCTCTCTCCTCTCCGGTGGTCATAGATCTGGCCGAATCCCGTCCACTGCGGCAGGTGAGGAGGTGCAGCGTTGACGTTGTCGCCATCGGCGACGGAGGAAGCCGATGTGCACCATCCTCTCGGAGCCGGTGCTGGCGCGGACGAAGATCCTCCGCGCCCTTGTTCGCTGCCGTCGTGTGGGCAGATCATGCCCGCCCGCCTAAACGACATCTCGCCCACCTGAGGTATAACTTCTTGTACTGGTCCAGCTCCGCTGCGTGCGGGTTTTCTTCTATGCGACTACTCCCCAGCTCCCCATGCATAGTAGCTAGGGTTCGTCGGCTGGTCCAACATCACCAACTAGTACTACTATTATAGAGGAAATGCCACTCAAAAAGTTGTACTGATTTATGCCTCGGTGGAGGTATACATGTTGTTTCGATAAAAAGTACATGGTGGTTGTGCGGTCATTGTCCATATTGTGACGCCCGGATAATCAAGCTACAGTAACCCCTGCAAATGATGCCACGTCACCGCGGTCATTGTTGATAATCTCACGCTAGTTCAAAACGATTCAAATTCAAATTTGAGTTAAAGGCAAACCACTAAAGTTTTCAAATATTAAAAATAAAATGTTCTTCTTGTGGCAACTACTCCATGACTAATTATAGGTGGTGAACCAAAATTTTACTAAATGTTTGAATGCCCTAAAATAATTAAAGTAGTGGCTACAACAAATATTTACATGCCTTTTCAAATAAAAAAACTGTAGACTATTTTAATTTGGTGGCAAACTAATTGTGGGAGTAGCCTAATTTATATTACTATTTTAGGTGCAAGTGTTATAATTTAGAAAACTATTTTTGGTTTTAAAAAGAAATGAAGATAGAAAAGAAATAAAAGAAAAGCAAAAGCAAAAGGAAATAAAAGCCCCCCCCCCCCTCGCTGGGCCTCAGCCCAGATGGCCCATGGGCTAGCCAGGCCGGCCCAGTCGGCGCCCCACTCCCCTCCTTATCCCCACTCCTGGGGGAAACCCTAATCGTAATCCCCCCACTCGCCCCCACTCCCCTCCCCCACGTTTCTCTCCCCCCTCGGCTCGATCTAGATCGGGGTCACGCCCAACCCTGACGCAGGCGCCCCTCCCTGGCGCCGTCACCTCACCGCCGCCGCCCCGAAGCTGCCGCGCCGTCGCCGGTCCTCATCGCCGCGTCCCCGTTCCCCTCCCAGCCGGACTACGCCCGCCTCCCCGACGCTGATATAGGCGGAGGGTGTCCCGATCTTTCGATGAGATGATAACTATCGATTTGGTGAAGATGACTTTGACGATCCGACTACAAACGTGCACGACGTTGCGCCTTAGCAATCGCTAAACCAACTCTGAGAGGATATTGACCACGCCGGAGCACAATCAACCTGACCACGAAGGTTTTCCTGCAAGCAATCGAAGAACAAGCAAGAATATGATAAAAGCAATCTGAATATTGCGAGTATATATGAAGTATTGATAAAGGTGGGGATCCGTAAGCGGTCTTGGTCTGGTCGTTGGACACAAACGAAGTACACGAAGTTGCAATGGCTAACTTTTAACTAAACAAATCCCAAAGTCTAAACGGTGCCCTAAGGGCTGTATATATGGAGGAAGAGAGGGGAATTTCGTGGCCCTTGGTGGAGGGGTCCGAAATCAACCCTATCTCTTGTTTCCCCACACATACGGACTCTAAAAATAGCCTATACTTATGTATTTCGAAATTACATGGGCCTGGCCCAATAAAAAGGTGACGCAGCACCTATAATAGCCTCTGGACGAAATTTATGAAGTGGCATCTTGTATATTTCGTCCAAGGCTTCATGCACTCTTATGGTGGCTTCAAAGTCCTGAAATCATCACTTGTAACTCCGTTCTGGTTCCCCTTGCGCATGGCATCATCTCCATGCTTGCTCTTGCTCCAATGTCCATCCTTCTCCAAGCTAGGCCCTTCATTTGTAAGCAAAACAAATGTATCCAATTTAGGCAGCATCATATTCTCATGAACATTAGAATCATTACCAAGAAACGAAAGTACCTGATAATTTAATTGGCGTGCGCGAGCTCTAGTAATTGGTCCAGTATATGTAGCAGTAGGGGCTGTGGGTGTAACAATGGTATTGATGTCCTCATCATCCTCCCCTTCTTGAAATGAAGTCGTCCTCGACGAAAGCTCATCTTCCTCACCCAAATAAGGCTTCAAATCTGCAATGTTAAAAGTGGGACTAACCCCAAAATCTGCAGGCAGCTCAAGTTTATATGCATTATCATTTACTTTCTCCAACACCTTAAAGGGACCAGCAGCACGTGGCATTAGCTTTGATTTGCGCAAATCAGGAAATCTATCCTTACGCAAATGTAACCAAACAAGATCTCCAGGTGCAAACACAACATGTTTTCTACCCTTATCTCCAGCAAGTTTATATTTAGCATTCATACGCTCAATGTTTTCCTTAGTTAACTCATGCATTTTTAAAATCAATTCAGCACGTTCTTTAGCATCAAAATTAACCTTCTCCGAAGATGGAAGAGGCAACAAATCAATAGGTGCACGAGGTAGGAAACCATACACAACTTCAAAAGGGCACATCTTAGTAGTAGAATGCAATGAACGATTATAAGCAAATTCAATATGAGGCAAGCATTCCTCCCACATTTTCTTATTATTCTTCAAAACAGCCCTAAGCATAGTAGACAATGTTCTATTGACTACTTCAGTTTGTCCATCAGTTTGGGGGTGACAAGTAGTACTAAAAAGCAGTTTAGTCCCCAACTTAGCCCATAAACATCTCCAAAAGTGGCTAAGAAATTTAGTATCACGATCTGACACAATAGTATTTGGCACACCATGCAAGCGAATAATTTCACGAAAGAACAAATCAGCAACAGTAACAGCATCATCGCTTTTATGACATGGTATAAAGTGTGCCATTTTCGAGAATCTATCCACGACAACAAATATGCTATCCCTCCCCTTCTTTGTTCGAGGTAAACCTAAAACAAAGTCCATAGATATATCCTCCCAAGGAACACTAGGTACAGGCAAAGGCATATATAAACCATGAGGATTGAGTCGTGACTTAGCTTTTTGACATGTAGTGCAGCGAGCAATAAAACGCTCAACATCCCGTCTCATCTTTGGCCAAAAGAAATGTGTAGCAAGTACGTCCTCTGTCTTCTTCACGCCAAAGTGTCCCATTAATCCTCCTCCATGCGCCTCCTGCAACAACAAAAGACGAACGGAGCTAGCTGGAATGCATAGCTTGTTAGCACGAAACACAAATCCATCGTTAACGACAAACTTGTTCCACATTCTTCCTTCTTTACAATTCTGCATTACATCTTTAAAATCAGCATCATGCACATATTGATCTTTGATGGTCTCCAAACCAAATATTTTGAAGTCAAGTTGTGAAAGCATAGTATAGCGACGAGACAATGCATCAGCAATAACATTTTCTTTTCCCTTCTTGTGTTTAATGACATAAGGGAAAGTCTCAATAAATTCAACCCATTTAGCATGTCTACGATTCAGTTTAGCTTGACTTTTAATATGTTTCAAAGATTCATGATCAGAATGTATAACAAATTCTTTGGGCCATAAATAATGTTGCCATGTTTCTAAAGTCCGAACAAGAGCATATAATTCTTTATCATAAGTAGAATAATTCAGACTAGGCCCACTCAATTTTTCAGAAAAGTATGCAACGGGTTTGCCATCTTGTAATAACACACCTCCTAATCCAATTCCACTAGCATCACATTCAAGCTCAAAAGTCTTATTAAAATCAGGAAGTTGGAGTAAAGGAGCATGTGTCAACTTATCTTTCAATACCGTGAAGGCTTCTTCCTGTGCGGTACCCCAAATAAAAGGCACATCTTTCTTTGTAAGCTCATTGAGAGGTGCAGCAATGGTGCTGAAATCTCTCACAAAACGCCTATAGAATCCAGCGAGGCCAAGAAAACTCCTCACTTGTGTGACCGTTTTGGGCTGCGGCCAACTCTCAATAGCTTCAATCTTGGCTTTATCAACTTCAATTCCCTGTGGAGTAACAACATAGCCAAGAAAAGATACTCGGTCGGTGCAAAAGGTGCACTTCCCAAGGTTACCAAACAAACGTGCATCACGTAGAGCAATAAAAACAGCACGTAAATGTTCCAAATGTTCTTCCAAAGATTTGCTATAAATCAGTATATCATCAAAATAGACTACCACAAATCGTCCAATGAAAGCACGTAAAACTTCGTTCATTAATCTCATGAAAGTACTAGGTGCATTAGTTAACCCAAAAGGCATGACTAACCACTCATATAAACCAAACTTAGTTTTAAATGCTGTTTTCCATTCATCACCCAATTTCATACGAATTTGATGGTATCCACTACGCAAATCAACTTTGGAGAATATTGTAGAGCCACTCAATTCATCAAGCATATCATCTAGCCTAGGAATAGGATGACGATAACGAATAGTAATATTATTAATGCCTCTACAATCAACACACATACGTGACGTACCATCCTTTTTAGGCACGAGTATAATAGGAACAGCACAAGGACTAAGAGATTCGCGTATATAACCTTTGTCGAGTAGCTCCTGTACTTGACGCATAATCTCCTTCGTCTCCTCTGGATTGGTACGGTATGGTGCACGGTTGGGTAGCGATGCACCGGGAATTAAGTCAATTTGATGCTCAATCCCTCGAATGGGTGGTAATCCCGGTGGCACGTCTTGTGGAAAGACGTCAGCGAACTCCTGCATAATGTTAGTGACAGCAGGGGGCAAAGAGGAAGGCACGTCCTCGAATGAAAATAATGCCTCTTTGCACACAAAAGCATAGCAAACAGATTTGCTGAAATCTAGCTCATCAATATCAGATTTGGTGGCAAATAAACATGCACTTTTCAATTTAATTTCAGAAGCAACACTAGATGGTTTATTATTAGGCTTCATTTGTTGCTCAAATTCTTTTGCCACAATCTGATTTTCACTCTTATTCTTCTCCTGTTTTGCTTTATTAGCTCTATTAATATCATCTTTCAAAATAGAATCAGGAGTCATAGGAAGCAAAGTAATATTTTTATCCTTATGAACAAGAGTATAATGATTGTTTCTACCATGGTGTACAGCATTTTTATCAAATTGCCATGGTCTACCAAGTAATAAGGAACATGCTTGCATAGGTACCACATCACAATCAACATAATCAGCATATGTAGAGATACTAAAATGCACACGAACAGTACGTGTTACCTTAACCTTGCCGCTATTGTTGAACCATTGGATGTAGTAAGGATGTGGATGTGGTCTTGTGGTGAGAGAAAGCTTCTCCACCATCTCCATGCTAGCCAAGTTGTTGCAACTCCCTCCATCTATGATCACGCGAACAGAACGTTCCTTCACAACTCCCTTTGTATGGAACAAATTATGCCTCTGATTTTGCTCAGCTTGTGTAACCTGCACACTCAAAACACGTTGAGCAACTAAACATTCATACCTGTCAGCATCTTCAGGAGCCATGTATTGCGTCTCATGATCAGAATCGTCTCCACCGTGTTCGTCACGTGTAATAAGAGCCAAAGTCTCCTCATCATAGTCACTAGCGGACTCATACCCACCATCCTCAGTAACAATCATCACACGCTTAGACGGGCATTCTCTCGCATAATGACCTCCACCCTTGCAACGTCGACAAATAATATCATGTGTTTGCCCTGTTGATGCCATGGATGAAGAAGAGCTCTTTGCAGGCCCAGAAGGTGTGCTCTTGGCAGATAATGGTGATTGTGCCTGCTTTATTATATCACGGTTGGAGGTGGCAGCCGACGGAGGCACCGGTGTAGCAGAACGTGTGGAAGTAGATGATGCACGTGGTGTCCATGATGAAGGTCGACCTGCAGAAAAGTTAGTCCGCGCCAATGCCTGTCGATCCTGCACTTCACGTTCAGCTTTACAAGCAAGATGGAATAAACGAGTGATATTAGTATACTCCTTATAGTCTAGAATGGTCTGAATCTCTCTATTTAATCCACCCAGAAAACGTGCAAGCATAGCTTCATTCTCCTCAACAATACCACATCTAATCATGCCAGTTTGTAATTCCTGATAATATTCTTCTACAGAATTTTTTCCTTGTCTTAAACGCTGTAATTTTTGAAGCAATTCACGTTGATAATATGGTGGAACCCAACGAGTACGCATAGCAGTTTTCAAAGCAGCCCAAGTAGCGGGAATAGGATATAATCTACAATGTTCCGACCACCATACACATGCAAAACTAGTGAAAGCACAAACAGCAGCAGCAACCCGTCTCTCCTCGGGATATTGTAAACATGTAAAACGTTGTTCAGTTTCTAACTCCCAAGTAAGATATATATCAGGAACATATCTACCCTCAAATGGTGGAATATTCAATTTCAGTTTAGGAATATGGACATCATCTCGTACCTGAGGTGGTGGTGCAGGCCTACCATTACGAATATATACCTGAGGTCGACCTGGTGGTGGTGGTGCTGGTGGCTGCACGTAGTGCTGATTTTGATCAACCTCATCCTCATAATCGCCCACATCCTCATCATCCTCCTGGGTACCAGCAGCAGCAGTAGCAGGGGCCAAAGAAGCATCAACAACATGAACAGCAGCACCAGAAGTTTGGCCATCCTCAATAGGAACACGCCTCGCTCGTCCATACTGATTCGAAAGGATGCGTTGTTGTTGTTGTTGTTGTTGTTGGAGAGGTGCGTTAGGTGCAGCGGGTGGTGGTGGTGGAAGACGCGCGAGCAATTCATTAAATTTGTTATCAAGCTTTGTTTCGAACGTCTTCTCCATGCCATCTATCTTCTCCATGGCCTCTTCAAATCTGTTTAGCACATCTTGCACCTGTCCACTCATCATTTGCTGAAACTTATCATGAAGCTCCTTGTTCGATAAATTCTCCCAGTCAGTCACGTCTTGTGATCCTAGCATGGTTAGCAGCAATAGAAACACACAAGAATATGATCCTACAGACTACGAACAAGTGGTGGTGGTGGGTGTCACAAATCCGTCAAGCAAAACTCAAATTCTTACCAGTTCTTACCCAGCAGCAGGCGGTGATCGGCAACCGTTGTAGTCAAAAACTCTCAAAGCTTGGATAGAGCGAGTACCAGGGAGAGTCAAACGCACGACGTAGATGTATGTGGAGCTGGGAAGGCTTATAATATGGTAGCAAAAAGGATCAGCAATAATCAATTCAGAGATGCAAAGTTGAATAAACGCTCAACGACGGTACTGTGCTGGTCCTAGGCTAGACCGTGCTAGAGACGCGAGCCTAGAACACTAACAAAATCACGGCGCTGCACATAAACAAGGGAAAAGCACACTCTGGATTTTTTTTTTCGCTCTTTGTTTTTTTTTTTTTTTTTTTTTTTTTTTTTGGGGAAAAATCACTATAATGGCGAGTGTCTCAAAACTCTTCCTAGGTCAAACTGACAGGATGGGCACAAAATTTTTTCGACCAATTTTTTTTTTTCGTTTTTTCGACTGCCCGGACCCAAAAACTGGAAACGGGTCAAAAAAAACTTCCTATAATGGCACCTGTCTCAAAACACTCAGAAACACCTAAAAATAGGATAGCCAGAAAATTTTTCGAAAAATGCGTTTTCGAAAAATTTTGGGCCTAAACGGAGCGTGGTTTCCAGACTTGATAGAGGCAAAGGTGTCCCGTCTTTCGATGAGATGATGGAAATCGCTTTGGTGGAAGTCGACTTTGACGATCCGACTACGAACGTGCGAGGACGTCGCGCCTTAGCAATCGCTAAACCAACTCCGAGAGGTTATTGACCACGCCGGAGCACGATCAACCTGACCACGAGGGTCTGTTTCCTGCGAGCAAACGAAGAACAAGCAAGAAACTAAGATTGCAATCTGGATATTGCGAATATAAGATGAAAGCTTTATTGATCAAGGTGGGGTTCTGTGACGCCTTTGTCTGGTCGTTGAACACAAACGAAGTACGCGAAGTTGCAGCTATGGCGAACTTTTAATCTAAACAAAACCCTAAAAAGATTATGCAAAGGCTCAGATTGGTTCGGATATGATGAACTAACCCTAATTTTTTTTTGTGGCTTTTTCGTGGACTATAGGTATGAAGAACAGACTCGATCTAAACTACGAAAAACTGGAAAATCTCACCGAGCAACCTGGAAATCTGATACAACTTGATATAGGCGGAGGGTGTCCCGATCTTTCGATGAGATGATAACTATCGATTTGGTGAAGATGACTTTGACGATCCGACTACAAACGTGCACGACGTTGCGCCTTAGCAATCGCTAAACCAACTCTGAGAGGATATTGACCACGCCGGAGCACAATCAACCTGACCACGAAGGTTTTCCTGCAAGCAATCGAAGAACAAGCAAGAATATGATAAAAGCAATCTGAATATTGCGAGTATATATGAAGTATTGATAAAGGTGGGGATCCGTAAGCGGTCTTGGTCTGGTCGTTGGACACAAACGAAGTACACGAAGTTGCAATGGCTAACTTTTAACTAAACAAATCCCAAAGTCTAAACGGTGCCCTAAGGGCTGTATATATGGAGGAAGAGAGGGGAATTTCGTGGCCCTTGGTGGAGGGGTCCGAAATCAACCCTATCTCTTGTTTCCCCACACATACGGACTCTAAAAATAGCCTATACTTATGTATTTCGAAATTACATGGGCCTGGCCCAATAAAAAGGTGACGCAGCACCTATAATAGCCTCTGGACGAAATTTATGAAGTGGCATCTTGTATATTTCGTCCAAGGCTTCATGCACTCTTATGGTGGCTTCAAAGTCCTGAAATCATCACTTGTAACTCCGTTCTGGTTCCCCTTGCGCATGGCATCATCTCCATGCTTGCTCTTGCTCCAATGTCCATCCTTCTCCAAGCTAGGCCCTTCATTTGTAAGCAAAACAAATGTATCCAATTTAGGCAGCATCATATTCTCATGAACATTAGAATCATTACCAAGAAACGAAAGTACCTGATAATTTAATTGGCGTGCGCGAGCTCTAGTAATTGGTCCAGTATATGTAGCAGTAGGGGCTGTGGGTGTAACAATGGTATTGATGTCCTCATCAGACGCCGCGACGACGCCTCGTCCCCATCCTCCTCCACAATGGTCGCCCCCGAGCCTCGCCGCCCCGCTTCTCTCCAACGCCGGTGAGGCCACCTCCGGCCTCCACTTCCTTCTCCCTTTCCCGCGACACCCACTCCGGTCGTCGCTTCCCTGCCACTGGCCTCGCCTCCAGCGCCTCACGTTCGCCAGCGCTGACCGCGCCCTCCCCGGACGCACTAGGGCATTGCCCTCCTCCCGCCGCGCCTAGCGGCCACCGAGCCCCGCTGCAGCTCCGCCTACACCTGCCGCCGAGCCCGCTCCACCCCTGTATCCCTCGCGCTTGCCGGCGGCCGCCGCTCCCCGCACCCGGCTTCCCCCCATCCCTGCCCATGGCCGCCATGGCCGAAGCCGCGCTCGGCCCGCCATTTCCCCTAGCCCCCTGCTCTCACATGCACCCGCGGTGTACCCTGGTCGCGCCCAGGCACGCCCCCCCCCCCCCCCCACACCCACCGGTGCCCTCCCGCTCGCGGTCCGCGCCCCCGTGCGTGCCTGCGCGCCTGCCCTCTATCGCGTCGCGCTCCACCGCCGTCGCCTGCGGCCGCGGCCCCGAGCAGACGCGCCCGGATCCGGCGCCCGGCGTCCACCCCGGCACCCACGCCCGCGCCTGATAACCTGTTGGGCCCATGTGCCACTGCACGTTGGGCCTTCTGATAGAGGCAAAGGATGTCCCGATCTTTCGATGAGATGATAACTATCGATTTGGTGAAGATGACTTTGACGATCCGACTACAAACGTGCACGACGTTGCGCCTTAGCAATCGCTAAACCAACTCTGAGAGGTTATTGACCACGCCGGAGCACAATCAACCTGACCACGAAGGTCTATTCCTGCAAGCAATCGAAGAACAAGCAAGAATATGATAAAAGCAATCTGAATATTGCGAGTATATATGAAGTATTGATAAAGGTGGGGATCTGTAAGCGGTCTTGGTCTGGTCGTTGGACACAAACGAAGTACACAAAGTTGCAATGGCTAACTTTTAACTAAACAAATCCCAAGGAAAAGCTACTAGATGGATCTACTTATATAGGAGCAAGGGGTGGCGGCCAAGGAGGTGGGAGGACGTCCCAAGGCAGCCTAAAATTAAATCTAGGTCGTACAAGGCCAATGGGCCCAAGTGGAGGTGATGTAACACCTTTGGACTTGTAGTTTGACTCGGATTCTGCTGCAGCATCAGATTGTTTCATCCACAACTCAACGCTCCGGACGAATTTGAAGGTGATTCCAATTGGGTTGGAAAGTGCACGAAATCTAGTTTCCAACAAAAAAAATCACCCAATTCGGAGTCCGTATGAAAAACTTGTGTGCGTTTTGAGTCAGGTATGTCTGCGCAGTCCGAATCTGAATCCAGAACGTGAGAGACTTGGACTCTATCTTCTCTTGGGCCAAAAGTGACGTGAGAGAACTTTTTGGACAGCAAATAAACATCTCTTTCTTCCTTATCTTCATATGTGGATTGTACAAATGTCCCATACACCTGCAATTAGACAAAACACAAAAGTGTGTGAAGTATTTTTGTTCTGGATAACATAAATAGATTATTGAATAGTTTGCACTAGAAATCACATGACAAATATGCATATATGCAATATTTTTGGTCATATCCAAGGTAGTCATGTCCTCATCATCCTCCCCTTCTTGAAAATAAAGCCGTCCTCGGCGTTGCTTAATCTGAAATGTGGCTAACAAAAGAGACAAGGTGTACATGTTGTATATGTATATGTCATCCATTTTTACTTCCCTTGATTTTTGCATATATGACACATGAATAGATGAGTAACTTGCATAGTTCATAAAATCTAAAGCCAAAAAATTAGCACAAGAAGTAGAAGGCATGAAAATATTGCAACTCAGTTTGCACATATAAGTGAAGCTCTTATTCATTTCAAAAGATTGACAATGTTCATCATTAAACCATCCCAACATTGCTGAATAAACCTTACTTGCATCAAATTTACATGCTACAACATGCTTAAGTAAGCAAACATGCAATAAGTCATTCAACACAGAATCATCACCAAGATTAGAGGTCATATCAAAATGATTAAACATTGGTTCTTTTGCATCAATAGTTAATTCAATGGGTGCACTCAAAATTGTTGGTATTTCAGTTGTTTGATCACATGGCAAAGTCAAATTATCAACGTAGTCCTCTAAAATAGGTGGTGTGATCAAAGTAGTGGGTAGCTCATCAGATGGTGCATTCAAATTGACAAGGCATTCATCATTCTCATGTAGAGATGGAAGATCAGTACCTTTGTCATTACCTCTTATGATCAACTCAGATGATGTAGCCACTCTCGGGGCCGATGTGTCACATGGTGGAGGTGATGTAGTCCTGACAACAACGGATGTGGTTGTCATAGTATGCCTAGTAGTTGAAGGAACAATCATATCAACTCTTGGAATGTGCACCGTGCGCTTGTTCTCCTCGTGGCCAACACGTTGTTTTATTTCCTGTTCAGCTTTGCAAGCAAGATGAAACAAATGGTCCATAGGATAACACTCTTCATGAATTAGTATCTGTTGAATATCACAGTTTAATCCTCCCCAAAATCTATCCATAAAATCATCTTCACTTTCTTCTAAAGAGGAATGCAACAAGGTAGTTTGTAAATCATCATAATATTTTGTTACAGTTTCACTACCTTGTTTTAAGTGTTGCAACTTCTTAATCATGTCACGAGTATAAAAAGCAGGGACGAAAGTATGTCGCATGGCAAGTTTCAAATCATCCCAAGTAGTAGGTATATAATCAGGGTGTAACCGACAATATTCACTCCACCAAACCAAAGCATAACCAGTGAAAGAACCAACCGCAACCTTAACCTTTTTATGTTCATCGAAATTATGGGAAGCAAATATATTTTTTATGTCGAACTCCCATTCAATATATAAAGCAGGTTTAAAACGTCCATTAAATGGTGGTATAGATACATTAACCTGATCATGTGCATTTGGATGTTTGTGCACCTCTCGTGACGGTTGTGGTATTTGCAAAGGTGGTGGCACGTCTTCCGCCATCGACAAAGCCCATGAATTGACTCTGGATCCTGTCATGATTAGTAGAACATGAAACAAAACCCAAAAATAATGTTCCTATAACTACTAGGATGTGGTGGTAAAACGCTCACAGTAAAGCAAATATCAATGTCTTACAAGTTCTTACCATGCAGCAGGCGGTGATCGGCAACCAGCGGTGTCAAGTAACTCCGAATATTGAGTAAAGCGATTGCGAGGGGAGCGTACGTATACACGGTGTAGAAATATGTGGAGCTGGGTTGGCTATATATGGTAGCAAAAGATTAGCAATAATCAATTCAAAGATGCAATGTTGAATAAACGCTCAATGACGGTATTGTGCTGGTCCTAGGCTAGATCGGACTAGAGACGCGAGCCTAGAACACTAATGAGGTCACGGCGTAGCACAACTAGCATCAATGAAGGATACTAAGTAGCTCTTGACAGCAAGATATAAGTGAAGATCACAACGGCAGTGAAGATAATGATGAAAAACAACTGCCAAGCAGGATATACAACAACTTTGTCTCCAACTTTCCTCTGAAAAAGTTTGTGCCGATTTTTTTGATTTTTTTTCTCCTTTTTTTTCTCTGACTTTTTTTTTCTCTTTTTTTTCTCTCGTTTTTTTCTCTCTTTTTTTTCTTCCTCTTTCCAAAACAAACTAGATAAGATGCAGATTGGATCAAGTGAAGATGTGAACGATCTCAACTATTATTATGACAATGAATGGTGGGTAGCACGTGGTGGAAATTGATGGATGGGTGGTGGACAGCGGAAGAGATAATGATGCAGCGGTGGCGTGACTAATGTGAACAGAACTCGAAACTCTAAACGAACTAGACACTAAGACCAGCAACTCGACACGACGATGCAATCAATAATTCAACTATGCAAGCAATGAAAAGAAAATTGCAAAGGCTCAGACTGGCTTGGACCAAGGATGAATAGATCTAACTCTTTTTTGTGGCTTTTTCTTGGACAACAGGTAAGAAAATAAATCTAATCTAGGAAAACTGGAAATTCTCACCGAGCAACCTGAAAACTGATACCACTTGATAGAGGCAAAGGATGTCCCGATCTTTCGATGAGATGATAACTATCGATTTGGTGAAGATGACTTTGACGATCCGACTACAAACGTGCACGACGTTGCGCCTTAGCAATCGCTAAACCAACTCTGAGAGGTTATTGACCACGCCGGAGCACAATCAACCTGACCACGAAGGTCTATTCCTGCAAGCAATCGAAGAACAAGCAAGAATATGATAAAAGCAATCTGAATATTGCGAGTATATATGAAGTATTGATAAAGGTGGGGATCCGTAAGCGGTCTTGGTCTGGTCGTTGGACACAAACGAAGTACACGAAGTTGCAATGGCTAACTTTTAACTAAACAAATCCCAAGGAAAAGCTACTAGATGGATCTACTTATATAGGAGCAAGGGGTGGCGGCCAAGGAGGTGGGAGGACGTCCCAAGGCAGCCTAAAACTAAATCTAGGTCGTACAAGGCCAATGGGCCCAAGTGGAGGTGATGTAACACCTTTGGACTTGTAGTTTGACTCGGATTCTGCTGCAGCATCAGATTGTTTCGTCCACAACTCAACGCTCCGGACGAATTTGAAGGTGATTCCAATTGGGTTGGAAAGTGCACAAAATCTAGTTTCCAACAAAAAAAAATCACCCAATTCGGAGTCCGTATGAAAAACTTGTGTGCGTTTTGAGTCAGGTATGTCTGTGCAGTCCGAATCTGAATCCAGAACGTGAGAGACTTGGACTCTATCTTCTCTTGGGCCAAAAGTGACGTGAGAGAACTTTTTGGACAGCAAATAAACATCTCTTTCTTCCTTATCTTCATATGTGGATTGTACAAATGTCCCATACACCTGCAATTAGACAAAACACAAAAGTGTGTGAAGTATTTTTGTTCTGGATAACATAAATAGATTATTGAATAGTTTGCACTAGAAATCACCTGACAAATATGCATATATGCAATATTTTTTGTGGCTTTTTCTTGGACAATAGGTAAGAAAATAAATCTAATCTAGGAAAACTGGAAATTCTCACCGAGCAACCTGAAAACTGATACCACTTGATAGAGGCAAAGGATGTCCCGATCTTTCGATGAGATGATAACTATCGATTTGGTGAAGATGACTTTGACGATCCGACTACAAACGTGCACGACGTTGCGCCTTAGCAATCGCTAAACCAACTCTGAGAGGTTATTGACCACGCCGGAGCACAATCAACCTGACCACGAAGGTCTATTCCTGCAAGCAATCGAAGAACAAGCAAGAATATGATAAAAGCAATCTGAATATTGCGAGTATATATGAAGTATTGATAAAGGTGGGGATCCGTAAGCGGTCTTGGTCTGGTCGTTGGACACAAACGAAGTACACGAAGTTGCAATGGCTAACTTTTAACTAAACAAATCCCAAGGAAAAGCTACTAGATGGATCTACTTATATAGGAGCAAGGGGTGGCGGCCAAGGAGGTGGGAGGACGTCCCAAGGCAGCCTAAAACTAAATCTAGGTCGTACAAGGCCAATGGGCCCAAGTGGAGGTGATGTAACACCTTTGGACTTGTAGTTTGACTCGGATTCTGCTGCAGCATCAGATTGTTTCGTCCACAACTCAACGCTCCGGACGAATTTGAAGGTGATTCCAATTGGGTTGGAAAGTGCACGAAATCTAGTTTCCAACAAAAAAAATCACCCAATTCGGAGTCCGTATGAAAAACTTGTGTGCGTTTTGAGTCAGGTATGTCTGTGCAGTCCGAATCTGAATCCAGAACGTGAGAGACTTGGACTCTATCTTCTCTTGGGCCAAAAGTGACGTGAGAGAACTTTTTGGACAGCAAATAAACATCTCTTTCTTCCTTATCTTCATATGTGGATTGTACAAATGTCCCATACACCTGCAATTAGACAAAACACAAAAGTGTGTGAAGTATTTTTGTTCTGGATAACATAAATAGATTATTGAATAGTTTGCACTAGAAATCACCTGACAAATATGCATATGTGCAATATTTTTGGTCATATCCAAGGTAGTCATGTCCTCATCACCTTCCCCGAAAACAGAACAAAAAAACGAAAATAAGAAAGTAAATAAATAATAATTAGTTAATTAAATACATAATTAACTTAATTAACCTGCTACTTAACTTAATTGACTAGTTTAGCTAACCTAATAGCCTATGACAGTGGACCCTCCTAATTAAACCTGATTAAAGTCAGTCAATAATCTCTGTTAAAAAAAGCTATAAATGAGACAATGCCATGTGGGTCCCAGCAGGCTCATTGACTAGTCAACTGGTCAATGTTGACTGCTGACTGGGCAGTCAATTGGACCCCGCCAGTCAGCCTCATAGGTGAACTTCTGGGTACACTCACTGTGTACCCGTAGCATTTTACCCATTTTATTTTGAATTTATATAATTCCAGAAATTCATTAAAACTTTGATAAATCATAGAAAATAAACCGTAGCTCGGATGAAAATACTTTATACATGAAAGTTGCTCAGAACGACGAGACGAATCCGGTTACACAGCCCGTTCGTCCGCCACACATCCCTAACCTATCGAACCTGCAACATTTCACCTCCGGTTCATCTGTCCGAAAACGCGAAACACCGGGGATACTTTCCCGGATGTTTCCCCCCTTCGCCAGTATCACCTACCACTACGTTAGGTCACCCCTAGCACCGCCTATTGCCGCGTCTTGCTTTGTGTTACATTTGATTGGTCTGTTATTCATTGTGTTCCCCCTTCGTTACTTCTTTCCGGTAGACTCTGAGACCGGTGCCGATGTCCATGTGTTCGACTACACCGAAGATGACCCCTCCTTCTTGCCGAAGCAACTAGGCAAGCCCCCCCCCCCTTGATCACTAGATATCGCCTACTCTATTCTATACTGCTTGCATTAGAGTAGTGTAGCATGTTACTGCTTTCCGTTTATCCTATCCTGATGCATAGCCTGTCCTAGTTACTACTGTTGTTACCTTTACCTGCAATCCTACATGCCTAGTATAGGATGCTAGTTTTCCATCAGTGGCCCTACATTCCTGTCCGTCTGCTGTGCTATACTATCGGGCCGTGATCACTCGGGAGGTGATCACGGGTATATACTATACTTTATACATGATACATGTGGTGACTAAAGTCGGGTCGGCTCAAGGAGTGCCCGCGAGTGATTCACGGATTGGGGGCTGAAAGGACCTTTGTTCCAACGGCCCTCTGTGTGGATCTTTATGTCGGAGCAACAGGGCAGGTTGAGACTACCTAGGTGAATGGTGGGCCTGGCCCTGGTCGGCGTCCGTGGTTACTTGATGAGGACATCAATACCATTGTTACACCCACAGCCCCTACTGCTACATATACTGGACCAATTACTAGAGCTCGCGCACGCCAATTAAATTATCAGGTACTTTCGTTTCTTGGTAATGATTCTAATGTTCATGAGAATATGATGCTGCCTAAATTGGATACATTTGTTTTGCTTACAAATGAAGGGCCTAGCTTGGAGAAGGATGGACATTGGAGCAAGAGCAAGCATGGAGATGATGCCATGCGCAAGGGGAACCAGAACGGAGTTACAAGTGATGATTTCAGGACTTTGAAGCCACCATAAGAGTGCATGAAGCCTTGGACGAAATATACAAGATGCCACTTCATAAATTTCGTCCAGAGGCTATTATAGGTGCTGCGTCACCTTTTTATTGGGCCAGGCCCATGTAATTTCGAAATACATAAGTATAGGCAATTTTTAGAGTCCGTATGTGTGGGGAAACAAGAGATAGGGTTGATTTCGGACCCCTCCACCAAGGGCCACGAAATTCCCCTCTCTTCCTCCATATATACAGCCCCTAGGGCACCGTTTAGACTTTGGGTTTTATTTAGTTAAAAGTTAGCCATCGCTGCAACTTCGTGTATTTCGTTTGTGTCCAACGACCAGACCAAGACCGCTTATGAAACCCCACTTTTATCAATACTTCATCCATACTCGCAATATTCAGATTGCTTAATCATATTCTTGCTTGTTCTTCGATTGCTTGTAGGAGTAGACCTTCGTGGTCAGGTTGATCGTGCTCCAGCGTGGTCAATAACCTCTCGGAGTTGGTTTAGCGATTGCTAAGGCGCAACGTCGTGCACGTTTGTAGTCGGATCGTCAAAGTCGTCTCCACCAAATCGATAGTTATCATCTCATCGAAAGATCGGGACCCTCACCTCTATCAAGTGGTATCAGATTTCCAGGTTGCTCGGTGAGATTTTACAGTTTTTCATAGTTTAGATCGAGTCTGTTCTTCATACCTATAGTCCACGAAAAAGCCAAAAAAAAAATTTAGGGTTAGTTCATCCCATCCGAACCAATCTGAGCCTTTGCATAATCTTTTCTGTATTTGCTTTGTTGAATTTGCGGTTGCATCGTCGTGTCAAGTTGCTGGTCTTAGCGTCTAGTCTTTTAGAGTTTCGAGTTCTGTTCACAGGTTGTCACGTCGCCGCTGCCATATACCACCACCACATATTCATCGCCAATCCGAATCCATATACGCCACCACATATCCGCCGCCATCACGCCCATCCGAGTCCACCTGCAACATATATCTGCCACCAGTCCGAGTTCCACCAGATTCATCTCCGCCACCAGTCCGAGTTCCACCAGATTCATCTCCGCCACCAGTCCGAGTTCCACCAGATTCATCTCCGCCACCAGTCCTAGTCCGAGTCCAGTAATTGTTGCATTGTTTTTGATTTCCAGATCACGCGATACTCCGAGTCGTGACAGCGGAGGACTCCCCAACTTCCGAGCCATCCGCAGAAGAAAAATAGTTCCAGTTTCAAAAAAAAAACAAAGTCTGGAAAATTCTGGCTAGGCAGTTTTTAGACCATTTGTAGACTTTTTTGAAAAAAATTTGTTGCGGAGCAAAAAAAAAAGAGGAAAAAAAGTGCAAAAAAAGGAAAAAAAAAAGAGAAAAAAAAATTCAGAGTGTGCTCCTCCCTTGTTTACGTGCCACGCCGTGATTTTGTTGGTGTTCTAGGTTCGCGTCTCTAGCACAGTCTAGCCTAGGACCAGCACAGTACCGTCGTTGAGCGTTTATTCAACTTTGCATCTCTGAATTGATTATTGCTGACCCTTTTTGCTACCATATTATAAGCCTTCCCAGCTCCACATACATTTACGTCGTGCGTTGGACTCTCCCTGGTAATCGCTCTATCCAAGCTTTGAGAGTTTTGACTACAACGGTTGCCGATCACCGCCTGCTGCTGGGTAAGAACTGGTAAGAATTTGAGATTTGCTTGACGGGTTTGTGATATACCACCACCACTTCTTAGTACTCTGTAGGATCATATTCTTCTGTGTTTCTATTTGCTACTAACCATGGTAGGATCACAAGCCGATGAGACTGATTGGGAGAACCTGACGAACAAACAGCTACACGATAAATTTCAGCAAATGATGAGTGGACAGGTGCAAGATGTGCTAAACAGATTTGACGAGGCCATGGAGAAGATAGATGGCATTGAGAAGACGTTTGAAACAAAGCTTGATAGCAAGTTTGATGAATTGCTCGCGCGTTTTCCACAACCACCGCTGGCTGCACCTATCGCACCTCTGCAACGACAACAACTACGCCCCCTTCCGAATCAGTATGGACGAGCTCAGCGTGTTCCTATTGAGCTAGGACAAAATTCTGGTGCCGCTGCTACTACTGTTGGTGCTTCTTTGGCTCCTGCTACTACTGCTGCTGGTACCGAGGAGGATGATTATGTGGGAGATTATGAGGATGAGGTTGATCAACATCAGAACTACGTGCAACCACCAGCACCACAACCACCAGGTCGTCCACATGCAAATAATGGCAATGTTAGGGCTCCCCCTCAGGTACGAGATCATGACCATCTCCCTAAACTGAAATTGAATATTCCACCATTTGAGGGTAGATATGTTCCTGATATATATCTTACTTGGGAGTTAGAAACTGAACAACGATTTACATGTTTACAATATCCTGAGGAGAGACGTGTTCCTGCTGCTGTTTGTGCTTTCACTAGCTTTGCATGTGTTTGGTGGTCTAAACATTGTAGATTATATCCTGTTCCAGCTACTTGGGCTGCTTTGAAAACTGCTATGCGTACTCGTTGGGTTCCACCATATTATCAACGTGAATTACTTCAAAAATTGCAGCGCTTAAGACAAGGAAAAAATTCTGTAGAAGAATATTATCAGGAATTACAAACTGGCTTGATTAGATGTGGTATTGTTGAGGAGAATGAAGCTATGCTTGCACGTTTTCTGGGTGGATTAAATAGAGATATTCAGACCATTCTAGACTATAAGGATTATAATAATATCACTCGTTTATTCCATCTTGCTTGTAAAGCTGAACGTGAAGTGCAGGATCGACAGGCATTGGCGCGCACTAACTTTTCTGCAGGTCGACCTTCATCATGAACACCACGTGCATCATCTACTTCCACTGCACCATCACCTCCTTCAGATGCCACCTCCAACCGTGATACAAGAAAGCAGGCACAACCACCACTATCTGCCAAGAGCACACTTGCCGGGCCTGCACAGAGCTCTTCTTCTTCCATGGCGTCAACAGGGCACACAAGTGATATTATTTGTCGTCGTTGTAAGGGAAGAGGACATTTTGCGAGAGAATGCAAATCTCAGCGTGTGATGATTGCTACTGAGGATGGTGGATATGAGTCCGCTAGTGACTATGATGAGGAGACTTTGGCTCTTATTACACGTGAAGAACATGGTGGAGATGATTCTGATCATGAGACGCAATACATGGCTCCTGAAGGCGCTGACAGGTATGAATGTTTAGTTGCTCAACGTGTTTTGAGTGTGCAGGTCACTCAAGCTGAGCAAAATCAGAGGCACAATTTGTTCCATACCAAGGGAGTTGTGAAAGAACGTTCTGTGCGCGTCATCATAGATGGAGGGAGCTGCAACAACTTGGCTAGCATGGAGATGGTGGAGAAGCTTTCTCTCAGCACAAGACCACATCCACATCCTTACTACATCCAATGGTTCAACAACAGCGGCAAGGTTAAGGTAACACGTACTGTTTGTGTGCATTTTAGTATCTCTACATATGCTGATTATGTTGATTGTGATGTGGTACCTATGCAAGCATGTTCCTTATTACTTGGTAGACCATGGCAATTTGATAAAAATGCTATACACCATGGTAGAAACAATCATTATACTCTTGTTCATAAGGATAAAAATATTACTTTGCTTCCTATGACTCCTGATTCTATTTTGAAAGATGATATTAATAGAGCTAATAAAGCAAAACAGGAGAAGAATAAGAGTGAAAATCAGATTGTGGCAAAACAATTTGAGCAACAAATGAAGCCTAATAATAAACCATCTAGTATTGCTTCTGAAATTAAATTGAAAAGTGCATGTTTATTTGCCACCAAATCTGATATTGATGAGTTAGATTTCAGCAAATCTGTTTGCTATGCTTTTGTGTGCAAAGAGGCATTATTTTCATTCGAGGACGTGCATTCCTCTTTGCCTCCTGCTATCACTAACATTTTGCAGGAGTTCGCTGACGTCTTTCCACAAGACGTGCCACCGGGATTACCACCTATTCGAGGGATTGAGCATCAGATCGACTTAATTCCCGGTGCTTCACTGCCAAACCGTGCGCCATACCGTATGATGAGGACATCAATACCATTGTTACACCCACAGCCCCTAATGTTACATATACAGGACCAATTACTAGAGCTCGCGCACGCCAATTAAATTATCAGGTACTTTCATTTCTTGGTAATGATTCTAATGTTCATGAGAATATGATGCTGCCTAAATTGGATACATTTGTTTTGCTTACAAATGAAGGGCCTAGCTTGGAGAAGGATGAACATTGGAGCAAGAACAAGCATGGAGATGATGCCATGCGCAAGGGGAACAAGAACGGAGTTACAAGTGATGATTTCAGGACTTTGAAGCCACCATAATGGGTGCATGAAGCCTTGGACGAAATATACAAGAAGCCACTTCATAAATTTCGTCCCGAGGCTATTATAGGTGCTGCGTCACCTTTTTATTGGGCCAGGCCCATGTAATTTCGAAATACATAAGTATAGGCTATTTTTAGAGTCCGTATGTGTCGGGAAACAAGAGATAGGGTTGATTTCGGACCCCTCCACCAAGGGCCACGAAGTTCCCCCTCTCTTCCTCCATATATACAGCCCTTAGGGCACCGTTTAGACTTTGGGTTTTGTTTAGATTAAAAGTTCGCCATAGCTGCAACTTCGCGTACTTCGTTTGTGTTCAACGACCAGACAAAGGCGTCACAGAACCCCACCTTGATCAATAAAGCTTTCATCTTATATTCGCAATATCCAGATTGCAATCTCAGTTTCTTGCTTGTTCTTCGTTTGCTCGCAGGAAACAGACCCTCGTGGTCAGGTTGATCGTGCTCCGGCGTGGTCAATAACCTCTCGGAGTTGGTTTAGCGATTGCTAAGGCGCGACGTCCTCGCACGTTCGTAGTCGGATCGTCAAAGTCGACTTCCACCAAAGCGAAATCCATCATCTCATCGAAAGACGGGACACCTTTGCCTCTATCAAGTGGTATCAGATTTCCAGGTTGCTCGGTGAGATTTTCCAGTTTTTCGTAGTTTAGATCGAGTCTGTTCTTCATACCTATAGTCCACGAAAAAGCCAGAAAAAAAAATTAGGGTTAGTTCATCATATCCGAACCAATCTGAGCCTTTGCATAATCTTTTTAGGGTTTTGCTTTGTTGAATTTGCGGTTGCATCGTCGGTCTAGTTGCTGGTCTTAGAGTCTAGTCTTTTAGAGTTTCGAGTTCTGGTCATAAGTTGTCACGCCGCCGCCGCACCATCATCATCGCCCCTGCCATCTACCACCACCGCTCCGAATCCGTATCCATATACCACCACCAATCCGTGTCCATATACCACCATCGATCCACATCCATATACTACCACCGCTACCACCACCGCTGCCATATACCACCACCATATATTCACCACCAATCCGAGTTCCTTGCTTATTAGGTTTGTTTTCGGGATCCATCTAGTTTCCGATTTGTGTTTCCTTGCCGGAGTAGGTTTCGGAAAAAAAAAAGAGTCCGGAAACCACGCTCCGTTTAGGCCCAAAATTTTTCGAAAACGCATTTTTCGAAAAATTTTCTGGCTATCCTATTTTTAGGTGTTTCTGAGTGTTTTGAGACAGGTGCCATTATAGGAAGTTTTTTTTTGACCCGTTTTCAGTTTTTGGGTCTGGGCAGTCGAAAAAACGAAAAAAAAATTGGTCGAAAAAATTTCGTGCCCATCCTATCAGTTTGACCTAGGAAGAGTTTTGAGACACTCGCCATTATAGTGATTTTTCGCAAAAAAAAAAGAGCAGCGCAAAAAAAAAAGAGCGCAAAAAAAAAGAGCGAAAAAAAAATCCAGTGTGCTTTTCCCTTGTTTACGTGCAGCGCCGTGATTTTGTTAGTGTTCTAGGCTCGCGTCTCTAGCACAGTCTAGCCTAGGACCAGCACAGTACCGTCGTTGAGCGTTTATTCAACTTTGCATCTCTGAATTGATTATTGCTGACCATTTTTGCTACCATATTATAAGCCTTCCCAGCTCCACATACATCTACGTCGTGCGTTGGACTCTCCCTGGTAATCGCTCTATCCAAGCTTTGAGAGTTTTGACTACAACGGTTGCCGATCACCGCCTGCTGCTGGGTAAGAACTGGTAAGAATTTGAGATTTGCTTGACGGGTTTATGATACACCACCACCACTTCTTAGTACTCTGTAGGATCATATTCTTCTGTGTTTCTATTTGCTGCTAACCATGGTAGGATCACAAGCCGATGAGACTGATTGGTAGAACCTGACGAACAAACAGCTACATGATAAATTTGATAGAGGCAAAGGTGTCCCGATCTTTCGATGAGATGATAACTATCGATTTGGTGAAGATGACTTTGACGATCCGACTACAAACGTGCACGACGTTGCGCCTTAGCAATCGCTAAACCAACTCTGAGAGGTTATTGACCACGCCGGAGCACAATCAACCTGACCACGAAGGTCTATTCCTGCAAGCAATCGAAGAACAAGCAAGAATATGATAAAAGCAATCTGAATATTGCGAGTATATATGAAGTATTGATAAAGGTGGGGATCCGTAAGCGGTCTTGGTCTGGTCGTTGGTCACAAACGAAGTACACGAAGTTGCAATGGCTAACTTTTAACTAAACAAATCCCAAGGAAAAGCTACTAGATGGATCTACTTATATAGGAGCAAGGGGTGGCGGCCAAGGAGGTGGGAGGACGTCCCAAGGCAGCCTAAAACTAAATCTAGGTCGTACAAGGCCAATGGGCCCAAGTGGAGGTGATGTAACACCTTTGGACTTGTAGTTTGACTCGGATTCTGCTGCAGCATCAGATTGTTTCATCCACAACTCAACGCTCCGGACGAATTTGAAGGTGATTCCAATTGGGTTGGAAAGTGCACGAAATCTGGTTTCCAACAAAAAAAAATCACCCAATTCGGAGTCCGTATGAAAAACTTGTGTGCGTTTTGAGTCAGGTATGTCTGTGCAGTCCGAATCTGAATCCAGAACGTGAGAGACTTGGACTCTATCTTCTCTTGGGCCAAAAGTGACGTGAGAGAACTTTTTGGACAGCAAATAAACATCTCTTTCTTCCTTATCTTCATATGTGGATTGTACAAATGTCCCATACACCTGCAATTAGACAAAACACAAAAGTGTGTGAAGTATTTTTGTTCTGGATAACATAAATAGATTATTGAATAGTTTGCACTAGAAATCACCTGACAAATATGCATATATGCAATATTTTTGGTCATATCCAAGGTAGTGATGTCTTCATCATCCTTCCCTTCTTGAAAATAAAGCCGTCCTCGGCGTTGCTTAATCTGAAATGTGGCTAACAAAAGGGACAAGGTGTACATGTTGTATATGTATATGTCATCCATTTTTACTTCCCTTGATTTTTGCATATATGACACATGAATAGATGAGTAACTTGCATAGTTCATAAAATCTAAAGCCAAAAAATTAGCACAAGAAGTAGAAGGCATGAAAATATTGCAACTCAGTTTGCACATATAAGTGAAGCTCTTATTCATTTCAAAAGATTGACAATGTTCATCATTAAACCATCCCAACATTGGTGAATAAACATTACTTGCATCAAATTTACATGCTACAACATGCTTAAATAAGCAAATATGCAATAAGTCATTCAACACAGAATCATCACCAAGATTAGAGGTCATATCAAAATGATTAAACATTGGTTCTTTTGCATCAATAGTTAATTCAATGGGTGCACTCAAAATTGTTGGTATTTCAGTTGTTTGATCACATGGCAAAGTCAAATTATCAACGTAGTCCTCTAAAATAGGTGGTGTGATCAAAGTAGTGGGTAGCTCATCAGATGGTGCATTCAAATTGACAAGGCATTCATCATTCTCATGTAGAGACGGAAGATCAGTACCTTTGTCATTACCTCTTATGATCAACTCAGATGATGTAGCCACTCTCGAGGGCGATGTGTCACATGGTGGAGGTGATGTAGTCCTGACAACAACGGATGTGGTTGTCATAGTATGCCTAGTAGTTGAAGGAACAATCATATCAACTCTTGGAATGTGCACCGTGCGCTTGTTCTCCTCGTGGCCAACACGTTGTTTTATTTCCTGTTCAGCTTTGCAAGCAAGATGAAACAAATGGTCCATAGGATAACACTCTTCATGAATTAGTATCTCTTGAATATCACAGTTTAATCCTCCCCAAAATCTATCCATAAAATCATCTTCACTTTCTTCTAAAGAGGAATGCAACAAGGTAGTTTGTAAATCATCATAATATTTTGTTACAGTTTCACTACCTTGTTTTAAGTGTTGCAACTTCTTAATCATGTCACGAGTATAATAAGCAGGGACGAAAGTATGTCGCATGGCAAGTTTCAAATCATCCCAAGTAGTAGGTATATAATCAGGGTGTAACCGACAATATTCACTCCACCAAACCAAAGCATAACCAGTGAAAGAACCAACCGCAACCTTAACCTTTTTATGTTCATCGAAATTATGGGAAGCAAATATATTTTTTATGCTCTGATACCACTTGATAGAGGCAAAGGTGTCCCGATCTTTCGATGAGATGATAACTATCGATTTGGTGAAGATGACTTTGACGATCCGACTACAAACGTGCACGATGTTGCGCCTTAGCAATCGCTAAACCAACTCTGAGAGGTTATTGACCACGCCGGAGCACAATCAACCTGACCACGAAGGTCTATTCCTGCAAGCAATCGAAGAACAAGCAAGAATATGATAAAAGCAATCTGAATATTGCGAGTATATATGAAGTATTGATAAAGGTGGGGATCCGTAAGCGGTCTTGGTCTGGTCATTGGACACAAACGAAGTACACGAAGTTGCAATGGCTAACTTTTAACTAAACAAATCCCAAGGAAAAGCTACTAGATGGATCTACTTATATAGGAGCAAGGGGTGGCGGCCAAGGAGGTGGGAGGACGTCCCAAGGCAGCCTAAAACTAAATCTAGGTCGTACAAGGCCAATGGGCCCAAGTGGAGGTGATGTAACACCTTTGGACTTGTAGTTTGACTCGGATTCTGCTGCAGCATCAGATTGTTTCATCCACAACTCAACGCTCTGGACGAATTTGAAGGTGATTCCAATTGGGTTGGAAAGTGCACGAAATCTAGTTTCCAACAAAAAAAGAATCACCCAATTCGGAGTCCGTATGAAAAACTTGTGTGCGTTTTGAGTCAGGTATGTCTGTGCAGTCCGAATCTGAATCCAGAACGTGAGAGACTTGGACTCTATCTTCTCTTGGGCCAAAAGTGACGTGAGAGAACTTTTTGGACAGCAAATAAACATCTCTTTCTTCCTTATCTTCATATGTGGATTGTACAAATGTCCCATACACCTGCAATTAGACAAAACACAAAAGTGTGTGAAGTATTTTTGTTCTGGATAACATAAATAGATTATTAAATAGTTTGCACTAGAAATCACCTGACAAATATGCATATATGCAATATTTTTGGTCATATCCAAGGTAGTGATGTGATCTTCACTTATATCTTGCTGTCAAGAGCTACTTAGTATCATGCAGCAGGTGATTTGTCCAAAAGGTAGAGTCCAAGTCTCTCACGTTCTGGATTCAGATTCGGACTGCACAGACGTACCTGACTCAAAACGCACACAAGTTTTTCATACGGACTCCGAATTGGGTGATTCTTTTTTTGTTGGAAACTAGATTTCGTGCACTTTCCAACCCAATTGGAATCACCTTCAAATTCGTCCGGAGCGTTGAGTTGTGGACGAAATAATCTGGTGCTGCAGCAGAATCCGAGTCAAACTACAAGTCCAAAGGTGTTACATCACCTCCACTTGGGCCCATTGGCCTTGTACGACCTAGATTTAGCTTTAGGCTGCCTTGGGACGTCCTCCCACCTCCTTGGCCGCCACCCCTTGCTCCTATATAAGTAGATCCATCTAGTAGCTTTTCCTGGGGGATTTGTTTAGTTAAAAGTTAGCCATTGCAACTTCGTGTACTTCGTTTGTGTCCAACGACCAGACCAAGACCGCTTACGGATCCCCACCTTTATCAATACTTCATATATACTCGCAATATTCAGATTGCTTTTATCATATTCTTGCTTGTTCTTCGATTGCTTGCAGGAATAGACCTTCGTGGTCAGGTTGATTGTGCTCCGGCGTGGTCAATAACCTCTCAGAGTTGGTTTAGCGATTGCTAAGGCGCAACGTCGTGCACGTTTGTAGTCGGATCGTCAAAGTCATCTTCACCAAATCGATAGTTATCATCTCATCGAAAGATCGGGACACCCTTTGCCTCTATCACGACCTCAGGTATATATTCGTAATGGTAGGCCTGCACCACCACCTCAGGTACGAGATGATGTCCATATTCCTAAACTGAAATTGAATATTCCACCTTTTGAGGGTAGATATGTTCCTGATATATATCTTACTTGGGAGTTAGAAACTGAACAACGTTTTACATGTTTACAATATCCCGAGGAGAGACGGGTTGCTGCTGCTGTTTGTGCTTTCACTAGTTTTGCATGTGTATGGTGGTCTGAACATTGTAGATTATATCCTATTCCCGCTACTTGGGCTGCTTTGAAAACTGCTATGGGTACTCGTTGGGTTCCACCATATTATCAACGTGAATTGCTTCAAAAATTACAGCGCTTAAGACAAGGAAAAAATTCTGTAGAAGAATATTATCAGGAATTACAAACTGGCATGATTAGATGTGGTATTGTTGAGGAGAATGAAGCTATGCTTGCACGTTTTCTGGGTGGATTAAATAGAGAGATTCAGACCATTCTAGACTATAAGGAGTATACTAATATCACTCGTTTATTCCATCTTGCTTGTAAAGCTGAACGTGAAGTGCAGGATCGACAGGCATTGGCGCGGACTAACTTTTCTGCAGGTCGACCTTCATCATGGACACCACGTGCCTCATCTACTTCCACACGTTCTGCTACACCGGCGCCTCCATCGGCTGCCACCTCCAACCGTGATACAATAAAGCAGGCACAATCACCACTATCTGCCAAGAGCACACCTTCTGGGCCTGCAAAGAGCTCTTCTTCATCCATGGCATCAACAGGGCAAACACATGATATTATTTGTCGACGTTGCAAGGGTGGAGGTCATTATGCGAGAGAATGCCCATCTAAGCGTGTGATGATTGTTACTGAGGATGGTGGGTATGAGTCCGCTAGTGACTATGATGAGGAGACTTTGGCTCTTATTACACGTGACGAACACGGTGGAGACGATTCTGATCATGAGATGCAATACATGGCTCCTGAAGATGCTGACAGGTATGAATGTTTAGTTGCTCAACATGTTTTGAGTGTGCAGGTTACACAAGCTGAGCAAAATCAGAGGCATAATTTGTTCCATACAAAGGGAGTTGTGAAGGAACGTTCTATTCGCGTGATCATAGATGGAGGGAGTTGCAACAACTTGGCTAGCATGGAGATGGTGGAGAAGCTATCTCTCACCACAAGACCACATCCACATCCTTACTACATCCAATGGTTCAACAACAGCGGCAAGGTTAAGGTAACACGTACTGTTCGTGTACATTTTAGTATCTCTACATATGCTGATTATGTTGATTGTGATGTGGTACCTATGCAAGCATGTTCCTTATTACTTGGTAGACCATGGCAATTTGATAAAAATTCTATTCACCATGGTAGAAACAATCAGTATACTCTTGTTCATAAGGATAAAAATATTACTTTGCTTCCTATGACTCCTGATTCCATTTTGAAAGATGATATTAATAGAGCTAATAAAGCAAAACAGGAGAAAACTAAGAGTGAAAATCAGATTGTGGCAAAAGAATTTGAGCAACAAATGCAGCCTAATAATAATAAACAATCTAGTGTTGCTTCTGAAATTAAATTGAAAAGTGCATGTTTACTTGCCACCAAATCTGATATTGATGATCTAGATTTTAGCAAATCTGTTTGCTATGCTTTTGTGTGCAAAGAGGCATTATTTTCATTCGAGGACGTGCCTTCCTCTTTGCCTCCTGCTGTCACTAACATTTTGCAGGAGTTCGCTGACGTCTTTCCACAAGACGTGCCATCGGGATTACCACCTATTCGCGGGATTGAGCATCAAATTGACTTAATTCCCGGTGCATCATTACCCAACCGTGCACCATACCGTACCAATCCAGAGGAGACGAAGGAGATTATGCGTCAAGTACAAGAACTGCTCGACAAAGGTTATATACGCGAATCCCTTAGTCCTTGTTTTGTTCCTATCATTTTAGTGCCGAAAAAGGATGGTACGTCGCGTATGTGCGTTGATTGTAGAGGCATTAATAATATTACTTGGCTATGTTGTTAGTTGGCTATGTTGTTACTCCACAGGGAATTGAAGTTGATAAAGCCAAGATTGAAGCTATGGAGAGTTGGCCGCAGCCCAAAACGGTCACACAAGTGAGGAGTTTCCTTGGCCTCGCTGGATTCTATAGGCGTTTTGTGAGAGATTTCAGCACCATTGCTGCACCTCTCAATGAGCTTACAAAGAAATATGTGCCTTTTCTGTGGGGTACCGCACAGGAAGAAGCCTTTACTGTATTGAAAGATAAGTTGACACATGCTCCTTTACTCCAACTTCCTGATTTTAATAAGACTTTTGAGCTTGAATGTGATGCTAGTGGAATTGGATTAGGAGGTGTGTTATTACAAGATGGCAAACCTGTTGCATACTTTTCTGAAAAATTGAGTGGGCCTAGTCTGAATTATTCTACTTATGATAAAGAATTATATGCTCTTGTTCGAACTTTAGAAACATGGCAACATTATTTATGGCCCAAAGAATTTGTTATACAATCTGATCATGAATCTTTGAAACATATTAAAAGTCAAGCTAAACTGAATCGTAGACATGCTAAATGGGTTGAATTCATTGAGACTTTCCCTTATGTCATTAAACACAAGAAGGGAAAAGAAAATGTTATTGCTGATGCATTGTCTCGTCGCTATACTATGCTTTCACAACTTGACTTCAAAATATTTGGTTTGGAGACCATCAAAGATCAATATGTGCATGATGCTGATTTTGAAGATGTAATGCAGAATTGTAAAGAAGGAAGAATGTGGAACAAGTTTGTCGTTAACGAGGGATTTGTGTTTCGTGCTAACAAGCTATGCATTCCAGCTAGCTCCGTTCGTCTTTTGCTGTTGCAGGAGGCGCATGGGGGAGGATTAATGGGACACTTTGGCGTGAAGAAGACGGAGGACGTACTTGCTACACATTTCTTTTGGCCAAAGATGAGACGGGATGTTGAGCGTTTTGTTGCTCGCTGCACTACATGTCAAAAAGCTAAGTCACGACTCAATCCTCATGGTTTATATATGCCTTTGCCTGTACCTAGTGTTCCTTGGGAGGATATATCTATGGACTTTGTTTTAGGTTTACCTCGAACAAAGAAGGGGAGGGATAGCATATTTGTTGTCGTGGATAGATTCTCGAAAATGGCACACTTTATACCATGTCATAAAAGCGATGATGCTGTTAATGTTGCTGATTTGTTCTTTCGTGAAATTATTCGCTTGCATGGTGTGCCAAATACTATTGTTTCAGATCGTGATACTAAATTTCTTAGCCACTTTTGGAGATGTTTATGGGCTAAGTTGGGGACTAAACTGCTATTTAGTACTACTTGTCACCCCCAAACTGATGGACAAACTGAAGTAGTCAATAGAACATTGTCTACTATGCTTAGGGCTGTTTTGAAGAATAATAAGAAAATGTGGGAAGAATGCTTGCCTCATATTGAATTTGCTTATAATCGTTCATTGCATTCTACTACTAAGATGCGCCCTTTTGAAATTGTGTATGGTTTCCTACCTCGTGCACCTATTGATTTGTTGCCTCTTCCATCTTCGGAGAAGGTTAATTTTGATGCTAAAGAACGTTCTGAATTGATTTTAAAAATGCATGAGTTAACTAAGGAAAACATTGAGCGTATGAATGCTAAATATAAACTTGCTGGAGATAAGGGTAGAAAACATGTTGTGTTTGCACCTGGAGATCTTGTTTGGTTACATTTGCGGAAAGATAGATTTCCTAATTTGCGCAAATCAAAGCTAATGCCACGTGCTGATGGTCCTTTTAAGGTGTTAGAGAAAATAAATGATAATGCATATAAACTTGAGCTACCTGCAGATTTTGGGGTTAGTCCCACTTTTAACATTGCAGATTTGAAGCCTTATTTGGGTGAGGAAGATGAGCTTCCGTCGAGGGCGACTTCATTTCAAGAAGGGGAGGATGATGAGGACATCAATACCATTGTTACACCCACAGCCCCTACTGTTACATATACAAGACCAATTACTAGAGCTCGCGCACGCCAATTAAATTATCAGGTACTTTCGTTTCTTGGTAATGATTCTAATGTTCATGAGAATATGATGCTGCCTAAATTGGATACATTTGTTTTGCTTACAAATGAAGGGCCTAGCTTGGAGAAGGATGAACATTGGAGCAAGAACAAGCATGGAGATGATGCCATGCGCAAGGGGAACAAGAACGGAGTTACAAGTGATGATTTCAGGACTTTGAAGCCACCATAATGGGTGCATGAAGCCTTGGACGAAATATACAAGATGCCACTTCATAAATTTCGTCCCGAGGCTATTATAGGTGCTGCGTCACCTTTTTATTGGGCCAGGCCCATGTAATTTCGAAATACATAAGTATAGGCTATTTTTAGAGTCCGTATGTGTGGGGAAACAAGAGATAGGGTTGATTTCGGACCCCTCCACCAAGGGCCACGAAATCCCCCTCTCTTTCTCCATATATACAGCCCTTAGGGCACCGTTTAGACTTTGGGTTTTGTTTAGATTAAAAGTTCGCCATAGCTGCAACTTCGCGTACTTCGTTTGTGTTCAACGACCAGACAAAGGCGTCACAGAACCCCACCTTGATCAATAAAGCTTTCATCTTATATTCGCAATATCCAGATTGCAATCTCAGTTTCTTGCTTGTTCTTCGTTTGCTCGCAGGAAACAGACCCTCGTGGTCAGGTTGATCGTGCTCCGGCGTGGTCAATAACCTCTCGGAGTTGGTTTAGCGATTGCTAAGGCGCGACGTCCTCGCACGTTCGTAGTCGGATCGTCAAAGTCGACTTCCACCAAAGCGAAATCCATCATCTCATCGAAAGACGGGACACCTTTGCCTCTATCACCGTACCAATCCAGAGGAGACGAAGGAGATTATGCGTCAAGTACAAGAGCTTCTCGACAAAGGTTATATACGCGAATCCCTTAGTCCTTGTGCTGTTCCTATTATTCTAGTGCCGAAAAAGGATGGTACATCGCGTATGTGTGTTGATTGTAGAGGCATTAATAATATTACTATTCGTTATCGTCATCCTATTCCTAGGCTAGATGATATGCTTGATGAATTAAGTGGCTCTACAATATTCTCCAAAGTTGATTTGCGTAGTGGATACCATCAAATTCGTATGAAATTGCGGGATGAATGGAAAACAGCATTTAAAACTAAGTTTGGATTATATGAGTGGTTAGTCATGCCTTTTGGGTTAACTAATGCGCCTAGTACTTTCATGAGATTAATGAACGAAGTTTTACGTGCTTTCATTGGACGATTTGTGGTAGTCTATTTTGATGATATACTGATTTATAGCAGATCTTTGGAAGAACATTTGGAACATTTACGTGCTGTTTTTATTGCTCTACGTGATGCACGTTTGTTTGGTAACCTTGGGAAGTGCACCTTTTGCACCGACCGAGTATCTTTTCTTGGCTATGTTGTTACTCCACAGGGAATTGAAGTTGATAAAGCCAAGATTGAAGCTATTGAGAGTTGGCCACAGCCCAAAACAGTCACACAAGTGAGGAGTTTTCTTGGCCTCGCTGGATTCTATAGGCGTTTTGTGAGAGATTTCAGCACCATTGCTGCACCTCTCAATGAGCTTACAAAGAAAGTTGTGCCTTTTATTTGGGGTACCGCACAGGAAGAAGCCTTCACGGTATTGAAAGATAAGTTGACACATGCTCCTTTACTCCAACTTCCTGATTTTAATAAGACTTTTGAGCTTGAATGTGATGCTAGTGGAATTGGATTAGGAGGTGTGTTATTACAAGATGGCAAACCTGTTGCATACTTTTCTGAAAAATTGAGTGGGCCTAGTCTAAATTATTCTACTTACGATAAAGAATTATATGCTCTTGTTCGGACTTTAGAAACATGGCAACATTATTTATGGCCCAAAGAATTTGTTATACATTCTGATCATGAATCTTTGAAACATATTAAAAGTCAAGCTAAACTGAATCGTAGACATGCTAAATGGGTTGAATTTATTGAGACTTTCCCTTATGTCATTAAACACAAGAAGGGAAAAGAAAATGTTATTGTTGATGCATTGTCTCGCCGCTATACTATGCTTTCACAACTTGACTTCAAAATATTTGGTTTGGAGACCATCAAAGATCAATATGTGCATGATGCTGATTTTAAAGATGTAATGCAGAATTATAAAGAAGGAAGAATGTGGAACAAGTTTGTCGTTAACGATGGATTTGTGTTTCGTGCTAACAAGCTATGCATTCCAGCTAGCTCCGTTCGTCTTTTGTTGTTGCAGGAGGCGCATGGAGGAGGATTAATGGGACACTTTGGCGTGAAGAAGACGGAGGACGTACTTGCTACACATTTCTTTTGGCCAAAGATGAGACGGGATGTTGAGCGTTTTATTGCTCGCTGCACTACATGTCAAAAAGCTAAGTCACGACTCAATCCTCATGGTTTATATATGCCTTTGCCTGTACCTAGTGTTCCTTGGGAGGATATATCTATGGACTTTGTTTTAGGTTTACCTCGAACAAAGAAGGGGAGGGATAGCATATTTGTTGTCGTGGATAGATTCTCGAAAATGGCACACTTTATACCATGTCATAAAAGCGATGATGCTGTTAATGTTGCTGATTTATCCTTTCGTGAAATTATTCGCTTGCATGGTGTGCCAAATACTATTGTTTTAGATCGTGATACTAAATTTCTTAGCCACTTTTGGAGATTTTTATGGGTTAAGTTGGGGACTAAACTGCTTTTTAGTACTACTTGTCACCCCCAAACTGATGGCCAAACTGAAGTAGTCAATAGAACATTGTCTACTATGCTTAGGGCTGTTTTGAAGAATAATAAGAAAATGTGGGAGGAATGCTTGCCTCATATTGAATTTGCTTATAATCGTTCATTGCATTCTACTACTAAGATGTGCCCTTTTGAAGTTGTGTATGGTTTCCTACCTCGTGCACCTATTGATTTGTTGCCTCTTCCATCTTCGGAGAAGGTTAATTTGGATGCTAAAGAACGTGCTGAATTGATTTTAAAAATGCATGAGTTAACTAAGGAAAACATTGAGCGTATGAGTGCTAAATATAAACTTGCTGGAGATAAGGGTAGAAAACATGTTGTGTTTGCACCTGGAGATCTTGTTTGGTTACATTTGCGTAAGGATAGATTTCCCGATTTGCGCAAATCAAAGCTAATGCCACGTGCTGCTGGTCCCTTTAAGGTGTTGGAGCAACTAAATGATAATGCATATAAACTTGAGCTGCCTGCAGATTTTGGGGTTAGTCCCACTTTTAACATTGCAGATTTGAAGCCTTATTTGGGTGAGGAAGATGAGCTTCCGTCGAGGACGACTTCATTTCATGAAGGGGAGGATGATGAGGACATCAATACCATTGTTACACCCACAGCCCCTACTGCTACATATACTGGACCAATTACTCGAGCTCGCCCACGCCAATTAAATTATCAGGTACTTTCGTTTCTTGGTAATGATTCTAATGTTCATGAGAATATGATGCTGCCTAAATTGGATACATTTGTTTTGCTTACAAATGAAGGGCCTAGCTTGGAGAAGGATGGACATTGGAGCAAGAGCAAGCATGGAGATGATGCCATGCGCAAGGGGAACCAGAACGGAGTTACAAGTGATGATTTCAGGACTTTGAAGCCACCATAAGAGTGCATGAAGCCTTGGACGAAATATACAAGATGCCACTTCATAAATTTCGTCCAGAGGCTATTATAGGTGCTGCATCACCTTTTTATTGGGCCAGGCCCATGTAATTTCGAAATACATAAGTATAGGCAATTTTTAGAGTCCGTATGTGTGGGGAAACAAGAGATAGGGTTGATTTCAGACCCCTCCACCAAGGGCCACGAAATTCCCCTCTCTTCCTCCATATATACAGCCCTTAGGGCCCCGTTTAGACTTTGGGTTTTATTTAGTTAACAGTTAGCCATCGCTGCAACTTCGTGTACTTCGTTTGTGTCCAACGACCAGACCAAGACCGCTTATGAAACCCCACTTTTATCAATACTTCATCCATACTCGCAATATTCAGATTGCTTAATCATATTCTTGCTTGTTCTTCGATTGCTTGTAGGAGTAGACCTTCGTGGTCAGGTTGATCGTGCTCCAGCGTGGTCAATAACCTCTCGGAGTTGGTTTAGCGATTGCTAAGGCGCAACATCGTGCACGTTTGTAGTCGGATCGTCAAAGTCGTCTCCACCAAATCGATAGTTATCATCTCATCGAAAGATCGGGACCCTCACCTCTATCATTACTAAATAACACACTTAACGAGTTCTTGGTATTTTATCTGAGTCTGGCCATTTGGTCTATACGCAGTAACCAACTACGTGGGAAAATTATGGGCACTCGGCGTCATGGTATCAGCCGAAGCCTTCGTGACGTCAGCGACTGAGCGGTGCGCGCTGGGTTGGACCGCATAACGTGACTTCCTTCTTAATGGAGGTTGCTAGGTGTGCTCGCCGGCTGTGTTTGCAACGTGCAGGTGTGCTAAGGGCGATGGGCCCAGACCCCTGTGCGCTTAGGTTTACACCGGCGTGCTGACCTCTCTGTTGTGCCTAGGTGGGCTGCGACGTGCTGATCTTCCGCGGCCGGGCATGACCCCGAAAAGTGTGTCCGGCCAAATGGGATCGAGCGTGTTGGGTTATGTGGTGCACCCCTGCAGGGAAGTTAATCTATTCGAATAGCCGTGTCCCTCGGTAAAAGGACGACCCGGAGTTGTACCTTGACCTTATGACAACTAGAACTGGATACTTAATAAAACACACCCTTTCAAGTGCCAGATATAACCCGGTGATCGCTCTCTAACAGGGCGACGAGGAGGGGATCGCTGGGTAGGATTATTCTATGCGATGCTACTTGGAGGACTTCAGTCTACTCTCTTCTACATGCTGCAAGACGGAGGCTGCCAAAAGCGTAGTCTTCGATAGGATTAGCTATCCCCCTTCTGGCATTCTGCAGTTCAGTCCACCGATATGGCCCTTTACACATATACCCATGCATAAGTAGTGTAGCTCCTTGCTTGCGAGTACTTTGGATGAGTACTCACAGTTGCTTTCTCCCCACTTTTCCCCCTTTCTTTTCTTCCTAGTTGTCGCAACCAGATGCCGGAGCCCAGGAGCCAGACGCCACCGCCGACAACGACTCCTACTACACCGAAGGTGCCTACTACTACGTGCAGCCCGCTGACGACGACCAGGAGTAGTTTAGGAAGATCCCAGGCAGGAGGCATGCGCCTCTTTCGATCTGTATCCCAGTTTGTGCTAGCCTTCTTAAGGCAAACTTGTTTAACTTATGTCTGTACTCAGATATTGTTGCTTTCGCTGACTTGTCTATGATCGAGCACTTGTATTCGAGCCCTCGAGGCCCCTGGCTTGTATTATGATGCTTGTATGACTTATTTATGTTTTAGAGTTGTGTTGTGATATGTTCCCGTGAGTCCCTGATCTTAATCATACACGTTTGCGTGCATGATTAGTGTACGATTGAATCGGGGGCGTCACAAGTTGGTATCAGAGCCGACTGCCTGTAGGAATCCCCCTTTCCAACTCCTTGGCCGAAGTTTAGTCTAGACATTGCAAAACTTTTACTAACATGGCTGTGTGTCTTACGGGCACACGTTGCCATTGGGTGGTAGTAGGATCTTTTATTCCTCGACCTATACTTTGGGACTCTGACATCTCTTCTATTCGGGTTAAATGATTTTACTAACTCTGACTCTAGGTTCTCGATAATACCTTCTTCCGAAGAGCCCCTTATTACAGATGATCGTCTGCTGCATCAGAAGAAGCCGAAGATACTCTCTGATGTTCTCTTGAGACTTTATGGCGTCGCATTTGCAATTCCCCTCCATTGATAAACCCCTATGGATAACCACGTATACTCGCCATTCATACAATGTTTCCCAGTTGATCTTGTTACTACACGATACCCCTAAATTCTCTCTGTTGTTCCGAGAATCCTTTGAGCTTAGTGCCTTGCTGTTCTTTGTCACCTGAATACCCCTACGGATAATTCTCGCACTTACCGAGTATCCACTCATCCCCAGTTGATTCAGTTATTTCACAAAAGTCTTTGTAATACCGTTCGTTCTTATGAAAATCCTCAACAGCCTATTACTCTTGAAAATTCTTGCTTGCTAGCATTATGATTAATCCAATAAGTCTGGTAATCTTATTGGCATCCTTTGTCATTATCATTTAGAGTCTATTGATTCGATATGCTGCGGATGCTTGTAATCCGCAGGATTTATCCTTCCGGCTCAGACATCATTTTAAACATGAGCTGGTTCTCGACCAATTGGATTGCCATTGATTGTACCCCTAAGCATACACAACTTATCTATCCTTAATCAGAGTGTTTGCTTCTGATCCCTTGATTGGAAATCATAATTCTTTTGCATTTGAGGTTTGAATTAGTCAGTTGTTTCTATAGTCTGATCTCCTTGCATTGTTTCTTCCTCTGGTTGAGTACCGATGCTCACCTCAGATCCTTTGAGGACCACCGGATCCTTTGTTGGATTTTATCCGATAGCGTCCTTCATATTCAATCACTTTGTAAGTTCTTTCACCATTGGTAAATCCTATCCTTTGATTGGCCAACCATGCTCTGCTTTCGAGCTGGGTGGTATTTACTATTGAAGCTTGTGGTATATGTTTCCACGATACCCTGACGGGTTGAACCTATGCCTTACTTAATATGTGTGAACTCGGAAGTTTTCACGAGTCATATGCATTTGGTATTTCACCAGGTAAAACTTTCAGCACTAATGCCTTTATCAAAGCAAGAAGTGAATGGAAGGTTATACATTGAAGAAGTGGGAGTCGACCTTGAACCTTGCGTTCATGCCCATGGAAACGATGTATAACTTATCATGGAAGCTGCTGGTAAAAATAATTACCCCCTTGTTATAAGTTCATCTTGTATCCGTGGTTCGATCATTTATGATCGTGGTTTCCGACCATTTTCTCCTTTAAATACCATTTCTCGTGCAAGTTTAAGCACTTGTCTTACAGAGTAATACCCCAGTCCAACCTCTAGTTTGATTTGTCATCGAGTATTACCCCCCTGGTATCTCAAGATTATCACGGAACTGCATAACTTCTTATGAGTTCTTCATCAAGTGCAAAATTCTCATTGATTCCAATTTTTCACGGGCTCTGAGTTATTTAACACTCAAAGACACCGATAACTGACTCGAGTCCGCATCGCGATTAAGCAACTCTTGGTAACCTTCATTACTTACGAGTTTGAACTCAATCATGTCATTCCTAGCCTGTTTGGCTATATCCTTGTCATGCCGATTTTAACTGTGCTACCTGGTCCTCTTCCTAGAGCACAATTTTTGACAATGAGCCAAGCTTACGTCGATCTTTCCTCATCATATCACTTCGCTTTGGACAACAAGCTTTGTTTGGAGTTTGTGTCGTACCCTTGGTTCCATTAACCTTTCGCTTCATCATTCCTTTGACTTGATGTCATCGCCGATTGATTACATCTTCATGAAATCTCTCAACAATTGTGTCATGATCATCATCAGCATTTTGAGCTCTTCCAGGATATCAATTGAGTTCATGATAAGAAATACCATCCTTGCCCTCCATGATTTGTGTTGTCACCGACCACTTTATTGCCTTCCCTCCAACACAAACTTGTTCGTGTTCTGTGTTATACCTTGAGTTCCTTGCTATCCAGCATTTGTTCTTTACCTTTGAGTATTACCATCTTTTATGTCAAGAATGTCATGAGGATTACTCCACCTCTTAAGAATTCTTGGTATAGTGATACTTCTCACCATCACCATTCTTTCTTGGTCCCCGTGTTGATTCCAACAAGTGAACGGTGTTGTTTAGATTCTTTCCTTCTAGCAACCCAATTGCTTTGAAGTTAATGGTCGACCGTTCATTCTTAGACTATTGATTGTTGAATCACCATTCTGACATTGGTCATGCAACCCAACCCATATTTCGGGCGCACCTTTCAACCAATGTTTAATTGTGTATGTTTTCCTTGAGCATAAATCATTATATCATTTGATCTGATAAATGATATCTCCTTGTTCACATAATGGTGGAAATCCATCTTTTGGAAATCTCGGTGAGTTGTCGCTGAGTCCATCAGCCAACTCCTCGCTCTCACATTGGTTTAATGATGAACTCTTGTTTCAGAACTCGCTCTCATAGTTCATTTCCCGAGAATCTTACATTGTCATCTTGTCAATTTATGTTATACCTTTTCTTCTCAGGCATCCTAAGTCGGAGGTATCCTGACACCAATTGAATCTGAATATCGGTCAGATATGATGGTTGGAACATATTTCCAAGAGTTATAACATTGGTCTTTATATGACTCGGTAAGGTGATGTCATGCCTAGCACACTTGGCCGGAGGACCTGTTGTTATAATTTCCTTTTGGCAAGGTTAGTCATTCTTCCGTGAGGAAATTGTAAGACTTATTCTATAAGTTGTTCCTGATGGTTCCTTTTTGTTTCCAAAGTCTGATCTTCACCTGTTGACCATGTCAATGCTATCTCGAAGCATGTCTATAGTGCTCCGATTTTCAATAAGAACATTCGAAGCACAATGCTGTATTTTCTTTATCAATTATCCAAACACCGTTGTATGGGTAATGGCATGAGAATTCTCTCCCCTTTCCTAAAGGGTTTTCTACGTTATATCCCGTCATGTATATCATGCTCTTCTTGCCCTTGGGAAGGATATACCCTTGAAATATGTCTGTATACACATTTTCCCTTCCATTATTCTGTTTAAACCTGATAATTACTTTTCCTTTCCATGGGTTTGTTTAAACCTCCTTATGATCTATATTATATAAGAAGTAATATTTCCCTGCTTATGTAAACACCTCATTGTACCACTCTGTCAGTAAGACCCTGTTGTTATTGTTGATGACATTTCGGTAACCACCGATGGACGAGAACTTTGCCTATTGGTCCGCCTCATTCCACGAGCAGGAAAAATGGTTCTCTTCGTCCCTCGCCCTTGGTACCGACATTGTTGCCGACATAACTGACATGCCACTCTCTGACATGCCTTGCTATCATGACCGTGCAAGATGTCACCGCTCCTAATTTTAACCCACATGGTGGGCCCATAACCCACAGTTCCACAGGATCAAAACCTGACTCTCCTGTTGATAGAGGCAAAGGTGTCCCGTCTTTCGATGAGATGAGGGATATCGCTTTGGTGGAAGTCGACTTTGACGATCCGACTACGAACGTGCGAGGACGTCGCGCCTTAGCAATCGCTAAACCAACTCCGAGAGGTTATTGACCACGCCGGAGCACGATCAACCTGACCACGAGGGTCTGTTTCCTGCGAGCAAACGAAGAACAAGCAAGAAACTAAGATTGCAATCTGGATATTGCGAATATAAGATGAAAGCTTTATTGATCAAGGTGGGGTTCTGTGACGCCTTTGTCTGGTCGTTGAACAGAAACGAAGTACGCGAAGTTGCAGCTATGGCGAACTTTTAATCTAAACAAAACCCAAAGTCTAAACGGTGCCCTAAGGGCTGTATATATGGAGGAAGAGAGGGGGAATTTCGTGGCCCTTGGTGGAGGGGTCCGAAATCAACCCTATCTCTTGTTTCCCCACACATACGGACTCTAAAAATAGCCTATACTTATGTATTTCGAAATTACATGGGCCTGGCCCAATAAAAAGGTGACGCAGCACCTATAATAGCCTCGGGACGAAATTTATGAAGTGGCATCTTGTATATTTCGTCCAAGGCTTCATGCACCCATTATGGTGGCTTCAAAGTCCTGAAATCATCACTTGTAACTCCGTTCTTGTTCCCCTTGCGCATGGCATCATCTCCATGCTTGTTCTTGCTCCAATGTTCATCCTTCTCCAAGCTAGGCCCTTCATTTGTAAGCAAAACAAATGTATCCAATTTAGGCAGCATTATATTCTCATGAACATTAGAATCACTACCAAGAAACGAAAGTACCTGATAATTTAATTGGCGTGCGCGAGCTCTAGTAATTGGTCCCGTATATGTAGCAGTAGGGGCTGTGGGTGTAACAATGGTATTGATGTCCTCATCATCCTCCCCTTCTTGAAATGAAGTCGTCCTCGACGGAAGCTCATCTTCCTCACCCAAATAAGGCTTCAAATCTGCAATGTTAAAAGTGGGACTAACCCCAAAATCTGCAGGCAGCTCAAGTTTATATGCATTATCATTTATTTTCTCTAACACCTTAAAGGGACCATCAGCACGTGGCATTAGCTTTGATTTGCGCAAATCAGGAAATCTATCCTTACGCAAATGTAACCAAACAAGATCTCCAGGTGCAAACACAACATGTTTTCTACCCTTATCTCCAGCAAGTTTATATTTAGCATTCATACGCTCAATGTTTTCCTTAGTTAACTCATGCATTTTTAAAATCAATTCAGCACGTTGTTTAGCATCAAAATTGACCTTCTCTGAAGATGGAAGAGGCAACAAATCAATAGGTGCACGAGGTAGGAAACCATACACAACTTCAAAAGGGCACATCTTAACAGTAGAATGCAATGAACGATTATAAGCAAATTCAATATGAGGCAAACATTCCTCCCACATTTTCTTATTATTCTTCAAAACAGCCCTAAGCATAGTAGACAACGTTCTATTGACTACTTCAGTTTGTCCATCAGTTTGGGGGTGACAAGTAGTACTAAAAAGCAGTTTAGTCCCCAACTTAGCCCATAAACATCTCCAAAAGTGGCTAAGAAATTTAGTACGGTCTGAAACAATAGTATTTGGCACACCATGCAAGCGAATAATTTCACGAAAGAACAAATCGGCAACATTAACAGCATCATCGCTTTTATGACATGGTATGAAGTGTGCCATTTTCGAGAATATATCCACGACAACAAATATGCTATCCCTCCCCTTCTTTGTTCGAGGTAAACCTAAAACAAAGTCCATAGATATATCCTCCCAAGGAACACTAGGTACAGGCAAAGGCATATATAAACCATGAGGATTGAGTCGTGACTTAGCTTTTTGACATGTAGTGCATCGAGCAATAAAACGCTCAACATCCCGTCTCATCTTTGGCCAAAAGAAATGTGTAGCAAGTACGTCTTCCGTCTTCTTCACGCCAAAGTGTCCCATTAATCCTCCTCCATGCACCTCCTGCAACAACAAAAGACGAACGGAGCTAGCTGGAATGCATAGCTTGTTAGCACGAAACACAAATCCATCATTAACGACAAACTTGTTCCACATTCTTCCTTCTTTACAATTCTGCATTACATCTTTAAAATCAGCATCATGCACATATTGATCTTTGATGGTCTCCAAACCAAATATTTTGAAGTCAAGTTGTGAAAGCATAGTATAGCGACGAGACAATGCATCAGCAATAACATTTTCTTTTCCCTTCTTGTGTTTAATGACATAAGGGAAAGTCTCAATAAATTCAACCCATTTAGCATGTCTATGATTCAGTTTAGCTTGATTTTTAATATGTTTCAAAGATACATGATCAGAATGTATAACAAATTCTTTGGGCCATAAATAATGTTGCCATGTTTCTAAAGTCCGAACAAGAGCATATAATTCTTTATCGTAAGTAGAATAATTCAGACTAGGCCCACTCAATTTTTCATAAAAGTATGCAACAGGTTTGCCATCTTGTAATAACACACCTCCTAATCCAATTCCACTAGCATCACATTCAAGCTCAAAAGTCTTATTAGAATCAGGAAGTTGGAGTAAAGGAGCATGTGTCAACTTATCTTTCAATACCGTAAAGGCTTCTTCCTGTGCGGTACCCCACAGAAAAGGCACATCTTTCTTTGTAAGCTCATTGACAGGTGCAGCAATGGTGCTGAAATCTGTCACAAAACGCCTATAGAATCCGGCGAGGCCAAGGAAACTCCTCACTTGTGTGACCGTTTTGGGCTGCGGCCAACTCTCAATAGCTTCAATCTTGGCTTTATCAACTTCAATTCCCTGTGGAGTAACAACATAGCCAAGAAAAGATACTCGGTTGGTGCAAAAGGTGCACTTTCCAAGGTTACCAAACAAACGTGCATCACGTAGAGCAATAAAAACAGCACGTAAATGTTCCAAATGTTCCTCCAAAGATTTGCTATAAATCAATATGTCATCAAAGTAAACTACCACAAATCGTCCAATGAAAGCACGTAAAACTTCGTTCATTAACCTCATGAAAGTACTAGGTGCATTAGTTAACCCAAAAGGCATGACTAACCACTCATATAATCCAAACTTAGTTTTAAATGCTGTTTTCCATTCATCTCCCAATTTCATACGAATTTGATGGTATCCACTACGCAAATCAACTTTGGAGAATATTGTAGAGCCACTCAATTCATACGCGACGTACCATCCTTTTTCGGCACTAAAATGATAGGAACAGCACAAGGACTAAGGGATTCGCGTATATAACCTTTGTCGAGCAGTTCTTGTACTTGACGCATAATCTCCTTCGTCTCCTCTGGATTGGTACGGTATGGTGCACGGTTGGGTAATGATGCACCGGGAATTAAGTCAATTTGATGCTCAATCCCGCGAATAGGTGGTAATCCCGGTGGCACGTCTTGTGGAAAGACGTCAGCGAACTCCTGCAAAATGTTAGTGACAGCAGGAGGCAAAGAGGAAGGCACGTCCTCGAATGAAAATAATGCCTCTTTGCACACAAAAGCATAGCAAACAGATTTGCTAAAATCTAGATCATCAATATCAGATTTGGTGGCAAGTAAACATGCACTTTTCAATTTAATTTCAGAAGCAACACTAGATTGTTTATTATTATTAGGCTGCATTTGTTGCTCAAATTCTTTTGCCACAATCTGATTTTCACTCTTAGTTTTCTCCTGTTTTGCTTTATTAGCTCTATTAATATCATCTTTCAAAATGGAATCAGGAGTCATAGGAAGCAAAGTAATATTTTTATCCTTATGAACAAGAGTATACTAATTGTTTCTACCATGGTGAATAGAATTTTTATCAAATTGCCATGGTCTACCAAGTAATAAGGAACATGCTTGCATAGGTACCACATCACAATCAACATAATCAGCATATGTAGAGATACTAAAATGTACACGAATAGTACGTGTTTCCTTAACCTTGCCGCTGTTGTTGAACCATTGGATGTAGTAAGGATGTGGATGTGGTCTTGCGGTGAGAGATAGCTTCTCCACCATCTCCATGCTAGCCAAGTTGTTGCAACTCCCTCCATCTATGATCACGCGAGCAGAACGTTCCTTCACAACTCCCTTTGTATGGAACAAATTATGCCTCTGATTTTGCTCAGCTTGAGTAACCTGCACACTCAAAACACGTTGAGCAACTAAACATTCATACCTGTCAGCATCTTCAGGAGCCATGTATTGCGACTCATGATCAGAATCGTCTCCACCGTGTTCGTCACGTGTAATAAGAGCCAAAGTCTCCTCATCATAGTCACTAGCGGACTCATACCCACCATCCTTAGTAACAATCATCACACGCTTAGATGGGCATTCTCTCACATAATGACCTCCACCCTTGCAACATCGACAAATAATATCATGTGTTTGCCCTGTTGATTCCATGGATGAAGAAGAGCTCTTTGCAGGCCCAGAAGGTGTGCTCTTGGCAGATAGTGGTGATTGTGCCTGCTTTATTGTATCACGGTTGGAGGTGGCAGCCGACGGAGGCGCCAGTGTAGCAGAACGTGTGGAAGTAGATGATGCACGTGGTGTCCATGATGAAGGTCGACCTGCAGAAAAGTTAGTCCGCGCCAATGCCTGTCGATCCTGCACTTCACGTTCAGCTTTACAAGCAAGATGGAATAAACGAGTGATATTAGTATACTCCTTATAGTCTAGAATGGTCTGAATCTCTCTATTTAATCCACCCAGAAAACGTGCAAGCATAGCTTCATTCTCCTCAACAATACCACATCTAATCATGCCAGTTTGTAATTCCTGATAATATTCTTCTACAGAATTTTTTCCTTGTCTTAAGCGCTGTAATTTTTGAAGCAATTCACGTTGATAATATGGTGGAACCCAACGAGTACGCATAGCAGTTTTCAAAGCAGCCCAAGTAGCGGGAATAGGATATAATCTACAATGTTCAGACCACCATACACATGCAAAACTAGTGAAAGCACAAACAGCAGCAGCAACCCGTCTCTCCTCGGGATATTGTAAACATGTAAAACGTTGTTCAGTTTCTAACTCCCAAGTAAGATATATATCAGGAACATATCTACCCTCAAATGGTGGAATATTCAATTTCAGTTTAGGAATATGGACATCATCTCGTACCTGAGGTGGTGGTGCAGGCCTACCATTACGAATATATACCTGAGGTCGACCTGGTGGTGGTGGTGCTGGTGGCTGCACGTAGTGCTGATTTTGATCAACCTCATCCTCATAATCGCCCGCATACTCATCATCCTCCTGGGTACCAGCAGCAGCAGTAGCAGGGGCCAAAGAAGCATCAACAACATGAACAGCAGCACCAGAAGTTTGGCCATCCTCAATAGGAACACGCTTCGCTCGTCCATACTGATTCGAAAGGATGCGTTGTTGTTGTTGTTGTTGGAGAGGTGCGTTAGGTGCAGCGGGTGGTGGTGGTGGAAGACGCGCGAGCAATTCATTAAACTTGTTATCGAGCTTTGTTTCGAACGTCTTCTCCATGCCATCTATCTTCTCCATGGCCTCTTCAAATCTGTTTAGCACATCTTGCACCTGTCCACTCATCATTTGCTGAAATTTATCATGCAAATCCTTATTCGGCATGTTCTCCCAGTCAGTCTCGTCGGCTTGTGATCCTGGCATGGTTAGCAGCAATAGAAACACACAAGAATATGATCCTACAGACTACTAACAAGAGGTGGTGGTGGGTGTCACAAATCCGTCAAGCAAATCTCAAATTCTTACCAGTTCTTACCCAGCAGCAGGCGGTGATCGGCAACCGTTGTAGTAAAAAACTCTCAAAGCTTGGATAGAGCGATTACCAGGGAGAGTCAAACGCACGACGTAGATGTATGTGGAGCTGGGAAGGCTTATAATATGGTAGCAAAAAGGGTCAGCAATAATCAATTCAGAGATGCAAAGTTGAATAAACGCTCAACGACGGTACTGTGCTGGTCCTAGGCTAGACTGTGCTAGAGACGCGAGCCTAGAACACCAACAAAATCACGGCGCGGCACGTAAACAAGGGAAAATCACACTCTGGAACTCTTTTTTTTCGCTCTTTTTTTTTTGCGCTCCTTTTTTTTTGCGCTCCTCTTTTTTTTGCGCTCCTCTTTTTTTTTGCGAAAAATCACGATAATGGCGAGTGTCTCAAAACTCTTCCCTCGTCAAACTGATAGGATGGGCACGAAATTTTTTTTTCACTTTTTTCGGAAATTAGGGCAGCGACAACGAAAAAGTGCGACCAAAAAATCACTACGATGGCACGTGGCTCAAAAGACTCAGAAAAGCCTAAAAATAGGATAGGGAAAAAAAATTTGCCCGTGAAAATTTTGGCCTAAAAACTGCCCGGGGGTCTCCAGACTCTTTTTTTTTTCCGAGACCTACGCAGGCAAGGAAACACGAATCGGAATTTAGATTGATCTCAAGAACAAACCTAATATGAGAAGAACTCGGATTGGTGGTGGATATATGGTTGTGGTATATGGCAGCGGTGGTGGTATATGGTAGCGGTGGTCGTATATGGATACAGATTGGTGGTGGTATATGGATACGGATTGGTAGTGGTATATGGATATGGATTCAGAGCGGTGGCGGATAAGCAAAAGTGATAGATGGGCGATGATGATGATGCGGCGGCGGCGTGACAACTTATGACCAGAACTCGAAACTCTAAAAGACTAGACTCTAAGACCAGCAACTTGACACGACGATGCAACCGCAAATTCAACAAAGCAAAAACCCTAAAAAGATTATGCAAAGGCTCAGATTGGTTCGGATATGATGAACTAACCCTAATTTTTTTTGTGGCTTTTTTGTGGACTGTAGGTATGAAGAACAGACTCGATCTAATCTACGAAAAACTGTAAAATCTCACTGAGCAACCTGGAAATCTGATACCACTTGATAGAGGCAAAGGTGTCCCGTCTTTCGATGAGATGATGGATATCGCTTTGGTGGAAGTCGACTTTGACGATCCGACTACGAACGTGCGAGGACGTCGCGCCTTAGAAATCGCTAAACCAACTCCGAGAGGTTATTGACCACGCCAGAGCACGATCAACCTGACCACGAGGGTCTGTTTCCTGCGAGCACAACAAGAGGGATCTTTTCACACTTGGAGGGGGAAAAGGAGAGAACAACAAGAACACAACAAGAACACAAAGGGGAAATCACTCCAACAATTCCCGATTACACATCCACTAGAGTAACAACACAAGATCCACAAGTCACAAACACAATCAAAGAAAAGATACAATGGCAAAGTTCATCCCAAATCCAAAGGAGATGGGGGCTTGAAGATAGTCTACTCCTTGAGGAGGTCTTGAAATCCACAAGGATTCTTCCCTAGGGGGTCTTGATTCCACAAGGGAAGGTAGAAAGGAGCAAAGCTAACAAATATCTCATCTAATACTTTGCTAACCCTAAACATGGACCTTTGTACGACTTATATAGGCTTGGGGTCGAAGGAGATGAAGAAGGGCTCGGACAGGAGATCTCAGCCGACCTTCCTGATGAGCCCGTGCGCACAGGGTAAGTTTGGCCCATGCGCACGGGGCCCTGTGCGCATGGTACAAGCCCGTGCGCACGGGGTGCTCTAGCGCAAACTCCCTGAGTAGCCTGTGGGCACGGCGTCTTGGGAGCCCGTGCGCACGGGGTCACCTGGGAACTCCAGTTTTGCTGTTGTAGCACTCCGTCTTGGTCCGCGTGGCCTTGGGGTGGTCCTTCCTCTCCATGGGGGTGCTCTTTAGCCTCATGGTGGTGTTCCTCTTTGTACCTAATGATACATAGCACATTTTGGTGAGGTAGTAAACATGTTCCATCCGTGTCCATATGCAAATCTAGTAGGAAGGAATTCACCTCGGTTTCCAACGCGCGTGCTCTTGCTCTTGTCATAGGTCCATGTAGAGCTTGATGTGTTGGTGTAGAGTCCATGGGGATGATGGAAGGATGCTCCACATCATCTCCCGTCCCTTGGGAGAGATCCGACCTCGGATCGAAAGTTTCATCTCCATGGTATGGCGCGAGGTCCTTGACCTTGAAGATGTCGCTCACATTGTACTTGTCTCGTGGGAAGTCGAACTTGTAGGCGTTGTCGTTGTAGCGTGCTAGAACCTTGAAGGGTCCATCGGCTCGAGGGAGAAGCTTGGACTTGCGTTCGTTGGGGAAGCGGTCCTTGAGAAGGTGTCGCACACTAGATCACCAATGTTGAAGACCATGGGTTGCTTGACGACGTTGAGCTTGGTCGCGAGTCCTTGTTGATGAGGACATCAATACCATTGTTACACCCACAGCCCCTACTGCTACATATACGGGACCAATTACTAGAGCTTGATGAGGACATCAATACCATTGTTACACCCACAGCCCCTACTGCTACATATACGGGACCAATTACTAGAGCTCGCGCACGCCAATTAAATTATCAGGTACTTTCGTTTCTTGGTAATGATTCTAATGTTCATGAGAATATGATGCTGCCTAAATTGGATACATTTGTTTTGCTTACAAATGAAGGGCCTAGCTTGGAGAAGGATGAACATTGGAGCAAGAACAAGCATGGAGATGATGCCATGCGCAAGGGGAACAAGAACGGAGTTACAAGTGATGATTTCAGGACTTTGAAGCCACCATAGTGGGTGCATGAAGCCTTGGACGAAATATACAAGATGCCACTTCATAAATTTCGTTCCGAGGCTATTATAGGTGCTGCGTCACCTTTTTATTGGGCCAGGCCCATGTAATTTCGAAATACATAAGTATAGGCTATTTTTAGAGTCCGTATGTGTGGGGAAACAAGAGATAGGGTTGATTTCGGACCCCTCCACCAAGGGCCACGAAATTCCCCCTCTCTTCCTCCATATATACAGCCCTTAGGGCACCGTTTAGACTTTGGGTTTTGTTTAGATTAAAAGTTCGCCATAGCTGCAACTTCGCGTACTTCGTTTGTGTTCAACGACCAGACAAAGGCGTCACAGAACCCCACCTTGATCAATAAAGCTTTCATCTTATATTCGCAATATCCAGATTGCAATCTTAGTTTCTTGCTTGTTCCTCGTTTGCTCGCAGGAAACAGACCCTCGTGGTCAGGTTGATCGTGCTCCGGCGTGGTCAATAACCTCTCGGAGTTGGTTTAGCGATTGCTAAGGCGCGACGTCCTCGCACGTTCGTAGTCGGATCGTCAAAGTCGACTTCCACCAAAGCGAAACCATCATCTCATCGAAAGACGGGACAGCTTTGCCTCTATCAAGTGGTATCAGATTTCCAGGTTGCTCGATGAGATTTTACAGTTTTTCGTAGATTAGATCGAGTCTGTTCTTCATACCTACAGTCCACGAAAAAGCCACAAAAAAATTAGGGTTAGTTCATCATATCCGAACCAATCTGAGCCTTTGCATAATCTTTTTAGGGTTTTTGCTTTGTTGAATTTGCGGTTGCATCGTCGTGTCAAGTTGCTGGTCTTAGAGTCTAGTCTTTTAGAGTTTCGAGTTCTGGTCATAAGTTGTCACGCCGCCGCCGCACCATCATCATCGCCCATCTACCACTTTTGCTTATCCGCCACCGCTCTGAATCCATATCCATATACCACTACCAATCCGTATCCATATACCACCACCAATCTGTATCCATATACCACCACCGCTACCATATACCACCACCGCTGCCATATACCACAACCATATATCCACCACCAATCCGAGTTCTTCTCATATTAGGTTTGTTCTTGAGATCAATCTAAATTCCGATTCGTGTTTCCTTGCCTGCGTAGGTCTCGGAAAAAAAAAGAGTCTGGAGACCCCCGGGCAGTTTTTAGGCCAAAATTTTCACGGGCAAATTTTTTTTCCCTATCCTATTTTTAGGCTTTTCTGAGTCTTTTGAGCCACGTGCCACCATAGTGATTTTTTGGTCGCACTTTTTCGTCGTCGCTGCCCTAATTTCCGAAAAAAAAAGTGAAAAAAATTTTTCGTGCCCATCCTATCAGTTTGACGAGGGAAGAGTTTTGAGACACTCGCCATTATAGTGATTTTTCGCAAAAAAAAAAGAGGAGCGCAAAAAAAAGGAGCGCAAAAAAAGAGCGAAAAAAAAGAGTTCCAGAGTGTGCTTTTCCCTTGTTTACGTGCCGCGCCGTGATTTTGTTGGTGTTCTAGGCTCGCGTCTCTAGCACAGTCTAGCCTAGGACCAGCACAGTACCGTCGTTGAGCGTTTATTCAACTTTGCATCTCTGAATTGATTATTGCTGACCCTTTTTGCTACCATATTATAAGCCTTCCCAGCTCCACATACATCTACGTCGTGCGTTTGACTCTCCCTGGTAATCGCTCTATCCAAGCTTTGAGAGTTTTTGACTACAACGGTTGCCGATCACCGCCTGCTGCTGGGTAAGAACTGGTAAGAATTTGAGATTTGCTTGACGGATTTGTGACACCCACCACCACCTCTTGTTAGTAGTCTGTAGGATCATATTCTTGTGTGTTTCTATTGCTGCTAACCATGCCAGGATCACAAGCCAACGAGACTGACTGGGAGAACATGACGAATAAGGATTTGCATGATAAATTTCAGCAAATGATGAGTGGACAGGTGCAAGATGTGCTAAACAGATTTGAAGAGGCCATGGAGAAGATAGATGGCATGGAGAAGACGTTCGAAACAAAGCTCGATAACAAGTTTAATGAATTGCTCGCGCGTCTTCCACCACCACCACCCGCTGCACCTAACGCACCTCTCCAACAACAACAACAACAACAACGCATCCTTTCGAATCAGTATGGACGAGCGAAGCGTGTTCCTATTGAGGATGGCCAAACTTCTGGTGCTGCTGTTCATGTTGTTGATGCTTCTTTGGCCCCTGCTACTGCTGCTGCTGGTACCCAGGAGGATGATGAGTATGCGGGCGATTATGAGGATGAGGTTGATCAAAATCAGCACTACGTGCAGCCACCAGCACCACCACCACTAGGTCGACCTCAGGTATATATTCGTAATGGTAGGCCTGCACCACCACCTCAGGTACGAGATGATGTCCATATTCCTAAACTGAAATTGAATATTCCACCATTTGAGGGTAGATATGTTCCTGATATATATCTTACTTGGGAGTTAGAAACTGAACAACGTTTTACATGTTTACAATATCCCGAGGAGAGACGGGTTGCTGCTGCTGTTTGTGCTTTCACTAGTTTTGCATGTGTATGGTGGTCTGAACATTGTAGATTATATCCTATTCCCGCTACTTGGGCTGCTTTGAAAACTGCTATGCGTACTCGTTGGGTTCCACCATATTATCAACGTGAATTGCTTCAAAAATTACAGCGCTTAAGACAAGGAAAAAATTCTGTAGAAGAATATTATCAGGAATTACAAACTGGCATGATTAGATGTGGTATTGTTGAGGAGAATGAAGCTATGCTTGCACGTTTTCTGGGTGGATTAAATAGAGAGATTCAGACCATTCTAGACTATAAGGAGTATACTAATATCACTCGTTTATTCCATCTTGCTTGTAAAGCTGAACGTGAAGTGCAGGATCGACAGGCATTGGCGCAGACTAACTTTTCTGCAGGTCGACCTTCATCATGGACACCACGTGCATCATCTACTTCCACACGTTCTGCTACACCGGCGCCTCCGTCGGCTGCCACCTCCAACCGTGATACAATAAAGTAGGCACAATCACCACTATCTGCCAAGAGCACACCTTCTGGGCCTGCAAAGAGCTCTTCTTCATCCATGGCATCAACAGGGCAAACACATGATATTATTTGTCGACGTTGCAAGGGTGGAGGTCATTATGCGAGAGAATGCCCATCTAAGCGTGTGATGATTGTTACTGAGGATGGTGGGTATGAGTCCGCTAGTGACTATGATGAGGAGACTTTGGCTCTTATTACACGTGACGAACACGGTGGAGACGATTCTGATCATGAGACGCAATACATGGCTCCTGAAGATGCTGACAGGTATGAATGTTTAGTTGCTCAACGTGTTTTGAGTGTGCAGGTTACACAAGCTGAGCAAAATCAGAGGCATAATTTGTTCCATACAAAGGGAGTTGTGAAGGAACGTTCTGTTCGCGTGATCATAGATGGAGGGAGTTGCAACAACTTGGCTAGCATGGAGATGGTGGGAGAAGCTATCTCTCACCACAAGACCACATCCACATCCTTACTACATCCAATGGTTCAACAACAGCGGCAAGGTTAAGGTAACACGTACTGTTCGTGTACATTTTAGTATCTCTACATACGCTGATTATGTTGATTGTGATGTGGTACCTATGCAAGCATGTTCCTTATTACTTGGTAGACCATGGCAATTTGATAAAAATTCTATTCACCATGGTAGAAAGAATCAGTATACTCTTGTTCATAAGGATAAAAATATTACTTTGCTTCCTATGACTCCTGATTCCATTTTGAAAGATGATCTTAATAGAGCTAATAAAGCAAAACAGGAGAAAACTAAGAGTGAAAATCAGATTGTGGCAAAAGAATTTGAGCAACAAATGCAGCCTAATAATAATAAACAATCTAGTGTTGCTTCTGAAATTAAATTGAAAAGTGCATGTTTACTTGCCACCAAATCTGATATTGATGATCTAGATTTTAGCAAATCTGTTTGCTATGCTTTTGTGTGCAAAGAGGCATTATTTTCATTCGAGGACGTGCCTTCCTCTTTCCCTCCTGCTGTCACTAACATTTTGCAGGAGTTCGCTGACGTCTTTCCACAAGACGTGCCACCGGGATTACCACCTATTCGCAGGATTGAGCATCAAATTGACTTAATTCCCGGTGCATCATTACCCAACCGTGCACCATACCGTACCAATCCAGAGGAGACGAAGGAGATTATGCGTCAAGTACAAGAACTGCTCGACAAAGGTTATATACGCGAATCCCTTAGTCCTTGTGCTGTTCCTATCATTTTAGTGCCGAAAAAGGATGGTACGTCGCGTATGTGCGTTGATTGTAGAGGCATTAATAATATTACTATTCGTTATCGTCATCCTATTCCTAGGCTAGATGATATGCTTGATGAATTGAGTGGCTCTACAATATTCTCCAAAGTTGATTTGCGTAGTGGATTCCATCAAATTCGTATGAAATTGGGAGATGAATGGAAAACAGCATTTAAAACTAAGTTTGGATTATATGAGTGGTTAGTCATGCCTTTTGGGTTAACTAATGCACCTAGTACTTTCATGAGGTTAATGAACGAAGTTTTACGTGCTTTCATTGGACGATTTGTGGTAGTTTACTTTGATGACATATTGATTTATAGCAAATCTTTGGAGGAACATTTGGAACATTTACGTGCTGTTTTTATTGCTCTACGTGATGCACGTTTGTTTGGTAACCTTGGAAAGTGCACCTTTTGCACCGACCGAGTATCTTTTCTTGGCTATGTTGTTACTCCACAGGGAATTGAAGTTGATAAAGCCAAGATTGAAGCTATTGAGAGTTGGCCGCAGCCCAAAACGGTCACACAAGTGAGGAGTTTCCTTGGCCTCGCTGGGTTCTATAGGCGTTTTGTGAGAGATTTCAGCACCATTGCTGCACCTCTCAATGAGCTTACAAAGAAAGATGTGCCTTTTCTGTGGGGTACCGCACAGGAAGAAGCCTTCTCGGTATTGAAAGATAAGTTGACACATGCTCCTGTACTCCAACTTCCTGATTTTAATAAGACTTTTGAGCTTGAATGTGATGCTAGTGGAATTGGATTAGGAGGTGTGTTATTACAAGATGGCAAACCTGTTGCATACTTTTATGAAAAATTGAGTGGGCCTAGTCTGAATTATTCTACTTATGATAAAGAATTATATGCTCTTGTTCGGACTTTAGAAACATGGCAACATTATTTATGGCCCAAAGAATTTGTTATACATTCTGATCATGAATCTTTGAAACATATTAAAAGTCAAGCTAAACTGAATCGTAGACATGCTAAATGGGTTGAATTCATTGAGACTTTCCCTTATGTCATTAAACACAAGAAGGGAAAAGAAAATGTTATTGCTGATGCATTGTCTCGTCGCTATACTATGCTTTCACAACTTGACTTCAAAATATTTGGTTTGGAGACCATCAAAGATCAATATGTGCATGATGCTGATTTTAAAGATGTAATGCAGAATTGTAAAGAAGGAAGAATGTGGAACAAGTTTGTCGTTAACGATGGATTTGTGTTTCGTGCTAACAAGCTATGCATTCCAGCTAGCTCCGTTCGTCTTTTGCTGTTGCAGGAGGCGCATGGGGGAGGATTAATGGGACACTTTGGCGTGAAGAAGACGGAGGACGTACTTGCTAAACATTTCTTTTGGCCAAAGATGAGACGGGATGTTGAGCGTTTTGTTGCTCGCTGCACTACATGTCAAAAAGCTAAGTCACGACTCAATCCTCATGGTTTATATATGCCTTTGCCTGTACCTAGTGTTCCTTGGGAGGATATATCTATGGACTTTGTTTTAGGTTTACCTCGAACAAAGAAGGGGAGGGATAGCATATTTGTTGTCGTGGATAGATTCTCGAAAATGGCACACTTTATACCATGTCATAAAAGCGATGATGCTGTTAATGTTGCTGATTTGTTCTTTCGTGAAATTATTCGCTTGCATGGTGTGCCAAATACTATTGTTTCAGATCGTGATACTAAATTTCTTAGCCACTTTTGGAGATGTTTATGGGCTAAGTTGGGGACTAAACTGCTATTTAGTACTACTTGTCACCCCCAAACTGATGGACAAACTGAAGTAGTCAATAGAACATTGTCTACTATGCTTAGGGCTGTTTTGAAGAATAATAAGAAAATGTGGGAAGAATGCTTGCCTCATATTGAATTTGCTTATAATCGTTCATTGCATTCTACTACTAAGATGTGCCCTTTTGAAATTGTGTATGGTTTCCTACCTCGTGCACCTATTGATTTGTTGCCTCTTCCATCTTCGGAGAAGGTTAATTTTGATGCTAAAGAACGTTCTGAATTGATTTTAAAAATGCATGAGTTAACTAAGGAAAACATTGAGAGTATGAATGCTAAATATAAACTTGCTGGAGATAAGGGTAGAAAACATGTTGTGTTTGCACCTGGAGATCTTGTTTGGTTACATTTGCGTAAAGATAGATTTCCTAATTTGCGCAAATCAAAGCTAATGCCACGTGCTGATGGTCCCTTTAAGGTGTTAGAGAAAATAAATGATAATGCATATAAACTTGAGCTGCCTGCAGATTTTGGGGTTAGTCCCACTTTTAACATTGCAGATTTGAAGCCTTATTTGGGTGAGGAAAATGAGCTTCCGTCGAGGACGACTTCATTTCAAGAAGGGGAGGATGATGAGGACATCAATACCATTCTTACACCCACAGCCCCTACTGCTACATATACTGGACCAATTACTAGAGCTCGCGCACGCCAATTAAATTATCAGGTACTTTCGTTTCTTGGTAATGATTCTAATGTTCATGAGAATATGATGCTGCCTAAATTGGATACATTTGTTTTTCTTACAAATGAAAGGCCTAGCTTGGAGAAGGATGGACATTGGAGCAAGAGCAAGCATGGAGATGATGCCATGCGCAAGGGGAACCAGAACGGAGTTACAAGTGATGATTTCAGGACCTTGAAGCCACCATAAGAGTGCATGAAGCCTTGGACGAAATATACAAGATGCCACTTCATAAATTTCGTCCAGAGGCTATTATAGGTGCTGCGTCACCTTTTTATTGGGCCAGGCCCATGTATTTTCGAAATACATAAGTATAGGCTATTTTTAGAGTCCGTATGTGTGGGGAAACAAGAGATAGGGTTGATTTCGGACCCCTCCACCAAGGGCCACGAAATTCCCCCTCTCTTCCTCCATATATACAGCCCTTAGGGCACCGTTTAGACTTTGGGTTTTGTTTAGATTAAAAGTTCGCCATAGCTGCAACTTCGCGTACTTCGTTTGTGTTCAACGACCAGACAAAGGCGTCACAGAACCCCACCTTGATCAATAAAGCTTTCATCTTATATTTGCAATATTCAGATTGCAATCTTAGTTTCTTGCTTGTTCTTCGTTTGCTCGCAGGAAACAGACCCTCGTGGTCAGGTTGATCGTGCTCCGGCGTGGTCAATAACCTCTCGGAGTTGGTTTAGCGATTGCTAAGGCGCGACGTCCTCGCACGTTCGTAGTCGGATCGTCAAAGTCGACTTCCACCAAAGCGATATCCATCATCTCATCGAAAGACGGGACACCTTAGCCTCTATCATTATGTTGATTGTGATGTGGTACCTATGCAAGCATGTTCCTTATTACTTGGTAGACCATGGCAATTTGATAAAAATTCTATTCACCATGGTAGAAACAATCAGTATACTCTTGTTCATAAGGATAAAAATATTACTTTGCTTCCTATGACTCCTGATTCCATTTTGAAAGATGATATTAATAGAGCTAATAAAGCAAAACAGGAGAAAACTAAGAGTGAAAATCAGATTGTGGCAAAAGAATTTGAGCAACAAATGCAGCCTAATAATAATAAACAATCTAGTGTTGCTTCTGAAATTAAATTGAAAAGTGCATGTTTACTTGCCACCAAATCTGATATTGATGATCTAGATTTTAGCAAATCTGTTTGCTATGCTTTTGTGTGCAAAGAGGCATTATTTTCATTCGAGGACGTGCCTTCCTCTTTGCCTCCTGCCGTCACTAACATTTTGCAGGAGATCGCTGACGTCTTTCCACAAGACGTGCCACCGGGATTACCACCTATTCGCGGGATTGAGCATCAAATTGACTTAATTCTCGGTGCATCATTACCCAACCGTGCACCATACCGTACCAATCCAGAGGAGACGAAGGAGATTATGCGTCAAGTACAAGAACTGCTCGACAAAGGTTATATACGCGAATCCCTTAGTCCTTGTGCTGTTCCTATCATTTTAGTGCCGAAAAAGGATGGTACGTCGCGTATGTGCGTTGATTGTAGAGGCATTAATAATATTACTATTTGTTATCGTCATCCTATTCCTAGGCTAGATGATATGCTTGATGAATTGAGTGGCTCTACAATATTCTCCAAAGTTGATTTGCGTAGTGGATACCATCAAATTCGTATGAAATTGGGAGATGAATGGAAAATAGCATTTAAAACTAAGTTTGGATTATATGAGTGGTTAGTCATGCCTTTTGGGTTAACTAATGCACCTAGTACTTTCATGAGGTTAATGAACGAAGTTTTACGTGCTTTCATTGGACGATTTGTGGTAGTTTACTTTGATGACATATTGATTTATAGCAAATCTTTGGAGGAACATTTGGAACATTTACGTGCTGTTTTTATTGCTCTACGTGATGCATGTTTGTTTGGTAACCGTGGAAAGTGCACCTTTTGCACCGACCGAGTATCTTTTCTTGGCTATGTTGTTACTCCACAGGGAATTGAAGTTGATAAAGCCAAGATTGAAGCTATTGAGAGTTGGCCGCAGCCCAAAACGGTCACACAAGTGAGGAGTTTCCTTGGCCTCGCTGGATTCTATAGGCGTTTTGTGAGAGATTTCAGCACCATTGCTGCACCTCTCAATGAGCTTACAAAGAAAGATGTGCCTTTCATGTGGGGTACCGCACAGGAAGAAGCCTTTACGGTATTGAAAGATAAGTTGACACATGCTCCTTTACTCCAACTTCCTGATTTTAATAAGACTTTTGAGCTTGAATGTGATGCTAGTGGAATTGGATTAGGAGGTGTGTTATTACAAGATGGCAAACCTGTTGCATACTTTTCTGAAAAATTGAGTGGGCCTAGTCTGAATTATTCTACTTACGATAAAGAATTATATGCTCTTGTTCGGACTTTAGAAACATGGCAACATTATTTATGGCCCAAAGAATTTGTTATACATTCTGATCATGAATCTTTGAAACATATTAAAAGTCAAGCTAAACTGAATCGTAGACATGCTAAATGGGTTGAATTTATTGAGACTTTCCCTTATGTCATTAAACACAAGAAGGGAAAAGAAAATGTTATTGCTGATGCATTGTCTCGTCGCTATACTATGCTTTCACAACTTGACTTCAAAATATTTGGTTTGGAGACCATCAAAGATCAATATGTGCATGATGCTGATTTTAAAGATGTAATGCAGAATTGTAAAGAAGGAAGAATGTGGAACAAGTTTGTCGTTAATGATGGATTTGTGTTTCGTGCTAACAAGCTATGCATTCCAGCTAGCTCCGTTCGTCTTTTGTTGTAGCAGGAGGCGCATGGAGGAGGATTAATGGGACACTTTGGCGTGGAGAAGACGGAAGACGTACTTGCTACACATTTCTTTTGGCCAAAGATGAGACGGGATGTTGAGCGTTTTATTGCTCGATGCACTACATGTCAAAAAGCTAAGTCACGACTCAATCCTCATGGTTTATATATGCCTTTGCCTATACCTAGTGTTCCTTGGGAGGATATATCTATGGACTTTGTTTTAGGTTTACCTCGAACAAAGAGGGGGAGGGATAGCATATTTGTTGTCGTGGATAGATTCTCGAAAATGGCACACTTTATACCATGTCATAAAAGTGATGATGCTGTTAATGTTGCTGATTTGTTCTTTCGTGAAATTATTCGCTTGCATGGTGTGCCAAATACTATTGTTTCAGATCGTGATACTAAATTTCTTAGCCACTTTTGGAGATGTTTATGGGCTAAGTTGGGGACTAAACTGCTTTTTAGTACTACTTGTCACCCCCAAACTGATGGACAAACTGAAGTAGTCAATAGAACGTTGTCTATTATGCTTAGGGCTGTTTTGAAGAATAATAAGAAAATGTGGGAGGAATGCTTGCCTCATATTGAATTTGCTTATAATAGTTCATTGCATTCTACTATTAAGATGTGCCCTTTTGAAATTGTGTATGGTTTCCTTCCTCGTGCACCTATTGATTTGTTGCTTCTTCCATCTTCGGAGAAGGTTAATTTTGATGCTAAACAACGTGCTGAATTGATTTTAAAAATGCATGAGTTAACTAAGGAAAACATTGAGCGTATGAATGCTAAATATAAACTTGCTGGAGATAAGGGTAGAAAACATGTTGTGTTTGCACCTGGAGATCTTGTTTGGTTACATTTGCGTAAGGATAGATTTCCTGATTTGCGCAAATCAAAGCTAATGCCATGTGCTGATGGTCCCTTTAAGGTGTTAGAGAAAATAAATGATAATGCATATAAACTTGAGCTGCCTGCAGATTTTGGGGTTAGTCCCACTTTTAACATTGCAGATTTGAAGCCTTATTTGGGTGAGGAAGATGAGCTTCCGTCGAGGACGACTTCATTTCAAGAAGGGGAGGATGATGAGGACATCAATACCATTGTTACACCCACATCCCCTACTGCTACATATACGGGACTAATTACTAGAGCTCGCGCACGCCAATTAAATTATCAGGTACTTTCGTTTCTTGGTAATGATTCTAATGTTCATGAGAATATGATGCTGCCTAAATTGGATACATTTGTTTTGCTCACAAATGAAGGGCCTAGCTTGGAGAAGGATGAACATTGGAGCAAGAACAAGCATGGAGATGATGCCATGCGCAAGGGGAACAAGAACGGAGTTACAAGTGATGATTTCAGGACTTTGAAGCCACCATAGTGGGTGCATGAAGCCTTGGACGAAATATACAAGATGCCACTTCATAAATTTCGTCCCGAGGCTAATATAGGTGCTGCGTCACCTTTTTATTGGGCCAGGCCCATGTAATTTCGAAATACATAAGTATAGGCTATTTTTAGAGTCCGTATGTGTGGGGAAACAAGAGATAGGGTTGATTTCGGACCCCTCCACCAAGGGCCACGAAATTCCCTCTCTTCCTCCATATATACAGCCCTTAGGGCACCGTTTAGACTTTGGGTTTTGTTTAGATTAAAAGTTCGCCATAGCTACAACTTCGCGTACTTCATTTGTGTTCAACGACCAGACAAAGGCGTCACAGAACCCCACCTTGATCAATAAAGCTTTCATCTTATATTCGCAATATCCAGATTGCAATCTTAGTTTCTTGCTTGTTCTTCGTTTGCTCGCAGGAAACAGACCCTCGTGGTCAGGTTGATCGTGCTCCGGCGTGGTCAATAACCTCACGGAGTTGGTTTAGCGATTGCTAAGGCGCGATGTCCTCGCACGTTCGTAGTCGGATCGTCAAAGTCGACTTCCACCAAAGCGATATCCATCGTCTCATCGAAAGACGGGACACCTTTGCCTCTATCAGAGGTCGCGCACACCAATTAAATTATCAGGTACTTTCGTTTCTTGGTAATGATTCTAATGTTCATGAGAATATGATGCTGCCTAAATTGGATACATTTGTTTTGCTTACAAATGAAGGGCCTAGCTTGGAGAAGGATGAACATTGGAGCAAGAACAAGCATGGAGATGATGCCATGTGCAAGGGGAACAAGAACGGAGTTACAAGTGATGATTTCAGGACTTTGAAGCCACCATAATGGGTGCATGAAGCCTTGGACGAAATATACAAGATGCCACTTCATAAATTTCGTCCCGAGGCTAATATAGGTGCTGCGTCACCTTTTTATTGGGCCAGGCCCATGTAATTTCGAAATACATAAGTATAGGCTATTTTTAGAGTCCGTATGTGTGGGGAAACAAGAGATAGGGTTGATTTCGGACCCCTCCACCAAGGGCCACGAAATTCCCTCTCTTCCTCCATATATACAGCCCTTAGGGCACCGTTTAGACTTTGGGTTTTGTTTAGATTAAAAGTTCGCCATAGCTACAACTTCGCGTACTTCATTTGTGTTCAACGACCAGACAAAGGCGTCACAGAACCCCACCTTGATCAATAAAGCTTTCATCTTATATTCGCAATATCCAGATTGCAATCTTAGTTTCTTGCTTGTTCTTCGTTTGCTCGCAGGAAACAGACCCTCGTGGTCAGGTTGATCGTGCTCCGGCGTGGTCAATAACCTCACGGAGTTGGTTTAGCGATTGCTAAGGCGCGATGTCCTCGCACGTTCGTAGTCGGATCGTCAAAGTCGACTTCCACCAAAGCGATATCCATCGTCTCATCGAAAGACGGGACACCTTTGCCTCTATCAGAGGTCGCGCACACCAATTAAATTATCAGGTACTTTCGTTTCTTGGTAATGATTCTAATGTTCATGAGAATATGATGCTGCCTAAATTGGATACATTTGTTTTGCTTACAAATGAAGGGCCTAGCTTGGAGAAGGATGAACATTGGAGCAAGAACAAGCATGGAGATGATGCCATGTGCAAGGGGAACAAGAACGGAGTTACAAGTGATGATTTCAGGACTTTGAAGCCACCATAATGGGTGCATGAAGCCTTGGACGAAATATACAAGATGCCACTTCATAAATTTCGTCCCGAGGCTATTATAGGTGCTGCGTCACCTTTTTATTGGGCCAGGCCCATGTAATTTCGAAATACATAAGTATAGGCTATTTTTAGAGTCCGTATGTGTGGGGAAACAAGAGATAGGGTTGATTTCGGACCCCTCCACCAAGGGCCACGAAATTCCCTCTCTTCCTCCATATATACAGCCCTTAGGGCACCGTTTAGACTTTGGGTTTTGTTTAGATTAAAAGTTCGCCATAGCTACAACTTCGCGTACTTCATTTGTGTTCAACGACCAGACAAAGGCGTCACAGAACCCCACCTTGATCAATAAAGCTTTCATCTTATATTCGCAATATCCAGATTGCAATCTTAGTTTCTTGCTTGTTCTTCGTTTGCTCGCAGGAAACAGACCCTCGTGGTCAGGTTGATCGTGCTCCGGCGTGGTCAATAACCTCACGGAGTTGGTTTAGCGATTGCTAAGGCGCGACGTCCTCGCACGTTCGTAGTCGGATCGTCAAAGTCGACTTCCACCAAAGCGATATCCATCGTCTCATCGAAAGACGGGACACCTTTGCCTCTATCAGAGCTCGCGCACACCAATTAAATTATCAGGTACTTTCGTTTCTTGGTAATGATTCTAATGTTCATGAGAATATGATGCTGCCTAAATTGGATACATTTGTTTTGCTTACAAATGAAGGGCCTAGCTTGGAGAAGGATGAACATTGGAGCAAGAACAAGCATGGAGATGATGCCATGTGCAAGGGGAACAAGAACGGAGTTACAAGTGATGATTTCAGGACTTTGAAGCCACCATAATGGGTGCATGAAGCCTTGGACGAAATATACAAGATGCCACTTCATAAATTTCGTCCCGAGGCTATTATAGGTGCTGTGTCACCTTTTTATTGGGCCAGGCCCATGTAATTTCGAAATACATAAGTATAGGCTATTTTTAGAGTCCGTATGTGTGGGGAAACAAGAGATAGGGTTGATTTCGGACCCCTCCACCAAGGGCCACGAAATTCCCCTCTCTTCCTCCATATATACAGCCCTTAGGGCACCGTTTAGACTTCGGGTTTTGTTTAGATTAAAAGTTCGCCATAGCTGCAACTTCGCGTACTTTGTTTGTGTTCAACGACCAGACAAAGGCGTCACAGAACCCCACCTTGATCAATAAAGCTTTCCTCTTATATTCGCAATATCCAGATTGCAATCTTAGTTTCTTGCTTGTTCTTCGTTTGCCTACAGGAAACAGACCTTCGTGGTTAGGTTGATCGTGCTCCGGCGTGGTCAATAACCTCTCGGAGTTGGTTTAGCGATTGCTAAGGCGCGACGTCCTCGCACGTTCGTAGTCGGATCGTCAAAGTCGACTTCATCCAAAACGATAGCCACCATCTCATCGAAAGACGGGACACCTTTGCCCCTATCAAGTGGTATCAGATTTCCAGGTTGCTTGGTGAGATTTTACAGTTTTTCGTAGTTTAGATCGAGTCTGTTCTTCATACCTATAGTCCACGAAAAAGCCAAGAAAAAAAAATTAGGGTTAGTTCATCGCATCCGAACCAATCTGAGCCTTTGCATAATCTTTTCTGTATTTGCTTTGTTGAATTTGCGGTTGCATCGTCGTGTCAAGTTGCTGGTCTTAGCGTCTAGTCTTTTAGAGTTTCGAGTTCTGTTCACAGTTGTCACGTCGCTGCTGCCATATATCACCACCGCATCATCATCGTCCTTGCCATATACCACCACCACATATTCACCGCCTATCCGAATCCATATACGCCACCACATATCCGCCGCCATCACGCCAATCCGAGTTCGCCTGCAACATATATCCGCCACCTGTCCATGTTCCACCAGATTTATCTCCGCCACCAGTCCGAGTTCCACCAGATTCATCTCCGCCACCAGTCCTAGTCCGAGTCCAGTAATTGTTGCATTGTTCTCGATTTGCAGATCACGCGATACTCCGAGTCGTGACAGAGAAGGACTCCCCAACTTCCGAGCCATCCGCAGAAGAAAAATAGTTCCAATTTCAAAAAAAAAGTCTAGAAAATTCTGGCTAGGAAGTTTTTAGACCATTTGTAGACTTTTTTGAAAAAAATTTGTTGCGGAGAAAAAAAAAGTGCAAAAAAAAGAGAAAAAAAATTCAGAGCGTGCTCCTCCCTTGTTTACGTGCCGCGCCGTGATTTTGTTGGTGTTCTAGGCTCGCGTCTCTAACACAGTCTAGCCTAGGACCAGCACAGTACCGTCGTTGAGCGTTTATTCAACTTTGCATCTCTGAATTGATTATTGCTGACCCTTTTTGCTACCATATTATAAGCCTTCCCAGCTCCACATACATCTACGTCGTGCGTTTGACTCTCCCTGGTAATCGCTCTATCCAAGCTTTGAGAGTTTTGACTACAACGGTTGCCGATCACCGCCTGTTGCTGGGTAAGAACTGGTAAGAATTTGAGTTTTGCTTGACGGATTTGTGACACCCACCACCACCACTTGTTCGTAGTCTATAGGATCATATTCTTGTGTGTTTCTATTGCTGCTAACCATGCCAGGATCACAAGCCGACGAGATTGACTGGGAGAATTTATCGAACAAGGAGCTTCATGATAAGTTTCAGCAAATGATGACTGAACAGGTGCAAGATGTGCTGAACAATTTTGAAGAGGCCATGGAGAAGATCACTGGCCTTGAGAAGACGTTCGAAACAAAGCTCGATAACAAGTCTAATGAATTGCTCGCGTGTCTTCCACCACCACCACCCGCTGCACCTAACGCACCTCTCCAACAACAACAACAACGACTACCTCCACGTCGCGAAACAGACCTTCGCCGAGCGAGCCGTGTTCCTCTTGCGTTTGGCCAAACTGTTGGTGCTGCTGTTGATACTTCTGTGGATCCTGCTGCTGATGCGGAGGAGGATGATTATGTGGGAGATTATGAGGATGAGGTTGATCAAAATCAGCACTACGTGCAGCCACCTGCACCACCACCAGCAGGTCGACCTCAGGTATATATTCGTAATGGTAGGCCTGCACCACCACCTCAGGTACGAGATGATGTCCATATTCCTAAACTGAAATTGAATATTCCACCATTTGAGGGTAGATATGTTCCTGATATATATCTTACTTGGGAGTTAGAAACTGAACAACGATTTACATGTTTACAATATCCTGAGGACAGACGGGTTGCTGCTGCTGTTTGTGCTTTCACTAGTTTTGCATGTGTATGGTGGTCTGAACATTGTAGATTATATCCTATTCCAACTACTTGGGCTGCTTTGAAAACTGCTATGCGTACTTGTTGGGTTCCACCATATTATCAACGTGAATTGCTTCAAAAATTACAGCGCTTAAGACAAGGAAAAAATTCTGTATAAGAATATTATCAGGAATGATTAGATGTGGTATTGTTGAGGAGAATGAAGCTATGCTTGCACGTTTTCTGGGTGGATTAAATAGAGAGATTCAGACCATTCTAGACTATAAGGAGTATACTAATATCACTCGTTTATTCCATCTTGCTTGTAAAGCTGAACGTGAAGTGCAGGATCGACAAGCATTGGCGCGAACTAACTTTTCTGCAGGCCGACCTTCATCATGGACACCGCGTGCATCTTCTACTTCAACTGCACTAGCACCTCAGTCACGTGCCTCCTCCAGTCATGATACAAGAAAACAGGCACAACCACCATTATCTGCCAAGAGCGCACCTGCTGGGCCTGCACAGAGTTCTTCTTCTTCCATGGCATCAACAGGGCACACAAGTGATATTATTTGTCGTCGTTGTAAGGGAGGAGGTCATTATGCGAGAGAATGCAACTCTCCGCGTGTGATGATTGCTACCGGGGATGGTGGATATGAGTCCGCTAGTGACTATGATGAGGAGACTTTGGCTCTTATTACACGTGAAGAACATGGTGGAGATGATTCTGATCATGAGACGCAATACATGGCTCCTGAAGACGCTGATAGGTATGAATGTTTAGTTGCTCAACGTGTTTTGAGTGTGCAGGTCACACAAGCTGAGCAAAATCAGAGGCACAATTTGTTCCATACCAAGGGAGTTGTGAAAGAACGTTCTGTGCGCATCATCATAGATGGAGGGAGCTGCAACAACTTGGCTAGCATGGAGATGGTGGAGAAGCTTTCTCTCACCACAAGACCACATCCACATCCTTACTACATCCAATGGTTCAACAACAGTGGCAAGGTTAAGGTAACACGTACTGTTCGTGTGCATTTTAGTATATCTACATATGATGATTATGTTGATTGTGATGTGGTACCTATGCAAGCATGTTCCTTATTACTTGGTAGACCATGGCAATTTGATAAAAATTCTGTACACCATGGTAGAAACAATCACTATACTCTTGTTCATAAGGATAAAAATATTACTTTGCTTCCTATGACTCCTGATTCTATTTTGAAAGATGATATTAATAGAGCTAATAAAGCAAAACAAGAGAAGAATAATAGTGAAAATCAGATTGTGGCAAAAGAATTTGAGCAACAAATGAAGCCTAAAAATAAACCATCTAGTGTTGCTTCTGAAATTAAATTGAAAAGTGCATGTTTATTTGCCACCAAATCTGATATTGATGAGCCAGATTTCAGCAAATCTGTTTGCTATGCTTTTGTGTGCAAAGAGGCATTATTTTCAATCGAGGACGTGCCTTCCTCTTTGCCTCCTGCTATCACTAACATTTTGCAGGAGTTCGCTGACGTCTTTCCACAAGACGTGCCACCGGGATTACCACCTATTCGAGGGATTGAGCATCAGATCGACTTAATTCCCGGTGCTTCACTGCCAAACCGTGCACCATACCGTACCAATCCAGAGGAGACGAAGGAGATTATGCGTCAAGTACAAGAGCTTCTCGACAAAGGTTATATACGCGAATCCCTTAGTCCTTGTGCTCTTCCTATTATTCTAGTGCCAAAAAAGGATGGTACATCGCGTATGTGTGTTGATTGTAGAGGCATTAATAATATTACTATTCGTTATTGTCATCCTATTCCTAGGCTAGATGATATGCTTGATGAATTGAGTGGCTCTACAATATTCTCCAAAGTTGATTTGCGTAGTGGATACCATCAAATTCGTATGAAATTGGGGGATGAATGGAAAACAACATTTAAAACTAAGTTTGGATTATATGAGTGGTTAGTCATGCCTTTTGGGTTAACTAATGCGCCTAGTACTTTCATGAAACTAATGAACGAAGTTTTACGTGCTTTCATTGGACGATTTGTGGTAGTCTATTTTGATGATATACTGATTTATAGCAGATCTTTGGAAGAACATTTGGAACATTTACGTGCTGTTTTTATTGCTCTACGTGATGCACGTTTGTTTGGTAACCTTGGGAAGTGCACCTTTTGCACCGACCAAGTATCTTTTCTTCGCTATGTTGTTACTCCACAGGGAATTGAAGTTGATAAAGCCAAGATTGAAGCTATTGAGAGTTGGCCGCAACCCAAAACGGTCACACAAGTGAGGAGTTTTCTTGGCCTCGCTGGATTCTATAGGCGTTTTGTGAGAGATTTCAGCACCATTGCTGCACCTCTCAATGAGCTTACAAAGAAAGATGTGCCTTTTCTTTGGGGTACCGCACAGGAAGAAGCCTTCTCGGTATTAAAAGATAAGTTGTGATGAGGACATCAATACCATTGTTACACCCACAGCAGCTACTGCTACATATACTGGACCAATTACTAGAGCTCGCGCACGCCAATTAAATTATCAGGTACTTTCGTCTCTTGGTAATGATTCTAATGTTCATGAGAATATGATGCTACCTAAATTGGATACATTTGTTTTGGTTACAAACGAAGGGCCTAGCTTGGAGAAGGATGGGCATTGGAGCAAGAACAAGCATGGAGATGATGCCATGCGCAAGGGGAACCAGAACGGAGTTACAAGTGATGATTTCAGGACTTTGAAGCCACCATAATGGGTGCATGAAGCCTTGGACGAAATGTACAAGATGCCACTTCATAAATTTCGTCCCGAGGCTATTATAGGTGCTGCGTCACCTTTTTATTGGGCCAGGCCCATGTAATTTCGAAATACATAAGTATTGGCTATTTTTAGAGTCCGTATGTGTGGGGAAACAAGAGATAGGGTTGATTTCGGACCCCTCCACCAAGGGTCACGAAATTCCCCCCCTCTTCCTCCATATATACAGCCCTTAGGGCATCGTTTAGACTTTGGGTTTTGTTTAGATTAAAAGTTCGCCATAGTTGCAACTTCGCGTACTTCATTTGTGTTCAACGACCAGACAAAGGCGTCACAGAACCCCACCTTGATCAATAAAGCTTTCATCTTATATTCGCAATATCCAGATTGCAATCTCAGTTTCTTGCTTGTTCTTCGTTTGCTCGCAGGAAACAGACCCTCGTGGTCAGGTTGATCGTGCTCCGGCGTGGTCAATAACCTCTCGGAATTGGTTTAGCGATTGCTAAGGCGCGATGTCCTCGCACGTTCGTAGTCGGATCGTCAAAGTCGACTTCCACCAAAGCGAAATCCATCATCTCATCGAAAGACGGGACAGCACGATCAACCAATCAGTTTGATACCTCATCGAAAGACGGGACACCTTTGCCTCTATCCCGTCTTTTGATGAGATGAGATGATGGATATCGCTTAGGTGGAAGTCGACTTTGACGATCCGACTACGAACGTGCGAGGACGTCGCGCCTTAGCAATCGCTAAACCAACTCCGAGAGGTTATTGACCACGTCGGAGCACAATCAACCTGACCACGAGGGTCTGTTTCCTGCGAGCAAACGAAGAACAAGCAAGAAACTAAGATTGCAATCTGGATATTGCGAATATAAGATGAAAGCTTTATTGATCAAGGTGGGGTTCTGTGACGCCTTTGTCTGGTCGTTGAACACAAACGAAGTACGCGAAGTTGCAGCTATGGCGAACTTTTAATCTAAACAAAACCCAAAGTCTAAACGGTGCCCTAAGGGCTGTATATATGGAGGAAGAGAGGGGGAATTTCGTGGCCCTTGGTGGAGGGGTCCGAAATCAACCCTATCTCTTGTTTCCCCACACATACGGACTCTAAAAATAGCCTATACTTATGTATTTCGAAATTACATGGGCCTGGCCCAATAAAAAGGTGACGCGGCACCTATAATAGCCTCGGGACGAAATTTATGAAGTGGCATCTTGTATATTTCGTCCAAGGCTTCATGCACCCATTATGGTGGCTTCAAAGTCCTGAAATCATCACTTGTAACTCCGTTCTTGTTCCCCTTGCGCATGGCATCATCTCCATGCTTGTTCTTGCTCCAATGTTCATCCTTCTCCAAGCTAGGCCCTTCATTTGTAAGCAAAACAAATGTATCCAATTTAGGCAGCATCATATTCTCATGAACATTAGAATCATTACCAAGAAACAAAAGTACCTGATAATTTAATTGGCGTGCGCGATCTCTAGTAATTGGTCCCGTATATGTAGTAGTAGGGGCTGTATGTGTAACAATGGTATTGATGTCCTCATCATCCTCCCCTTCTTGAAATGAAGTCGTCCTCGACGGAAGCTCATCTTCCTCACCCAAATAAGGCTTCAAATCTGCAATGTTAAAAGTGGGACTAACCCCAAAATCTGCAGGCAGCTCAAGTTTATATGCATTATCATTTATTTTCTCTAACACCTTAAAGGGACCATCAGCACGTGGCATTAGCTTTGATTTGCGCAAATCAGGAAATCTATCCTTACGCAAATGTAACCAAACAAGATCTCCAGGTGCAAGCACAACATGTTTTCTACCCTTATCTCCAGCAAGTTTATATTTAGCATTCATACGCTCAATGTTTTCCTTAGTTAACTCATGCATTTTTAAAATCAATTCAGCACGTTGTTTAGCATCAAAATTAATCTTCTCCGAAGATGGAAGAGGCAACAAATCAATAGGTGCACGAGGTATGAAACCATACACAACTTCAAAAGGGCACATCTTAGTAGTAGAATGCAATGAACGATTATAAGCAAATTCAATATGAGGCAAGCATTCCTCGCACATTTTCTTATTATTCTTCAAAACAGTCCTAAGCATAGTAGACAATGTTCTATTGACTACTTCAGTTTGTCCATCAGTTTGGGGGTGACAAGTAGTACTAAAAAGCAGTTTAGTCCCCAACTTAGCCCATAAACATCTCCAAAAGTGGCTAAGAAATTTAGTATCACGATCTGAAACAATAGTATTTGGCACACCATGCAAGCGAATAATTTCACGAAAGAACAAATTAGCAACATTAACAGCATCATCGCTTTTATGACATGGTATAAAGTGTGCCATTTTCGAGAATCTATCCACGACAACAAATATGCTATCCCTCCCCTTCTTTGTTCGAGGTAAACCTAAAACAAAGTCCATAGATATATCCTCCCAAGGAACACTAGGTACAGGCAAAGGCATATATAAACCATGAGGATTGAGTCGTGACTTAGCTTTTTGACATGTAGTGCAGCGAGCAATAAAACGCTCAACATCCCGTCTCATCTTTGGCCAAAAGAAATGTGTAGCAAGTACGTCCTCCGTCTTCTTCACGCCAAAGTGTCCCATTAATCCTCCTCCATGCGCCTCCTGCAACAACAAAAGACGAACGGAGCAAGCTGGAATGCATAGCTTGTTAGCACGAAATACAAATCCATCGTTAACGACAAACTTGTTCCACATTCTTCCTTCTTTACAATTCTGCATTACATCTTTAAAATCAGCATCATGCACATATTGATCTTTGATGGTCTCCAAACCAAATATTTTGAAGTCAAGTTGTGAAAGCATAGTATAGCGACGAGACAATGCATCAGCAATAACATTTTCTTTTCCCTTCTTGTGTTTAATGACATAAGGGAAAGTCTCAATAAATTCAACCCATTTAGCATGTCTACGATTCAGTTTAGCTTGACTTTTAATATGTTTCAAAGATTCATGATCAGAATGTATAACAAATTCTTTGGGCCATAAATAATGTTGCCATGTTTCTAAAGTCCGAACAAGAGCATATAATTCTTTATCGTAAGTAGAATAATTCAGACTAGGCTCACTCAATTTTTCAGAAAAGTATGCAACAGGTTTGCCATCTTGTAATAACACACCTCCTAATCCAATTCCACTAGCATCACATTCAAGCTCAAAAGTCTTATTAAAATCAGGAAGTTGGAGTAAAGGAGCATGTGTCAACTTATCTTTCAATACCGTAAAGGCTTCTTCCTGTGCGGTACCCCACAGAAAAGGCACATCTTTCTTTGTAAGCTCATTGAGAGGTGCAGCAATGGTGCTGAAATTTCTCACAAAACGCCTATAGAATCCAGCGAGGCCAAGGAAACTCCTCACTTGTGTGACCATTTTGGGCTGCGGCCAACTCTCAATAGCTTCAATCTTGGCTTTATCAACTTCAATTCCCTGTGGAGTAACAACATAGCCAAGAAAAGATACTCGGTCGGTGCAAAAGGTGCACTTTCCAAGGTTACCAAACAAACGTGCATCACGTAGAGCAATAAAAACAGCACGTAAATGTTCCAAATGTTCCTCCAAAGATTTGCTATAAATCAATATGTCATCAAAGTAAACTACCACAAATAGTCCAATGAAAGCACGTAAAACTTCGTTCATTAACCTCATGAAAGTACTAGGTGCATTAGTTGACCCAAAAGGCATGACTAACCACTCATATAATCCAAACTTAGTTTTAAATGCTGTTTTCCATTCATCTCCCAATTTCATACGAATTTGATGGTATCCACTACGCAAATCGACTTTAGAGAATATTGTAGAGCCACTCAATTCATCAAGCATATCATCTAGCCTAGGAATAGGATGACGATAACGAATAGTAATATTATTAATGCCTCTACAATCAACGCACATACGCGACGTACCATCCTTTTTCGGCACTAAAATGATAGGAACAGCACAAGGACTAAGGGATTCGCGTATATAACCTTTGTCGAGCAGTTCTTGTACTTGACGCATAATCTCCTTCGTCTCCTCTGGATTGGTACGGTATGGTGCACGGTTGGGTAATGATGCACCGGGAATTAAGTCAATTTGATGCTCAATCCCGCGAATAGGTGGTAATCCCGGTGGCACGTCTTGTGGAAAGATGTCAGCGAACTCCTGCAAAATGTTAGTGACAGCAGGAGGCAAAGAGGAAGGCACGTCCTCGAATGAAAATAATGCCTCTTTGCACACAAAAGCATAGCAAACAGATTTGCTAAAATCTAGATCATCAATATCAGATTTGGTGGCAAGTAAACATGCACTTTTCAATTTAATTTTAGAAGCAACACTAGATTGTTTATTATTATTAGGCTGCATTTGTTGCTCAAATTCTTTTGCCACAATCTGATTTTCACTCTTAGTTTTCTCCTGTTTTGCTTTATTAGCTCTATTAATATCATCTTTCAAAATGGAATCAGGAGTCATAGGAAGCAAAGTAATATTTTTATCCTTATGAACAAGAGTATACTGATTGTTTCTACCATGGTGAATAGAATTTTTATCAAATTGCCATGGTCTACCAAGTAATAAGGAAGATGCTTGCATAGGTACCACATCACAATCAACATAATCAGCATATGTAGAGATACTAAAATGCACACGAACAGTACGTGTTACCTTAACCTTGCCGCTGTTGTTGAACCATTGGATGTAGTAAGGATGTGGATGTGGTCTTGTGGTGAGAGATAGCTTCTCCACCATCTCCATGCTAGCCAAGTTGTTGCAACTCCCTCCATCTATGATCACACGAACAGACTGTTCCTTCACAACTCCCTTTGTATGGAACAAATTATGCCTCTGATTTTGCTCAGCTTGTGTAACCTGCACGCTCAAAACACGTTGAGCAACTAAACATTCATACCTGTCAACATCTTCAGGAGCCATGTATTGCGTCTCATGATCAGAATCGTCTCCACCGTGTTCGTCACATGTAATAAGAGCCAAAGTCTCCTCATCATAGTCACTAGCGGACTCATACCCACCATCCTCAGTAACAATCATCACACGCTTAGATGGGCATTCTCTCGCATAATTACCTCCACCCTTGCAACGTCGACAAATAATATCATGTGTTTGCCCTGTTGATGCCATGGATGAAGAAGAGCTCTTTGCAGGCCCAGAAGGTGTGCTCTTGGCAGATAGTGGTGATTGTGCCTACTTTATTGTATCACGGTTGGAGGTGGCAGCCGACAGAGGCGCCGGTGTAGCAGAACGTGTGGAAGTAGATGATGCACGTGGTGTCCATGATGAAGGTCGACCTGCAGAAAAGTTAGTCCGCGCCAATGCCTGTCGATCCTGCACTTCACGTTCAGCTTTACAAGCAAGATGGAATAAACGAGTGATATTAGTATACTCCTTATAGTCTAGAATGGTCTGAATCTCTCTATTTAATCCACCCAGAAAACGTGCAAGCATAGCTTCATTCTCCTCAACAATACCACATCTAATCATGCCAGTTTGTAATTCCTGATAATATTCTTCTACAGAATTTTTTCCTTGTCTTAAGCGCTGTAATTTTTGAAGCAATTCACGTTGATAATATGGTGGAACCCAACGAGTACGCATAGCAGTTTTCAAAGCAGCCCAAGTAGCGGGAATAGGATATAATCTACAATGTTCAGACCACCATACACATGCAAAACTAGTGAAAGCACAAACAGCAGCAGCAACCCGTCTCTCCTCGGGATATTGTAAACATGTAAAACGTTGTTCAGTTTCTAACTCCCAAGTAAGATATATATCAGGAACATATCTACCCTCAAATGGTGGAATATTCAATTTCAGTTTAGGAATATGGACATCATCTCGTACCTGAGGTGGTGGTGCAGGCCTACCATTACGAATATATACCTGAGGTCGACCTGGTGGTGGTGGTGCTGGTGGCTGCACGTAGTGCTGATTTTGATCAACCTCATCCTCATAATCGCCCGCATACTCATCATCCTCCTGGGTACCAGCAGCAGCAGTAGCAGGGGTCAAAGAAGCATCAACAACATGAACAGCAGCACCAGAAGTTTGGCCATCCTCAATAGGAACACGCTTCGCTCGTCCATACTGATTCGAAAGGATGCGTTGTTGTTGTTGTTGTTGTTGTTGGAGAGGTGCGTTAGGTGCAGCGGGTGGTGGTGGTGGAAGACGCGCGAGCAATTCATTAAACTTGTTATCGAGCTTTGTTTCGAACGTCTTCTCCATGCCATCTATCTTCTCCATGGCCTCTTCAAATCTGTTTAGCACATCTTGCACCTGTCCACTCATCATTTGCTGAAATTTATCATGCAAATCCTTATTCGTCATGTTCTCCCAGTCAGTCTCGTCGGCTTGTGATCCTGGCATGGTTAGTAGCAATAGAAACACACAAGAATATGATCCTACAGACTACTAACAAGAGGTGGTGGTGGGTGTCACAAATCCGTCAAGCAAATCTCAAATTCTTACCAGTTCTTACCCAGCAGCAGGCGGTGATCGGCAACCTTTGTAGTCAAAAACTCTCAAAGCTTGGATAGAGCGATTACCAGGGAGAGTCAAACGCACGACGTGGATGTATGTGGAGCTGGGAAGGCTTATAATATGGTAGCAAAAAGGGTCAGCAATAATCAATTCAGAGATGCAAAGTTGAATAAACGCTCAACGACGGTACTGTGCTGGTCCTAGGCTAGACTGTGCTAGAGACGCGAGCCTAGAACACCAACAAAATCACGGCGCGGCACGTAAACAAGGGAAAAGCACACTCTCGAACTCTTTTTTTTCGTTCTTTTTTTTTGCGCTCCTTTTTTTTTGCGCTCCTCTTTTTTTTCGCTCCTCTTTTTTTTTGCGAAAAATCACGATAATGGCGAGTGTCTCAAAACTCTTCCCTCGTCAAACTGATATGATGGGCACGAAAAAAAAATTTCACTTTTTTTTCGGAAATTAGGGCAGCGACGACGAAAAAGTGCGACCAAAAAATCACTATGATGGCACGTGGCTCAAAAGACTCAGAAAAGCCTAAAAATAGGATAGGGAAAAAAAATTTGCCCGTGAAAATTTTGGCCTAAAAACTGCCCGGGGGTTTCCAGACTTTTTTTTCGAGACCTACGCAGGCAAGGAAACACGAATCGGAATTTAGATTGACCTCAAGAACAAACCTAATATGAGAAGAACTCGGATTGGTGGTGGATATATGGTTGTGGTATATGGCAGCGGTGGTGGTATATGGTAGCGGTGGTGGTATATGGATACAGATTGGTGGTGGTATATGGATACGGGTTGGTAGTGGTATATGGATATGGATTCAGAGCGGTGGCAGATAAGCAAAAGTGGTAGATGGGCGATGATGATGGTGCGGCGGCGGCATGACAACTTATGACCAGAACTCGAAACTCTAAAAGACTAGACTCTAAGACCAGCAACTTGACACGACGATGCAACCGCAAATTCAACAAAGCAAAAACCCTAAAAAGATTATGCAAAGGCTCAGATTGGTTCGGATATGATGAACTAACCCTAATTTTTTTTGTGGCTTTTTCGTGGACTGTAGGTATGAAGAACAGACTCGATCTAATCTACGAAAAACTGTAAAATCTCACCGAGCAACCTGGAAATCTGATACCACTTGATAGAGGCAAAGGTGTCCCGTCTTTCGATGAGATGATGGATATCGCTTTGGTGGAAGTCGACTTTGACGATCCGACTACGAACGTGCGAGGACGTCGCGCCTTAGCAATCGCTAAACCAACTCCGAGAGGATATTGACCACGCCGGAGCACGATCAACCTGACCACGAGGGTCTGTTTCCTACGAGCAAACGAAGAACAAGCAAGAAACTAAGATTGCAATCCGGATATTGCGAATATAAGATGAAAGCTTTATTGATCAAGGTGGGGTTCTGTGACGCCTTTGTCTGGTCGTTGAACACAAACGAAGTACGCGAAGTTGCAGCTATGGCGAACTTTTAATCTAAACAAAACCCAAAGCCTAAATGGTGCCCTAAGGGCTGTATATATGGAGGAAGAGAGGGGGAATTTCGTGGCCCTTGGTGGAGGGGTCCGAAATCAACCCTATCTCTTGTTTCCCCACACATACGGACTCTAAAAATAGCCTATACTTATGTATTTCGAAATCACATGGGCCTGGCCCAATAAAAAGGTGACGCAGCACCTATAATAGCCTCGGGACGAAATTTATGAAGTGGCATCTTGTATATTTCGTCCAAGGCTTCATGCACCCATTATGGTGGCTTCAAAGTCCTGAAATCATCACTTGTAACTCCGTTCTTGTTCCCCTTGCGCATGGCATCATCTCCATGCTTGTTCTTGCTCCAATGTTCATCCTTCTCCAAGCTAGGCCCTTCATTTGTAAGCAAAACAAATGTATCCAATTTAGGCAGCATCATATTCTCATGAACATTAGAATCATTCCCAAGAAACGAAAGTACCTGATAATTTAATTGGCGTGCGCGAGCTCTAGTAATTGGTCCCGTATATGTAGTAGTAGGGGCTGTGGGTGTAACAATGGTATTGATGTCCTCATCAGTTATACATTCTGATCATGAATCTTTGAAACATATTAAAAGTCAAGCTAAACTGAATCGTAGACATGCTAAATGGGTTGAATTCATTGAGACTTTTCTTATGTCATTAAACACAAGACGGGAAAAGAAAATGTTATTGCTGATGCATTGTCTCGCCGCTATACTATGCTTTCACAACTTGACTTCAAAATATTTGGTTTGGAGACCATCAAAGATCAATATGTGCATGATGCTGATTTTAAAGATGTAATGCAGAATTGTAAAGAAGGAAGAATGTGGAACAAGTTCATCGTTAATGATGGATTTGTGTTTCGTGCTAACAAGCTATGCATTCCAGCTAGCTCCGTTCGACTTTTGTTGTTGCAGGAGGCGCATGGAGGAGGATTAATGGGACACTTTGGCGTGAAGAAGACGGGGGACGTACTTGCTACACATTTCTTTTGGCCAAAGATGAGACGGGATGTTGAGCGTTTTATTGCTCGCTGCACTACATGTCAAAAAGCTAAGTCACGACTCAATCCTCATGGTTTATATATGCCTTTGCCTGTACCTAGTGTTCCTTGGGAGGATATATCTATGGACTTTGTTTTAGGTTTACCTCGAACAAAGAAGGGGAGGGATAGCATATTTGTTGTCGTGGATAGGTTCTCGAAAATGGCACACTTTATACCATGTCATAAAAGCGATGATGCTGTTAATGTTGCTGATTTGTTCTTTCGTGAAATTATTCGCTTGCATGGTGTGCCAAATACTATTGTTTCAGATCGTGATACTAAATTTCTTAGCCACTTTTGGAGATGTTTATGGGCTAAGTTGGGGACTAAACTGCTTTTCAGTACTACTTGTCACCCCCAAACTGATGGACAAACTGAAGTAGTCAATAGAACGTTGTCTACTATGCTTAGGGCTGTTTTGAAGAATAATAAGAAAATGTGGGAGGAATGCTTGCCTCATATTGAATTTGCTTATAATCGTTCATTGCATTCTACTACTAAGATGTGCCCTTTTGAAGTTGTGTATGGTTTCCTACCTCGTGCACCAATTAATTTGTTTCCTCTTCCATCTTCGGAGAAGGTTAATTTTGATGCTAAACAACGTGCTGAATTGATTTTAAAAATGCATGAGTTAACTAAGGAAAACATTGAGCGTATGAATGCTAAATAAAAACTTGCTGGAGATAAGGGTAGAAAACATGTTGTGTTTGCACCTGGAGATCTTGTTTGGTTACATTTGCGTAAGGATAGATTTCCTAATTTGCGCAAATCAAAGCTAATGCCACGTGCTGATGGTCCCTTTAAGGTGTTAGAGAAAATAAATGATAATGCATATAAACTTGAGCTGCCTGCAGATTTTGGGGTTAGTCCCACTTTTAACATTGCAGATTTGAAGCCTTATTTGGGTGAGGAAGATGAGCTTCCGTCGAGGACGACTTCATTTCAAGAAGGGGAGGATGATGAGGACATCAATACCATTGTTACACCCACAACCCCTACTGCTACATATACGGGACCAGTTACTAGAGCTCGCGCACGCCAATTAAATTATCAGGTACTTTCGTTTCTTGGTAATGATTCTAATGTTCATGAGAATATGATGCTGCCTAAATTGGATACATTTGTTTTGCTCACAAATGAAGGGCCTAGCTTGGAGAAGGATGAACATTGGAGCAAGAACAAGCATGGAGATGATGCCATGTGCAAGGGGAACAAGAACGGAGTTACAAGTGATGATTTCAGGACTTTGAAGCCACCATAATGGGTGCATGAAGCCTTGGACGAAATATACAAGATGCCACTTCATATATTTCGTCCCGAGGCTATTATAGGTGCTGCGTCACCTTTTTATTGGGCCAGGCCCATGTAATTTCGAAATACATAAGTATAGGCTATTTTTAGAGTCCGTATGTGTGGGGAAACAAGAGATAGGGTTGATTTCGGACCCCTCCACCAAGGGCCACGAAATTCCCCTCTCTTCCTCCATATATACAGCCCTTAGGGCACCGTTTAGACTTTGGGTTTTGTTTAGATTAAAAGTTCGCCATAGCTGCAACTTCGCGTACTTCGTTTGTGTTCAACGACCAGACAAAGGCATCACAGAACCCCACCTTGATCAATAAAGCTTTCCTCTTATATTCGCAATATCGAGATTGCAATCTTAGTTTCTTGCTTGTTCTTTGTTTGCCTGCAGGAAACAGACCTTCGTGGTCAGGTTGATCGTGCTCCGGCGTGGTCAATAACCTCTCGGAGTTGGTTTAGCGATTGCTAAGGCGCGACGTCCTCGCACGTTCGTAGTCGGATCGTCAAAGTCGACTTCATCCAAAACGATAGCCACCATCTCATCGAAAGACGGGACACCTTTGCCCCTATCAGTTGTACTTGGCGCTCGATGGTGTGCCTTGTATCCTCATGCATCCTCTTGATGTAGCTTGCCCGAGCACTCGCATCCATGTTGGTGCGCTCTTGTAAAGGGAGAGGTAGAATGTCCAATGGGGACAACGGGTTGAAGCCATAGACGACCTCGAAGGGGGACTTGCCGGTAATCGAATGTCTTGCACGGTTGTAAGCGTACTCTGTAACACCCCAAAAATTTAACCAGGTTTTAGTTATTAAAATTTTGCCAAGAGTTTAAAATTTTTGCCTGCAAGAATATCTCTGTTGATTTCAAAACTTTTCTTTTAATATTAAGGAGTTTTTCCCAAGTGGATCCTTCCAAAACATATTGGACTTATTTTCCCTCTCATTTAAAAACATCTCTCAATCAGTAGATTTATTTATGAAATTATTTCACCCTGAGCTTTATTCATTAAATGACTTGTTTTGAGTTTGTGAGCTCTTTTTGTACTACAACCAGTTGATAGATTTATCTAGAAATCTAACCAAAATTTGGAGATGTCATGTGATGTCTCTAAATCACTTTTGTGCAATAATATATTTAATTCATTGCATATTTTGAGTGCTACACCTCTTTTCCTTCTCTGGTCCAGTGGGCAGTTTTGCACTACAACCCTTTTAAATATTTGTTTCTAGCTTCCACCAAAATTTTGGGATGTCAGTAGGAGCATATCATTCCATTATATGCAAAAATCCAGGGTTGTTCTTCGAAAATTTTAAGTGAAACAACCTCATATTCATTCTGGTCCAACATGATGGTTTGTAGAGCAACCATATTTTTGCTTGCTCTTTAGCCCTTGATTCTTTCTCCTACTTGTAGTCCTCCATGTTAAACTCCTAAGTCCAGGAGCATGCAACCATTGGCATATTTTTGGTTCATGAAATAATGCCATTCACCTCCTGTCCAGATTTGGAGTTCTGCAAAACTTGCACTAGCAAGTTTGTGCTTTCCACCAACTAACCTCACCACCCTCTTGTGCATCCAAAGAGACACTGATCTGGAAGATTTGGCCCCTCCAAGAAATGCCTAGGTGCCTGTGGCATTTTGTCAAACACCTGGAGTGCATGATCAGATTTGACATGAATGGTTGCTTGCATTATGAACTTGACCACCTGACCAAACCACCTTGTCCCTTGAGTTTCCCTCTATCTCTAACCTAGTCCTGTTGCTTGCCAACCTCACCTATGACCTGTAGGATCCCACGACATTGTATCGAACACCTTCCATGCGTGCACTGGACGCGCCCAGAGCGTGCATATTGCACGAACCACGCCCGAGCCGACACGCTGGCCCCCCTGGTTTTGGCCCGCTCTGCAGCGCCACGCCACGCACTACCCTCCTCGCAGCAACGAGCCAAGCCGCCCTGGCAGCCAACAGCGCCGCCATCAGAGCTTTTGGCGGCACGCCGGCGTCCGCAGCACGCCTCTGCCATGGTCGGCGCCGCCAAAGCCACCCCGGCTCGCCACCTGCCCCTAGGAACAGCGCAAGCCTATCCCCTCGCTCATCGGCTAGCTCCCGTTGTCGCCACGTCGCCATTGCTACAGGGAGGCGGTTCGCTGTCGTCCTTATCGCCGGCCGCCTCGGAACCGACCTCCACCGCGTATATAAGGACCCCGGAGCTCAAACGAGACCTCGAGCAACCTCATATGATCCTCCTAGTGCTGCCTTGGCCACCAGTCGAGAGAGGGAAGGCCTTCTTCCCCGAGTCCGGCCGGTTCGGCCGCCGCCAAGTTTCGGCCGATTCCGTCGCCACCAGTGCCTCTCCCTCTCCATTCTCTCCACCAAGAGCTCTCCCTCCCTCTCGTGAGTGCAACCCCATGCTCGATTTCGGTCATGACCACCGCAGCCCCAAACTCACTATCCACCCGAACGCCTCCTCTGCCGCGAAGCTCGTCGCCAGCGACTCCGTTCATGTCGGCAACCATGGCGGGTACCCAAGGATTCGTCTCGACCCCCTGAGCACACCCATGTCCTCAGATCACCAAGGGACGCCCCCGTTTGCCGGCAAATCCTTGTCGGAGCTCCGCCTCTGTTCGGTCGGAGGGGAACGACGCGCGCGTGGCCGGTCAAACCTGACCAGTGGGCCAGGCGGGCCCATCGTTAGTGACCCAGCGCCTGTCCACGCAGGACTAAGTGGAAGCGCCTTTCCCGAATACGCCTTCGACGTGTTTTTCTTTTAAACGTTTTCTTTTTTGTTTTATTTTAAAAATAGATTTTGACCAAACTTTGACCTGTTGTATCTTTTTAAATATAACTCCAAATGAATTAATTCTTTTTCCTACCTCTCTCAAATATTGTCTAGTTTATTTTAAGATTTATTCGAAAAAAATTCAGAACAACTTTTTGTGCTGTTTTTATTTTATGTGTTAATTCATTTATATTGCTAAAATAGGATTTTTGAAGAGAGGAGAAATATTTCAAGAGTTTGAAATGCACCCTGCCTTCCCGTGACCTGAAGGCAAGCATTCTGAACCCCGGCATAATATTTTTGTGTGTTCAATGACACGTTTATAGCATCACCTCACTTTGGAGAAACTTGTTATTTCATGTGATATGATTATATGCATGGGTGCATGTTATTGATTTCCATGCTGTTGGAAATGAACACACTTGTGATGATAATCATCCTCATGTGCCTTGCATGCATACCGGCAGGAACCCGGGAAAACCTCTGCCTTGGGTAGGCATGAGTTTGTCGCCGGTCTCCGTCGGGACGGTTATGTCTGGTATGGCATGGTAAGGTAATATGAGCAGTGACTCTGTTGGTTGAAATATATTCGTTATGCTAATCATGCAGGGAATACTTAAACCTCCTGAGTCGACCGTAGATCGTGTCTTGTTCCAGTAACCCCCATACTTGTTTCGTACTACCACTCGTCTCTACAGCAAGTAGAGTACGGTTCAGTAAGTTGTCAACCTCTTTCTAGCACACACCATACAGAGAGGCCAGGGTGGAAGATACCGGTTGTAGCTGGTAGGTAGGCCACCTGGTCCAGGGGCATGGGTGTTTCCGGTTGAGACCGAGAGGGGAGGCCACCCCTTAGAGCGCGTGATATAAATTTGATCCCATGCGACGCGAGGTTGTAGCCTCCCCACTTAGAGTTTGCTTAACAGGTGTTGTGGGTGATTCCAGACACGTGTGAGTTAAGCTGGTGTGTGCAAGTTAGGTGTCTTTTCAACAAAAAGACCGTAGATGGAATTAGTCCCGATGGACTAAAGGAATCCGTTACTCGTGGGTAAAGAGTACACCCTCTGCAGAGGTTAAACCTATTCGAATAGCCATGTCCATGGTTAAGGATTACAGTCTGGGATGGGTCAAGTGTCGGTCTTAGTGTCGGTCTTCGGAGGTGAAACTGTTAAACCAGAACTGGAATCACAACTTGTGACTTGTGATAATTATGATTATTATTATTGTTGACTAACCCGTGATATTATTGTTATCATCGAGTATCTCTGGGATGGTTCTACCTCCGGGATATTCACAATGATTGTTTCTTTTAAAGCCCTTTATGTGGTGTCGCTCAGACGCCCGACTGTGGCATTTCTTTTAAAGCCCTTTATGTGGTGTCGCTTAGACGCACGACTGTGGCATTTCTTTTAAAGCCCTTTATGTGGTGTCGCTCAGACGCCCGACTATGGCATTTCTTTTAAAGCCATTTATGTGGTGTTGCTCAGACGCTCGACTGTGGTATTTCTTTTAAAGCCCTTTATGTGGTGTCGCTCAGACGCCCAACTGTGGCATTTCTTTTAAAGCCCTTTATGTGGTGTCGCTCAGACACCCGATTGTGGTATGTCTTTTAAAGCCCTTTATGTGGTGTTGCTCAGACGCCCGACTGTGGCATTTCTTTTAAAGCCCTTTATGTGGTGTCGCTCAGACGCCCGACTGTGGCATTTCTTTTAAAGCCCTTTATGTGGTGTCGCTCAGACGCCCGACTGTGGCATTTCTTTTAAAGCCCTTTATGTGGTGTCGCTCAGACGCCCGACTGTGGCATTTCATTTAAAGCCCTTTATGTGGTGTCGCTCAGACGCCCGACTGTGGCATGCTTGTTATTTATTTCATAATTTTTAATACTTCTATGACATTGCATATTCATATATTACATGCTTACACACATCAGAGTTATATTTATCTTTTGTGACTGACGTCATGAGTATAAAATATTTTCAGCAAATCGTTGTTATATTATACCCGTGTTCATAATGTTTGCGAGTACATTCAAAGTACTCACTGGCTTGTCCCTGGCTATTTTCTTGGCCAGATTTCTTGCGCGGAAAGGAGCGACCGTGTTGACAGCCCTGGAACCCACACAATGGAGATAGCAGCCTCGCGAAGATAGGAGTTAACCTGCTCAACTGTTCCCATGGGAAATGGAGTCCCATAGACACTGATGTTTCACAACCCGCTTCCGCCATCAACCACTAGAAACCATTTGTTGTACTCACAGGCCAGAATGGTCTTGTACTACATATTTTGTATTTTGCTTGGAATTTCTGTATCAAGTTGGTGCCTCATCAGCTAACAATTATCCTGGGGCTGGTGAGCACAAGGGCCATTTTCTGGGAATTAACACCCAGAGAACCAGTCGCCACAGACTTGGTATCAGAGCCAGGCTGACCATTGGCTAATCCTATCTTAGCCAGGTCGAAAAACTTAGGCAAACCAACCCACTAGACCTTAACCAAACCCAGCCAAGCTTCTCGTGCAAGATAGCCACACAGTGACCCCGACACTTTTGGCAGTCGGTGCCCAACCTATCAACCTAGCCTATTGATCACGCGCTAGTGACCAGCGCCCAAGATGTCTACTTCACAAGCGTGCGAAAGAAGACTCCGTCCCCTTTTTTCTATAAAAAGGGCACGCTAGCACCAAACCAGCATAGCACAGCCTCTACCCCAAACCGAGCCATAATGCCAGGCCCCGTCGTGCACAACGAGACCACAGCGACCAACCTTGGAGGTTTTGTGACCATACTCGCAAACCTCACCCGTCGTGCCTACGCGTTAGAAGAACCTCCAGAACATGTTGTGTACCAAGGACCCATGGGCAGTGAAAACCGTCAATTTTGGGCCACTGTGCACATCTACGGTATGGGTCTATCTCCAGAACGCCCCTACAGGTTCACCGGAAGAACAACTTCCTTCGAGCCACAAGCCATCCAGCTAGCTGCTCGAGAGGCTATAGTTCAACTTCGGCAGTTGTTGCCCAGAGTTAACTGTCGCTCGTTCTACTACTACCCCAGGCGTGAAGGGTATGGTAGATCACCCCAAGTTGCCAATGGAGATCACGAGACGGATCCCACATTATTGCACCTAGTGCGCTATCTAAGTGCACTAGAGGCACTGTACTACCAGATCACCATTGATCTGATCGCAGCTCGAGGAGTGCTGGTTCGTCGAGCCCCAGCAAGCAGAGAAGACGAGCCCGACGCCGACAACCCAGTCGTGCTGTTCGGACACCCGATCGAAACCCTGAGTTCAGCTCCAGCCGCCAACCGAGATGCTTTGATGACCCCAGAAGTGCTTCGTCGCCTTTTGGGAACACACTCCAACGGGATTGTGGCTAACAATCCCCGCGATGGTCATCATCGCTACCCCGACCCTGCAGTTCCTCCGCCATCTCCGACTAATCCCGGCAGTGAGACACGTGGAGAAGCCTCGTCATCCACCAGGCATGCCCGTTTAGACGTAAACGAGATAGATTAAGCCGTGCGAGTAGCACCGAGTTTCAGTGTATCCTCGCATTGTAATCGTGCGACCTTGTATATAAACGCAGCCTGTCATTATGCCTTTGTTTTAATAGTAGCCTTGCATATTTTGTCAGCGCACAGTCGCATAATTTCCGGGCACAGCTACCCAAAACCAACCCAACGACAACCACAGTAACACATCTCTTTATGAGATATGTGTATCTCTGACACTGACCCGACCTTTGGAGCTAAGCTGGCAAATTTATTACCTTCCACCACGGTAAAAATGACCCAGCTCCGTTGCTATATAAAGGCCACCTTGTGATCTTACCCAGCACCCCACACCTTGTGCACCACCCTCACAATCTTTTCCTATCATGCCAAGCCCCAGTATTTATCAGAGAATCCCAGATGCAACCCCAGGTAGCTTGGTCAAAATATTGCGGGACTTTACCTGCAGTACCATGGGTTCTACCCAGCCACCCCAGTACGAGCTGTTCAAATCAAGGATCACCCCTTCCACCTTGGAATATTGGGCAGCAGTGCACATTCCTCCTGTAGACTCCAATCAAGATCCAGCGGAAGTTTCCTTCGTGGGGAAATCTATGCCAACCCCACACCTGGCCATAGAAGCTGCTGCGAAAGAAGCGATTGCTCGCCTTCGATCCGCAGTATCCTATGCCCGCGAACGAGGATATTATTACTTTTCGAGCCGTGCAACACCCGGAGGAGTAACATCTTTTCCCGATGGACGGATTGAGAGAGACCCAGTTCTAGCCAACCTTATCCAGTACATCATCGCTCAAGAGCATTTGAACCAGTGAGTGATGGAATATCTCCAGAGTCTCGCTGATAGAGGCAAAGGTGTCCCGTCTTTCGATGAGATGATGGATTTCGCTTTGGTGGAAGTCGACTTTGACGATCCGACTACGAACGTGCGAGGACGTCGCGCCTTAGCAATCGCTAAACCAACTCCGAGAGGTTATTGACCACGCCGGAGCACGATCAACCTGACCACGAGGGTCTGTTTCCTGCGAGCAAACGAAGAACAAGCAAGAAACTGAGATTGCAATCTGGATATTGCGAATATAAGATGAAAGCTTTATTGATCAAGGTGGGGTTCTGTGACGCCTTTGTCTGGTCGTTGAACACAAACGAAGTACGCGAAGTTGCAGCTATGGCGAACTTTTAATCTAAACAAAACCCAAAGTCTAAACGGCGCCCTAAGGGCTGTATATATGGAGGAAGAGGGGGGGAATTTCGTGGCCCTTGGTGGAGGGGTCCGAAATCAACCCTATCTCTTGTTTCCCCACACATACGGACTCTAAAAATAGCCTATACTTATGTATTTCGAAATTACATGGGCCTGGCCCAATAATAAGGTGACGCAGCACCTATAATAGCCTCTGGACGAAATTTATGAAGTGGCATCTTGTATATTTCGTCCAAGGCTTCATGCACTCTTATGGTGGCTTCAAAGTCCTGAAATCATCACTTGTAACTCCGTTCTGGTTCCCCTTGCGCATGGCATCATCTCCATGCTTGCTCTTGCTCCAATGTCCATCCTTCTCCAAGCTAGGCCCTTCATTTGTAAGCAAAACAAATGTATCCAATTTAGGCAGCATCATATTCTCATGAACATTAGAATCATTACCAAGAAACGAAAGTACCTGATAATTTAATTGGCGTGCGCGAGCTCTAGTAATTGGTCTAGTATATGTAGTAGTAGGGGCTGTGGGTGTAACAATGGTATTGATGTCCTCATCACTCGCTGATTTAAATCCTCAGATTGCCATTGGCGGACCACTGAGGCCCGACCCGGAGAGACGCATACATCGACTGGTCAATCCACTCCCTCCGATAGAAGAAGAGTGTATCCCTTTACCAGAGACATTTTATCGGGACCCCGTCCAGTTACCGTTTTTATTTTAGACGTCACTACTGTATTTGTTTTTGCAGCATTTATATTTGCGTTGTAACTTATGCATGGTACCTCAAATTTGTGCGATGAGTCGTGTATTTAGTTCCTACTAGTATGAGTAGTTTTCTTCGTGATTAACTTGTGTAACCGCGAAAAATCCTAGTATGAGTTTTCTTTTAACTGAATTGCTGCGTCGATTATCCCCACACTACATGGATTACTTTTATTTACGCAGCACCACGGTAGCAGGCTCACAACCGCTCGAACACATATGGAACTTTTGTTTTTCACAACGGCTCTTAGCAAATCTCGAGGACGAGATTTTTTTCTTAAGGGGGGTAGTAATTGTAACACCCCAAAAATTTAACCAGGTTTTAGTTATTAAAATTTTGCCAAGAGTTTAAAATTTTTGCCTGCAAGAATATCTCTGTTGATTTCAAAACTTTTCTTTTAATATTAAGGAGTTTTTCCCAAGTGGATCCTTCCAAAACATATTGGACTTATTTTCCCTCTCATTTAAAAACATCTCTCAATCAGTAGATTTATTTTATAAATTATTCCACCCTGAGCTTTATTCATTAAATGACTTGTTTTGAGTTTTGGAGCTCTTTTTGTACTACAACCAGTTGATAGATTTATATAAAAATCTAACCAAAATTTGGAGATGTCATGTGATGTCTCTAAATCACTTTTGTGCAATAATATATTTAATTCATTGCATATTTTGAGTGCTACACCTCTTTTCCTTCTCTGGTCCAGTGGGCAGTTTTGCACTACAACCCTTTTAAATATTTGTTTCTAGCTTCCACCAAAATTTTGGGATGTCAGTAGGAGCATATCATTCCATTATATGCAAAAATCCAGGGTTGTTCTTTGAAAATTTTGAGTGAAACAACCTCATCTTCATTCTGGTCCAACATGATGGTTTGTAGAGCAACCATATTTTTGCTTGCTCTTTAGCCCTTGATTCTTTCTCCTACTTGTAGTCCTCCATGTTAAACTCCTAAGTCCAGGAGCATGCAACCATTGGCATATTTTTGGTTCATGAAATAATGCCATTCACCTCCTGTCCAGATTTGGAGTTCTGCAAAACTTGCACTAGCAAGTTTGTGCTTTCCACCAACTAACCTCACCACCCTCTTGTGCATCCAAAGAGACACTGATCTGGAAGATTTGGCCCCTCCAAGAAATGCCTAGGTGCCTGTGGCATTTTGTCAAACACCTGGAGTGCATGATCAGATTTGACATGAATGGTTGCTTGCATTATGAACTTGACCACCTGACCAAACCACCTTGTCCCTTGAGTTTCCCTCTATCTCTAACCTAGTCCTGTTGCTTGCCAACCTCACCTATGACCTGTAGGATCCCACGACATTGTATCGAACACCTTCCATGCGTGCACTGGACGCGCCCAGAGCGTGCATATTGCACGAACCACGCCCGAGCCGACACGCTGGCCCCCCTGGTTTTGGCCCGCTCTGCAGCGCCACGCCACGCACTACCCTCCTCGCAGCAACGCGCCAAGCCGCCCTGGCAGCCAACAGCGCCGCCGTCAGAGCTTTTGGCGGCATGCCGGCGTCCGCAGCACGCCTCTGCCACGGTCGGCACCGCCAAAGCCACCCCGGCTTGCCACCTGCCCCTAGGAACAGCGCAAGCCTATCCCCTCGCTCGTCGGCTAGCTCCCGTCATCGCCACGTCGCCATTGCTACATGGAGGCGGTTCGCGGTCGTCCTTATCGTCGGCCGCCTTGGAACCGACCTCCACCATGTATATAAGGACCCCGGAGCTCAAACAAGACCTCGAGCATCCTCATATGATCCTCCTAGTGCTGCCTTGGCCAGCAGTCGAGAGAGGGAAGGCCTTCTTCCCCGAGTCCGGCCAGTTCGGCCGCCGCCAAGTTCCGGCCGATTCCATCGCCACCAGTGCCTCTCCCTCTCCATTCTCTCAACCAAGAGCTCTCCCTCCCTCTCATGAGTGCAACCCCACGCTCGATTTCGGTCAGAGACCACCGCAGCCCCAAACTCACTATCCACCCGAACGCCTCCTCCGCCGCAAAGCTCGTCGCCGGCGACTCCGTTCACGTCGGCAACCATGGCGGGTACCCACGGATTCGTCTCGACCCCCTGAGCACATCCATGTCCTCAGATCACCAAGGGACGCCCCCGTTTGCCGGCAAATCCTCGCCGGAGCTCCGCCTCTGTTCGATCGGAGGGGAACGACGCGCACGTGGCCGGTCAAACCTGACCAGTGCGCCCGGCGGGCCCACCGTCAGTGAACCAGCGCCTGTCCATGCAGGAGTAAGTGGAAGGGCCTTTCCCGAATACGCCTTCGACGTGTTTTTCTTTTAAACGTTTTCTTTTCTATTTTATTTTAAAAACATATTTTGACCAAACTTTGACCTGTTGTATCTTTTTAAATATAACTCCAAATGAATTAATTCTTTTTCCTACCTCTCTCAAATATTGTCTAGTTTATTTTAAGATTTATTTGAAAAAATTTCAGAACAACTTTTTGTGCTGTTTTTATTTTGTGTGTTAATTCATTTATATTGCTAAAATAGGATTTTTGAAGAGAGGAGAAATATTTCAAGAGTTTGAAATGCACCCTGCCTTCCCGTGACCTTAAGGCAAGCATTCTGAACCCCGGCATAATATTTTTGTGTGTTCAATGACACGTTTATAACATCACCTCACTTTGGAGAAACTTGTTATTTCATGTGATATGATCATATGCATGGGTGCATGTTATTGATTTCCATGCTGTTGGAAATGAACACACTTGTGATGATAACCATACTCATGTTCCTTGCATGCATACCGCAGGAACTCGGGAAAACCTCTGCCTTGGATAGGCATGAGTTTGTCGCCGGTCTCCGTCGGGATGGTTATGTCTGGTATGGCGTGGTAAGGTAATATGAGCGGTGACTCTGTTGGTTGAAATATATTCGTTATGCTAATCATGCAAGGAATACTTAAACCTCCTGAGTCGACCGTAGATCGAGTCTTGTTCCAGTAACCCCCATACTTGTTTCGTACTACCACTCATCTCTAAAGCAAGTAGAGTACGGTTCAGTAAGTTGTCAACCTCTTTCTAGCACACACCGTACAGAGAGGCCAGGGTGGAAGATACCGGTTGTAGCTGGTAGGCAGGCCACCTGGTCCGGGGGCATGGGTGTTTCCGGTTGAGACCGAGAGGGGAGGCCACCCCTTAGAGCGCGCGATATAAATTTGATCCCATGCTACGCGAGGTTGTAGCCTCCCCACTTAGAGTTTGCTTAACAGGTGTCGTGGGTGATTCCAGACACGTGTGAGTTAAGCTGGTGTGTGCAAGTTAGGTGTGTTTTCAACAAAAAGACCGTAGACGGAATTAGTCCCGATGGACTAAAGGAATCCGTTACTCGTGGGTAAAGAGTACACCCTCTGCAGAGATTAAACCTATTCGAATAGCCGTGTCCATGGTTAAGGATTACAGTCTGGGATGGGTCAAGTGTCGGTCTTAGTGTCGGTCTTCGGAGGTGAAACTGTTAAACCAGAACTGGAATCACAACTTGTGACTTGTGATAATTAAGATTATTATTATTGTTGACTAACCCATGATATTATTGTTATCATCGAGTATCTCTGGGATGGTTCTACCTCCGGGATATTCACTATGATTGTTTCTTTTAAAGCCCTTTATGTGGTGTCTCTCAGACGCCCGACTGTGGCATTTCTTTTAAAGCCCTTTATGTGGTGTCGCTCAGACGCCCGACTGTGGCATTTCTTTTAAAGCCCTTTATGTGGTGTCGCTCAGACGCCCGACTGTGGCATTTCTTTTAAAGCCCTTTATGTGGTGTTGCTCAGACGCTCGACTGTGGTATTTCTTTTAAATCCCTTTATGTGGTGTCGCTCAGACGCCCGACCGTGGCATTTCTTTTAAAGCCCTTTATGTGGTGTCGCTCAGACGCCCGGTTGTGGTATTTCTTTAAAAGCCCTTTATGTGGTGTTGGTCAGACGCCCGACTGTGGCATTTCTTTTAAAGCCCTTTATGTGGTGTCGCTCAGACGCCCGACAGTGGCATTTCTTTTAAAGCCCTTTACGTGGTGTCGCTCAGACGCCCGACTGTGGCATTTCTTTTAAAGCCCTTTATGTGGTGTCGCTCAGACGCCCGACTGTGGCATTTGTTTTAAAGCCCTTTATGTGGTGTCGCTCAGACGCCCGACTGTGGCATGCTTGTTATTTATTTCATAATTTTTAATACTTCTATGACATTGCATATTCATATATTACATGCTTACACACATCAGAGTTATATTTATCTTTTGTGACTGACGTCATGAGTATAAAATATTTTCAGCACATCGTTGTTATATTATACCCGTGTTCATAATGTTTGCGAGTACATTCAAAGTACTCACTGGCTTGTCCCTGGCTATTGTCTTGGCCATATTACTTGCGCGGAAAGGAGCGACCGTGTTGACAGCCCCGGAACCCACACAATGGAGATAGCAGCCTCGCGAAGATAGGAGTTAACGTGGTGATGAGGACATCAATACCATTGTTACACCCACAGCCCCTGCTGCTATACATACTGGACCAATTACTAGAGCTCGCGCACGCCAACTAAATTACCAGGTACTTTCGTTTCTTGGTAATGATTCTAATGTTCATGAGAATATGATGCTGCCTAAATTGGATACATTTGTTTTGCTTACAAATGAAGGGCCTAGCTTGGAGAAGGATGAACATTGGAGCAAGAGAAAGCATGGAGATGATGGCATGCGCAAGGGGAACAAGAACGGAGTTACGAGTGATGATTTCAGGTCTTTGAGGCCACCATAAGAGTGCATGAAGCCTTGGACGAAATATACAAGATGCCACTTCATAAATTTCGTCCAGAGGTTATTATAGGTGCTGCGTCACCTTTTTATTGGGCCAGGCCCATGTAATTTCGTATAGGCTATTTTTAGAGTCCGTATGTGTGGGGAAACAAGAGATAGGGTTGATTTCGGACCCCTCCACCAAGGGCCACGAAATTCCCCCTCTCTTCCTCCATATATACAGCCCTTAGGGCACCGTTTAGACTTTGGGTTTTGTTTAGATTAAAAGTTCGCCATAGCTGCAACTTCGCGTACTTCGTTTGTGTTCAACGACCAGACAAAGGCGTCACAGAACCCCACCTTGATCAATAAAGCTTTCATCTTATATTCGCGATATCCAGATTGCAATCTCAGTTTCTTGCTTGTTCTTCGTTTGCTCGCAGGAAACAGACCCTCGTGGTCAGGTTGATCGTGCTCCGGCGTGGTCAATAACCCCTCGGAGTTGGTTTAGCGATTGCTAAGGCGCGACGTCCTCGCACGTTCGTAGTCGGATCGTCAAAGTCGACTTCCACCAAAGCGAAATCCACCATCTCATCGAAAGACGGGGCACCTTTGCCTCTATCAAGTGGTATCAGATTTCCAGGTTGCTCGGTGAGATTTTACAGTTTTTCGTAGTTTAGATCGAGTCTGTTCTTCATACCTATAGTCCACGAAAAAGCCAAGGAAAAAAAATTAGGGTTAGTTCATCCCATCCGAACCAATCTGAGCCTTTGCATAATCTTTTCTGTATTTGCTTTGTTGAATTTGCGGTTGCATCGTCATGTCAAGTTGCTGGTCTTAGCGTCTAGTCTTTTAGAGTTTCGAGTTCCATTCACAGGTTATCACGTCGCCGCTGCCATATATCACCACCGCATCATCATCGTCGCTGTTGCCATATACCACCACCACATATTCACAGCCAATCCGAATCCATATACGCCACCACATATCCGCCGCCATCACGCCAATCCGAGTTCACCTGCAACATATATCCGCCACCAGTCCGAGTTCCACCAGATTCATCTCCGCCACCAGTCCTAGTCCGAGTCCAGTAATTGTTGCATTGTTCTCGATTTCCAGATCACGCGATACTCCGAGTCGTGACAGAGAAGGACTCCCCAACTTCCGAGCCATCTGCGGAAGAAAAATAGTTCCAGTTTCAAAAAAAAAACTAAGTCTTGAAAATTCTGGCTAGGCAGTTTTTAGACCATTTGTAGACTTTTTCGAAAAAAAATTTGTTGCGGAGCAAAAAAAAAGTGCAAAAAAAAGAAAAAAAAAAGAGAAAAAAAAATTCAGAGTGTGCTCCTCGCTTGTTTACGTGCCGCGCCATGATTTTGTTGGTGTTCTAGGCTCGCGTCTCTAGCACAGTCTAGCCTAGGACCAGCACAGTACCGTCGTTGAGCGTTTATTCAACTTTGCATCTCTGAATTGATTATTGCTGATCTTTTTTGCTACCATATTATAAGCCTCCCCAGCTCCACATACATCTACGTCGTGCGTTTGACTCTCCCTGGTAATCGCTATATCCAAGCTTTGAGAGTTTTGACTACAACGGTTGCCGATCACCACCTACTGCTGGGTAAGAATTGGTAAGAATTTGAGATTTGCTTGACGGGTTTGTGATACACCACCACCACTTCTTAGTAGTCTGTAGGATCATATTCTTGTGTGTTTCTATTTGCTGCTAACCATGGTAGGATCACAAGCTGATGAGACTGATTGGGACAACCTGACGAACAAACAGCTACATGATAAATTTCAGCAAATGATGAGTGGACAGGTGCAAGATGTGCTAAACAGATTTGACGAGGCCATGGAAAAGATAGATGGCATTGAGAAGACGTTCGAAACAAAGCTTGATAGCAAGTTTAATGAATTGCTCGCGCGTTTTCCACAACCACCGCCGGCTGCACCTATCGCACCTCTGCAACAACAACAACAACAACAACGCATCCTTTCAAATCAGTATGGACGAGCGAAGCGTGTTCCTATTGAGGATGGCCAAACTTCTGGTGCTGCTGTTCATGTTGTTGATGCTTCTTTGGCCCCTACTACTGCTGCTGCTGGTACCCAGGAGGATGATGAGTATGCGGGCGATTATGAGGATGAGGTTGATCAAAATCAGCACTACGTGCAGCCACGAGCACCACCACCACCAGGTCGACCTCAGGTATATATTCGTAATGGTAGGCCTGCACCACCACCTCAGGTACGAGATGATGTCCATATTCCTAAACTGAAATTGAATGTTGCACCATTTGAGGGTAGATATGTTCCTGATATATATCTTACTTGGGAGTTAGAAACTGAACAACGATTTACATGTTTACAATATCCTGACGAGAGACGGGTTGCTGCTGCTGTTTGTGCTTTCACTAGTTTTGCATGTGTATGGTGGTCTGAACATTGTAGATTATATCCTATTCCAACTACCTGGGCTGCTTTGAAAACTACTATGCGTACTCGTTGGGTTCCACCATATTATCAACGTGAATTGCTTCAAAAATTACAGTGCTTAAGACAAGGAAAAAATTCTGTAGAAGAATATTATCAGGAATTACAAACTAGCATGATTAGATGTGGTATTGTTGAAGAGAATGAAGCTATGCTTGCATGTTTTCTGGGTGGATTAAATAGAGAGATTCAGACCATTCTAGACTATAAGGAGTATACTAATATCACTCGTTTATTCCATCTTGCTTGTAAAGCTGAACGTGAAGTGCAGGATCGACAAGCATTGGCGCGAACTAACTTTTCTGCAGGCCGACCTTCATCATGGACACCACGTGCATCTTCTACTTCAACTGCACCAGCACCTCAATCACGTGCCTCCTCCAGTCGTGATACAAGAAAACAGGCACAACCACCATTATCTGCCAAGAGCGCACCTGCTGGGCCTGCACAGAGTTCTTCTTCTTCCATGGCGTCAACAGGGCACACAAGTGATATTATTTGTCGTTGTTGTAAGGGAGGAGGTCATTATGCGAGAGAATGCAAATCTCCGCGTGTGATGATAGCTACCGCGGATGGTGGATATGAGTCCGCTAGTGACTATGATGAGGAGACTTTGGCTCTTATTACACGTGAAGAACATGGTGGAGATGATTCTGATCATGAGACACAATACATGGCTCCTGAAGACGCTGACAGGTATGAATGTTTAGTTGCTCAACGTGTTTTGAGTGTGCAGGTCACACAAGCTGAGCAAAATCAGAGGCACAATTTGTTCCATACCAAGGGAGTTGTGAAAGAACGTTATGTGCGCGTCATCATAGATGGAGGGAGCTGCAACAACTTGGCTAGCATGGAGATGGTGGAGAAGCTTTCTCTCACCACAAGACCACATCCACATCCTTACTACATCAAATGGTTCAACAACAGCGGCAAGGTTAAGGTAACACGTACTGTTCGTGTGCATTTTAGTATATCTACATATGCTGATTATGTTGATTGTGATGTGGTACCTATGCAAGCATGTTCCTTATTACTTGGTAGACCATGGCAATTTGATAAAAATTCTGTACACCATGGTAGAAACAATCACTATACTCTTGTTCATAAGGATAAAAATATTACTTTGCTTCCTATGACTCCTGATTCTATTTTGAAAGATGATATTAATAGAGCTAATAAAGCAAAACAAGAGAAGAATAAGAGTGAAAATCAGATTGTGGCAAAAGAATTTGAGCAACAAATGAAGCCTAATAATAAACCATCTAGTGTTGCTTCTGAAATTAAATTGAAAAGTGCATGTTTATTTGCCACCAAATCTGATATTGATGAGCTAGATTTCAGCAAATCTGTTTGCTATGCTTTTGTGTGCAAAGAGGCATTATTTTCATTCGAGGACGTGCCTTCCTCTTTGCCTCCTGCTATCACTAACATTTTGCAGGAGTTCGCTGACGTCTTTCCACAAGACGTGCCACCGGGATTACCACCTATTCGAGGGATTGAGCATCAGATCGACTTAATTCCCGGTGCTTCACTGCCAAACCGTGCGCCATACCGTACCAATCCAGAGGAGACGAAGGAGATTATGCGTCAAGTACAAGAGCTGCTCGACAAAGGTTATATACGCGAATCTCTTAGTCCTTGTTCTGTTCCTATTATACTAGTGCCTAAAAAGGATGGTACGTCACGTATGTGTGTTGATTGTAGAGGCATTAATAATATTACTATTCGTTATCGTCATCCTATTCCTAGGCTAGATGATATGCTTGATGAATTGAGTGGCTCTACAATATTCTCCAAAGTTGATTTGCGTAGTGGTTACCATCAAATTCGTATGAAATTGGGTGATGAATGGAAAACAGCATTTAAAACTAAGTTTGGTTTATATGAGTGGTTAGTCATGCCTTTTGGGTTAACTAATGCGCCAAGTACTTCCATGAAACTAATGAACGAAGTTTTACGTGCTTTCATTGGACGATTTGTGGTAGTCTATTTTGATGATATACTGATTTATAGCAAATCTTTGGAAGAACATTTGGAACATTTATGTGCTGTTTTTATTGCTCTACGTGATGCACGTTTGTTTGGTAACCTTGGGAAGTGCACCTTTTGCACCGACCGAGTATCTTTTCTTGGCTATGTTGTTACTCCACAGGGAATTGAAGTTGACAAAGCCAAGATTGAAGCTATTGAGAGTTGGCCGCAGCTGATGAGGACATCAATACCATTGTTACACCCACAGCCCCTACTGCTACATATACTGGACCAATTACTAGAGCTCGCGCACGCCAATTAAATTATCAGGTACTTTCGTTTCTTGGTAATGATTCTAATGTTCATGAGAATATGATGCTACCTAAATTGGATACATTTGTTTTGCTTACAAACGAAGGGCCTAGCTTGGAGAAGGATGGACATTGGAGCAAGAACAAGCATGGAGATGATGCCATGCGCAAGGGGAACCAGAACGGAGTTACAAGTGATGATTTCAGGACTTTGAAGCCACCATAATGGGTGCATGAAGCCTTGGACGAAATATACAAGATGCCACTTCATAAATTTCGTCCCGAGGCTATTATAGGTGCTGCGTCACCTTTTTATTGGGCCAGGCCCATGTAATTTCGAAATACATAAGTATAGGCTATTTTTAGAGTCCGTATGTGTGGGGAAACAAGAGATAGGGTTGATTTCGGACCCCTCCACCAAGGGTCACGAAATTCCCCCCCCCCCTCTTCCTCCATATATACAGCCCTTAGGGCATCGTTTAGACTTTAGGTTTTGTTTAGATTAAAAGTTCGCCATAGTTGCAACTTCGCGTACTTCGTTTGTGTTCAACGACCAGACAAAGGCGTCACAGAACCCCACCTTGATCAATAAAGCTTTCATTTTATATTCGCGATATCTAGATTGCAATCTCAGTTTCTTGCTTGTTCTTCGTTTGCTCGCAGGAAACAGACCCTCGTGGTCAGGTTGATCGTGCTCCGGCGTGGTCAATAACCTCTCGGAGTTGGTTTAGCGATTGCTAAGGCGCGACGTCCTCGCACGTTCGTAGTCGGATCGTCAAAGTCGACTTCCACCAAAGCGAAATCCATCATCTCATCGAAAGACGGGACACCTTTGCCTCTATCAAGTGGTATCAGATTTCCAGGTTGCTCGGTGAGATTTTACAGTTTTTCGTAGATTAGATCGAGTCTGTTCTTCATACCTACAGTCCACGAAAAATCCAAAAAAAAATTAGGGTTAGTTCATCATATCCGAACCAATCTGAGCCTTTGCATAATCTTTTTAGGGTTTTTGCTTTGTTGAATTTGCGGTTGCATCGTCGTGTCAAGTTGGTGGTCTTAGAGTCTAGTCTTTTAGAGTTTCGAGTTCTGGTCATAAGTTGTCACGCCGCCGCCGCACCATCATCATCGCCCATCTACCACTTTTGCTTATCCGCCACCGCTCTGAATCCATATCCATATACCACTACCAATCCGTATCCATATACCACCACCAATCTGTATCCATATACCACCACCGCTACCATATACCACCACCGCTGCCATATACCACAACCATATATCCACCACCAATCCGAGTTCTTCTCATATTAGGTTTGTTCTTGAGATCACTCTAAATTCCGATTCGTGTTTCCTTGCCTGCGTAGGTCTCGAAAAAAAAAAGAGTCTGGAGACCCCCGGGCAGTTTTTAGGCCAAAATTTTCACGGGCAATTTTTTTCCCTATCCTATTTTTAGGCTTTTCTGAGTCTTTTGAGCCACGTGCCATCATAGTGATTTTTTGGTCGCACTTTTTCGTCGTCGCTGCCCTAATTTCCGAAAAAAAAGTGAAATTTTTTTTCGTGCCCATCCTATCAGTTTGACGAGGGAAGAGTTTTGAGACACTCGCCATTATAGTGATTTTTCGCAAAAAAAAAGAGGAGCGCAAAAAAAAAAGAGGAGCGCAAAAAAAAGAGCAAAAAAAAGAGTTCTAGAGTGTGCTTTTCCCTTATTTACGTGCAGTGCCGTGATTTTGTTAGTGTTCTAGGCTCGCGTCTCTAGCACGGTCTAGCCTAGGACCAGCACAGTACCGTCGTTGAGCGTTTATTCAACTTTGCATCTCTGAATTGATTATTGCTGACCCTTTTTGCTACCATACTATAAGCCTTCCCAGTCCACATACATCTACGTCGTGTGTTTGACTCTCCCAGGTAACCGCTCTATCCAAGCTTTGAGAGTTTTTGACTACAACGGTTGCCGAACACCGCCTGCTGCTGGGTAAGAACTGGTAAGAATTTGAGATTTGCTTGACGGATTTGTGACACCCACCACCACCTCTTGTTAGTAGTCTGTAGGATCATATTCTTGTGTGTTTCTATTGCTGCTAACCATGCCAGGATCACAAGCCGACGAGACTGACTGGGAGAACATGACGAATAAGGATTTGCATGATAAACTTCAGCAAATGATGAGTGGACAGGTGCAAGATGTGCTAAACAGATTTGGAGAGGCCATGGAGAAGATAGATGGCATGGAGAAGACGTTCGAAACAAAGCTCGATAACAAGTTTAATGAATTGCTCGCGCGTCTTCCACCACCACCACCCGCTGCACCTAACGCACCTCTCCAACAACAACAACAACAACAACAACAACGCATCCTTTCGAATCAGTATGGACGAGCGAAGCGTGTTCCTATTGAGGATGGCCAAACTTCTGGTGCTGCTGTTCATGTTGTTGATGCTTCTTTGGCCCCTGCTACTGCTGCTGCTGGTACCCAGGAGGATGATGAGTATGCGGGCGATTATGAGGATGAGGTTGATCAAAATCAGCACTACGTGCAGCCACCACCACCACCACCACCAGGTCGACCTCAGGTATATATTCGTAATGGTAGGCCTGCACCAGCACCTCAGGTACGAGATGATGTCCATATTCCTAAACTGAAATTGAATATTCCACCATTTGAGGGTAGATATGTTCCTGATATATATCTTACTTGGGAGTTAGAAACTGAACAACGTTTTACATGTTTACAATATCCCGAGGAGAGACGGGTTGCTGCTGCTGTTTGTGCTTTCACTAGTTTTGCATGTGTATGGTGGTCTGAACATTGTAGATTATATCCTATTCCCGCTACTTGGGCTGCTTTGAAAACTGCTATGCGTACTCGTTGGGTTCCACCATATTATCAACGTGAATTGCTTCAAAAATTACAGCGCTTAAGACAAGGAAAAAATTCTGTAGAAGAATATTATCAGGAATTACAAACTGGCATGATTAGATGTGGTATTGTTGAGGAGAATGAAGCTATGCTTGCACGTTTTCTGGGTGGATTAAATATAGAGATTCAGACCATTCTAGACTATAAGGAGTATACTAATATCACTCGTTTATTCCATCTTGCTTGTAAAGCTGAACGTGAAGTGCAGGATCGACAGGCATTGGCGCGGACTAACTTTTCTGCAGGTCGACCTTCATCATGGACACCACGTGCATCATCTACTTCCACACGTTCTGCTACACCGGCGCCTCCGTCGGCTGCCACCTCCAACCGTGATACAATAAAGCAGGCACAATCACCACTATCTGGCAAGAGCACACCTTCTGGGCCTGCAAAGAGCTCTTCTTCATCAATGGCATCAACAGGGCAAACACATGATATTATTTGTCGACGTTGCAAGGGTGGAGGTCATTATGCAAGAGAATGCCCATCTAAGCGTGTGATGATTGTTACTGAGGATGGTGGGTATGAGTCCGCTAGTGACTATGATGAGGAGACTTTGGCTCTTATTACACGTGACGAACACGGTGGAGACGATTCTGATCATGAGACGCAATACATGGCTCCTGAAGATGCTGACAGGTATGAATGTTTAGTTGCTCAACGTGTTTTGAGTGTGCAGGTCACACAAGCTGAGCAAAATCAGAGGCACAATTTGTTCCATACCAAGGGAGTTGTGAAAGAACGTTCTGTGCGCGTCATCATAGATGGAGGGAGCTGCAACAACTTGGCTAGCATGGAGATGGTGGAGAAGCTTTCTCTCACGGCAAGACCACATCCACATCCTTACTACATCCAATGGTTCAACAACAGCGGCAAGGTTAAGGTAACATGTACTGTTCGTGTGCATTTTAGTATCTCTACATATGCTGATTATGTTGATTGTGATGTGGTACCTATGCAAGCATGTTCCTTATTACTTGGTAGACCATGGCAATTTGATAAAAATTCTATTCACCATGGTAGAAACAATCACTATACTCTTGTTCATAAGGATAAAAATATTACTTTGCTTCCTATGACTCCTGATTCCATTTTGAAAGATGATATTAATAGAGCTAATAAAGCAAAACAGGAGAAGAATAAGAGTGAAAATCAGATTGTGGCAAAAGAATTTGAGCAACAAATGCAGCCTAATAATAAACCATCTAGTGTTGCTTCTGAAATTAAATTGAAAAGTGCATGTTTATTTGCCACCAAATCTGATATTGATGAGCTAGATTTCAGCAAATCTGTATGCTATGCTTTTGTGTGCAAAGAGGCATTATTTTCATTCGAGGACGTGCCTTCCTCTTTGCCTCCTGCTATCACTAACATTTTGCAGGAGTTCGCTGACGTCTTTCCACAAGACGTGCCACTGGGATTACCACCTATTCGAGGGATTGAGCATCAGATCGACTTAATTCCCGGTGCTTCACTGCCAAACCGTGCGCCATACCGTACCAATCCAGAGGAGACGAAGGAGATTATGCGTCAAGTACAAGAGCTTCTCGACAAAGGTTATATACGCGAATCCCTTAGTCCTTGTGCTGTTCCTATTATTCTAGTGCCGAAAAAGGATGGTACATCGCGTATGTGTGTTGATTGTAGAGGCATTAATAATATTACTATTCGTTATCGTCATCCTATTCCTAGGCTAGATGATATGCTTGATGAATTGAGTGGCTCTACAATATTCTCCAAAGTTGATTTGCGTAGTGGATACCATCAAATTCGTATGAAATTGGGGGATGAATGGAAAACAACATTTAAAACTAAGTTTGGATTATATGAGTGGTTAGTCATGCCTTTTGGGTTAACTAATGCGCCTAGTACTTTCATGAGGCTAATGAACGAAGTTTTACGTGCTTTCATTGGACGATTTGTGGTAGTCTATTTTGATGATATACTGATTTATAGCAGATCTTTGGAAGAACATTTGGAACATTTACGTGCTGTTTTTATTGCTCTACGTGATGGACGTTTGTTTGGTAACCTTGGGAAGTGCACCTTTTGCACCGACCGAGTCTCTTTTCTTGGCTATGTTGTTACTCCACAGAGAATTGAAGTTGATAAAGCCAAGATTGAAGCTATTGAGAGTTGGCCGCAGCCCAAAACGGTCACACAAGTGAGGAGTTTTCTCGGCCTCGCTGGATTCTATAGGCGTTTTGTGAGAGATTTCAGCACCATTGCTGCACCTCTCAATGAGCTTACAAAGAAAGATGTGCCTTTTCTGTGGGGTACCGCACAGGAAAAAGCCTTCACGGTATTTAAAGATAAGTTGACACATGCTCCTTTACTCCAACTTCCTGATTTTAGTAAGACTTTTGAGCTTGAATGTGATGCTAGTGGAATTGGATTAGGAGGTGTGTTATTACAAGATGGCAAACCTGTTGCATACTTTTCTGAAAAATTGAGTGGGCCTAGTCTGAATTATTCTACTTATGATAAAGAATTATATGCTCTTGTTCGGACTTTAGAAACATGGCAACATTATTTATGGCCCAAAGAATTTGTTATACATTCTGATCATGAATCTTTGAAACATATTAAAAGTCAAGCTAAACTGAATCGTAGACATGCTAAATGGGTTGAATTCATTGAGACTTTCCCTTATGTCATTAAACACAAGAAGGGAAAAGAAAATGTTATTGCTGATGCATTGTCTCGTCGTTATACTATGCTTTCACAACTTGACTTCAAAATATTTGGTTTGGAGACCATCAAAGATCAATATGTGCATGATGCTGAATTTAGCGATGTATTGCAGAATTGTAAAGAAGGTAGAACATGGAACAAGTTCGTCGTTAACGATGGATTTGTGTTTCGTGCTAACAAGCTATGCATTCCAGCTAGCTCCGTTCGTCTTTTGTTGTTGCAAGAGGCGCATGGAGGAGGATTAATGGGACACTTTGGCGTGAAGAAGACGGAGGACGTACTTGCTACACATTTCTTTTGGCCAAAGATGAGACGGGATGTTGAGCGTTTTATTGCTCGCTGCACTACATGTCAAAAAGCTAAGTCACGACTCAATCCTCATGGTTTATATATGCCTTTGCCTGTACCTAGTGTTCCTTGGGAGGATATATCTATGGACTTTGTTTTAGGTTTACCTCGAACAAAGAAGGGGAGGGATAGCATATTTGTTGTCGTGGATAGATTCTCGAAAATGGCACACTTTATACCATGTCATAAAAGCGATGATGCTGTTAATGTTGCTGATTTGTTCTTTCGTGAAATTATTCGCTTGCATGGTGTGCCAATTACTATTGTTTCAGATCGTGATACTAAATTTCTTAGCCACTTTTGGAGATGTTAATGGGCTAAGTTGGGGACTAAACTGCTTTTTAGTACTACTTGTACCCCCAAACTGATGGACAAACTGAAGTACTCAATAGAACATTGTCTACTATGCTTAGGGCTGTTTTGAAGAATAATAAGAAAATGTGGGAGGAATGCTTGCCTCATATTGAATTTGCTTATAATCGTTCATTGCATTCTACTACTAAGATGTGCCCTTTTGAAGTTGTGTATGGTTTCCTACCTCGTGCACCTATTGATTTGTTGCCTCTTCCATCTTCGGAGAAGGTTAATTTTGATGCTAAACAACGTGCTGAATTGATTTTAAAAATGCATGAGTTAACTAAGGAAAACATTGAGCGTATGAATGCTAAATATAAACTTGCTGGAGATAAGGGTAGAAAACATGTTGTGTTTGCACCTGGAGATCTTGTTTGGTTACATTTGCGTAAGGATAGATTTCCTAATTTGCGCAAATCAAAGCTAATGCCACGTGCTGATGGTCCCTTTAAGGTGTTAGAGAAAATAAATGATAATGCATATAAACTTGAGCTGCCTGCAGATTTTGGGGTTAGTCCCACTTTTAACATTGATAGAGGCAAAGGGGTGTCCCGATCTTTCGATGAGATGATAACTATCGATTTGGTGAAGATGACTTTGACGATCCGACTACAAACGTGCACGACGTTGCGCCTTAGCAATCGCTAAACCAACTCTGAGAGGTTATTGACCACGCCGGAGCACAATCAACCTGACCACGAAGGTCTATTCCTGCAAGCAATCGAAGAACAAGCAAGAATATGATAAAAGCAATCTGAATATTGCGAGTATATATGAAGTATTGATAAAGGTGGGGATCCGTAAGCGGTCTTGGTCTGGTCGTTGGACACAAACGAAGTACACGAAGTTGCAATGGCTAACTTTTAACTAAACAAATCCCAAGGAAAAGCTACTAGATGGATCTACTTATATAGGAGCAAGGGGTGGCGGCCAAGGAGGTGGGAGGACGTCCCAAGGCAGCCTAAAACTAAATCTAGGTCGTACAAGGCCAATGGGCCCAAGTGGAGGTGATGTAACACCTTTGGACTTGTAGTTTGACTCGGATTCTGCTGCAGCATCAGATTGTTTCGTCCACAACTCAACGCTCCGGACGAATTTGAAGGTGATTCCAATTGGGTTGGAAAGTGCACGAAATCTAGTTTCCAACAAAAAAAGAATCACCCAATTCGGAGTCCGTATGAAAAACTTGTGTGCGTTTTGAGTCAGGTACGTCTGTGCAGTCCGAATCTGAATCCAGAACGTGAGAGACTTGGACTCTATCTTCTCTTGGGCCAAAAGTGACGTGAGAGAACTTTTTGGACAGCAAATAAACATCTCTTTCTTCCTTATCTTCATATGTGGATTGTACAAATGTCCCATACACCTGCAATTAGACAAAACACAAAAGTGTGTGAAGTATTTTTGTTCTGGATAACATAAATAGATTATTGAATAGTTTGCACTAGAAATCACCTGACAAATATGCATATATGCAATATTTTTGGTCATATCCAAGGTAGTCATGTCCTCATCATCCTCCCCTTCTTGAAAATCAAGCCGTCCTCGGCGTTGCTTAATCTGAAATGTGGCTAACAAAAGAGACAAGGTGTACATGTTGTATATGTATATGTCATCCATTTTTACTTCCCTTGATTTTTGCATATATGACACATGAATAGATGAGTAACTTGCATAGTTCATAAAATCTAAAGCCAAAAAATTAGCACAAGAAGTAGAAGGCATGAAAATATTGCAACTAAGTTTGCACATATAAGTGAAGCTCTTATTCATTTCAAAAGATTGACAATGTTCATCATTAAACCATCCCAACATTGGTGTATAAACCTTACTTGCATCAAATTTACATGCTACAACATGCTTAAATAAGCAAACATGCAATAAGTCATTCAACACAGAATCATCACCAAGATTAGAGGTCATATCAAAATGATTAAACATTGGTTCTTTTGCATCAATAGTTAATTCAATGGGTGCACTCAAAATTGTTGGTATTTCAGTTGTTTGATCACATGGCAAAGTCAAATTATCAACGTAGTCCTCTAAAATAGGTGGTGTGATCAAAGTAGTGGGTAGCTCATCAGATGGTGCATTCAAATTGACAAGGCATTCATCATTCTCATGTAGAGATGGAAGATCAGTACCTTTGTCATTACCTCTTATGATCAACTCAGATGATGTAGCCACTCTCGGGGGCGATGTGTCACATGGTGGAGGTGATGTAGTCCTGACAACAACGGATGTGGTTGTCATAGTATGCCTAGTAGTTGAAGGAACAATCATATCAACTCTTGGAATGTGCACCGTGCGCTTGTTCTCCTCGTGGCCAACACGTTGTTTTATTTCCTGTTCAGCTTTGCAAGCAAGATGAAACAAATGGTCCATAGGATAACACTCTTCATGAATTAGTATCTCTTGAATATCACGGTTTAATCCTCCCCAAAATCTATCCATAAAATCATCTTCACTTTCTTCTAAAGAGGAATGCAACAAGGTAGTTTGTAAATCATCATAATATTTTGTTACAGTTTCACTACCTTGTTTTAAGTGTTGCAACTTCTTAATCATGTCACGAGTATAATAAGCAGGGACGAAAGTATGTCGCATGGCAAGTTTCAAATCATCCCAAGTAGTAGGTATATAATCAGGGTGTAACCGACAATATTCACTCCACCAAACCAAAGCATAACCAGTGAAAGAACCAACCGCAACCTTAACCTTTTTATGTTCATCGAAATTATGGGAAGCAAATATATTTTTTATGTCGAACTCCCATTCAATATATAAAGCAGGTTTAAAACGGCCATTAAATGGTGGTATAGATACATTAACCTGATCATGTGCATTTGGATGTTTGTGCACCTCTCGTGACGGTTGTGGTATTTGCAAAGGTGGTGGCACGTCTCCCGCGATCGACAAAGCCCATGAATTGACTCTGGATCCTGTCATGATTAGTAGAACAAGAAACAAAACCCAAAAATAATGTTCCTATAACTACTAGGATGTGGTGGTAAAACGCTCACAGTAAAGCAAATATCAATGTCTTACAAGTTCTTACCATGCAGCAGGCGGTGATCGGCAACCAGCGGTGTCAAGTAACTCCGAATATTGAGTAAAGCGATTGCCAGGGGAGCGTACGTATACACGGTGTAGAAATATGTGGAGCTGGGTTGGCTATATATGGTAGCAAAAGATTAGCAATAATCAATTCAAAGATGCAATGTTGAATAAACGCTCAATGACGGTACTGTGCTGGTCCTAGGCTAGACCGGACTAGAGACGCGAGCCTAGAACACTAATGAGGTCACGGCGTAGCACAACTAGCATCAATGAAGGATACTAAGTAGCTCTTGACAGCAAGATATAAGTGAAGATCACAACGGCAGTGAAGATAATGATGAAAAACAACTGCCAAGCAGGATATACAACAACTTTGTCTCCAACTTTCCTCTGAAAAAGTTTGTGCCGATTTTTTTGATTTTTTTTCTCCTTTTTTTTCTCTGACTTATTTTTCTCTTTTTTTTTCTCTCGTTTTTTTCTCTCTTTTTTTTCTTCCTCTTTCCAAAACAAACTAGATAAGATGCAGATTGGATCAAGTGAAGATGTGAACGATCTCAACTATTATTATGACAATGAATGGTGGGTAGCACGTGGTGGAAATTGATGGATGGGTGGTGGACAGCGGAAGAGATAATGATGCAGCGGTGGCGTGACTAATGTGAACAGAACTCGAAACTCTAAACGAACCAGACACTAAGATCAGCAACTCGACACGACGATGCAACCGATAATTCAACTATGCAAGCAATGAAAAGAAAATTGCAAAGGCTCAGACTGGCTTGGACCAAGGATGAATAGATCTAACTCTTTTTTGTGGCTTTTTCTTGGACAATAGGTAAGAAAATAAATCTAATCTAGGAAAACTAGAAATTCTCACCGAGCAACCTGAAAACTGATACCACTTGATAGAGGCAAAGGGGTGTCCCGATCTTTCGATGAGATGATAACTATCGATTTGGTGAAGATGACTTTGACGATCCGACTACAAACGTGCACGACGTTGCGCCTTAGCAATCGCTAAACCAACTCTGAGAGGTTATTGACCACGCCGGAGCACAATCAACCTGACCACGAAGGTCTATTCCTGCAAGCAATCGAAGAACAAGCAAGAATATGATAAAAGCAATCTGAATATTGCGAGTATATATGAAGTATTGATAAAGGTGGGGATCCGTAAGCGGTCTTGGTCTGGTCGTTGGACACAAACGAAGTACACGAAGTTGCAATGGCTAACTTTTAACTAAACAAATCCCAAGGAAAAGCTACTAGATGGATCTACTTATATAGGAGCAAGGGGTGGCGGCCAAGGAGGTGGGAGGACGTCCCAAGGCAGCCTAAAACTAAATCTAGGTCGTACAAGGCCAATGGGCCCAAGTGGAGGTGATGTAACACCTTTGGACTTGTAGTTTGACTCGGATTCTGCTGCAGCATCAGATTGTTTCGTCCACAACTCAACGCTCCGGACGAATTTGAAGGTGATTCCAATTGGGTTGGAAAGTGCACGAAATCTAGTTTCCAACAAAAAAAGAATCACCCAATTCGGAGTCCGTATGAAAAACTTGTGTGCGTTTTGAGTCAGGTACGTCTGTGCAGTCCGAATCTGAATCCAGAACGTGAGAGACTTGGACTCTATCTTCTCTTGGGCCAAAAGTGACGTGAGAGAACTTTTTGGACAGCAAATAAACATCTCTTTCTTCCTTATCTTCATATGTGGATTGTACAAATTTCCCATACACCTGCAATTAGACAAAACACAAAAGTGTGTGAAGTATTTTTGTTCTGGATAACATAAATAGATTATTGAATAGTTTGCACTAGAAATCACCTGACAAATATGCATATATGCAATATTTTTGGTCATATCCAAGGTAGTCATGTCCTCATCAAACATTGCAGATTTGAAGCCTTATTTGGGTGAGGAAGATGAGCTTCCGTCGAGGACGACTTCATTTCAAGAAGGGGAGGATGATGAGGACATCAATACCATTATTACACCCACAGCCCCTACTGCTACATATACTGGACCAATTACTAGAGCTCGCGCACGCCAATTAAATTATCAGGTACTTTCGTTTCTTGGTAATGATTCTAATGTTCATGAGAATATGATGCTACCTAAATTGGATACATTTGTTTTGCTTACAAACGAAGGGCCTAGCTTGGAGAAGGATGGACATTGGAGCAAGAACAAGCATGGAGATGATGCCATGCGCAAGGGGAACCAGAACGGAGTTACAAGTGATGATTTCAGGACTTTGAAGCCACCATAATGGGTGCATGAAGCCTTGGACGAAATATACAAGATGCCCCTTCATAAATTTCGTCCCGAGGCTATTATAGGTGCTGCGTCACCTTTTTATTGGGCCAGGCCCATGTAATTTCGAAATACATAAGTATATTCTATTTTTAGAGTCCGTATGTGTGGGGAAACAAGAGATAGGGTTGATTTCGGACCCCTCCACCAAGGGTCACGAAATTCCCCCCCCCCCCCCCCTCTTCCTCCATATATACAGCCCTTAGGGCATCGTTTAGACTTTGGGTTTTGTTTAGATTAAAAGTTCGCCATAGTTGCAACTTCGCGTACTTCGTTTGTGTTCAACGGCCAGACAAAGGCGTCACAGAACCCCACCTTGATCAATAAAGCTTTCATCTTATATTCGCGATATCCAGATTGCAATCTCAGTTTCTTGCTTGTTCTTCGTTTGCTCGCAGGAAACAGACCCTCATGGTCAGGTTGATCGTGCTCCGGCGTGGTCAATAACCTCTCGGAGTTGGTTTAGCGATTGCTAAGGCGCGACGTCCTCGCACGTTCGTAGTCGGATCGTCAAAGTCGACTTCCACCAAAGCGAAATCCATCATCTCATCGAAAGACGGGACACCTTTGCCTCTATCAGCAGCCCAAAACGTTTTCTTGGCCTCGCTGGATTCTATAGGCGTTTTGTGAGAGATTTCAGCACCATTGCTGCACCTCTCAACGAGCTTACAAAGAAGGATGTGCCTTTTGTTTGGGGTACCGCACAGGAAGAAGCCTTCGTGGTATTGAAAGATAAGTTGACACATGCTCCTTTACTCCAACTTCCTGATTTTAATAAGACTTTTGAGCTTGAATGTGATGCTAGTGGAATTGGATTAGGAGGTGTGTTATTACAAGATGGCAAACCTGTTGCATACTTTTTTGAAAAATTGAGTGGGCCTAGTCTGAATTATTCTACTTATGATAAAGAATTATATGCTCTTTTTCGGACTTTAGAAACATGGCAACATTATTTGTGGCCCAAAGAATTTGTTATACATTCTGATCATGAATCCTTGAAACATATTAAAAGTCAAGCTAAACTGAATCATAGACATGCTAAATGGGTTGAATTCATTGAGACTTTCCCTTATGTCATTAAGCACAAGAAGGGAAAAGAAAATGTTATTGCTGATGCATTGTCTCGTCGCTATACTATGCTTTCACAACTTGACTTCAAAATATTTGGTTTGGAGACCATCAAAGATCAATATGTGCATGATGCTGATTTTAAAGATGTATTGCAGAATTGTAAAGAAGGAAGAACATGGAACAAGTTCATCGTTAATGATGAATTTGTGTTCCGTGCTAACAAGCTATGCATTCCAGCTAGCTCCGTTCGTCTTTTGTTGTTGCAGGAGGCGCATGGAGGAGGACTAATGGGACACTTTGGCGTGAAGAAGACGGAGCACGTACTTGCTACACATTTCTTTTGGCCAAAGATGAGATGGGATGTTGAGCGTTTTATTGCTCGCTGCACTACATGTCAAAAAGCTAAGTCACGACTCAATCCTCATGGTTTATATATGCCTTTGCCTGTACCTAGTGTTCCTTGGAGGATATATCTATGGACTTTGTTTTAGGTTTACCTAGAACAAAGAAGGGGAGGGATAGCATAATTGTTGTCGTGGATAGATTCTCGAAAATGGCACACTTTATACCATGTCATAAAAGCGATGATGCTATTAATTTTGCTGATTTGCTCTTTCGTGAAATTATTCGCTTGCGTGGTGTGCCAAATACTATTGTTTCAGATCGTGATACTAAATTTCTTAGCCACTTTTGGAGATGTTTATGGGCTAAGTTGGGGACTAAACTGCTTTTTAGTACTACTTGTCACCCCCAAACTGATGGACAAACTGAAGTAGTCAATAGAACATTGTCTACTATGCTTAGGGCTGTTTTGAAGAATAATAAGAAAATGTGGGAGGAATGCTTGCCTCATATTGAATTTGCTTATAATCATTCATTGCATTCTACTACTAAGAGGTGCCCTTTTGAAGTTGTGTATGGTTTCCTACCTCGTGCACCTATTGATTTGTTGCCTCTTCCATCTTCGGAGAAGGTTAATTTTGATGCTAAAGAACGTGCTGAATTGATTTTAAAAATGCATGAGTTAACTAAGGAAAACATTGAGCGTATGAATGCTAAATATAAACTTGCTGGAGATAAGGGTAGAAAACATGTTGTGTTTGCACTTGGAGATCTTGTTTGGTTACATTTGCATAAGGATAGATTTCCTGATTTGCGCAAATCAAAGCTAATGCCACGTGCTGCTGGTCCCTTTAAGGTGTTGGAGAAAGTAAATGATAATGCATATAAACTTGAGCTGCCTGCAGATTTTGGGGTTAGTCCCACTTTTAACATTGAAGATTTGAAGCCTTATTTGGGAGACGAAGATGAGCTTCCGTCGAGGACAACTTCATTTCAAGAAGGGGAGGATGATGAGGACATCAATACCATTGTTACACCCACAGCCCCTACTGCTACATATACTGGACCAATTACTAGAGCTCGCGCACGCCAATTAAATTATCAGGTACTTTCGTTTCTTGGTAATGATTCTAATGTTCAGGAGAATATGATGCTGCCTAAATTGGATACATTTGTTTTGCTTACAAGTGAAGGGCCTAGCTTGGAGAAGGATGGACATTGGAGCAAGAACAAGCATGGAGATGATGCCATGCACAAGGGGAACCAGAACGGAGTTACAAGTGATGATTTCAGGACTTTGAAGCCACCATAATGGGTGCATGAAGCCTTGGACGAAATATACAAGATGCCACTTCATAAATTTCGTCCCGAGGCTATTCTAGGTGCTGCGTCACCTTATTATTGGGCTAGGCCCATGTAATTTCGAAATACATAAGTATAGGCTATTTTTAGAGTCCGTATGTGTGGGGAAACAAGAGATAGGGTTGATTTCGGACCCCTCCACCAAGGGCCACGAAATTCCCCCCCTCTTCCAGCACATATACAGCCCTTAGGGCGCCGTTTAGACTTTGGGTTTTGTTTAGATTAAAAGTTCTCCATAGCTGCAACTTCGCGTACTTCGTTTGTGTTCAACGACCAGACAAAGGCGTCACAGAACCCCACCTTGATCAATAAAGCTTTCATCTTATATTCGCAATATCCAGATTGCAATCTTAGATTCTTGCTTGTTCTTCGTTTGCTCGCAGGAAACAGACCCTCGTGGTCAGGTTGATCGTGCTCCGGCGTGGTCAATAACCTCTCGGAGTTGGTTTAGCGATTGCTAAGGCGCGACGTCCTCGCACGTACGTAGTCGGATCGTCAAAGTCGACTTCCACCAAAGTGATATCCATCATCTCATCGAAAGACGGGACACCTTTGCCTCTATCACTTAATTCCCGGTGCTTCACTGCCAAACCGTGCGCCATACCGTACCAATCCAGAGGAGACGAAGGAGATTATGCGTCAAGTACAAGAGCTTCTCGACAAAGGTTATATACGTGAATCCCTTAGTCCTTGTGCTGTTCCTATTATTCTAGTGCCGAAAAAGGATGGTACATCGCGTATGTGCGTTGATTGTAGAGGCATTAATAATATTACTATTCATTATCGTCATCCTATTCCTAGGCTAGATGATATGCTTGATGAATTGAGTGGCTCTACAATATTCTCCAAAGTTGATTTGCGTAGTGGATACCATCAAATTCGTATGAAATTGGGAGATGAATGGAAAACAGCATTTAAAACTAAGTTTGGATTATATGAGTGGTTAGTCATGCCTTTTGGGTTAACTAATGCACCTAGTACTTTCATGAGGTTAATGAACGAAGTTTTACGTGCTTTCATTGGACGATTTGTGGTAGTTTACTTTGATGACATATTGATTTATAGCAAATCTTTGGAGGAACATTTGGAACATTTACGTGCTGTTTTTATTGCTCTACGTGATGCACGTTTGTTTGGTAACCTTGGAAAGTGCACCTTTTGCACCGACCGAGTATCTTTTCTTGGCTATGTTGTTACTCCACAGGGAATTGAAGTTGATAAAGCCAAGATTGAAGCTATTGAGAGTTGGCCGCAGCCCAAAACGGTCACACAAGTGAGGAGTTTCCTTGGCCTCGCTGAATTCTATAGGCGTTTTGTGAGAGATTTCAGCACCATTGCTGCACCTCTCAATGAGCTTACAAAGAAAGATGTGCCTTTTCTGTGGGGTACCGCACAGGAAGAAGCCTTCACGGTATTGAAAGATAAGTTGACACATGCTCCTTTACTCCAACTTCCTGATTTTAATAAGACTTTTGAGCTTGAATGTGATGCTAGTGGAATTGGATTAGGAGGTGTGTTATTACAAGATGGCAAACCTGTTGCATACTTTTCTGAAAAATTGAGTGGGCCTAGTCTGAATTATTCTACTTATGATAAAGAATTATATGCTCTTGTTCGGACTTTAGAAACATGGCAACATTATTTATGGCCCAAAGAATTTGTTATACATTCTGATCATGAATCTTTGAAACATATTAAAAGTCAAGCTAAACTGAATCGTAGACATGCTAAATGGGTTGAATTCATTGAGACTTTCCCTTATGTCATTAAACACAAGAAGGGAAAAGAAAATGTTATTGCTGATGCATTGTCTCGTCGCTATACTATGCTTTCACAACTTGACTTCAAAATATTTGGTTTGGAGACCATCAAAGATCAATATGTGCATGATGCTGATTTTAAAGATGTAATGCAGAATTGTAAAGAAGGAAGAATGTGGAACAAGTTTGTCGTTAACGATGGATTTGTGTTTCATGCTAACAAGCTATGCATTCCAGCTAGCTCCGTTCGTCTTTTGTTGTTGCGGGGGGCGCATGGAGGAGGATTAATGGGACACTTTGGCGTGAAGAAGACGGAGGACGTACTTGCTACACATTTCTTTTGGCCAAAGATGAGACGGGATGTTGAGCGTTTTATTGCTCGCTGCACTACATGTCAAAAAGCTAAGTCCCGACTCAATCCTCATGGTTTATATATGCCTTTGCCTGTACCTAGTGTTCCTTGGGAGGATATATCTATGGACTTTGTTTTAGGTTTACCTCGAACAAAGAAGGGGAGGGATAGCATATTTGTTGTCGTGGATAGATTCTCGAAAATGGCACACTTTATACCATGTCATAAAAGCGATGATGCTGTTAATGTTGCTGATTTGTTCTTTCGTGAAATTATTCGCTTGCATGGTGTGCCAAATACTATTGTTTCAGATCGTGATACTAAATTTCTTAGCCACTTTTGGAGATGTTTATGGGCTAAGTTGGGGACTAAACTGCTTTTTAGTACTACTTGTCACCCCCAAACTGATGGACAAACTGAAGTAGTCAATAGAACATTGTCTACTATGCTTAGGGCTGTTTTGAAGAATAATAATAAAATGTGGGAGGAATGCTTGCCTCATATTGAATTTGCTTATAATCGTTCATTGCATTCTACTACTAAGATGTGCCCTTTTGAAGTTGTGTATGGTTTCCTACCTCGTGCACCTATTGATTTGTTGCCTCTTCCATCTTCGGAGAAGGTTAATTTTGATGCTAAAGAACGTGCTGAATTGATTTTAAAAATGCATGAGTTAACTAAGGAAAACATTGAGCGTATGAATGCTAAATATAAACTTGCTGGAGATAAGGGTAGAAAACATGTTGTGTTTGCACTTGGAGATCTTGTTTGGTTACATTTGCGTAAGGATAGATTTCCTGATTTGCGCAAATCAAAGCTAATGCCACGTGCTGCTGGTCGCTTTAAGGTGTTGGAGAAAGTAAATGATAATGCATATAAACTTGAGCTGCCTGCAGATTTTGGGGTTAGTCCCACTTTTAACATTGCAGATTTGAAGCCTTATTTGGGTGAGGAAGATGAGCTTCCGTCGAGGACGACTTCATTTCAAGAATGGGAGGATGATGAGGACATCAATACCATTGTTACACCCACAGCCCCTACTGCTACATATACTGGACCAATTACTAGAGCTCGCGCACGCCAATTAAATTATCAGGTACTTTCGTTTCTTGGTAATGATTCTAATGTTCATGAGAATATGATGCTGCCTAAATTGGATACATTTGTTTTGCTTACAAATGAAGGGCCTAGCTTGGAGAAGGATGGACATTGGAGCAAGAGCAAGCATGGAGATGATGTCATGCGCAAGGGGAACCAGAACGGAGTTACAAGTGATGATTTCAGGACTTTGAAGCCACCATAAGAGTGCATGAAGCCTTGGACGAAATATACAAGATGCCACTTCATAAATTTCGTCCAGAGGCTATTATAGGTGCTGCGTCACCTTTTTATTGGGCCAGGCCCATGTAATTTCGAAATACATAAGTATAGGCTATTTTTAGAGTCCGTATGTGTGGGGAAACAAGAGATAGGGTTGATTTCGGACCCCTCCACCAAGGGCCACGAAATTCCCCTCTCTTCCTCCATATATACAGCCCTTAGGGCACCGTTTAGACTTTGGGTTTTGTTTAGATTAAAAGTTCGCCATAGCTGCAACTTCGCGTACTTCGTTTGTGTTCAACGACCAGACAAAGGCGTCACAGAACCCCACCTTGATCAATAAAGCTTTCATCTTATATTCGCAAAATCCAGATTGCAATCTCAGTTTCTTGCTTGTTCTTCGTTTGCTCGCAGGAAACAGACCCTCGTGGTCAGGTTGATCGTGCTCCGGCGTGGTCAATAACCTCTCGGAGTTGGTTTAGCGATTGCTAAGGCGCGACGTCCTCGCACGTTCGTAGTCGGATCGTCAAAGTCGACTTCCACCAAAGCGATATCCATCATCTCATCGAAAGACGGGACACCTTTGCCTCTATCAGTATTGATATCCTCATCATCCTCCCCTTCTTGAAATGAAGTCGTCCTCGTCGGAAGCTCATCTTCCTCACCCAAATAAGGCTTCAAATCTGCAATGTTAAAAGTGGGACTAACCCCATAATCTGCAGGCAGCTCAAGTTTATATGCATTATCATTTACTTTTTCCAACACCTTAAAGGGACCAGCAGCCCGTGGCATTAGCTTTGATTTGCGCAAATCAGGAAATCTATCCTTACGCAAATGTAACCAAACAAGATCTCCAGGTGCAAATACAACATGTTTTCTACCCTTATCTCCAGCAAGTTTATATTTAGCATTCATACGCTCAATGTTTTCCTTAGTTAACTCATGCATTTTTAAAATCAATTCAGCACATTGTTTAGCATCAAAATTAACCTTCTCCGAAGATGGAAGAGGCAACAAATCAATAGGTGCACGAGGTAGGAAACCATACACAACTTCAAAAGGGCACATCTTAGTAGTAGAATGCAATGAACGATTATAAGCAAATTCAATATGAGGCAAGCATTCCTCCCACATTTTCTTATTATTCTTCAAAACAGCCCTAAGCATAGTAGACAATGTTCTATTGACTACTTCAGTTTGTCCATCAGTTTGGGGGTGACAAGTAGTACTAAAAAGCAGTTTAGTCCCCAACTTAGCCCATAAACATCTCCAAAAGTGGCTAAGAAATTTAGTATCACGATCTGAAACAATAGTATTTGGCACACCATGCAAGCGAATAATTTCACGAAAGAACAAATCAGCAACATTAACAGCATCATCGCTTTTATGACATGGTATAAAGTGTGCCATTTTCGAGAATCTATCCACGACAACAAATATGCTATCCCTCCCCTTCTTTGTTCGAGGTAAACCTAAAACAAAGTCCATAGATATATCCTCCCAAGGAACACTAGGTACAGGCAAAGGCATATATAAACCATGAGGATTGAGTCGTGACTTAGCTTTTTGACATGTAGTGCATCAAGCAATAAAACGCTCAACATCCCGTCTCATCTTTGGCCAAAAGAAATGTGTAGCAAGTACGTCTTCCGTCTTCTTCACGCCAAAGTGTCCCATTAATCCTCCTCCATGCGCCTCCTGCAACAACAAAAGACGAACGGAGCTAGCTGGAATGCATAGCTTGTTAGCACGACACACAAATCCATCATTAACGACAAACTTGTTCCACATTCTTCCTTCTTTACAATTCTGCATTACATCTTTAAAATCAGCATCATGCACATATTGATCTTTGATGGTCTCCAAACCAAATATTTAGAAGTCAAGTTGTGAAAGCATAGTATAGCGACGAGACAATGCATCAGCAATAACATTTTCTTTTCCCTTCTTGTGTTTAATGACATAAGGGAAAGTCTCAATAAATTCAACCCATTTAGCATGTCTACGATTCAGTTTAGCTTGACTTTTAATATGTTTCAAAGATTCATGATCAGAATGTATAACAAATTCTTTGGGCCATAAATAATGTTGCCATGTTTCTAAAGTCCGAACAAGAGCATATAATTCTTTATCGTAAGTAGAATAATTCAGACTAGGCCCACTCAATTTTTCAGAAAAGTATGCAACAGGTTTGCCATTTTGTAATAACACACCTCCTAATCCAATTCCACTAGCATCACATTCAAGCTCAAAAGTCTTATTAAAATCAGGAAGTTGGAGTAAAGGAGCATGTGTCAACTTATCTTTCAATACCGTAAAGGCTTCTTCCTGTGCGGTACCCCACAGAAAAGGCACATCTTTCTTTGTAAGCTCATTAAGAGGTGCAGCAATGGTGCTGAAATCTCTCACAAAACGCCTATAGAATCCAGCGAGGCCAAGGAAACTCCTCACTTGTGTGACCGTTTTGGGCTGCGGCCAACTCTCAATAGCTTCAATCTTGGCTTTATCAACTTCAATTCCCTGTGGAGTAACAACATAGCCAAGAAAAGATACTCGGTCGGTGCAAAAGGTGCACTTTCCAAGGTTACCAAACAAACGTGCATCACGTGGAGCAATAAAAACAGCACGTAAATGTTCCAAATGTTCCTCCAAAGATTTGCTATAAATCAATATGTCATCAAAGTAAACTACCACAAATCGTCCAATGAAAGCACGTAAAACTTCGTTCATTAACCTCATGAAAGTACTAGGTGCATTAGTTAACCCAAAAGGCATGACTAACCACTCATATAATCCAAACTTAGTTTAAAATGCTGTTTTCCATTCATCTCCCAATTTCATACGAATTTGATGGTATCCACTACGCAAATCAACTTTGGAGAATATTGTAGAGCCACTCAATTCATCAAGCATATCATCTAGCCTAGGAATAGGATGACGATAACGAATAGTAATATTATTAATGCCTCTACAATCAACGCACATACGCGACGTACCATCCTTTTTCGGCACTAAAATGATAGGAACAGCACAAGGACTAAGGGATTCGCGTATATAACCTTTGTCAAGCAGTTCTTGTACTTGACGCATAATCTCCTTCGTCTCCTCTGGATTGGTACGGTATGGTGCACGGTTGGGTAATGATGCACCGGGAATTAAGTCAATTTGATGCTCAATCCCGCGAATAGGTGGTAATCCCGGTGGCACGTCTTGTGGAAAGACGTCAGCGAACTCCTGCAAAATGTTAGTGATAGCAGGAAGCAAAGAGGAAGGCACATCCTCGAATGAAAATAATGCCTCTTTGCACACAAGAGCATAGCAAACAGATTTGCTAAAATCTAGATCATCAATATCAGATTTGGTGGCAAGTAAACATGCACTTCTCAATTTAATTTCAGAAGCAACACTAGATTGTTTATTATTATTAGGCTGCATTTGTTGCTCAAATTCTTTTGCCACAATCTGATTTTCACTCTTAGTTTTCTCCTGTTTTGCTTTATTAGCTCTATTAATATCATCTTTCAAAATGGAATCAGGAGTCATAGGAAGCAAAGTAATATTTTTATCCTTATGAACAAGAGTATACTGATTGTTTCTACCATGGTGAATAGAATTTTTATCAAATTGCCATGGTCTACCAAGTAATAAGGAACATGCTTGCATAGGTACCACATCACAATCAACATAATCAGCATATGTAGAGATACTAAAATGTACACGAAAAGTACGTGTTACCTTAACCTTGCTGCTGTTGTTGAACCATTGGATGTAGTAAGGATGTGGATGTGGTCTTGTGGTGAGAGATAGCTTCTCCACCATCTCCATGCTAGCCAAGTTGTTGCAACTCCCTCCATCTATGATCACGCGAACAGAACGTTCCTTCACAACTCCCTTTGTATGGAACAAATTATGCCTCTGATTTTGCTCAGCTTGTGTAACCTGCACACTCAGAACACGTTGAGCAACTAAACATTCATACCTGTCAGCATCTTCAGGAGCCATGTATTGCGTCTCATGATCAGAATCGTCTCCACCGTGTTCGTCACGTGTAATAAGAGCCAAAGTCTCCTCATCATAGTCACTAGCGGACTCATACCCACCATCCTCAGTAACAATCATCACACGCTTAGATGGGCATTCTCTCGCATAATGACCTCCACCCTTGCAACGTCGACAAATAATATCATGTGTTTGCCCTGTTGATGCCATGGATGAAGAAGAGCTCTTTGCAGGCCCAGAAGGTGTGCTCTTGGCAGATAGTGGTGATTGTGCCTGCTTTATTGTATCACGGTTGGAGGTGGCAGCCGACGGAGGTGCCGGTGGAGCAGAACGTGTGGAAGTAGATGATGCACGTGGTGTCCATGATGAAGGTCGACCTGCAGAAAAGTTAGTCCGCGCCAATGCCTGTCGATCCTGCACTTCACGTTCAGCTTTACAAGCAAGATGGAATAAACGAGTGATATTAGTATACTCCTTATAGTCTAGAATGGTCTGAATCTCTCTATTTAATCCACTCGGAAAACGTGCAAGCATAGCTTCATTCTCCTCAACAATACCACATCTAATCATGCCAGTTTGTAATTCCTGATAATATTCTTCTACAGAATTTTTTCCTTGTCTTAAGCGCTGTAATTTTTGAAGCAATTCACGTTGATAATATGGTGGAACCCAACGAGTACGCATAGCAATTTTCAAAGCAGCCCAAGTAGCGGGAATAGGATATAATCTACAATGTTCAGACCACCATACACATGCAAAACTAGTGAAAGCACAAACAGCAGCAGCAACCCGTCTCTCCTCGGGATATTGTAAACATGTAAAACGTTGTTCAGTTTCTAACTCCCAAGTAAGATATATATCAGGAACATATCTACCCTCAAATGGTGGAATATTCAATTTCAGTTTAGGAATATGGACATCATCTCGTACCTGAGGTGGTGGTGCAGGCCTACCATTACGAATATATACCTGAGGTCGACCTGGTGGTGGTGGTGGTGGTGGCTGCACGTAGTGCTGATTTTGATCAACCTCATCCTCATAATCGCCCGCATACTCATCATCCTCCTGGGTACCAGCAGCAGCAGTAGCAGGGGCCAAAGAAGCATCAACAACATGAACAGCAGCACCAGAAGTTTGGCCATCCTCAATAGGAACACGCTTCGCTCGTCCATACTGATTCGAAAGGATGCGTTGTTGTTGTTGTTGTTGTTGGAGAGGTGCGTTAGGTGCAGCGGGTGGTGGTGGTGGAAGACGCGCGAGCAATTCATTAAACTTGTTATCGAGCTTTGTTTCGAACGTCTTCTCCATGCCATCTATCTTCTCCATGGCCTCTTCAAATCTGTTTAGCACATCTTGCACCTGTCCACTCATCATTTGCTGAAATTTATCATGCAAATCCTTATTCGTCATGTTCTCCCAGTCAGTCTCGTCGGCTTGTGATCCTGGCATGGTTAGCAGCAATAGAAACACACAAGAATATGATCCTACAGACTACTAACAAGAGGTGGTGGTGGGTGTCACAAATCCGTCAAGCCAATCTCAAATTCTTACCAGTTCTTACCCAGCAGCAGGCGGTGATCGGCAACCGTTGTAGTCAAAAACTCTCAAAGCTTGGATAGAGCGATTACCAGGGAGAGTCAAACGCACGACGTAGATGTATGTGGAGCTGGGAAGGCTTATAATATGGTAGCAAAAAGGGTCAGCAATAATCAATTCAGAGATGCAAAGTTGAATAAACGCTCAACGACGGTACTGTGCTGGTCCTAGGCTAGACTGTGCTAGAGACGCGAGCCTAGAACACCAACAAAATCACGGCGCGGTACGTAAACAAGGGAAAAGCACACTCTGGAACTCTTTTTTTTCGCTCTTTTTTTTGCGCTCCTTTTTTTTTGCGCTCCTCTTTTTTTTTTGCGAAAAATCACTATAATGGCGAGTGTCTCAAAACTCTTCCCTCGTCAAACTGATAGGATGGGCACGAAAAAAAAATTTCACTTTTTTTCGGAAATTAGGGCAGCGACGACGAAAAAGTGCGACCAAAAAATCACTATGATGGCACGTGGCTCAAAAGACTCAGAAAAGCCTAAAAATAGGATAGGGAAAAAAATTTTGCCCATGAAAATTTTGGCCTAAAAACTGCCCGGGGGTCTCCAGACTCTTTTTTTTTCCCGAGACCTACGCAGGCAAGGAAACACGAATCGGAATTTAGATTGATCTAAAGAACATACCTAATATGAGAAGAACTCGGATTGGTGGTGGATATATGGTTGTGGTATATGGCAGCGGTGGTGGTATATGGTAGCGGTGGTGGTATATGGATACAGATTGGTGGTGGTATATGGATACGGATTGGTAGTGGTATATGGATATGGATTCAGAGCGGTGGCGGATAAGCAAAAGTGGTAGATGGGCGATGATGATGATGCGGCGGCGGCGTGACAACTTATGACCAGAACTCGAAACTCTAAAAGACTAGACTCTAAGACCAGCAACTTGACACGACGATGCAACCGCAAATTCAACAAAGCAAAAACCCTAAAAAGATTATGCAAAGGCTCAGATTGGTTCGGATATGATGAACTAACCCTAATTTTTTTTGTGGCTTTTTCGTGGACTGTAGGTATGAAGAACAGACTCGATCTAATCTACGAAAAACTGTAAAATCTCACCGAGCAACCTGGAAATCTGATACCACTTGATAGAGGCAAAGGTGTCCCGTCTTTCGATGAGATGATGGATATCGCTTTGGTGGAAGTCGACTTTGACGATCCGACTACGAACGTGCGAGGACGTCGCGCCTTAGCAATCGCTAAACCAACTCCGAGAGGTTATTGACCACGCCGGAGCACGATCAACCTGACCACAAGGGTCTGTTTCCTGCGAGCAAACGAAGAACAAGCAAGAAACTAAGATTGCAATCTGGATATAGCGAATATAAGATGAAAGCTTTATTGATCAAGGTGGGGTTCTGTGACGCCTTTGTCTGGTCGTTGAACACAAACGAAGTACGCGAAGTTGCAGCTATGGCGAACTTTTAATCTAAACAAAACCAAAGTCTAAACGGTGCCCTAAGGGCTGTATATATGGAGGAAAAGAGGGGGAATTTCGTGGCCCTTGGTGGAGGGGTCCGAAATCAACCCTATCTCTTGTTTCCCCACACATACGGACTCTAAAAATAGCCTATACTTATGTATTTCGAAATTACATGGGCCTGGCCCAATAAAAAGGTGACGCAGCACCTATAATAGCCTCGGGACGAAATTTATGAAGTGGCATCTTGTATATTTCGTCCAAGGCTTCATGCACCCATTATGGTGGCTTCAAAGTCCTAAAATCATCACTTGTAACTCCATTTTTGTTCCCCTTGCGCATGGCATCATCTCCATGCTTGTTCTTGCTCCAATGTTCATCCTTCTCCAAGCTAGGCCCTTCATTTGTAAGCAAAACAAATGTATCCAATTTAGGCAGCATCATATTCTCATGAACATTAGAATCATTACCAAGAAACGAAAGTACCTGATAATTTAATTGGCGTGCGTGAGCTCTAGTAATTGGTCCCGTATATGTAGCAGTAGGGGCTGTGGGTGTAACAATGGTATTGATGTCCTCATCATGTAGAGCATCGGTTGGTGAACTGTGAGACGTCTCCAAACATCATGGGCCAAAAGTAGTTCTTGGAGAGCGTGGCGAATGTCTTGTCCCGTCCAAAGTGTCCCATGAGTCTGCCTCCATGAGCCTCTTGCAAAAGGAGCAAACGAAGAGAAGACTCGGGAATGCATAGTTTGTTAGCTCTCATAAGATAACCATCCTTGATGTAATATTGTTCCCAAGAAGTATGCATCAATCACTTAGCATAGGGAATAGCAAAAGATGGATCACTGGCATACAAGTCTTTGATGTGCTCAATACCGATAACATTCAACTCAAGTTTAGTGACAAGCGTGCATATGCGTGAAAGTGCATCCGCAACTACATTTTCCTTACCCTTAATGTACTTGATCACATATGGGAAAGATTCAATAAATTCACTCCATTTGGCATGACGCTTGTTCAACTTAGTTTGACCTTTTAAGTACTTAAGCGTTTCGTGGTCGGTATGTATGACAAACTCATGAGGTCTAAGATAATGTTCCCAAACATGTAGCACACGCACTAAAGCATACAATTCTTTGTCATAGATGGGATAGTTCAGTTGAGCACCGGAGAGTTTTTCGTTAAAATATGCAATGGTTCGTTTTTCTTGCATCAAAACGCCGCCAATTCCGGTACCACTTACATCACAATGAACCTCAAAAGTTTTGTCAAAATTGGGCAAAGCAAGAATCGGAGCATGAGTAAGCAAAGACTTGAGCTCATCAAAAGCGGTGGATTGCAAAGATCCCCAAACAAAGGGAGTATTCTTCTTATTCAAAGCATGTAAAGGAGTGGCAATAGTGCTAAAATCTTTCACAAAGCGACGATAAAAACCCGCAAGACCAAGAAAGCTACGCACTTGTTGCAAATTGGTGGGTTGGGGCCAAGTTTCAATAGCTTCAATTTTAGATTCATCAACATGGACACCCTTTGAGGATACAACAAGACCCAAGAAAACCACTTTGTCAACACCAAACATGCATTTTTTTCATGTTCGCGTAAAGACGTTCCTTGCGAAGGGTTTGCAAAACAGCCCTAACATGATCAAGATGCTCTTTCATGGTTTTGCTAAACACAAGAATATCGTCGAAGTAGACCACAACAAAGACTCCAATATAAGGGCGAAGCACATAATGCATAAGGCGCACGAAAGTACCGGGAGCCTCTGATAAACCCATAGGCATCACTAACCACTCATACAAGCCAAATATGGTTTTGAAAGCGCTCTTCCATTCATCACCCTCTTGAATGCGGATTTGATAATAGCCACTTTTAAGGTCAATTTTTGAGAAAAAGTTAGCTCCACTAAGTACATTCAGCATATCATCTAAGCGAGGAATGGGATGCCTATAGCAAATGGTAATAGCGTTTCTGGGTCTACAATCGGAACACAAGTAGAAACTTCCATCAGATTTAGGCACGAGTATAACTGGAACGGCACAAGGGCTTAAGCTTTCACGTACATGACCGTTGTCAATGAGTTGTTGTACTTGCCGTTGAATCTCCTTAGTTTCTTTGGGGTTGACACGGTATGGAGCTTTGTTTGGAAGTGGCGCTCCGGGGATGAGGTCGATTCGATGCTCAATGCCTCGTAGAGGAGGTAGACCCGGTGGTAGCTCGTTGGGGAAAACATCTTGGAATTCCTGCAGAAGAGATTGAAACACTAAAGGTAGCTCGTGAGAGGTGTTAGTTTTTGGTTCTCCATCCTTGCACACAAGGACAAAGTGCATCACACTTGATGGGTTCTCACACACTTCTCTCATCTCACTTTTTGTGGCAAATAGTATGAGGTTTTTCTCTCCAGGCGAAGAGGCGCTCAAGTTTGGCTTGTGGCTCTCACTCACTTTTGGGTGGATCACTTTCTCACTCTTCTCTCCATGATGGGTGGCTTGCTTGTCGGCTATCACTTGACTAGGAGACATAGGTTGATGTAGGGTAGAACCCTAGTGACCCAATCTTTCACGAAAGGAGCGGATCCCTACGAGGAACGCGATGAACACGAGGGGGAACACGAGGAAACGCGAGGGGAACACGAGAGAAATCACTCAACCAACGAGAATAGATCACACATGCTCTAGATCGATGAACACAAAGGAAAGATACAAGATCCAAAGTCAACAACGGACGATACAAACGGTAACCGGTTCTTCTCCGTATAGGTGGTCTTGAGGGGGGCACCCAACAGGGGGTCTTCAATCCATGAGTATCTTCTCCGTAGAGGGGCCACGGTCACTCTCGAAGAGACGATCCGGTATGGATGAGATTAAGTTATCCTCACAAATGAGCTACTACTTTGCTAACCCTAAAAATGGGGAGGAGGAGGTCTATTTATAGCCCAAGGGCGAAGGGGTAAGTGAGGAGACGAAACGGGTACACGTGCCTCGGCCCAAAGCCATGCACGCAGGCGGTGGCCGGATGATCTGGGAGTTGGTCCGGATGATCCGGGCTTCGGGGGGTCCGGATGAACCGAGACGGCGTCCGGATGATCCGGAAGTGTTGGAGTAGCTGCGGGAGGGCTGGATGTCCGGGTCCTGGTCCGGACGTCCGGATGTGGCTGGATGATCCGGGACTGGGTCCGGATGATCCGGCTTCGAGGGGGGCGATTCTGTTGATTCTGTTGGATTTGGGTGCAATTAGCCGGATCGTCCGGGCCGGGGTCCGGATCACACCGAGCTGAGGCCGAATCGTCCGGACGGCGGTCCGGATCGTCCGGGCTTCTGCTGACTTAGCCCTTTTCCTTCTCCGTCTTCACGTCCATCTTCCTCTTCGGATTCTCCTTGCTCCTTGTCGTCTCCATGGCTAACTCCTTGATACCTGAGTATACACAATGTCTCCATTTGAGGTAGTAGCCATGTCTCATGGTCATCGAAGTGGAATTGTGAGAGGAGAGATGTCACCTCGGTCTCGAGAGCTCTTGCACGTGATCGAGTCATGGGTCCAATAGGCACTTGATGAGATGATGGTAGGTCCATGGGGATGACCTTGGGATGCTCCGCATCATCTCCCCTCCCTTGGGAAAGATCCGACCTCGGATCGAAATCCTCATCACCATGGTACGGGGAGAGATCTTTTACGTTAAAGATGTCGCTCACGGAGTACTTGTCACGTGGGATGTCGATCTTGTATGCGTTGTTGTTGTAGCGTGCAAGCACCTTGAATGGTCCATTGGCTGTAGAAGCTTGGACTTGTGTTTGTTGGGGAAGCGTTCCTTGCGAAGGTGTAGCCACACAAGATCTCCAATGTTGAATATCATGGGTTGCTTGTTGACGTTGAGCTTGGTCGCAAGTCATTGTACTTGGCGCTCAATGGTGTGCCTTGTATCTTCATGCGTTTTCTTGAGGTGGTTGACTCGGGCACTCGCGTCCATGTTTGTGCGCTCTTGGAGTGGTAGGGGTAGGATGTCTAATGGGGACAATGGGTTGAAACCATAGACGACCTCGAAGGGGGACTTGCCGGTAGTCTTGTGTCTTGCTCGGTTGTAGGCGTACTCGGCGATAGGTAGGCACTCCTCCGACTCCTTGATGTTCCTCTTGATTAGCACGCGAAGAAGGGTGGAGAGCGTACGGTTTTTCACCTCCGTTTTGGCGTCGGTTTGTGGATGATATGCCGTGGAGAATAGTAGCTTGATTCCGAGCTTGGCGCATAAGGTTCTCCAAAAGTAACTCAAGAACTTGACGTCGCGGTCCGAGACAATCGTCTTTGGCACTCCATGAAGTCGCAAGATTTCCCTACAAAAAAGATTGGCAACATGTGAAGCATCGTCTATCTTGTTGTAAGGAATGAAATGAGCCATTTTGGAGAAACGGTCCACAACAACAAAAACGGAATCCTTGCCATTTCGAGTTCTAGGCAAACCAAGCACAAAGTCCATGCTAATATCTTCCCATGGTAGATATGGAATTGGAAGTGGCATATAGAGGCCATGAGATTGGGCTTTAGACTTAGCTTTGCGACATGTAGAACATCGGTTGGTGAAGCGATTGACGTCGCGATGCATCTTGGGCCAAAAGTAGTTCTTTGAGAGCGTAGCAAATGTCTTGTCGCGTCCAAAGTGTCCCATGAGTCTGCCTCCATGAGATTCCTGCAAAAGCAATAAGCGAAGAGAGGACTCGGGTATGCTAAGTTTGTCAGCTCTCATGAGATATCCATCTTTGATGTAGTATCGATCCCAAGAAGTATCCGTCAAACACTTGGCATAAGGAATAGCAAAAGTAGGATCATGTTCATACAAGTCTTTTATGTCCTCAAAACCAATAACATTTAACTCAAATGTAGTGACAAGCGTGCATATGCGTGAAAGTGCATGATAGAGGCAAAGGTGTCCCGTCATTCGATGAGATGATGGATATCGCTTTGGTGGAAGTCGACTTTGACGATCCGACTACGAACGTGCGAGGACGTCGCGCCTTAGCAATCGCTAAACCAACTCCGAGAGGTTATTGACCACGCCGGAGCACGATCAACCTGACCACGAGGGTCTGTTTCCTGCGAGCAAACGAAGAACAAGCAAGAAACTAAGATTGCAATCTGGATATTGCGAATATAAGATGAAAGCTTTATTAATCTGATGAGGACATGACTACCTTGGATATGACCAAAAATATTGCATATATGCATATTTGTCAGGTGATTTCTAGTGCAAACTATTCAATAATCTATTTATGTTATCCAGAACAAAAATACTTCACACACTTTTGTGTTTTGTCTAGTTGCAGGTGTATGGGACATTTGTACAATCCACATATGAAGATAAGGAAGAAAGAGATGTTTATTTGCTGTCCAAAAAGTTCTCTCACGTCACTTTTGGCCCACGAGAAGATAGAGTCCAAGTCTCTCACGTTCTGGATTCAGATTCGGACTGCACAGACGTACCTGACTCAAAACGCACACAAGTTTTTCATACGGACTCCGAATTGGGTGATTCTTTTTTTGTTGGAAACTAGATTTCGTGCACTTTCCAACCCAATTGGAATCACCTTCAAATTCGTCCGGAGCATTGAGTTGTGGACGAAACAATCTGATGCTGCAGCAGAATCCGAGTCAAACTACAAGTCCAAAGGTGTTACATCACCTCCACTTGGGCCCATTGGCCTTGTACGACCTAGATTTAGTTTTAGGCTGCCTTGGGACGTCCTCCCACCTCCTTGGCCGCCACCCCTTGCTCCTATATAAGTAGATCCATCTAGTAGCTTTTCCTTGGGATTTGTTTAGTTAAAAGTTAGCCATTGCAACTTCGTGTACTTCGTTTGTGTCCAACGACCAGACCAAGACCGCTTACGGATCCCCACCTTTATCAATACTTCATATATACTCGCAATATTCAGATTGCTTTTATCATATTCTTGCTTGTTCTTCGATTGCTTACAGGAATAGACCTTCGTGGTCAGGTTGATTGTGCTCCGGCGTGGTCAATAACCTCTCAGAGTTGGTTTAGCGATTGCTAAGGCGCAACGTCGTGCACGTTTGTAGTCGGATCGTCAAAGTCATCTTCACCAAATCGATAGTTATCATCTCATCGAAAGATCGGGACACCCCCGCCTTTATCAAGTGGTATCAGTTTTCAGGTTGCTCGGTGAGAATTTCCAGTTTTCCTAGATTAGATTTATTTTCTTACCTATTGTCCAAGAAAAAGCCACAAAAAAGAGTTAGATCTATTCATCCTTGGTCCAAGCCAGTCTGAGCCTTTGCAATTTTCTTTTCATTGCTTGCATAGTTGAATTATCGGTTGCATCGTCGTGTCGAGTTGCTGGTCTTAGTGTCTAGTTCGTTTAGAGTTTCGAGTTCTGTTCACATTAGTCACGCCACCGCTGCATCATTATCTCTTCCGCTGTCCACCACCCATCCATCAATTTCCACCACGTGCTACCCACCATTCATTATCATAATAATAGTTGAGATCGTTTACATCTTCACTTGATCCAATCTGCATCTTATCTAGTTTGTTTTGGAAAGAGGGAGAAAAAAAAGAGAGAAAAAACGAGAGAAAAAAACGAGAGAAAAAAAAAGAGAAAAAAAAAGTCAGAGAAAAAAAAGGAGAAAAAAAAATCAAAAAAAATCGGCACAAACTTTTTCAGAGGAAAGTTGGAGACAAAGTTGTTGTATATCCTCCTTGGCACTTGTTTTTCATCATTATCTTCACTGCCGTTGTGATCTTCACTTATATCTTGCTGTCAAGAGCTACTTAGTATCCTTCATTGATGCTAGTTGTGCTACGCCGTGACCTCATTAGTGTTCTAGGCTCGCGTCTCTAGTCCGGTCTAGCCTAGGACCAGCACAGTACCGTCGTTGAGCGTTTATTCAACATTGCATCTTTGAATTGATTATTGCTAATCTTTTGCTACCATATATAGTCCACCCAGCTCCACATATTTCTACACCGTGTATACGTACGCTCCCCTGGCAATCGCTTTACTCAATATTCGGAGTTACTTGATACCGCTGGTTGCCGATCACCGCCTGCTGCATGGTAAGAACTTGTAAGACATTGATATTTGCTTTACTGTGAGCGTTTTACCACCACATCCTAGTAGTTATAGGAACATTATTTTTGGGTTTTGTTTCTTGTTCTACTAATCATGACAGGATCCAGAGTCAATTCATGGGCTTTGTCGATCGCGGGAGACGTGCCACCACCTTTGCAAATACCACAACCGTCACGAGAGGTGCACAAACATCCAAATGCACATGATCAGGTTAATGTATCTATACCACCATTTAATGGCCGTTTTAAACCTGCTTTATATATTGAATGGGAGTTCGACATGAAAAATATATTTGCTTCCCATAATTTCGATGAACATAAAAAGGTTAAGGTTGCGGTTGGTTCTTTCACTGGTTATGCGTTGGTTTGGTGGAGTGAATATTGTCGGTTACACCCTGATTATATACCTACTACTTGGGATGATTTGAAACTTGCCATGCGACATACTTTCGTCCCTGCTTATTATACTCGTGACATGATTAAGAAGTTGCAACACTTAAAACAAGGTAGTGAAACTGTAACAAAATATTATGATGATTTACAAACTACCTTGTTGCATTCCTCTTTAGAAGAAAGTGAAGATGATTTTATGGATAGATTTTGGGGAGGATTAAACCGTGATATTCAAGAGATACTAATTCATGAAGAGTGTTATCCTATGGACCATTTGTTTCATCTTGCTTGCAAAGCTGAACAGGAAATAAAACAACGTGTTGGCCACGAGGAGAACAAGCGCACGGTGCACATTCCAAGAGTTGATATGATTGTTCCTTCAACTACTAGGCATACTATGACAACCACATCCGTTGTTGTCAGGACTACATCACCTCCACCATGTGACACATCGCCCCCGAGAGTGGCTACATCATCTGAGTTGATCATAAGAGGTAATGACAAAGGTACTGATCTTCCATCTCTACATGAGAATGATGAATGCCTTGTCAATTTGAATGCACCATCTGATGAGCTACCCACTACTTTGATCACACCACCTATTTTAGAGGACTACGTTGATAATTTGACTTTGCCATGTGATCAAACAACTGAAATACCAACAATTTTGAGTGCACCCATTGAATTAACTATTGATGAAAAAGAACCAATGTTTAATCATTTTGATATGACCTCTAATCTTGGTGATGATTCTGTGTTGAATGACTTATTGCATGTTTGCTTATTTAAGCATGTTGTAGCATGTAAATTTGATGCAAGTAAGGTTTATTCACCAATGTTGGGATGGTTTAATGATGAACATTGTCAATCTTTTGAAATGAATAAGAGCTTCACTTATATGTGCAAACTGAGTTGCAATATTTTCATGCCTTCTACTTCTTGTGCTAATTTTTTGGCTTTAGATTTTATGAACTATGCAAGTTACTCATCTATTCATGTGTCATATATGCAAAAATCAAGGGAAGTAAAAATGGATGACATATACATATACAACATGTACACCTTGTCTCTTTTGTTAGCCACATTTCAGATTAAGCAACGCCGAGGACGGCTTTATTTTCAAGAAGGGGAGGATGATGAGGACATGACTACCTTGGATATGACCAAAAATATTGCATATATGCATATTTGTCAGGTGATTTCTAGTGCAAACTATTCAATAATCTATTTATGTTATCCAGAACAAAAATACTTCACACACTTTTGTGTTTTGTCTAGTTGCAGGTGTATGGGACATTTGTACAATCCACATATGAAGATAAGGAAGAAAGAGATGTTTATTTGCTGTCCAAAAAGTTCTCTCACGTCACTTTTGGCCCACGAGAAGATAGAGTCCAAGTCTCTCACGTTCTGGATTCAGATTCGGACTGCACAGACGTACCTGACTCAAAACGCACACAAGTTTTTCATACGGACTCCGAATTGGGTGATTCTTTTTTTGTTGGAAACTAGATTTCGTGCACTTTCCAACCCAATTGGAATCACCTTCAAATTCGTCCGGAGCATTGAGTTGTGGACGAAACAATCTGATGCTGCAGCAGAATCCGAGTCAAACTACAAGTCCAAAGGTGTTACATCACCTCCACTTGGGCCCATTGGCCTTGTACGACCTAGATTTAGTTTTAGGCTGCCTTGGGACGTCCTCCCACCTCCTTGGCCGCCACCCCTTGCTCCTATATAAGTAGATCCATCTAGTAGCTTTTCCTTGGGATTTGTTTAGTTAAAAGTTAGCCATTGCAACTTCGTGTACTTCGTTTGTGTCCAACGACCAGACCAAGACCGCTTACGGATCCCCACCTTTATCAATACTTCATATATACTCGCAATATTCAGATTGCTTTTATCATATTCTTGCTTGTTCTTCGATTGCTTACAGGAATAGACCTTCGTGGTCAGGTTGATTGTGCTCCGGCGTGGTCAATAACCTCTCAGAGTTGGTTTAGCGATTGCTAAGGCGCAACGTCGTGCACGTTTGTAGTCGGATCGTCAAAGTCATCTTCACCAAATCGATAGTTATCATCTCATCGAAAGATCGGGACACCCCCGCCTTTATCATAATCAAGGTGGGGTTCTGTGACGCCTTTGTCTGGTCGTTGAACACAAACGAAGTACGCGAAGTTGCAGCTATGGCGAACTTTTAATCTAAACAAAACCCAAGTCTAAACGACGCCCTAAGGGCTGTATATATGGGGGAAAAGGAGGGAATTTCGTGGCCCTTGAGGGTGGGGTCCGAAACCAACCCTAACTCTTGTTTCCCCACACATACGGACTCTAAAAATAGCCTATACTTAAGTATTTCGAAATTACATGGGCCTGGCCCAATAATAAGGTGACGCAGCACCTAAAATAGCCTATGGACGAATATTATGAAGTGGCATCTTGTATATTTCGTCCAAGGCTTCATGCACTCCTTATGGTGGCTTCAAAGTCCTGAAATCATCACTTGTAACTCCGTTCTTGATCCCCTTGCGCATGCCATCAACTCCATGCGTGTTCTTGCTCCAATGTTCATCCTTCTCCAAGCTAGTACCTTCATTTGTAAGCAAAACAAATGTATCCAATTTAGGCAGCATCATATTCTCATGAACATTAGAATCATTACCAAGAAACGAAAATACCTGGTAATTTAATTGGCATGCGCGAGCTCTAGTGATTGGTCCCGTATATGTAACAGTAGGGGCTGTGGGTGTAACAATGGTATTGATGTCCTCATCATCCTCCCCTTCTTGAAATGAATTCGTCCTCGACGGAAGCTCATCTTCCTCACCCAAATAAGGCTTCAAATCTGCAATGTTAAAAGTGGGACTAACCCCAAAATCTGCAGGTAGCTCAAGTTTATATGCATTATCATTTATTTTCTCTAACACCTTAAAAGGACCATCAGCACGTGGCATTAGCTTTGATTTGCGCAAATTAGGAAATCTATCTTTACGCAAATGTAACCAAACAAGATCTCCAGGTGCAAACACAACATGTTTTCTACCCTTTATCTCCAGCAAGTTTATATTTAGCATTCATACGCTCAGTGTTTTCCTTAGTTAACTCATGCATTTTTAAAATCAATTCACAACGTTCTTTAGCATCAAAATTAACCTTCTCCGAAGATGGAAGAGGCAACAAATCAATAGGTGCACGAGTTAGGAAACCATACACAATTTCAAAAGGGCACATCTTAGTAGTAGAATGCAATGAACGATTGTAAGCAAATTCAATATGAGGCAAGCATTCTTCCCACATCTTCTTATTATTCTTCAAAATAGCCCTAAGCATAGTAGACAATGTTCTATTGACAACTTCAGTTTGTCCATCAGTTTGGGGATGACAAGTAGTACTAAAAAGCAATTTGGTCCCCAACTTAGCCCATAAACATCTCCAAAAGTGGCTAAGAAATTTAGAATCACGGTCTGAAACAATAGTATTTGGCACACCATGCAAGCGAATAATTTCACGAAAGAACAAATCAGCAACATTAACAGCATCATCGCTTTTATGACATGGTATAAAGTGTGCCATTTTCGAGAATCTATCCACGACAACAAATATGCTATCCTTCCCCTTCTTGGTTCGAGGTAAACCTAAAACAAAGTCCATAGATATATCCTCCCAAGGAACACTAGGCAAAGGCATATATAAACCATGAGGATTGAGTCATGACTTAGCTTTTTGACATGTAGTGCAGCGAGCAATAAAACGCTCAACATCCCGTCGCATCTTTGGCCAATAGAAATGTGTAGCAAGTACGTCCTCCGTCTTCTTCACGCCAAAGTGTCCCATTAGTCCTCCTCCATGCGCCTCCTGCAACAACAAAAGATGAACGGAGCTAGCTGGAATGCATAGCTTGTTAGAACGAAACACAAATCCATCATTAACGATGAACTTGTTCCATGTTCTACCTTCTTTACAATTTTGCAATACATCGCTAAATTCAGCATCATGCACATATTGATCTTTGATGGTCTCCAAACCAAATATTTTAAAGTTAAGTTGTGAAAGCATAGTATAATGATGAGACAATGCATCGGCAATAACATTTTCTTTACCCTTCTTGTGTTTAATGACATAAGGGAAAGTCTCAATGAATTCAACCCATTTAGCATGTCTACGATTCAGTTTAGCTTGACTTTTAATATGTTTCAAAGATTCATGATCAGAATGTATAACAAATTCTTTGGGCCATAAATAATGTTGCCATGTCTCTAAAGTCCGAACAAGAGCATATAATTCTTTATCATAAGTAGAATAGTTCAAACTAGGCCCACTCAATTTTTCAGAAAAGTATGCAACAGGTTTGCCATCTTGTATAACACACCTCCTAATCCAATTCCACTAGCATCACATTCAAGCTCAAAAGTCTTATTAAAATCAGGAAGTTGGAGTAAAGGAGCATGTGTCAACTTAGCTTTCAATACCGTGAAGGCTTCTTCCTGTGCGGTACCCCAAACAAAAGGCACATCCTTCTTTGTAAGCTCGTTGAGTGGTGCAGCAATGGTGCTGAAATCTCTCACAAAACGCCTATAGAAACCAGCGAGGCCAAGGAAACTCCTCACTTGTGTGACCGTTTTGGGCTGCGGCCAACTCTCAATAGCTTCAATCTTGGCTTTATCAACTTCAATTCCTTGTGGAGTAACAACATAGCCAAGAAAAGATACTCGGTCGGTGCAAAAGGTGCACTTCCCAAGGTTACCAAACAAACGTGCATCACATAGAACATTAAAAACAGCACGTAAATGTTCCAAATGTTCTTCCAAAGATTTGCTATAAATCAGTATATCATCAAAATAGACTACCACAAATCGTCCAATGAAAGCACGTAAAACTTCGTTCATTAATCTCATGAAAGTACTAGGTGCATTAGTTAACCCAAAAGGCATGACTAACCACTCATATAATCCAAACTTAGTTTTAAATGCTGTTTTCCATTCATCTCCCAATTTCATACGAATTTGATGGTATCCACTACGCAAATCAACTTTGGAGAATATTGTAGAGCCACTCAATTCATCAAGCATATCATCTAGCCTAGGAATAGGGTGACGATAACGAATAGTAATATTATTAATGCCTCTACAATCAACACACATACGTGACGTACCATCCTTTTTCGGCACTAGAATAATAGGAACAGCACAAGGACTAAGGGATTCGCGTATATAACTTTTGTCGAGCAACTCCTGTACTTGACGCATAATCTCCTTCGTCTCCTCTGGATTGGTACGGTATGGTGCACGGTTGGGTAATGATGCACCGGGAATTAAGTCAATTTGATGCTCAATCCCTCGAATAGGTGGTAATCCCGGTGGCACGTCTTGTGGAAAGACGTCAGCGAACTCCTGCAAAATGTTAGTGACAGCAGGGGGCAAAGAGGAAGGCACGTCCTCGAATGAAAATAATGCCTCTTTGGACACAAAAGCATAGCAAATAGATTTGCTAAAATCTAGCTCATCAATATCAGATTTGGTGGCAAGTAAACATGCACTTTTCAATTTAATTTTAGAAGCAACAGTAGATGGTTTATTATTAGGCTTCATGTGTTGCTCAAATTCTTTTGCCACAATCTGATTTTCAGTCTTATTTTTCTCCTATTTTGCTTTATTAGCTCTATTAATATCATCTTTCAAAATGGACTCAGGAGTCATAGGAAGCAAAGTAATATTTTTATCCTGATGAACAAGAGTATACTGATTGTTTCTACCATGGTGTACAGAATTTTTATCAAATTGCCATGGTCTACCAAGTAATAAGGAACATGCTTGCATAGGTACCACATCACAATCAACATAATCAGCATATGTAGAGATACTAAAATGCACACGAACAGTACGTGTTACCTTAACCTTGCCGCTGTTGTTGAACCATTGGATGTAGTAAGGATGTGGATGTGGTCTTGTGGTGAGAGAAAGCTTCTCCACCATCTCCATGCTAGCCAAGTTGTTGCAGCTCCCTCCATCTATGATGACGCGAATAGAACGTTCCTTCACAACTCCCTTTGTATGGAACAAATTATGCCTCTGATTTTGCTCAGCTTGTGTAACCTGCACACTCAAAACACGTTGAGCAACTAAACATTCATACCTGTCAGCATCTTCAGCAGCCATGTATTGTGTCTCATGATCAGAATCATCTCCACCGTGTTCCTCATGTGTAATAAGAGCCAAAGTCTCCTCATCATAGTCACTAGCGGACTCATACCCACCATCCTCAGTAGCAATCATCACACGCTGAGATTTGCATTCTCTCGCAAAATGTCCTCTTCCCTTACAACGACGACAAATAATATCACTTGTGTGCCCTGTTGACGCCATGGAAGAAGAAGAGCTCTATGCAGGCCCGGCAGGTGTGCTCTTGGCAGATAGTGGTGGTTGTTCCTGCTTTCTTGTATCACGGTTGGAGGTGGCACCTGAAGGAGGTGATGGTTTAGTGGAAGTAGATGATGCACGTGGTGTCCATGATGAAGGTCGACCTGCAGAAAAGTTAGTGCGCGCCAATGCCTGTCGATCCTGCACTTGACGTTCAGCTTTACAAGCAAGATGGAATAAACGAGTGATATTATTATAATCCTTATAGTCTAGAATGGTCTGAATATCTCTATTTAATCCACCCAGAAAACGTGCAAGCATAGCTTCATTCTCCTCAACAATACCACATCTAATCAAGCCAGTTTGTAATTCCTGATAATATTCTTCTACAGAATTTTTTCCTTGTCTTAAGCGCTGCAATTTTTGAAGTAATTCACATTGATAATATGGTGGAACCCAACGAGTACGCATAGCAGTTTTCAAAGCAGCCCAAGTAGCTGGAACAGGATATAATCTACAATGTTCAGACCACCAAACACATGCAAAGCTAGTGAAAGCACAAACAGCAGCAGGAACACGTCTCTCCTCAGGATATTGTAAACATGTAAATCGTTATTCAGTTTCTAACTCCCAAGTAAGATATATATCAGGAACATATCTACCCTCAAATGGTGGAATATTCAATTTCAGTTTAGGGAGATGGTCATGATCTCGTACCTGAGGGGGAGCCCTAACATTGCCATTATTTGCATGTGGACGACCTGGTGGTTGTGGTGCTGGTGGTTGCACGTAGTTCTGATGTTGATCAACCTCATCCTCGTAATCTCCCACATAATCATCCTCCTCGGTACCAGCAGCAATAGTAGTAGGAGCCAAAGAAGCACCAACAGCAGTAGCAGCGGCACCAGAATTTTGTCCTGGCTCAATAGGAACACGCTGAGCTCGTCCATACTGATTCGGAAGGGGGCGTAGTTGTTGTCGTTGCAGAGGTGCGATAGGTGCAGCCGGCGGTGGTTGTGGAAAACGCGCGAGCAATTCATCAAACTTGCTATCAAGCTTTGTTTCAAACATCTTCTCAATGCCATCTATCTTCTCCATGGCCTCGTCAAATCTGTTTAGCACATCTTGCACCTGTCCACTCATCATTTGCTGAAATTTATCATGTAGCTGTTTGTTCGTCAGGTTCTCCCAATCAGTCTCATCGGCTTGTGATCCTACCATGGTTAGCAGCAAATAGAAACACAGAAGAATATGATCCTACAGAGTACTAAGAAGTGGTGGTGGTGTATCACAAACCCGTCAAGCAAATCTCAAATTCTTACCAGTTCTTACCCAGCAGCAGGCGGTGATCGGCAACCGTTGTAGTCAAAACTCTCAAAGCTTGGATAGAGCGATTACCAGGGAGAGTCCAACGCACGACGTAGATGTATGTGGAGCTGGGAAGGCTTATAATATGGTAGCAAAAAGGGTCAGCAATAATCAATTCAGAGATGCAAAGTTGAATAAACGCTCAACGACGGTACTGTGCTGGTCCTAGGCTAGACTGTGCTAGAGACGCGAGCCTAGAACATCAACAAAATCACGGCGCGGCACGTAAACAAGGGAGGAGCACACTCTGAATTTTTTTCTCTTTTTTTTGCACTTTTTTTCCTCTTTTTTTTTGCTCCGCAACAAATTTTTTTCGAAAAAGTCTACAAATGGTCTAAAAACTGCCTAGCCAGAATTTTCCAGACTTAGTTTTTTTTTTTGAAACTGGAACTATTTTTCTTCTGCGGATGGCTCGGAAGTTGGGGAGTCCTCCGCTGTCACGACTCGGAGTATCGCGTGATCTGGAAATCGAAAACAATGCAACAATTACTGGACTCGGACTAGGACTGGTGGCGGAGATGAATCTGGTGGAACTCGGACTGGTGGCAGAGATGAATCTGGTGGAACTCGGACTGGTGGCGGATATATGTTGCAGGTGGACTCGGATGGGCGTGATGGCGGCGGATATGTGGTGGCGTATATGGATTCGGATTGGCGGTGAATATGTGGTGGTGGTATATGGCAGCGGCGACGTGACAACCTGTGAACAGAACTCGAAACTCTAAAAGACTAGACACTAAGACCAGCAACTTGACACGATGATGCAACCGCAAATTCAACAAAGCAAATACAGAAAAGATTATGCAAAGGCTCAGATTGGTTCGGATGGGATGAACTAACCCTATTTTTTTTGGCTTTTTCGTGGACTATAGGTATGAAGAACAAACTCGATCTAAACTACGAAAAACTGTAAAATCTCACCGAGCAACCTGGAAATCTGATACCACTTGATAGAGGCAAAGGTGTCCCGTCTTTCGATGAGATGATGGATATCGCTTTGGTGGAAGTCGACTTTGACGATCCGACTACGAACGTGCGAGGACGTCGCGCCTTAGTAATCGCTAAACCAACTCCGAGAGGTTATTGACCACGCCGGAGCACGATCAACCTGACCACGAGGGTTTGTTTCCTGCGAGCAAACGAAGAACAAGCAAGAAACTAAGATTGCAATCTGGATATTGCGAATATAAGATGAAAGCTTTATTAATCAAGGTGGGGTTCTATGATGCCTTTGTCTGGTCGTTGAACACAAACGAAGTACGCGAAGTTGCAGCTATGGCGAACTTTTAATCTAAACAAAACCCAAAGTCTAAACGACGCCCTAAGGGCTGTATATATGGGGGAAAAGGAGGGAATTTCGTGGCCCTTGAGGGTGGGGTCCGAAACCAACCCTAACTCTTGTTTCCCCACACATACGGACTTTAAAAATAGCCTATACTTAAGTATTTCGAAATTACATGGGCCTGGCCCAATAATAAGGTGACGTAGCACCTAAAATAGCCTATGGACGAATATTATGAAGTGGCATCTTGTATATTTCGTCCAAGGCTTCATGCACTCCTTATGGTGACTTCAAAGTCCTGAAATCATCACTTGTAACTCCGTTCTTGATCCCCTTGCGCATGCCATCAACTCCATGCGTGTTCTTGCTCCAATGTTCATCCTTCTGCAAGCTAGTACCTTCATTTGTAAGCAAAACAAATGTATCCAATTTAGACAGCATCATATTCTCATGAACATTAGAATCATTACCAAGAAACAAAAGTACCTGGTAATTTAATTGGCGTGCGCGAGCTCTAGTAATTGGTCCCGTATATGTAACAATAGGAGCTGTGGGTGTAACAATGGTATTGATGTCCTCATCAGTGCATCCGCAACTAAATTTTCCTTACCCTTAATGTACTTGATCACATAGGGGAAAGATTCAAAAAATTCACTCCATTTGGCATGACGCTTGTTCAACTTAGTTTGACCTTTTAAGTACTTAAGTTTTTCATGATCGGTATGTATGAGAAACTCATGAGGTCTAAGATAATGTTCCCAAACATGTAGCACACGTACTAAAGCATACAATTATTTGTCATAGATGGGATAGTTAAGTTGAGCACCGGATAGTTTTTCACTAAAATATGCAATGGCTCATTTTTCTTGCAGCAAAACTCCGCCAATTCCGGTACCACTTGCATCACAATGAACCTCAAAGGTTTTATCAAAATTGGGCAAAGCAAGAATCGGAGCATGAGTAAGCAAAGACTTAAGCTCATCAAAAGCGGTGGATTGTAAAGATCCCGAAACAAAAGGAGTATTCTTCTTACTCAAGGCATGCAAAGGAGCGGCAATAGTGCTAAAATCTTTCACAAAGCAACGATAAAAACCCGCAAGACCAAGAAAGCTACGCACTTGTTGCAAATTGGTGGGTTGGGGCCAAGTTTTAATTGCTTCAATCTTAGATTCATCAACATGGACACCCTTTGAGGATACAACGAAACCCAAGAAAACCACTTTGTCAACACCAAATGTGCATTTTTTTCATGTTTGCATAAAGACGTTCCTTGTGAAGGGTTTGCAAAACAGCCCTAACATGATTAAGATGCTCTTTCATGGTTTTGCTAAACACAAGGATATCATCAAAGTAACCCACAGCAAAGACTCCAATATAAGGGCGAAGCACATAATGCATAAGACGCACGAAAGTACCGGGAGCTTCCGATAAACCCATAGGCATGACTAACCACTCGTATAAGCCAAATTTGGGTTTGAAAGCAGTTTTCCATTCATCACCCTCTTGAGTGCGGATTTGGTAATAACCACTTTTAAGATCAATTTTTGAGAAAAAGTTGGCTCCACTAAGTTCATCAAGCATATCATCTAAGCAAGGAATGGGATGCCTATAGCGAACGGTAATAGCATTTATAGGTCTACAATCAGAACACAAGCGGAAACTTCCATCGGGCTTAGGCACAAGTATAACGGGAACGGCACAACGGCTTAGGCTTTCACGTACATGACCATTGTCGATGAGTTGTTGTACTTGCCGTTGAATCTCCTTGGTTTCTTCGGGATTGACTCGGTATGGAGCTTTGATTGGGAGAGGCGCTCCAGGGATGAGGTCGATTCGATGCTCAATGCCTCGAAGAGGAGGTAGACCCGGAGGTAGCTCATCGGGGAAAACATCTTGGAATTCCTGCAAAAGAGATTGAAACACTAAAGGTAGCTCATGAGAGGTGTTAGTTGTTGGCTCTCCATCCTTGCACACAAGGACAAAGTGCATCACACTCGATGGGTTCTCACACACTTCTCTCTTCTCACTTTTTGTGGCAAATAGTATGAGGTTTTTATCTCTAGGCGAAGAGGCGCTCAAGTTTGGCTTGTGGCTCTCAGTCACTTTTTGGTGGATCACTTTCTCACTCTTCTCTCCATGATGGGTGGCTTGCTTGTCGGCTATCACTTGACTAGGAGACATAGGTCGTAGCACATATTTCTTCCCTTTCATCTTGAAGCTATAGTGATTGGTACGCCCGTTGTGGAAGACACCATGGTCGAATTGCCATGGTCGACCAAGAAGGAGGTGGCAAACGGTCATTGGGACTACATCACACTCCAATGTGTCCTCGTATGCACCAATTTTGAAGGAGACTTGGACCGTATGCTGAACTCGTATAGTGCCGGAGTCACTTAGCCATTGAACCTTGTAGGGGTGAGGGTGCTTCCTCTTGACCAATTGAAGCTTGGAGCAGTTCTTCACTTGCCAAGATGTGGCAACTACCTCCGTCGATGATGACCTTGACGGACCTTCCATTGATGCCGGCCTTTGTGTGGAAGATATGGCATCCTTGGTCTTCTTCTTGTTGATGTTGAAGAGTCAAGACCTTGGAGACAACAAGAGCGGGACTTGAATCTTCATCACAAAAGACTTGATCATCTTCGTCTTCGTTATTCACTTGTCGGTGCATGGCCACTTGCTCAATGGCTTCCATTTCTCCTTCACTCATGGAGTCGTAGGTGCCGTCGTCGTTGAGGATCATGGTGCGCTTGTTTGTGCATTCAAAGGACTTGTGGCCTCGGTCGCTGCAAGTGAAACTGATAGAGGCAAAGGTGTCCCGTCTTTCGATGAGATGATGGATTTCGCTTTGGTGGAAGTCGACTTTGACGATCCGACTACGAACGTGCGAGGACGTCGCGCCTTAGCAATCGCTAAACCAACTCCGAGAGGTTATTGACCACGCCGGAGCATGATCAACCTGACCACGAGGGTCTGTTTCCTGCGAGCAAACGAAGAACAAGCAAGAAACTGAGATTGCAATCTGGATATTGCGAATATAAGATGAAAGCTTTATTGATCAAGGTGGGGTTCTGTGACGCCTTTGTCTGGTCGTTGAACACAAACGAAGTACGCGAAGTTGCAGCTATGGCGAACTTTTAATCTAAACAAAACCCAAAGTCTAAACGGTGCCCTAAGGGTTGTATATATCGAGGAAGAGAGGGGGAATTTCGTGGCCCTTGGTGGAGGGGTCCGAAATCAACCCTATCTCTTGTTTCCCCACACATACGGACTCTAAAAATAGCCTATACTTATGTATTTCGAAAATACATGGGCCTGGCCCAATAAAAAGGTGACGCAGCACCTATAATAGCCTCTGGACGAAATTTATGAAGTGGCATCTTGTATATTTCGTCCAAGGCTTCATGCACTCTTATGGTGGCTTCAAAGTCCTGAAATCATCACTTGTAACTAAGTTCTGGTTCCCCTTGCGCATGGCATCATCTCCATGCTTGCTCTTGCTCCAATGTCCATCCTTCTCCAAGCTAGGCCCTTCATTTGTAAGCAAAACAAATGTATCCAATTTAGGTAGCATCATATTCTCATGAACATTAGAATCATTACCAAGAAACGAAAGTACCTGATAATTTAATTGGCGTGCGCGAGCTCTAGTAATTGGTCCAGTATATGTAGCAGTAGGGGTTGTGGGTGTAACAATGGTATTGATGTCCTCATCATCCTCCCCTTCTTGAAATGAAGTCGTCCTCGACGGAAGCTCATCTTCCTCACCCAAATAAGGCTACAAATCTGCAATGTTAAAAGTGGGACTAACCCCAAAATCTGCAGGCAGCTCAAGTTTATATGCATTATCATTTACTTTCTCCAACACCTTAAAGGGACCAGCAACACGTGGCATTAGCTTTGATTTGCGCAAATCAGGAAATCTATCCTTACGCAAATGTAACCAAACAAGATCTCCAGGTGCAAACACAACATGTTTTCTACCCTTATCTCCAGCAAGTTTATATTTAGCATTCATACGCTCAATATTTTCCTTAGTTAACTCATGCATTTTTAAAATCAATTCAGCACGTTCTTTAGCATCAAAATTAACCTTCTCCGAAGATGGAAGAGGCAACAAGTCAATAGGTGCACGAGGTAGGAAACCATACACAACTTCAAAAGGGCACATCTTAGTAGTAGAATGCAATGAACGATTATAAGCAAATTCAATATGAGGCAAGCATTCCTCCCACATTTTCTTATTATTCTTCAAAACAGCCCTAAGCATAGTAGACAATGTTCTATTGACTACTTCAGTTTGTCCATCAGTTTGGGGGTGACAAGTAGTACTAAAAAGCAGTTTAGTCCCCAACTTAGCCCATAAACATCTCCAAAAGTGGCTAAGAAATTTAGTATCACGATCTAAAACTATAGTATTTGGCACACCATGCAAGCGAATAATTTCACGAAAGAACAAATCAGCAACATTAACAGCATCATCGCTTTTATGACATGGTATAAAGTGTGCCATTTTCGAGAATCTATCCACGACAACAAATGTGCTATCCCTCCCCTTCTTTGTTCGAGGTAAACCTAAAACAAAGTCCATAGATATATCCTCTCAAGGAACACTAGGTACAGGCAAAGGCATATATAAACCATGAGGATTGATTCGTGACTTAGCTTTTTGACATGTAGTGCAGCGAGCAATAAAACGCTCAACATCCCGTCTCATCTTTGGCCAAAAGAAATGTGTAGCAAGTATGTCCTCCGTCTTCTTCACGCCAAAGTGTCCCATTAATCCTCCTCCATGCGCCTCCTGCAACAACAAAAGACGAACGGAGCTAGCTGGAATGCATAGCTTGTTAGCACGAAACACAAATCCATCGTTAACGACAAACTTGTTCCACATTCTTCCTTCTTTACAATTCTGCATTACATCTTTAAAATCAGCATCATGCACATATTGATCTTTGATGGTCTCCAAACCAAATATTTTGAAGTCAAGTTGTGAAAGCATAGTATAGCGACGAGACAATGCATCAGCAATAACATTTTCTTTTCCCTTCTTGTGTTTAATGACATAAGGGAAAGTCTCAATGAATTCAACCCATTTAGCATGTCTACGATTTAGTTTAGCTTGACTTTTAATATGTTTCAAAGATTCATGATCAGAATGTATTTTAAATTCTTTGGGCCATAAATAATGTTGCCATGTTTCTAAAGTCCGAACTAGAGCATATAATTCTTTATCATAAGTAGAATAATTCAGACTAGGCCCACTCAATTTTTCAGAAAAGTATGCAACAGGTTTGCCATCTTGTAATAACACACCTCCTAATCCAATTCCACTAGCATCACATTCAAGCTCAAAAGTCTTACTAAAATCAGGAAGTTGGAGTAAAGGAGCATGTGTCAACTTATCTTTCAATACCGTGAAGGCTTCTTCCTGTGCGGTACCCCACAGAAAAGGCACATCTTTCTTTGTAAGCTCATTGAGAGGTGCAGCAATGGTGCTGAAATCTCTCACAAAACGCCTATAGAATCCAGCGAGGCCAAGGAAACTCCTCACTTGTGTGACCGTTTTGGGCTGCGGCCAACTCTCAATAGCTTCAATCTTGGCTTTATCAACTTCAATTCCCTGTGGAGTAACAACATAGCCAAGAAAAGATACTCGGTCGGTGCAAAAGGTGCACTTTCCAAGGTTACCAAACAAACGTGCATCACGTAGAGCAATAAAAACAGCACGTAAATGTTCCAAATGTTCCTCCAAAGATTTGCTATAAATCAATATGTCATCAAAGTAAACTACCACAAATCGTCCAATGAAAGCACGTAAAACTTCGTTCATTAACCTCATGAAAGTACTAGGTGCATTAGTTAACCCAAAAGGCATGACTAACCACTCATATAATCCAAACTTAGTTTTAAATGTTGTTTTCCATTCATCTCCCAATTTCATACGAATTTGATGGTATCCACTACGCAAATCAACTTTGGAGAATATTGTAGAGCCACTCAATTCATCAAGCATATCATCTAGCCTAGGAATAGGATGACGATAACGAATAGTAATATTATTAATGCCTCTACAATCAACGCACATACGTGATGTACCATCCTTTTTAGGCACTAGAATAATAGGAACAACACAAGGACTAAGGGATTCGCGTATATAACCTTTGTCGAGAAGCTCTTGTACTTGACGCATAATCTCCTTCGTCTCCTCTGGATTGGTACGGTATGGTGCACGGTTTGGCAGTGAAGCACCGGGAATTAAGTCAATCTAATGCTCAATCCCTCGAATAGGCGGTAATCCCGGTGGCACGTCTTGTGGAAAGACGTCAGCGAACTCCTGTAAAATGTTAGTGATAGCAGGAGGCAAAGAGGAAGGCACATCCTCGAATGAAAATAATGCCTCTTTGCACATAAAAGCATAGCAAACAGATTTGCTAAAATCTAGATCATCAATATCAGATTTGGTGGCAAGTAAACATGCACTTTTCAATTTAATTTCAGAAGCAACACTAGATTGTTTATTATTATTAGGCTGCATTTGTTGCTCAAATTCTTTTGCCACAATCTGATTTTCACTCTTAGTTTTCTCCTGTTTTGCTTTATTAGCTCTACTAATATCATCTTTCAAAATGGAATCAGGAGTCATAGGAAGCAAAGTAATATTTTTATCCTTATGAACAAGAGTATACTGATTGTTTCTACCATGGTGAATAGAATTTTTATCAAATTGCCATGGTCTACCAAGTAATAAGGAACATGCTTGCATAGGCACCACATCACAATCAACATAATCAGCATATGTAGAGATACTAAAATGTACACGAACAGTATGTGTTACCTTAACCTTGCCGCTGCTGTTGAACCATTGGATGTAGTAAGGATGTGGATGTGGTCTTGTGGTGAGAGATAGCTTCTCCACCATCTCCATGCTAGCCAAGGATGTGGAGGGGTCCGAAATAAACCCTATCTCTTGTTTCCCCACACATACGGACTCTAAAAATAGCCTATACTTATGTATTTCGAAAATACATGGGCCTGGCCCAATAAAAAGGTGACGCAGCACCTATAATAGCCTCTGGACGAAATTTATGAAGTGGCATCTTGTATATTTCGTCCAAGGCTTCATGCACTCTTATGGTGGCTTCAAAGTCCTGAAATCATCACTTGTAACTAAGTTCTGGTTCCCCTTGCGCATGGCATCATCTCCATGCTTGCTCTTGCTCCAATGTCCATCCTTCTCCAAGCTAGGCCCTTCATTTGTAAGCAAAACAAATGTATCCAATTTAGGCAGCATCATATTCTCATGAACATTAGAATCATTACCAAGAAACGAAAGTACCTGATAATTTAATTGGCGTGCGCGAGCTCTAGTAATTGGTCCAGTATATGTAGCAGTAGGGGTTGTGGGTGTAACAATGGTATTGATGTCCTCATCAGAAACACTTGAGGGAGCTTGTCTTGACGGTCTCATCGGTCGGAGTAGAGGACGAAGCACGCGGCTTGAAGTTGCTTGTAGTAGGAGGACGACTTGAGCTTGTCGAAGCCTTCTTGGAAGTTGACTTGTCGCCGTTGCTTGTAGATGGCTTGGTTGAGGTAGAAGGTGTTGGAGTCGTTGAAGCTTGGTTGTTGGAGAAGCCTTGTGATGAGGACATCAATACCATTGTTACACCCACAGCCCCTACTGCTACATATATGGGACCAATTACTAGAGCTCGCGCACGCCAATTAAATTATCAGGTACTTTCGTTTCTTGGTAATGATTCTAATGTTCATGAGAATATGATGCTGCCTAAATTGGATACATTTATTTTGCTTACAAATGAAGGGCCTAGCTTGGAGAAGGATGAACACTGGAGCAAGAACAAGCATGGAGATGATGCCATGCGCAAGGGGAACAAGAATGGAGTTACAAGTGATGATTTCAGGACTTTGAAGCCACCATAATGGGTGCATGAAGCCTTGGACGAAATATACAAGATGCCACTTCATAAATTTCGTCCCGAGGCTATTATAGGTGCTGCGTCACCTTTTTATTGGGCCAGGCCCATGTAATTTCGAAATACATAAGTATAGGCTATTTTTAGAGTCCGTATGTGTGGGGAAACAAGAGATAGGGTTGATTTCGGACCCCTCCACCAAGGGCCACGAAATTCCCCCTCTCTTCCTCCATATATACAGCCCTTAGGGCACCGTTTAGAATTTGGGGATTTTGTTTAGATTAAAAGTTCGCCATAGCTGCAACTTCGCGTACTTCGTTTGTGTTCAACGACCAGACAAAGGCGTCACAGAACCCCACCTCGATCAATAAAGCTTTCATCTTATATTCGCAATATCCAGATTGCAATCTTAGTTTCTTGCTTGTTCTTCGTTTGCTCGCAGGAAACAGACCCTCGTGGTCAGGTTGATCGTGCTCCGGCGTGGTCAATAACCTCTCGGAGTTGGTTTAGCGATTGCTAAGGCGCGACGTCCTCGCACGTTCGTAGTCGGATCGTCAAAGTCGACTTCCACCAAAGCGATATCCATCATCTCATCGAAAGACGGGATACCTTCGCCTCTATCAAGTGGTATCAGATTTCCAGGTTGCTCGGTGAGATTTTACAGTTTTTCGTAGTTTAGATCGAGTCTGTTCTTCATACCTATAGTCCACGAAAAAGCCAAAAAAAATTAGGGTTAGTTCATCCCATCCGAACCAATCTGAGCCTTTGCATAATCTTTTCTGTATTTGCTTTGTTGAATTTGCGGTTGCATCGTCGTGTCAAGTTGCTGGTCTTAGCGTCTAGTCTTTTAGAGTTTCGAGTTCTGTTCACAGGTTGTCACGTCGCCGCTGCCATATACCATGATGAGGACATCAATACCATTGTTACACCCACAGCCCCTACTGCTACATATACTGGACCAATTACTAGAGCTCGCGCACGCCAATTAAATTATCAGGTACTTTCGTTTCTTGGTAATGATTCTAATGTTCATGAGAATATGATGCTGCCTAAATTGGATACATTTGTTTTGCTTACAAATGAAGGGCCTAGCTTGGAGAAGGATGGACATTGGAGCAAGAGCAAGCATGGAGATGATGCCATGCGCAAGGGGAACCAGAACGGAGTTACAAGTGATGATTTCAGGACTTTGAAGCCACCATAAGAGTGCATGAAGCCTTGGACGGAATATACAAGATGGCACTTCATAAATTTCGTCCAGAGGCTATTATAGGTGCTGCGTCACCTTATTATTGGGCCAGGCCCATGTAATTTCGAAATACATAAGTATAGGCTATTTTTAGAGTCCGTATGTGTGGGGAAACAAGAGATAGGGTTGATTTCGGACCCCTCCACCAAGGGCCACGAAATTCCCCCCCCCCCTCTTCCTCCATATATACAGCCCTTAGGGCGTCGTTTAGACTTTGGGATTTGTTTAGTTAAAAGTTAGCCATTGCAACTTCGTGTACTTCGTTTGTGTCCAACGACCAGACCAAGACCGCTTACGGATCCCCACCTTTATCAATACTTCATATATACTCGCAATATTCAGATTGCTTTTATCATATTCTTGCTTGTTCTTCGATTGCTTGTAGGAATAGACCTTCGTGGTCAGGTTGATCGTGTTCCGGCGTGGTCAATAACCTCTCAGAGTTGGTTTAGCGATTGCTAAGGCGCAACGTCGTGCACGTTTGTAGTCGGATCGTCAAAGTCATCTTCACCAAGTCGATAGTTATCATCTCATCGAAAGATCGGGACACCTTTGCCTCTATCAAGTGGTATCAGTTTTCAGGTTGCTCGGTGAGAACTGGTAAGAATTTGAGATTTGCTTGACGGGTTTGTGATACACCACCACCACTTCTTAGTACCCTGTAGGATCATATTCTTCTGTGTTTCTATTTGCTGCTAACCATGGTAGGATCACAAGCCGATGAGACTGATTGGGAGAACCTGACGAACAAACAGCTACATGATAAATTTCAGCAACTGATGAGTGGACAGGTGCAAGATGTGCTAAACAGATTTGACGAGGCCATGGAGAAGATAGATGGCATTGAGAAGACGTTTGAAACAAAGCTTGATAGCAAGTTTGATGAATTGCTCGCGTGTTTTCCACAACCACCGCCGGCTGCACCTATCGCACCTCTGCAACGACAACAACAACGCCCCCTTCCGAATCAGTATGGACGAGCTCAGCGTGTTCCTATTGAGCTAGGACAAAATTCTGGTGCCGCTGCTACTGCTGTTGGTGCTTCTTTGGCTCCTGCTACTACTGCTGCTGGTACCGAGGAGGATGATTATGTGGGAGATTACGAGGATGAGGTTGATCAACATCAGAACTACGTGCAACCACCAGCACCACAACCACCAGGTCGTCCACATGCAAATAATGGCAATGTTAGGGCTCCCCCTCAGGTACGAGATCATGACCATCTCCCTAAACTGAAATTGAATATTCCACCATTTGAGGGTAGATATGTTCCTGATATATATCTTACTTGGGAGTTAGAAACTGAACAACGATTTACATGTTTACAATATCCTGAGGAGAGACGTGTTCCTGCTGCTGTTTGTGCTTTCACTAGCTTTGCATGTGTTTGGTGGTCTGAGCATTGTAGATTATATCCTGTTCCAGCTACTTGGGCTGCTTTGAAAACTTCTATGCGTACTCGTTGGGTTCCACCATATTATCAACGTGAATTACTTCAAAAATTGCAGCGCTTAAGACAAGGAAAAAATTCTGTAGAAGAATATTATCAGGAATTACAAACTGGCTTGATTAGATGTGGTATTGTTGAGGAGAATGAAGCTATGCTTGCACGTTTTCTGGGTGGATTAAATAGAGATATTCAGACCATTCTAGACTATAAGGATTATAATAATATCACTCGTTTATTCCATCTTGCTTGTAAAGCTGAACGTGAAGTGCAGGATCGACAGGCATTGGTGCGCACTAACTTTTCTGCAGGTCGACCTTCATCATGGACACCACGTGCATCATCTACTTCCACTGCACCATCACCTCTTTCAGGTGCCACCTCCAACCGTGATACAAGAAAGCAGGCACAACCACCACTATCTGCCAAGAGCACACCTGCCGGGCCTGCACAGAGCTCTTCTTCTTCCATGGCGTCAACAGGGCACACAAGTGATATTATTTGTCGTCGTTGTAAGGGAAGAGGACATTTTGTGAGAGAATGCAAATCTCAGCGTGTGATGATTGCTACTGCGGATGGTGGATATGAGTCCGCTAGTGACTATGATGAGGACACTTTGGCTCTTATTACACATGAAGAACATGGTGGAGATGATTCTGATCATGAGACGCAATACATGGCTCCTGAAGATGCTGACAGGTATGAATGTTTAGTTGCTCAACGTGTTTTGAGTGTGCAGGTCACACAAGCTGAGCAAAATCAGAGGCACAATTTGTTCCATACCAAGGGAGTTGTGAAGGAACGTTCTGTGCGCGTCATCATAGACGGAGGTAGCTGCAACAACTTGGCTAGCATGGAGATGGTGGAGAAGCTTTCTCAGACCACAAGACCACATCCACATCCTTACTACATCCAATGGTTCAACAACAGCGGCAAGGTTAAGGTAACACGTACTGTTCGTGTGCATTTTAGTATCTCTACATATGCTGATTATGTTGATTGTGATGTGGTACCTATGCAAGCATGTTCCTTATTACTTGGTAGACCATGGCAATTTGATAAAAATGCTGTACACCATGGTAGAAACAATCATTATACTCTTGTTCATAAGGATAAAAATATTACTTTGCTTCCTATGACTCCTGATTCTATTTTGAAAGATGATATTAATAGAGCTAATAAAGCAAAACAGGAGAAGAATAAGAGTGAAAATCAGATTGTGGCAAAAGAATTTGAGCAACAAATGAAGCCTAATAATAAACCATCTAGTGTTGCTTCTGAAATTAAATTGAAAAGTGCATGTTTATTTGCCACCAAATCTGATATTGATGAGCTAGATTTCAGCAAATCTGTTTGCTATGCTTTTGTGTGCAAAGAGGCATTATTTTCATTCGAGGACGTGCCTTCCTCTTTGCCCCCTGCTGTCACTAACATTATGCAGGAGTTCGCTGACGTCTTTCCACAAGACGTGCCACCGGGATTACCACCCATTCGAGGGATTGAGCATCAAATTGACTTAATTCCCGGTGCATCGCTACCCAACCGTGCACCATACCGTACCAATCCAGAGGAGACGAAGGAGATTATGCGTCAAGTACAGGAGCTACTCGACAAAGGTTATATACGCGAATCTCTTAGTCCTTGTGCTGTTCCTATTATCCTAGTGCCTAAAAAGGATGGTACGTCACGTATGTGTGTTGATTGTAGAGGCATTAATAATATTACTATTCGTTATCGTCATCCTATTCCTAGGCTAGATGATATGCTTGATGAATTGAGTGGCTCTACAATATTCTCCAAAGTTAATTTGCGTAGTGGATACCATCAAATTCGTATGAAATTGGGTGATGAATGGAAAACAACATTTAAAACTAAGTTTGGTTTATATGAGTGGTTAGTCATGCCTTTTGGGTAAACTAATGCACCTAGTACTTTCATGAGATTAATGAACGAAGTTTTACGTGCTTTCATTGGACGATTTGTGGTAGTCTATTTTGATGCTATACTGATTTATAGCAAATCTTTGGAAGAACATTTGGAACATTTACGTGCTGTTTTTATTGCTCTACGTGATGCACGTTTGTTTGGTAACCTTGGGAAGTGCACCTTTTGCACCGACCGAGTATCTTTTCTTGGCTATGTTGTTACTCCACAGGGAATTGAAGTTGATAAAGCCAAGATTGAAGCTATTGAGAGTTGGCCGCAGCCCAAAACGGTCACACAAGTGAGGAGTTTTCTTGGCCTCGCTGGATTCTATAGGCGTTTTGTGAGAGATTTCAGCACCATTGCTGCACCTCTCAATGAGCTTACAAAGAAAGATGTGCCTTTTATTTGGGGTACCGCACAGGAAGAAGCCTTCACGGTATTGAAAGATAAGTTGACACATGCTCCTTTACTCCAACTTCCTGATTTTAATAAGACTTTTGAGCTTGAATGTGATGCTAGTGGAATTGGATTAGGAGGTGTGTTATTACAAGATGGCAAACCCGTTGCATACTTTTCTGAAAAATTGAGTGGGCCTAGTCTGAATTATTCTACTTATGATAAAGAATTATATGCTCTTGTTCGGACTTTAGAAACATGGCAACATTATTTATGGCCCAAAGAATTTGTTATACATTCTGATCATGAATCTTTGAAACATATTAAAAGTCAAGCTAAACTGAATCGTAGACATGCTAAATGGGTTGAATTTATTGAGACTTTCCCTTATGTCATTAAACACAAGAAGGGAAAAGAAAATGTTATTGCTGATGCATTGTCTCGTCGCTATACTATGCTTTCACAACTTGACTTCAAAATATTTGGTTTGGAGACCATCAAAGATCAATATGTGCATGATGCTGATTTTAAAGATGTAATGCAGAATTGTAAAGAAGGAAGAATGTGGAACAAGTTTGTCGTTAACGATGGATTTGTGTTTCGTGCTAACAAGCTATGCATTCCAGCTAGCTCCGTTCGTCTTTTGTTGTTGCAGGAGGCGCATGGAGGAGGATTAATGGGACACTTTGGCGTGAAGAAGACAGAGGACGTACTTGCTACACATTTCCTTTGGCCAAAGATGAGACGGGATGTTGAGCGTTTTATTGCTCGCTGCACTACATGTCAAAAAGCTAAGTCACGACTCAATCCTCATGGTTTATATATGCCTTTGCCTGTACCTAGTGTTCCTTGGGAGGATATATCTATGGACTTTGTTTTAGGTTTACCTCGAACAAAGAAGGGGAGGGATAGCATATTTGTTGTCGTGGATAGATTCTCGAAAATGCACACTTTATACCATGTCATAAAAGCGATGATGCTGTTAATGTTGCTGATTTGTTCTTTCGTGAAATTATTCGCTTGCATGGTGTGCCAAATACTATTGTTTCAGATCGTGATACTAAATTTCTTAGCCACTTTTGGAGATGTTTATGGGCTAAGTTGGGGACTAAACTGCTTTTTAGTACTACTTGTCACCCCCAAACTGATGGACAAACTGAAGTAGTCAATAGAACATTGTCTACTATGCTTAGGGCTGTTTTGAAGAATAATAAGAAAATGTGGGAGGAATGCTTGCCTCATATTGAATTTGCTTATAATCGTTCATTGCATTCTACTACTAAGATGTGCCCTTTTGAAGTTGTGTATGGCTTCCTACCTCGTGCACCTATTGATTTGTTGCCTCTTCCATCTTCGGAGAAGGTTAATTTTGATGCTAAAGAACGTGCTGAATTGATTTTAAAAATGCATGAGTTAACTAAGGAAAACATTGAGCGTATGAATGCTAAATATAAACTTGCTGGAGATAAGTGTAGAAAACATGTTGTGTTTGCACCTGGAGATCTTGTTTGGTTACATTTGCGTAAGGATAGATTTCCTGATTTGCGCAAATCAAAGCTAATGCCACGTGCTGCTGGTCCCTTTAAGGTGTTGGAGAAAGTAAATGATAATGCATATAAACTTGAGCTGCCTGCAGATTTTGGGGTTAGTCCCACTTTTAACATTGCAGATTTGAAGCCGTATTTGGGCGAGGAAGATGAGCTTCCGTCGAGGACGACTTCATTTCAAGAAGGGGAGGATGATGAGGACATCAATACCATTGTTACACCCACAGCCCCTACTGCTACATATACTGGACCAATTACTAGAGCTCGCGCACGCCAATTAAATTATCAGGTACTTTCGTTTCTTGGTAATGATTCTAATGTTCATGAGAATATGATGCTGCCTAAATTGGATACATTTGTTTTGCTTACAAATGAAGGGCCTAGCTTGGAGAAGGATGGACATTGGAGCAAGAGCAAGCATGGAGATGATGCCATGCGCAAGGGGAACCAGAACGGAGTTACAAGTGATGATTTCAGGACTTTGAAGCCACCATAAGAGTGCATGAAGCCTTGGACGAAATATACAAGATGGCACTTCATAAATTTCGTCCAGAGGCTATTATAGGTGCTGCGTCACCTTATTATTGGGCCAGGCCCATGTAATTTCGAAATACATAAGTATAGGCTATTTTTAGAGTCCGTATGTGTGGGGAAACAAGAGATAGGGTTGATTTCGGACCCCTCCACCAAGGGCCACGAAATTCCCCCCCCCCCTCTTCCTCCATATATACAGCCCTTAGGGCGTCGTTTAGACTTTGGGATTTGTTTAGTTAAAAGTTAGCCATTGCAACTTCGTGTACTTCGTTTGTGTCCAACGACCAGACCAAGACCGCTTACGGATCCCCACCTTTATCAATACTTCATATATACTCGCAATATTCAGATTGCTTTTATCATATTCTTGCTTGTTCTTCGATTGCTTGCAGGAATAGACCTTCGTGGTCAGGTTGATCGTGTTCCGGCGTGGTCAATAACCTCTCAGAGTTGGTTTAGCGATTGCTAAGGCGCAACGTCGTGCACGTTTGTAGTCGGATCGTCAAAGTCATCTTCAACAAGTCGATAGTTATCATCTCATCGAAAGATTGGGACACCTTTGCCTCTATCATACCACCACCACATATTCACCGCCAATCCGAATCCATATACGCCACCACATATCCGCCGCCATCACGCCCATCCGAGTCCACCTGTAACATATATCCGCCACCAGTCCGAGTTCCACCAGATTCATCTCCGCCACTAGTCCGAGTTCCACTAGATTCATCTCCGCCACCAGTCCTAGTCCGAGTCCAGTAATTGTTGCATTGTTTTCGATTTCCAAATCACGCGATACTCCGAGTCGTGACAGCGGAGGACTCCCCAACTTCCGAGCCATCCGCAGAAGAAAAATAGTTCCAGTTTCAAAAAAAAACTAAGTCTGGAAAATTCTGGCTAGGCAGTTTTTAGACCATTTGTAGACTTTTTCGAAAAAAATTTGTTGCGGAGCAAAAAGAAAAAAAAGAGGAAAAAAAGTGCAAAAAAGAAGAGAAAAAAAATTCAGAGTGTGCTCCTCCCTTGTTTACGTGTCGCGCCGTGATTTTGTTGGTGTTCTAGGCTCGCGTCTCTAGCACAGTCTAGCCTAGGACCAGCACAGTACCGTCATTGAGCGTTTATTCAACTTTGCATCTCTGAATTGATTATTGTTGACCCTTTTTGCTACCATATTATAAGCCTTCCCAGCTCCACATACATCTACGTCGTGCGTTTGACTCTCCCTGGTAATCGCTCCATCCAAGCTTTGAGAGTTTTTGACTACAACGGTTGTCGATCACCGCCTGCTGCTGGGTAAGAACTAGTAAGAATTTGAGATTTGCTTGACGGATTTGTGACACCCACCACCACCTCTTGTTAGTAGTCTGTAGGATCATATTCTTGTGTGTTTCTATTGCTGCTAACCATGCCAGGATCACAAGTCGACGAGACTGACTGGGAGAACATGACGAATAAGGATTTGCATGATAAATTTCAGCAAATGATGAGTGGACAGGTGCAAGATGTGCTAAACAGATTTGAAGAGGCCATGGAGAAGATAGATGGCATGGAGAAGACGTTCGAAACAAAGCTCGATAACAAGTTTAATGAACTGCTCGCGCGTCTTCCACCACCACCACCCGCTGCACCTAACGCACCTCTCCAACAACAACAACAACAACAACGCATCCTTTCGAATCAGTATGGACGAGCGAAGCGTGTTCCTATTGAGGATGGCCAAACTTCTGGTGCTGCTGTTCATGTTGTTGATGCTTCTTTGGCCCTTGCTACTGCTGCTGCTGGTACCCAGGAGGATGATGAGTATGCGGGCGATTATGAGGATGAGGTTGATCAAAATCAGCACTACGTGCAGCCACCAGCACCACCACCACCAGGTCGACCTCAGGTATATATTCGTAATGGTAGGCCTGCACCACCACCTCAGGTACGAGATGATGTCCATATTCCTAAACTGAAATTGAATATTCCACCATTTGAGGGTAGATATGTTCCTGATATATAACCCTAGCGAGGGGCCAAGCCTCGCGAGGCGGACGACGCCAAGACCCCTGAAGGAGTGGCCTCCTCAGGAGGACTCCTGAGGGGCGGAGAGTTCTATGCAGCTACCTCATGAGGCTCAGCTGACGTGAGCCATGACGACCAAGGCCAGGCGGGCGCAAAGCGCAGGTTTCCTCTTTGGTGCAAGGGAGGCATGCCACAGGCGCAGAGTCCCGATGACAGTCAAAGGTTTCCATTTTGGTGCAATGAGACCAAGACCGCCAAGACAGCAGGACAGAGATCATCACCGATCCCACCGCAGCGTCACGGCCAGAGGCTTTCTGTAGGCGAAGACTACTTTTGTCAGGATAGACTGTACTACTTGTCCCCTTTCAAATCCCTCAGTTGTGGAATCCTTTCCCGCTCATATTTCGGAAGAGGACCAAGGCAACTATATATAGGACTTAGCCACCACCATAGGGGGGGAGCTCCATTCTGACCCAAGCACCACACCAGCTCAAGAACACCTCACCTCCTGAGGCTTGTTCATCCTTGTACTAGTTCATCCATAGCCCCTCGAGGCAATCCACTTCACCACACTGGATTAGGGTATTACACCACAAAGGTGGCCCGAACCAGTATAAACCTTTGTGTCTTTGTGTCTCTATGACCTCGACGTGCTAGGCTAGGGAGTATCACAAGTAGGGATGCTGGGCAGGTTGAGATCTCTGCAAGCACCCCAGAGTTCAAACCTCTCAAGGGTTGCCGGATCCCGAAATCCGACATTTGGCGCGCCAGGTAGGGGTGCGTCAGAATCCTCTTCCTTGACCATAGGGGGGAGATCCATTCCGACCCATGCACCACACCAACTTAAGAACACCTCACCTATTGAGGCTTGTTCATCCTTGTACTAGTTCATCCATAGCCCCTCGAGGCAATCCACCACACCACACTGGATTAGGGTATTACACAGGAACGGTGGCCCGAACCAGTATAAACCTCTATGTCTTTGTATCTCTGTGAGCTCGACACGCTAGGCTAGGGAGGATCACGAGTAGGAAGCCTGGGCAGGTTGAGATCTCCGCACGCACCTAGAGTTCGAACCTCTCAAGGGTTGCCGGATCCCGAAATCCGACAGACCTTATTGTAGAGTTCGCCCCCAATAGCCATGAAGATCTTACTTGGGAGTTAGAAACTGAACAACGTTTTACATGTTTACAATATCCCGAGGAGAGACGGGTTGCTGCTGCTGTTTGTGCTTTCACTAGTTTTGCATGTGTATGGTGGTCTGAACATTGTAGATTATATCCTATTCCCACTACTTGGGCTGCTTTGAAAACTGCTATGCGTACTCGTTGGGTTCCACCATATTATCAACGTGAATTGCTTCAAAAATTACAGCGCTTAAGACAAGGAAAAAATTCTGTAGAAGAATATTATCAGGAATTACAAACTGGCATGATTAGATGTGGTATTGTTGAGGAGAATGAAGCTATGCTTGCACGTTTTCTGGGTGGATTAAATAGAGAGATTCAGACCATTCTAGACTATAAGGAGTATACTACTATCACTCGTTTATTCCATCTTGCTTGTAAAGCTGAACGTGAAGTGCAGGATCGACAAGCATTGGCGCGAACTAACTTTTCTGCAGGTCGACCTTCATCATGGACAGCACGTGCATCATCTACTTCCATTGCACCATCACCTCCTTTAGGTGCCACCTCCAGCCGTGATACAAGAAAGCAGGCACAACCACCACTATCTGCCAAGAGCACACCTGCCGGGCCTACACAGAGTTCTTCTTCTTCCATGGCGTCAACAGGGCACACAAGTGATATTATTTGTCGTCGTTGTAAGGGAAGAGGACATTTTGCGAGAGAATGCAAATCTCAGTGTGTGATGATTGCTACTGAGGATGGTGGATATGAGTCCGCTAGTGACTATGATGAGGAGACTTTGGCTCTTATTACACATGAAGAACATGGTGGAGATGATTCTGATCATGAGACGCAATACATGGCTCCTGAAGATGCTGACAGGTATGAATGTTTAGTTGCTCAACGTGTTTTGAGTGTGCAGGTTACACAAGCTGAGCAAAATTAGAGGCATAATTTGTTCCATACAAAGGGAGTTGTGAAGGAACGTTCTATTCGCGTCATCATAGATGGAGGGAGCTGCAACAACTTGGCTAGAATGGAGATGGTGGAGAAGCTATCTCTCACCACAAGACCACATCCACATCCTTAGTACATCCAATGGTTCAACAACAGCGGCAAGGTTAAGGTAACACGTACTGTTCGTGTGCATTTTAGTATCTCTACATATGCTGATTATGTTGATTGTGATGTGGTACCTATGCAAGCATGTTCCTTATTACTTGGTAGACCATGGCAATTTGATAAAAATTCTGTACACCATGGTAGAAACAATCAGTATACTCTTGTTCATAAGGATAAAAATATTACTTTGCTTCCTATGACTCCTGAGTCCATTTTGAAAGATGATATTAATAGAGCTAATAAAGCAAAACAGGAGAAAAATAAGAGTGAAAATCAGATTGTGGCAAAAGAATTTGAGCAACACATGAAGCCTAATAATAAACCATCTACTGTTGCTTCTGAAATTAAATTGAAAAGTACATGTTTATTTGCCACCAAATCTGATATTGATGAGCTAGATTTTAGCAAATCTGTTTGCTATGCTTTTGTGTGCAAAGAGGCATTATTTTCATTCGAGGACGTGCCTTCCTCTTTGCCCCCTGCTGTCACTAACATTATGCAGGAGTTCGCTGACGTCTTTCCACAAGACGTGCCACCGGGATTACCACCCATTCGAGGGATTGAGCATCAAATTGACTTAATTCCCGGTGCATCGCTACCCAACCGTGCACCATACCGTACCAATCCAGAGGAGACGAAGGAGATTATGCGTCAAGTACAGGAGCTGCTCGACAAAGGTTATATACGCGAATCTCTTAGTCCTTGTGCTGTTCCTATTATACTAGTGCCTAAAAAGGATGGTACGTCACGTATGTGTGTTGATTGTAGAGGCATTAATAATATTACTATTCGTTATCGTCATCCTATTCTAGGCTAGATGATATGCTTGATGAATTGAGTGGCTCTACAATATTCTCCAAAGTTGATTTGCGTAGTGGATACCATCAAATTCGTATGAAATTGGGTGATGAATGGAAAACAGCATTTAAAACTAAGTTTGGTTTATATGAGTGGTTAGTCATGCCTTTTGGGTTAACTAATGCGCCTAGTACTTTCATGAGACTAATGAACGAAGTTTTACGTGCTTTCATTGGACGATTTGTGGTAGTCTATTTTGATGATATACTGATTTATAGCAAATCTTTGGAAGAACATTTGGAACATTTACGTGCTATTTTTATTGCTCTACGTGATGCACGTTTGTTTGGTAACCTTGGGAAGTGCACCTTTTGCACCGACCGAGTATCTTTTCTTGGCTATGTTGTTACTCCACAGGGAATTGAAGTTGATAAAGCCAAGATAAGCTATTGAGAGTTGGCCGCAGCCCAAAACGGTCACACAAGTGAGGAGTTTTCTTGGCCTCGCTGGATTCTATAGGCGTTTTGTGAGAGATTTCAGCACCATTGCTGCACCTCTCGATGAGCTTACAAAGAAAGATGTGCCTTTTCTTTGGGGTACCGCACAGGAAGAAGCCTTCTCGGTATTGAAAGATAAGTTGACACATGCTCCTTTACTCCAACTTCCTGATTTTAATAAGACTTTTGAGCTTGAATGTGATGCTAGTGGAATTGGATTAGGAGGTGTTGATGAGGACACGACTACCTTGGATATGACCAAAAATATTGCATATATGCATATTTGTCAGGTGATTTCTAGTGCAAGCTATTCAATAATCTATGTATGTTATCCAGAACAAAAATACTTCACACACTTTTGTTTTTTGTCTAATTGCAGGTGTATGGGACATTTGTACAATCCACATATGAAGATAAGGAAGAAAGAGATGTTTATTTGCTGTCCAAAAAGTTCTCTCACGTCACTTTTGGCCCAAGAGAAGATAGAGTCCAAGTCTCTCACATTCTGGATTCAGATTCGGACTGCACAGACATACCTGACTCAAAATGCACACAAGTTTTTCATACGGACTCCGAATTGGGTGATTCTTTTTTTGTTGGAAACTAGATTTCGTGCACTTTCCAACCCAATTGGAATCACCTTCAAATTCGTCCGGAGCGTTGAGTTGTGGATGAAACAATCTGATGCTGCAGCAGAATCCGAGTCAAACTACAAGTCCAAAGGTGTTACATCACCTCCACTTGGGCCCATTGGCCTTGTACGACCTAGATTTAGTTTTAGGCTGCCTTGGGATGTCCTCCCACCTCCTTGGCCGCCACCCCTTGCTCCTATATAAGTAGATCCATCTAGTAGCTTTTCCTTGGGATTTGTTTAGTTAAAAGTTAGCCATTGCAACTTCGTGTACTTCGTTTGTGTCCAACGACCAGACCAAGACCGCTTACGGATCCCCACCTTTATCAATACTTCATATATACTCGCAATATTCAGATTGCTTTTATCATATTCTTGCTTGTTCTTCGATTGCTTGCAGGAATAGACCTTCGTGGTCAGGTTGATTGTGCTCCGGCGTGGTCAATAACCTCTCAGAGTTGGTTTAGCGATTGCTAAGGCGCAACGTCGTGCACGTTTGTAGTCGGATCGTCAAAGTCATCTTCACCAAATCGATAGTTATCATCTCATCGAAAGATCGGGACACCCCCGCCTCTATCAAGTGGTATCAGTTTTCAGGTTGCTCGGTGAGAATTTCCAGTTTTCCTAGATTAGATTTATTTTCTTACCTATTGTCCAAGAAAAAGCCACAAAAAAGAGTTAGATCTATTCATCCTTGGTCCAAGCCAGTCTGAGCCTTTGCAATTTTCTTTTCATTGCTTGCATAGTTGAATTATCGGTTGCATCGTCGTGTCGAGTTGCTGGTCTTAGTGTCTAGTTCGTTTAGAGTTTCGAGTTCTGTTCACATTAGTCACGCCACCGCTGCATCATTATCTCTTCCGCTGTCCACCACCCATCCATCAATTTCCACCACGTGCTACCCACCATTCATTGTCATAATAATAGTTGAGATCGTTCACATCTTCACTTGATCCAATCTGCATCTTATCTAGTTTGTTTTGGAAAGAGGGAGAAAAAAAGAGAGAAAAAACGAGAGAAAAAAAACGAGAGAAAAAAAAGAGAAAAAGAAAGTCAGAGAAAAAAAAATCAAAAAAATCGGCACAAACTTTTTCAGAGGAAAGTTGGAGACAAAGTTGTTGTATATCCTGCTTGGCAGTTGTTTTTCATCATTATCTTCACTGCCGTTGTGATCTTCACTTATATCTTGCTGTCAAGAGCTACTTAGTATCCTTCATTGATGCTAGTTGTGCTACGCCATGACCTCATTAGTGTTCTAGGCTCGCGTCTCTAGTCCAGTCTAGCCTAGGACCAGCACAGTACCGTCGTTGAGCGTTTATTCAACATTGCATCTTTGAATTGATTATTGCTAATCTTTTGCTACCATATATAGCCAACCCAGCTCCACATATTTCTACACCGTGTATACGTACGCTCCCCTGGCAATCGCTTTACTCAATATTCGGAGTTACTTGACACCGCTGGTTGCCAATCACCGCCTGCTGCATGGTAAGAACTTGTAAGACATTGATATTTGCTTTACTGTGAGCGTTTTACCACCACATCCTAGTAGTTATAGGAACATTATTTTTTGGGTTTTGTTTCTTGTTCTACTAATCATGACAGGATCCAGAGTCAATTCATGGTCTTTGTCGATCGCGGGAGATGTGCCACCACCTTTGCAAATACCACAACCGTCACGAGAGGTGCACAAACATCCAAATGCACATGATCAGGTTAATGTATCTATACCACCATTTAATGGCCGTTTTAAACCTGCTTTATATATTGAATGGGAGTTTGACATAAAAAATATATTTGCTTCCCATAATTTCGATGAACATAAAAAGGTTAAGGTTGCGGTTGGTTCTTTCACTGGTTATGCTTTGGTTTGGTGGAGTGAATATTGTCGGTTACACCCTGATTATATACCTACTACTTGGGATGATTTGAAACTTGCCATGCGACATACTTTCGTCCCTGCTTATTATACTCGTGACATGATTAAGAAGTTGCAACACTTAAAACAAGGTAGTGAAACTGTAACAAAATATTATGATGATTTACAAACTACCTTGTTGCATTCCTCTTTAGAAGAAAGTGAAGATGATTTTATGGATAGATTTTGGGGAGGATTAAACCGTGATATTCAAGAGATACTAATTCATGAAGAGTGTTATCCTATGGACCATTTGTTTCATCTTGCTTGCAAAGCTGAACAGGAAATAAAACGGTGTGTTGGCCACGAGGAGAACAAGCGCACGGTGCACATTCCAAGAGTTGATATGATTGTTCCTTCAACTACTAGGCATACTATGACAACCACATCCGTTGTTGTCAGGACTACATCACCTCCACCATGTGACACATCGCCCTCGAGAGTGGCTACATCATCTGAGTTGATCATAAGAGGTAATGACAAAGGTACTGATCTTCCATCTCTACATGAGAATGATGAATGCCTTGTCAATTTGAATGCACCATCTGATGAGCTACCCACTACTTTGATCACACCACCTATTTTAGAGGACTACGTTGATAATTTGACTTTGCCATGTGATCAAACAACTGAAATACCAACAATTTTGAGTGCACCCATTGAATTAACTATTGATGCAAAAGAACCAATGTTTAATCATTTTGATATGACCTCTAATCTTGGTGATGATTCTGTGTTGAATGACTTATTGCATGTTTGCTTATTTAAGCATGTTGTAGCATGTAAATTTGATGCAAGTAAGGTTTATTCACCAATGTTGGGACGGTTTAATGATGAACATTGTCAATCTTTTGAAATGAATAAGAGCTTCACTTATATGTGCAAACTGAGTTGCAATATTTTCATGCCTTCTACTTCTTGTGCTAATTTTTTGGCTTTAGATTTTATGAACTATGCAAGTTACTCATCTATTCATGTGTCATATATGCAAAAATCAAGGGAAGTAAAAATGGATGACATATACATATACAACATGTACACCTTGTCTCTTTTGTTAGCCACATTTCAGCTTAAGCAACGCCGAGGACGGCTTTATTTTCAAGAAGGGGAGGATGATGAGGACACGACTACCTTGGATATGACCAAAAATATTGCATATATGCATATTTGTCAGGTGATTTCTAGTGCAAGCTATTCAATAATCTATGTATGTTATCCAGAACAAAAATACTTCACACACTTTTGTTTTTTGTCTAATTGCAGGTGTATGGGACATTTGTACAATCCACATATGAAGATAAGGAAGAAAGAGATGTTTATTTGCTGTCCAAAAAGTTCTCTCACGTCACTTTTGGCCCAAGAGAAGATAGAGTCCAAGTCTCTCACATTCTGGATTCAGATTCGGACTGCACAGACATACCTGACTCAAAATGCACACAAGTTTTTCATACGGACTCCGAATTGGGTGATTCTTTTTTTGTTGGAAACTAGATTTCGTGCACTTTCCAACCCAATTGGAATCACCTTCAAATTCGTCCGGAGCGTTGAGTTGTGGATGAAACAATCTGATGCTGCAGCAGAATCCGAGTCAAACTACAAGTCCAAAGGTGTTACATCACCTCCACTTGGGCCCATTGGCCTTGTACGACCTAGATTTAGTTTTAGGCTGCCTTGGGATGTCCTCCCACCTCCTTGGCCGCCACCCCTTGCTCCTATATAAGTAGATCCATCTAGTAGCTTTTCCTTGGGATTTGTTTAGTTAAAAGTTAGCCATTGCAACTTCGTGTACTTCGTTTGTGTCCAACGACCAGACCAAGACCGCTTACGGATCCCCACCTTTATCAATACTTCATATACACTCGCAATATTCAGATTGCTTTTATCATATTCTTGCTTGTTCTTCGATTGCTTGCAGGAATAGACCTTCGTGGTCAGGTTGATTGTGCTCCGGCGTGGTCAATAACCTCTCAGAGTTGGTTTAGCGATTGCTAAGGCGCAACGTCGTGCACGTTTGTAGTCGGATCGTCAAAGTCATCTTCACCAAATCGATAGTTATCATCTCATCGAAAGATCGGGACACCCCCGCCTCTATCAGGTGTGTTATTACAAGATGGCAAACCTGTTGCATACTTTTCTGAAAAATTGAGTGGGCCTAGTCTGAATTATTCTACTTATGATAAAGAATTATATGCTCTTGTTCGGACTTTAGAAACATGGCAACATTATTTATGGCCCAAAGAATTTGTTATACATTCTGATCATGAATCTTTGAAACATATTAAGAGTCAAGCTAAACTGAATCGTAGACATGCTAAATGGGTTGAATTCATTGAGACATTCCCTTATGTCGTTAAACACAAGAAGGGAAAAGAAAATGTTTTTGCTGATGCATTGTCTCGTCGCTATACTATGCTTTCACAACTTGACTTCAAAATATTTGGTTTGGAGACCATCAAAGATCAATATGTGCATGATGCTGATTTTAAAGATGTAATGCAGAATTGTAAAGAAGGAAGAATGTGGAACAAGTTTGTCATTAACGATGGATTTGTGTTTCGTGCTAACAAGCTATGCATTCCAGCTAGCTCCGTTCGTCTTTTGTTGTTGCAGGAGGCGCATGGAGGAGGATTAATGGGACACTTTGGCGTGAAGAAGACGGAGGACGTACTTGCTACACATTTCTTTTGGCCAAAGATGAGACGGGATGTTGAGCGTTTTATTGCTCGATGCACTACATGTCAAAAAGCTAAGTCACGACTCAATCCTCATGGTTTATATATGCCTTTGCCTGTACCTAGTGTTCCTTGGGAGGATATATCTATGGACTTTGTTTTAGGTTTACCTCGAACAAAGAAGGGGAGGGATAGCATATTTGTTGTCGTGGATAGATTCTCGAAAATGGCACACTTCATACCATGTCATAAAAGCGATGATGCTGTTAACGTTGCTGATTTGTTCTTTCGTGAAATTATTCGCTTGCATGGTGTGCCAAATACTATTGTTTCAGATCGTGATACTAAATTTCTTAGCCACTTTTGGAGATGTTTATGGGCTAAGTTGGGGACTAAACTGCTTTTTAGTACTACTTGTCACCCCCAAACTGATGGACAAACTGAAGTAGTCAATAGAACATTGTCTACTATGCTTAGGGCTATTTTGAAGAATAATAAGAAAATGTGGGAGGAATGCTTGCCTCATATTGAATTTGCTTATAATCGTTCATTGCATTCTACTACTAAGATGTGCCCTTTTGAAGTTGTGTATGGTTTCCTACCTCGTGCACCTATTGATTTGTTGCCTCTTCCATCTTCGGAGAAGGTTAATTTTGATGCTAAACAACGTGCTGAATTGATTTTAAAAATGCATGAGTTAACTAAGGAAAACATTGAGCGTATGAATGCTAAATATAAACTTGCTGGAGATAAGGGTAGAAAACATGTTGTGTTTGCACCTGGAGATCTTGTTTGGTTACATTTGCGTAAGGATAGATTTCCTGATTTGCGCAAATCAAAGCTAATGCCACGTGCTGATGGTCCCTTTAAGGTGTTAGAGAAAATAAATGATAATGCATATAAACTTGAGTTGCCTGCAGATTTTGGGGTTAGTCCCACTTTTAACATTGCAGATTTGAAGCCTTATTTGGGTGAGGAAGATGAGCTTCCGTCGAGGACGACTTCATTTCAAGAAGGGGAGGATGATGAGGACATCAATACCATTGTTACACCCACAGCCCCTACTGCTACATATACGGGACCAATTAGTAGAGCTCGCGCACGCCAATTAAATTATCAGGTACTTTCGTTTCTTGGTAATGATTCTAATGTTCATGAGAGTATGATGCTGCCTAAATTGGATACATTTGTTTTGCTTACAAATGAAGGGCCTAGCTTGGAGAAGGATGCACATTGGAGCAAGAACAAGCATGGAGATGATGCCATGCGCAAGGGGAACAAGAACGGAGTTACAAGTGATGATTTCAGGACTTTGAAGCCACCATAATGGGTGCATGAAGCCTTGGACGAAATATACAAGATGCCACTTCATAAATTTCGTCCCGAGGCTATTATAGGTGCTGCGTCACCTTTTTATTGGGCCAGACCCATGTAATTTCGAAATACATAAGTATAGGCTATTTTTAGAGTCCGTATGTGTGGGGAAACAAGAGATAGGGTTGATTTCGGACCCCTCCATCAAGGGCCACGAAATTCCCCCTGTCTTCCTCCATATATACAGCCCTTAGGGCACCGCTTAGAATTTGGGGGTTTTGTTTAGATTAAAAGTTCGCCATAGCTGCAACTTCGCGTACTTCGTTTGTGTTCAACGACCAGACAAAGGCGTCACAGAACCCCACCTTGATCAATAAAGCTTTCATCTTATATTCGCAATATCCAGATTGCAATCTTAGTTTCTTGCTTGTTCTTCGTTTGCTCGCAGGAAACAGACCCTCGTGGTCAGGTTGATCATGCTCCGGCGTGGTCAATAACCTCTCGGAGTTGGTTTAGCGATTGCTAAGGCGCGACGTCCTCGCACGTTCGTAGTCGGATCGTCAAAGTCGACTTCCACCAAAGCGATATCCATCATCTCATCGAAAGACGGGACACCTCCGCCTCTATCACCTTGGGACTTGGATGAGAACTTGGCATACTTGAAATCCTCTTGCACTTGGCGTTCCGCTTTGGTAGCTTGGTGTACTAGCTCAATGAGGTTGGAGTAGGGTTGAAAGTCTGCGATCTTCTTGATGGGATGATTGAGTCCATTCAAGAAACGTGTCATTGTTTGCTCATCGTCTTCCTTCACATTGGCTCTAATCATGGCTATCTCCATTTCCTTGTAGTATTCTTCAACACTCTTTGTTCCTTGCTTGAGTTGTTGGAGTTTCTTGAAGAGGTCGCGGTTGTAGTAGTTTGGTACGAATCATGCTCTCATGACATCCTTCATTTGTGTCCAAGTGGTGATGGGTGGTGATGTAGGGCGGAACCCTATGTGGACGATCTTTCACGTTTGGAGAGGATCCCTACGAGGAACACGAAGAACGAGCGGAAGAGCACGAGGAAAATCACGAGGGGAAAAACAAGAGAATCACTCAAACCAACAAGATTCGATTACACATGCGCTAGATCGATGAACACAAAGAGAGATACACGATCGATGATCAACAAAGGACGATACAAGAGGTAACCGGATTCTTCTCCATGAGGAGGTCTTGATTGTCTTCCCTTGAAGGGGTCTTGAATCCGCTTGGGGGTAGGGCTGCAAACGAGTCGAACTCGAGCGAGTTGGAGTTGGTTCAGCTCAACTCATATGAAAATTCGAGCGAGCTCAAACTGAATGAAGCTCATGATCGAGCTATAGAACATGACTCGTGCTCAGTTTGTAACGATCTCGAGTCGATCTTGAGCTAGTTTCGAGCTAAATGAGATGGTAAAAATTATAAATCTATGGATGAAAAACAAAAAAAATAAAGTGAATATGCTGGGAACCTTTGCCAAAAATATAGGATATTTAACACATAGTCAGCCACGTGCCATACTTAGGCCTAAATCTTCTCCGCACTTAATTAAGTTTCCATGTTTGTTGGTAAATAAAATGGAGAAAATTTATGGACAACATATATGGTAATAAATTATCTTATTTCCATTTCATATATAGCATGATCATTTAACATAATGATATTCTTCGAGCTATCGAGCTAAAATAGAGAGAGCCAACATTGGCTCAAGATCGGCTCGTTTCTCGGTCGAGCTACATAAAGTGTTCAAACTCAGCTTGTTTCGTTTTGAGTCGATCTCGAGCCGAGTCAAAAGATGATTCGATCTCGAGCGGCTCACAAGCCTCGAGCTTTCCTTGCAGCCCTACTTGGGGGATCTTCTCCGAAGAGGTCCTGAGCTCCGAGGAGAAGTAACCAAGTGGATGAGCAAGGCTCTCACACAAAATATGAGCTAAACCATTGCTAACCCTAACTAGGCGGAGGTGGAGGAGTATATATTAGAGCCACGAAGGGGTAAGTGAGGGCGAAGGGGTACATGGGCTCGGCCCAATACACTGTGATGTAGGGCGAAACCCTATGTGGACGATCTTTCATGTTTGGAGTGGATCCCCACGAGGAACACGAAGAACAAGCGGAAGAACACGAGGGGGATCACGGGGGAAAACACAAGAGAATCACTCAAACCAACAAGATTCGATTACACATGCGCTAGATCGATGAACACAAAGAGAGATACACGATCCACGATCAACAAAGGACGATACAAGAGGTAACCGGGTTCTTCTCCGTGAGGAGGTCTTGATGGGGGCCACCCAAGAGGGGGTCTTGAATCCGCTTGGGGGATCTTCTCCGAAGAGGTCCTGAGCTCCGATGAGAAGGTAACCAAGTGGATGAGCAAAAGCTCTCACACAAACATGAGCTAATCCTTTGCTACCCTAACTAGGAGGAGGTGGAGGAGTATATATAGTCTAGAGCCACGAAGGGGTAAGTGAGGGCGAAGGGGTACATGGGCTTGGCCCGTTACACTGTGCGCAGACAGGCCGGTTGTACCGGTCGAGGGGGCGGTTGTACCGCTGGCGACTCAACGAGGGCGGAAGTACCGGTCGAGGAAGGCGGAACTACGGCTAGGAGGTCAGGTGCTGGCTTCAGGAGATGGACGTCGGAGGGGCCAGCGGTTGTACCGGTTGATGGGGCGGTAGTACCGGTCATTTGGGAATTACCAGTACATCCGGGGCAGTACCGGCCTTGCACCACACGATCACAGAATGGTGGCCGGTAGTTGGGCGGTAGTCGACCGGTTGTACCGCTCGGGCGGTTGTTGACCGGTTGTACCGCTCGTTCTTGAGCGGCCAGGCTCTCTTCCTCCTTCTCTTCCATGCTTGGCCTTGGTCCTTGGATTTTCCATGGTCGTCTCAGTTGTACCTGAGTATATGCAAGATCCATGCATGAGATAGTAGCCATGTCTCACATGTAGAAAGTGAAGGTTCGGAGAGGAGCGAGTTCACCTTGTGTCCAGTGGTGTATATTCGAGGTCTCATCATGTGTCCTCTTGGGGCTTGGAGAGTAGTCGGAGTGTACATGGGGATGACCGTGGGATGCTCTGCATCATCTCCCCCGCCCCCTTGGGAAAGATCCGACCTCGGATCATGATCCTCATCACCATGGAAACGGTTGTCGTGGACGGACTTGTAGTTGGACGAAGATGAAGACATGGCGCAATCCAAGTAGTCCAAGGTGTCGCCGGAGTGAGAGACATGCAAAAAGAGCAAACACAAGCAACACTCGGAAATACAATGGTTAGCGCACACAAAGTGTCCATCATGTAAGAATGAGTCCGTGCGGCAAGGTTGGTCGTTACAAAGCGCATGAAGCTTATCAAGTTGATCTAGAATGAGATGCAAAGCATTCATGGGAGGAAATGCAATCATTGTGCACACAAATGTATTGTGAATGTGATCAATGCAACCACAATGCAAAATGATGTCATAGAGAGACGGTTTATCAATAGCATGAATATGGCAATGGATGCGCAATATGAAGAAGTTATCATGCAATTGATGGTAGGCAATGTGATCATTATGTATGAATATGCCATCGAGAAAGATCACAACAAATTTGCTAAGGAAATGCACAAGCTCATGTATCATGGATGACATAGAAATACAAGATGCGCCAAGGCAATCATAATGCAAGTTAATCCATGTATGAAGTGCAAACTTGTTATGAGAGTTGTTGTACCATGGCTCAATGTCGTGGTAGAAATGGTGGTCCGTTGGTGAATCCACTAAGTCTGAGCACTCCTCAACTTGAAGGTCCATAGGGTCCATCTCCGATGCCGGTCCTCCATCCAATAGATGTATCATGAAGACAACAAGAAGGAAACAACAATGAAAGAATTGCCCATCCAATATGCGTACTTGAGGATGGCTCAAAGGGAAGGAGGTCACCTTTAGGAGTTTCTCAAGGATGATGGAGTTGCACATCTTGTATGCCTTCACATATCCAATATGTCTCATGACGGCATCGCCTTGTGAATCCTTAAAAATGAAAGAACATGACAAACACTCGGAAAAACAAATGAGGTTAGTGCAAATGCAAGACCTATCATTCGAGGGGCGAGATACCCAACAAGTGTTTTCATCATTCTTATCATAAGAAAGAACAAGGTGTGGTATGGTATGAAAGCATATGATGCAACTATAACCAAAGACAATAGGCTCAAGTAAGCAAGCATGCATCACAAGTAATATGTCCAAGTCTCCACGATCAATAAGCATAGCAGGTTGGCACTCAACACAAGGTGATATGAGAGATGAAACTATTAGAGACAAGAGACAATGATCAAGACAAATCAAGTGAGAGGCATGAACATATATGTCATCAACCCAAGAAAGCGAGTAATAGAACATGGGTGATGCAACATAGCAAGCAATCATAGTGGTCAAGTCAAGCAAGCTAGTAGTGCGAAGATACAACGTACTAGAAGGAATCATGGCAAGCATGTCATGTGTGCAAATAGTGGGCATGAATAATTCACATGTCATAGCACAAGCATGAATGCAAGATATGAGGAAAGTAGGTTCATGGTGTTGGCAAGAAGTCCTATGTAAATAGCAATGTAACATCGTGACTCTCCCAACACAAGAATCAACAATAGCATGAGGCACATGATAAACATTGCAAAAGTAACAAGGATCTCCACCAAGCATGCAAATATACATAGGAATATCATAATGGCGCGTCATGGGTAAATGCAAGCAAGGTTCACAATTGCATGGCAAAGGCATAGAAGCAAGGATAACATGCAAAGTGAACACGGGAAAATGAGCATAAGGTGACAAGTGGTAAATAGCACATAGCCGTGTGAGAGACAAGTAAAAGAGATGCGCGTAGTCCTTGTGCGAAGGGAACGGTGGTAAGGATAGTCCACGGGATCCCAAAGCATCGTTGCTCTCAAGAGCTCATTTCGTCAACTCTTGGGATTGAGAAGTTGACGAGTATTCATGAGTACCTACACAAAACAAAGACAAAGAGAAAATTGTGTTTGCATTGTATATGTACACATCATCCATCATGATGCGCACGGGCATGTGATAGAGGCAAAGGTGTCCCGTCTTTTGATGAGATGGTGGCTATCGTTTAGGATGAAGTCGACTTTGACGATCCGACTACGAACGTGCGAGGACGTCGCGCCTTAGCAATCCCTAAACCAACTCCGAGAGGTTATTGACCACGCCGGTGCACGATCAACCTGACCACGAAGGTCTGTTTCCTGCAGGCAAATGACGAACAAGCAAGAAACTAAGATTGCAATCTGGATATTGCGAATATAAGAGGAATGCTTTATTGAGCAAGGTGGGGTTCTGTGACGCCTTGGTCTGGTCGTTGAACACAAACGAAGTGCGCGAAGTTGCATCTATGGCGAACTTTTAATCTAAGCAAAACCCAAAGTCTAAACAGTGTCCTAAGGGTGTATATATGGAGAAAGAGGGGGTAGTTTCGTGGCCCTTGGGGAAGGGGTCCGAAACCAACCCTATCTCTTGTTTCCCCACACATATGGACTCTAAAAAAAACCTATACTTATGTATTTCGAAATTACATGGGCCTGGCCCAATAATAAGGTGACGCAGCACCTAGAATAGCCTCTGGACGAAGTTTATGAAGTGGCATCTTGTATATTTCGTCCAAGGCTTCATGTACTCATCATCACTTGTAACTCCGTTCTTGTTCCCTTTGCGCATGCCATCATCTCCTTGCTTGTTCTTGCTCCAATGTCCATCCTTCTCCAAGCTAGGCCCTTCATTTGTAAGCAAAACAAATGTATCCAATTTAGGCAGCATCATATTCTCATGTACATTAGAATCATTACCAAGAAACAAAAGTACCTGGTAATTTAGTTAGCGTGCGCGAGCTCTAGTAATTGGTCCATATGTATAGCAGCAGGGGTTGTGGGTGTAACAAGGGTATTGATGTCCTCATCATCCTCCCCTTCTTTGATGTAGGGTGGAACCCTATAGCGTCGATCTTTCACGTTTGGAGTGGATCCTACGGGGAATCACGAAGAACACACGGAAGCACAAAGGGAAACACGGGGGAAAACGAGAGAGAATCACTCAACCAACAAGGAATCGATCACACAAGTGCTAGATCACCACACACATAAGAGATCCACAAGATCCAAAGTCAACAAAGGTAAGGATACAAAGGAACCGTTCTTCTCCAAAAGGAGGCCTTGATGTTCTTCCCTAGAAGGGGTCTTGAATCCGCTTGGGGGATCTTCTCCGAAGAGGTCGTGATCTCCGAGGAGAAGTATCCAAGTGGATGAGCAAAGGCTCTCACACAAATATGAGCTAATCCAATGCTAAGTCTCAAAGGGAGGAGGAGGAGTCCTATTTATAGGCTAAGGGGCGAAGGGGTACATGGGCTCAGCCCAACACGCGCGCGCAGGCGCTGGCCGGTTGATCCGGAGGTGGAGCCGGATGATCCGGGCTGGTCCGGATGGTCCGGGTGGAGGCCCGGATGAGCTGGATGCCCGACTGGTGGCGGCGCAGGGCCGGATGTCCGGCTGGTGGTCCGGAGGTCCGTGCAGGGTCCGGATGATCCGGGACTGGGTCCGGATGATCCAGATTCAGGTGTGAGCTTCGGATGTCTTCGAGGTGAGTTAGCCGGATCGTCCAGGCCGGGGTCCGGATCGTCCGGGCTTTGTCCGGATTGTCCGGGCCGCCGTCCGGATCGTCTGGCCATCCTGGGCCTTGGTGCTTTTCCTCTCCGTCTTCATGCATGTCTTCCGCTTTCGGTTCTCCTTGCTTCCTAGCTTCTTCACGGTTAACTCCTTGGTACCTGAGTATGCATAGCGTTTCCGTTTGAGGTAGTAACCATGTCTCATGTGAATCGAAAGAGAATTGTGAGAGGAGTGATGTCACCTCGGTTTCAAGAGCTCTTGCACATGCTCGAGTCATAGGTCCTTGTGGGGTTGGATGTGTTGATGTAGAGTCCATGGGGATGATGGAAGGATGCTCCGCATCATATCCCCTCCCTTCGAAAGGATCCGACCTCGGATCAAGATCTTCATCACCATGGAAACGGTTGTCGTAGACGGACTTGTAGTTGGACGAAGTTGAAGACATGGCGCAATCCAAGTAGTCCAAGGTGTCGCCGGAGTGATAGACATGCAAAAAGAGCAAACACAAGAAACACTCGGAAATACAATGGTTAGCGCGCACAAAGTGTCCATCATGTAAGAATGAGTCTGTGCGGCAAGATTGGTCGTGACAAAGCGCATGAAGCTTATCAAGATGATCTAGAATGAGATGCAAATCATTAATGGGAGGAAATGCAATCATTGTGCACACAAATGTGTTGTAAATATGATCAATGCAACCACGGTGCAAAATGATGTCATAGTGAGACGGTTTATCAATAGCATGAATATGGCAATGGATGCTCAACATGTGTATGTTATCATGCAATTGATGGTGGACAACATGATCATGATGTATGAATATGCCATCGACGTAGATCACAACAAATTTGCTAAGGAAATGCACAAGCTCATATATCATGGATGTCATGGCAATACAAGTTGCAACAAGGCAATCATAATGTGAGGCAATCCATGCATGAGGTATAAACTTGTGGTAAGTATGGTATGTCCATCGAGCATGACATGTATGAGCACAATCAACAAATATGAAGGTGTTGGTGTACCAAAGCTCGATGTCGAGGCATGAGTGGAGTGCCGAAGATGTCGAGGCAAGCGTTCCTCAATGTGAAGGTCCATGTAGCCAATGTCCAATGTCGCTCCTCGGTTCACGAGATGTATCATGTAGACAACAAGAAGGAAACAACAATGAAAGAGTGACCCATCCAATATGCGTATTTGAGGATGGCTCAAAGAGAAGGAGTTCACCTCAAGATAGTTCCCAAAGATGTTGGAGTCGTACATCATGTATGCCTTCACATAACCAATATGTCTCATGACGGTAATGCCTTGTGAATCCTTCAAAATGAAATAACATGACAAACACTCGGAAAAACAAATGAGGTTAGTGGAAATGCAAAACCTATCATTCAAGTGGTAGATACCCAACAAGTGTATGCATCATGCTCATCATAAGAAGGTACAAGGGAGCATTTCATAGTGTGGAGGCATATGATGCAAGAACAACCAAATACAAGAGGCTCAAGGAAAGAAGTATGCATCACAAGTAATGTGTCAAATTCTCCAAGATCAATAAGCATAGGATGGTTGCACTCAATACAAGTGGATATGAAAGAGGCAACTAATAGACACAAGAGACAATGATCAAGATATATCATGTGAGAGGCATGAGCATATATGTCATCAACCCAAGAAAGCAAATAATAGTGGAACATGGGTGATGCAACATAGCAAGCAATCATAGCGATCAAGTCAAGCAAGCTAGTAGTGCGAAGATGCAACATACTATAAGGAATCATGGCAAGCATGTAATGTGTGCAAATAGTTGGCATGAATAATTCACATGTCATAGCACAAGCATGAAAGCAAGGTATGAGTAAAAGATCATCAATGTATTGGCGAGAGACCATATGTAAATAGTAATGGGACATCATGACTCTCCCAACACAACAAGCATCGATAGCATGGGGCACATGATAAACATGGCAAAAGCAACAAGGATCTCCACCAAGCATGCAAATACACATAGGAGTATCATAATGGTGAAGCATGGGTATATGCAAGCAAGGGTCACAATTGCATGGTAAAGGCATAGAAGCAAGCATAACATGGAAAGTGAACACAATAGTATGGGCATAAGTTGACAAGTGGTAAATGGCCCATAGCCGTATGAGAGCCAAGTAAAAGAGATGCACATAGTCGATGCGCGAAGAGAACGGTGGTAAGCATAGTCCACGGGATCCCAAAGCATCGTTGCTCTCAAGAGCTCGTTTCGTCAACTCTTGGGATTGAGAGGTTGACGAGTATACATGAGTACCTACACAAAACAAATACAAAGGAAAAATTTTGTGTGCGTGGTATATGTACACATCATCCATCATGATGCGCACGTGCATGTGTTTGTTGGCACAAAATAGCCAATGCTCAAATAAATGAGATGCGTGATATAGAAACATGTCATCCATCATGAGAGGTTTGTTATGATGTGTGTCGTAATGGAGACTCAAAGGCTGTAATGCATCATGAGGTATTTCTAGAGCATTGTTATTCATGGGGTGCATATGGTGTACACTATCATGGGAATCATGCAAAGTATGAAATGCATCAAGATCTCCTAATATGTATGAGGAAACTATGGGGGTCTCCTCATGAGCAAGAGTAGAAACATCACGTGGAGAGTATTGACAACATCCAAAACAATGCATATTTGGAACAATGTGATCATGGCATGACATACTAGATGAATTGCGTAAATCATGTAAAGGAAGCATGGCAATATCATCACAAGAGAAGCAAAAGCCAATGACCATCATCTCTGATAGAGGCAAAGGGGTGTCCCGATCTTTCGATGAGATGATAACTATCGATTTGGTGAAGATGACTTTGACGATCCGACTACAAACGTGCACGACGTTGCGCCTTAGCAATCGCTAAACCAACTCTGAGAGGTTATTGACCACGCCGGAGCACAATCAACCTGACCACGAAGGTCTATTCCTGCAAGCAATCGAAGAACAAGCAAGAATATGATAAAGCAATCTGAATATTGCAAATATGGATGAAGTATTAATAATGTTGGGGATCCAAAAGTGGTCTTGGTCTGGTCGTTGGACACAAACGAAGTACACGAAGTTGCGTTGGCTAACTTTTAACTAAACAAATCCCAAGGAAAAGCTACTAGATGGATCTACTTATATAGGAGCAAGGGGTGGCGGCCAAGGAGGTGGGAGGACGTCCCAAGGCAGCCTAAAACTAAATCTAGGTCGTACAAGGCCAATGGGCCCAAGTGGAGGTGATGTAACACCTTTGAACTTGTAGTTTGACTCGGATTCTGCTGCAACATCAGATTGTTTCGTCCACAACTCAACGCTCCGGACGAATTTGAAGGTGATTCCAATTGGGTTGGAAAGTGCACGAAATCTAGTTACCAACAAAAAAAGAATCACCCAATTCGGAGTCCGTATGAAAAACTTGTGTGCGTTTTGAGTCAGGTACGTCTGTGCAGTCCGAATCTGAATCCAGAACGTGAGAGACTTGGACTCTATCTTCTCTTGGGCCAAAAGTGACGTGAGAGAACTTTTTGGACAGCAAATAAACATCTCTTTCTTCCTTATCTTCATATGTGGATTGTACAAATGTCCCATACACCTGCAATTAGACAAAACACAAAAGTGTGTGAAGTATTTTTGTGCTGGATAACATAAATAGATTATTGAATAGTTTGCACTAGAAATCACCTGACAAATATGCATATATGCAATATTTTTGTTCATATCCAAGGTAGTCATGTCCTCATCATCCTCCCTTTCTTGAAAATAAAGCCGTCCTAGGCGTTGCTTAATCTGAAATGTGGCTAACAAAAGAGACAAGGTGTACATGTTGTATATGTATATGTCATCCATTTTTACTTCCCTTGATTTTTGCATATATGACACATGAATAGATGAGTAACTTGCATAGTTCATAAAATCTAAAGCCAAAAAATTAGCACAAGAAGTAGAAGGCATGAAAATATTGCAACTCAGTTTGCACATATAAGTGAAGCTCTTATTCATTTCAAAAGATTGACAATGTTCATCATTAAACCATCCCAACATTGGTGAATAAACCTTACTTGCATCAAATTTACATGCTACAACATGCTTAAATGAGCAAACATGCAATAAGTCATTCAACACAGAATCATCACCAAGATTAGAGGTCATATCAAAATGATTAAACATTGGTTCTTTTGCATCAATAGTTAATTCAATGGGTGCACTCAAAATTGTTGGTATTTCAGTTGTTTGATCACATGGCAAAGTCAAATTATCAACGTAGTCCTCTAAAATAGGTGGTGTGATCAAAGTAGTGGGTAGCTCATCAGATGGTGCATTCAAATTGACAAGGAATTCATCATTCTCATGTAGAGATGGAAGATCAGTACCTTTGTCATTACCTCTTATGATCAACTCAGATGATGTAGCCACTCTCGGGGGCGATGTGTCACATGGTGGAGGTGATGTAGTCCTGACAATTTATCAGTTTTCAGGTTGCTCGGTGAGAATTTCCAGTTTTCCTAGATTAGATTTATTTTCTTACCTATTGTCCAAGAAAAAGCCACAAAAAAGAGTTAGATCTATTCATCCTTGGTCCAAGCCAGTCTGAGCCTTTGCAATTTTCTTTTCATTGCTTGCATAGTTGAATTATCGGTTGCATCGTCGTGTCGAGTTGCTGGTCTTAGTGTCTAGTTCGTTTAGAGTTTCGAGTTCTGTTCACATTAGTCACACCACCGCTGCATCATTATCTCTTCCGCTGTCCACCACCCATCCATCAATTTCTACCACGTGCTACCCACCATTCATTGTCATAATAATAGTTGAGATCGTTCACATCTTCGCTTGATCCAATCTGCGTCTTATCTAGATTGTTTTGGAAAGAGGGAGAAAAAAAGAGAGAGAAAAACGAGAAAAAAAAGAGAAAAAAAGTCAGAGAAAAAAAGGAGAAAAAAATCAAAAAAATCGGCACAAACTTTTTCAGAGGAAAGTTGGAGACAAAGTTGTTGTATATCCTGCTTGGCAGTTGTTTTTCATCATTATCTTCACTGCCGTTGTGATCTTCACTTATATCTTGCTGTCAAGAGCTACTTACTATCCTTCATTGATGCTAGTTGTGCTACGCCGTGACCTCATTGGTGTTCTAGGCTCGCGTCTCTAGTCCGGTCTAGCCTAGGACCAGCACAGTACCGTCGTTGAGCGTTTATTCAACATTGCATCTTTGAATTGATTATTGCTAATCTTTTGCTACCATATTTAGCCAACCCAGCTCCACATATTTCTACACCGTGTATATGTACGCTCCCCTGGCAATCGCTTTACTCAATATTCGGAGTTACTTGACACCGCTGGTTGCCGATCACCGCCTGCTGCATGGTAAGAACTTGTAAGACATTGATATTTGCTTTACTGTGAGCGTTTTACCACCACATCCTAGTAGTTATAGGAACATTATTTTTGGGTTTTGTTTCTTGTTCTACTAATCATGACAGGATCCAGAGTCAATTCATGGGCTTTGTCGATCGCGGGAGACGTGCCACCACCTTTGCAAATACCACAACCGTCACGAGAGGTGCACAAACATCCAAATGCACATGATCAGGTTAATGTATCTATACCACCATTTAATGGCCGTTTTAAACCTGCTTTATATATTGAATGGGAGTTCAACATAAAAAATATATTTGCTTCCCATAATTTCGATGAACATAAAAAGGTTAAGGTTGCGGTTGGTTCTTTCACTGGTTATGCTTTGGTTTGGTGGAGTGAATATTGTCGGTTACACCCTGATTATATACCTACTACTTGGGATGATTTGAAACTTGCCATGCGACATACTTTCGTCCCTGCTTATTATACTCGTGACATGATTAAGAAGTTGCAACACTTAAAACAAGGTAGTGAAACTGTAACAAAATATTATGATGATTTACAAACTACCTTGTTGCATTCCTCTTTAGAAGAAAGTGAAGATGATTTTATGGATAGATTTTGGGGAGGATTAAACCGTGATATTCAAGAGATACTAATTCATGAAGAGTGTTATCCTACGGACCATTTGTTTCATCTTGCTTGCAAAGCTGAACAGGAAATAAAACGACGTGTTGGCCATGAGGAGAACAAGCGCACGGTGCACATTCCAAGAGTTGATATGATTGTTCCTTCAACTACTAGGCATACTATGACAACCACATCCGTTGTTGTCAGGACTACATCACCTCCATCATGTGACACATCGCCCCCGAGAGTGGCTACATCATCTGAGTTGATCATAAGAGATAATGACAAAGGTACTGATCTTCCATCTCTACATGAGAATGATGAATGCCTTGTCAATTTGAATGCACCATCTGATGAGCTACCCACTACTTTGATCACACCACCTATTTTGGAGGACTACGTTGATAATTTGACTTTGCCATGTGATCAAACAACTGAAATACCAACAATTTTGAGTGCACCCATTGAATTAACTATTGATGCAAAAGAACCAATGTTTAATCATTTTGATATGACCTCTAATCTTGGTGATGATTCTGTGTTGAATGACTTATTGCATGTTTGCTTATTTAAGCATGTTGTAGCATGTAAATTTGATGCAAGTAAGGTTTATTCACCAATGTTGGGATGGTTTAATGATGAACATTGTCAATCTTTTGAAATGAATAAGAGCTTCACTTATATGTGCAAACTGAGTTGCAATATTTTCATGCCTTCTACTTCTTGTGCTAATTTTTTGGCTTTAGATTTTATGAACTATGCAAGTTACTCATCTATTCATGTGTCATATATGCAAAAATCAAGGGAAGTAAAAATGGATGACATATACATATACAACATGTACACCTTGTCTCTTTTGTTAGCCACATTTCAGATTAAGCAACGCCGAGGACGGCTTTATTTTCAAGAAGGGGAGGATGATGAGGACATGACTACCTTGGATATGACCAAAAATATTGCATATATGCATATTTGTCAGGTGATTTCTAGTGCAAACTATTCAATAATCTATTTATGTTATCCAGAACAAAAATACTTCACAAACTTTTGTGTTTTGTCTAATTGCAGGTGTATGGGACATTTGTACAATCCACATATGAAGATAAGGAAGAAAGAGATGTTTATTTGCTGTCCAAAAAGTTCTCTCACGTCACTTTTGGCCCAAGAGAAGATAGAGTCCAAGTCTCTCACGTTCTGGATTCAGATTCGGACTGCACAGACGTACCTGACTCAAAACGCACACAAGTTTTTCATACGGACTCCGAATTGGGTGATTCTTTTTTTGTTGGAAACTAGATTTCGTGCACTTTCCAACCCAATTGGAATCACCTTCAAATTCGTCCGTAGCGTTGAGTTGTGGACGAAACAATCTGATGCTGCAGCAGAATCCGAGTCAAACTACAAGTCCAAAGGTGTTACATCACCTCCACTTGGGCCCATTGGCCTTGTACGACCTAGATTTAGTTTTAGGCTGCCTTGGGACGTCCTCCCACCTCCTTGGCCGCCACCCCTTGCTCCTATATAAGTAGATCCATCTAGTAGCTTTTCCTTGGGATTTGTTTAGTTAAACGTTAGCCATTGCAACTTCGTGTACTTCGTTTGTGTCCAACGACCAGACCAAGACCGCTTACGGATCCCCACCTTTATCAATACTTCATATATACTCGCAATATTCAGATTGCTTTTATCATATTCTTGCTTGTTCTTCGATTGCTTGCAGGAATAGACCTTCGTGGTCAGGTTGATTGTGCTCCGGCGTGGTCAATAACCTCTCAGAATTGGTTTAGCGATTGCTAAGGCGCAACGTCGTGTACGTTTGTAGTCGGATCGTCAAAGTCATCTTCACCAAATCGATAGTTATCATCTCATCGAAAGATCGGGACACCCCCGCCTCTATCAGACAACAACGGATGTGGTTGTCATAGTATGCCTAGTAGTTGAAGGAACAATCATATCAACTCTTGGAATGTGCACCATGCGCTTGTTCTCCTCGTGGCCAACACGTCATTTTATTTCCTGTTCAGCTTTGCAAGCAAGATGAAACAAATGGTCCATAGGATAACACTCTTCATGAATTAGTATCTCTTGAATTTGGAGATGATGTAACACCTTTGAATTTGAACGGCCATTATCATCTCATCAATATATAAATGGCAGGTTTAAAACAAGTGGAGGTGATGTAACACCTTTGAACTTGTAGTTTGACTCGGATTCTGCTGCAACATCAGATTGTTTCGTCCACAACTCAACGCTCCGGACGAATTTGAAGGTGATTCCAATTGGGTTGGAAAGTGCACGAAATCTAGTTTCCAACAAAAAAGAATCACCCAATTCGGAGTCCGTATGAAAAACTTGTGTGCGTTTTGAGTCAGGTACGTCTGTGCAGTCCGAATCTGAATCCAGAACGTGAGAGACTTGGACTCTATCTTCTCTTGGGCCAAAAGTGACGTGAGAGAACTTTTTGGACAGCAAATAAACATCTCTTTCTTCCTTATCTTCATATGTGGATTGTACAAATGTCCCATACACCTGCAATTAGACAAAACACAAAAGTGTGTGAAGTATTTTTGTTCTGGATAACATAAATAGATTATTGAATAGTTTGCACTAGAAATCACCTGACAAATATGCATATATGCAATATTTTTGGTCATATCCAAGGTAGTCATGTCCTCATCACCAGTCCTAGTCCAAGTCCAGTAATTGTTGCATTGTTCTCGATTTCCAGATCACGCGATACTCCGAGTCGTGACAGAGAAGGACTCCCCAATTTCCGAGCCATCCGCAGAAGAAAAATAGTTCCAGTTTCAAAAAAAAAATCTGGCTAGGCAGTTTTTAGACCATTTGTAGACTTTTTCGAAAAAAATTTGTTGCGAAGCAAAAAAAAAGAGGAAAAAAAAAGTGCAAAAAAAAGAAGAGAAAAAAAATTCAGAGTGTGCTCCTCCCTTGTTTACGTGTCGCGCCGTGATTTTGTTGGTGTTCTAGGCTCGCGTCTCTAGCACAGTCTAGCCTAGGACCAGCACAGTACCGTCGTTGAGCGTTTATTCAACTTTGCATCTCTGAATTGATTATTGCTGACCCTTTTTGCTACCATATTATAAGCCTTCCCAGCTCCACATACATCTACGTCGTGCGTTTGACTCTCCCTGGTAATCGCTCTATCCAAGCTTTGAGAGTTTTTGACTACAACGGTTGCCGTTCACCGCCTGCTGCTGGGTAAGAACTGGTAAGAATTTGAGATTTGCTTGACGGATTTGTGACACCCACCACCACCTCTTGTTAGTAGTCTGTAGGATCATATTCTTGTGTGTTTCTATTGCTGCTAACCATGCCAGGATCAGAAGCCGACGAGACTGACTGGGAGAACATGACGAATAAGGATTTGCATGATAAATTTCAGCAAATGATGAGTGGACAGGTGCAAGATGTGCTAAACAGATTTGAAGAGGCCATGGAGAAGATAGATGGCATGGAGAAGACGTTCGAAACAAAGCTCGATAACAAGTTTAATGAATTGCTCGCGCGTCTTCCACCACCACCACCCGCTGCACCTAACGCACCTCTCCAACGACAACAACAACAACAACAACGCATCCTTTCGAATCAGTATGGACGAGCGAAGCGTGTTCCTATTGAGGATGGCCAAACTTCTGGTGCTGCTGTTCATGTTGTTGATGCTTCTTTGGCCCCTGCTACTGCTGCTGCTGGTACCCAGGAGGATGATGAGTATGTGGGCGATTATGAGGATGAGGTTGATCAAAATTAGCACTACGTGCAGCCACCAGCACCACCACCACCAGGTCGACCTCAGGTATATATTCGTAATGGTAGGCCTGCACCACCACCTCAGGTACGAGATGATGTCCATATTCCTAAACTGAAATTGAATATTCCACCATTTGAGGGTAGATATGTTCCTGATATATATCTTACTTGGGAGTTAGAAACTGAACAACGTTTTACATGTTTACAATATCCCGAGGAGAGACGGGGTGCTGCTGCTGTTTGTGCTTTCACTAGTTTTGCATGTGTATGGTGGTCTGAACATTGTAGATTATATCCTATTCCCGCTACTTGGGCTGCTTTGAAAACTGCTATGCGTACTCGTTGGGTTCCACCATATTATCAACGTGAATTGCTTCAAAAATTACAGCGCTTAAGACAAGGAAAAAATTCTGTAGAAGAATATTATCAGGAATTACAAACTGGCATGATTAGATGTGGTATTGTTGAGGAGAATGAAGCTATGCTTGCACGTTTTCTGGGTGGATTAAATAGAGAGATTCAGACCATTCTAGATTATAAGGAGTATACTAATATCACTCGTTTATTCCATCTTGCTTGTAAAGCTGAACGTGAAGTGCAGGATCGACAGGCATTGGCGCGGACTAACTTTTCTGCAGGTCGACCTTCATCATGGACACCACGTGCATCATCTACTTCCACACGTTCTGCTACACCGGCGCCTCCGTCGGCTGCCACCTCCAACCGTGATACAATAAAGCAGGCACAATCACCACTATCTGCCAAGAGCACATCTTCTGGGCCTGCAAAGAGCTCTTCTTCATCCATGGCATCAACAGGGCAAACACATGATATTATTTGTCGACGTTGCAAGGGTGGAGGTCATTATGCGAGAGAATGCCCCTCTAAGCGTGTGATGATTGTTACTGAGGATGGTGGGTATGAGTCCGCTAGTGACTATGATGAGGAGACTTTGGCTCTTATCACACGTGACGAACACGGTGGAGAAGATTCTGATCATGAGACGCAATACATGGCTCCTGAAGATGCTGACAGGTATGAATGTTTAGTTGCTCAACGTGTTTTGAGTGTGCAGGTTACACAAGCTGAGCAAAATCAGAGGCATAATTTGTTCCATACAAAGGGAGTTGTGAAGGAACGTTTTGTTCGCGTGATCATAGATGGAGGGAGTTGCAACAACTTGGCTAGCATGGAGATGGTGGAGAAGCTATCTCTCACCACAAGACCACATCCACATCCTTACTACATCCAATGGTTCAACAACAGCGGCAAGGTTAAGGTAACACGTACTGTTCGTGTGCATTTTAGTATCTCTACATATGCTGATTATGTTGATTGTGATGTGGTACCTATGCAAGCATGTTCCTTATTACTTGGTAGACCATGGCAATTTGATAAGAATTCTATTCACCATGGTAGAAACAATCAGTATACTCTTGTTCATAAGGATAAAAATATTACTTTGCTTCCTATGACTCCTGATTCCATTTTGAAAGATGATCTTAATAGAGCTAATAAAGCAAAACAGGAGAAAACTAAGAGTGAAAATCAGATTGTGGCAAAAGAATTTGAGCAACAAATGCAGCCTAATAATAATAAACAATCTAGTGTTGCTTCTGAAATTAAATTGAAAAGTGCATGTTTACTTGCCACCAAATCTGATATTGATGATCTAGATTTTAGCAAATCTGTTTGCTATGCTTTTGTGTGCAAAGAGGCATTATTTTCATTCGAGGACGTGCCTTCCTCTTTGCCTCCTGCTGTCACTAACATTTTGCAGGAGTTCGCTGACGTCTTTCCACAAGACGTGCCACCGGGATTACCACCTATTCGCGGGATTGAGCATCAAATTGACTTAATTCCCGGTGCATCATTACCCAACCGTGCACCATACCGTACCAATCCAGAGGAGACGAAGGAGATTATGCGTCAAGTACAAGAACTGCTCGACAAAGGTTATATACGCGAATCCCTTAGTCCTTGTGCTGTTCCTATCATTTTAGTGCCGAAAAAGGATGGTACGTCGCGTATGTGCGTTGATTGTAGAGGCATTAATAATATTACTATTCGTTATCGTCATCCTATTCCTAGGCTAGATGATATGCTTGATGAATTGAGTGGCTCTACAATATTCTCCAAAGTTGATTTGCGTAGTGGATACCATCAAATTCGTATGAAATTGGGAGATGAATGGAAAACAGCATTTAAAACTAAGTTTGGATTATATGAGTGGTTAGTCATGCCTTTTGGGTTAACTAATGCACCTAGTACTTTCATGAGGTTAATGAACGAAGTTTTACGTGCTTTCATTGGGCGATTTGTGGTAGTTTACTTTGATGACATATTGATTTATAGCAAATCTTTGGAGGAACATTTGGAACATTTACGTGCTGTTTTTATTGCTCTACGTGATGCACGTTTGTTTGGTAACCTTGGAAAGTGCACCTTTTGCACCGACCGAGTATCTTTTCTTGGCTATGTTGTTACTCCACAGGGAATTGAAGTTGATAAAGCCAAAATTGAAGCTATTGAGAGTTGGCCACAGCCCAAAACGGTCACACAAGTGAGGAGTTTCCTTGGCCTCGCTGGATTCTATAGGCGTTTTGTGAGAGATTTCAGCACCATTGCTGCACCTCTCAATGAGCTTACAAAGAAAGATGTGCCTTTTCTGTGGGGTACCGCACAGGAAGAAGCCTTCTCGGTATTGAAAGATAAGTTGACACATGCTCCTTTACTCCAACTTCCTGATTTTAATAAGACTTTTGAGCTTGAATGTGATGCTAGTGGAATTGGATTAGGAGGTGTGTTATTACAAGATGGCAAACCTGTTGCATACTTTTGTGAAAAATTGAGTGGGCCTAGTCTGAATTATTCTACTTATGATAAAGAATTATATGCTCTTGTTCGGACTTTAGAAACATGGCAACATTATTTATGGCCCAAAGAATTTGTTATACATTCTGATCATGAATCTTTGAAACATATTAAAAGTCAAGCTAAACTGAATCGTAGACATGCTAAATGGGTTGAATTCATTGAGACTTTCCCTTATGTCATTAAACACAAGAAGGGAAAAGAAAATGTTATTGCTGATGCATTGTCTCGTCGCTATACTATGCTTTCACAACTTGACTTCGAAATATTTGGTTTGGAGACCATCAAAGATCAATATGTGCATGATGCTGATTTTAAAGATGTAATGCAGAATTGTAAAGAAGGAAGAATGTGGAACAAGTTTGTCGTTAACGATGGATTTGTGTTTCGTGCTAACAAGCTATGCATTCCAGCTAGCTCCGTTCGTCTTTTGCTGTTGCAGGAGGCGCATGGGGGAGGATTAATGGGACACTTTGGCGTGAAGAAGACGGAGGACGTACTTGCTACACATTTCTTTTGGCCAAAGATGAGACGGGATGTTGAGCGTTTTGTTGCTCGCTGCACTACATGTCAAAAAGCTAAGTCACGACTCAATCCTCATGGTTTATATATGCCTTTGCCTGTACCTAGTGTTCCTTGGGAGGATATATCTATGGACTTTGTTTTAGGTTTACCTCGAACAAAGAAGGGGAGGGATAGCATATTTGTTGTCGTGGATAGATTCTCGAAAATGGCACACTTTATACCATGTCATAAAAGCGATGATGCTGTTAATGTTGCTGATTTGTTCTTTCGTGAAATTATTCGCTTGCATGGTGTGCCAAATACTATTGTTTCAGATCGTGATACTAAATTTCTTAGCCACTTTTGGAGATGTTTATGGGCTAAGTTGGGGACTAAACTGCTATTTAGTACTACTTGTCACCCCCAAACTGATGGACAAACTGAAGTAGTCAATAGAACATTGTCTACTATGCTTAGGGCTGTTTTGAAGAATAATAAGAAAATGTGGGAAGAATGCTTGCCTCATATTGAATTTGCTTATAATCGTTCATTGCATTCTACTACTAAGATGTGCCCTTTTGAAATTGTGTATGGTTTCCTACCTCGTGCACCTATTGATTTGTTGCCTCTTCCATCTTCGGAGAAGGTTAATTTTGATGCTAAAGAACGTTCTGAATTGATTTTAAAAATGCATGAGTTAACTAAGGAAAACATTGAGCGCATGAATGCTAAATATAAACTTGCTGGAGATAAGGGTAGAAAACATGTTGTGTTTGCACCTGGAGATCTTGTTTGGTTACATTTGCGTAAAGATAGATTTCCTAATTTGCGCAAATCAAAGCTAATGCCACGTGCTGATGGTCCCTTTAAGGTGTTAGAGAAAATAAATGATAATGCATATACACTTAAGCTGCCTGCAGATTTTGGGGTTAGTCCCACTTTTAACATTGCAGATTTGAAGCCTTATTTGGGTGAGGAAAATGAGCTTCCGTCGAGGACGTCTTCATTTCAAGAAGGGGAGGATGATGAGGACATCAATACCATTGTTACACCCACAGCCCCTACAGCTACATATACTGGACCAATTACTAGAGCTCGCGCACGCCAATTAAATTATCAGGTACTTTCGTTTCTTGGTAATGATTCTAATGTTCATGAGAATATGATGCTGCCTAAATTGGATACATTTGTTTTGCTTACAAATGAAGGGCCTAGCTTGGAGAAGGATGGACATTGGAGCAAGAGCAAGCATGGAGATGATGCCATGCGCAAGGGGAACCAGAACGGAGTTACAAGTGATGATTTCAGGACTTTGAAGCCACCATAAGAGTGCATGAAGCCTTGGACGAAATATACAAGATGCCACTTCATAAATTTCGTCCAGAGGCTATTATAGGTGCTGCGTCACCTTTTTATTGGGCCAGGCCCATGTAATTTCGAAATACATAAGTATAGGCTATTTTTAGAGTCCGTATGTGTGGGGAAACAAGAGATAGGGTTGATTTCGGACCCCTCCACCAAGGGCCACGAAATTCCCCCTCTCTTCCTCCATATATACAGCCCTTAGGGCACCATTTAGACTTTGGGATTTGTTTAGTTAAAAGTTAGCCATTGCAACTTCGTGTACTTCGTTTGTGTCCAACGACCAGACCAAGACCGCTTACGGATCCCCACCTTTATCAATACTTCATATATACTCGCAATATTCAGATTGCTTTTATCATATTCTTGCTTGTTCTTCGATTGCTTGCAGGAATAGACCTTCGTGGTCAGGTTGATTGTGCTCCGGCGTGGTCAATAACCTCTCAGAGTTGGTTTAGCGATTGCTAAGGCGCAACGTCGTGCACGTTTGTAGTCGGATCGTCAAAGTCATCTTCACCAAATCGATAGTTATCATCTCATCGAAAGATTGGGACAACCCCGCCTCTATTAGGATCGACAAGCATTGGCGCGAACTAACTTTTCTGCAGGTCGACCTTCATCATGGACAGCACGTGCATCATCTACTTCCACTGCACCATCACCTCCTTTAGGTGCCACCTCCAGCCGTGATACAAGAAAGCAGGCACAACCACCACTATCTGCCAAGAGCACACCTGCCGGGCCTGCACAGAGTTCTTCTTCTTCCATGGCGTCAACAGGGCACACAAGTGATATTATTTGTCGTCGTTGTAAGGGAAGAGGACATTTTGCGAGAGAATGCAAATCTCAGCGTGTGATGATTGCTACTGAGGATGGTGGATATGAGTCCTCTAGTGACTATGATGAGGAGACTTTGGCTCTTATTACACGTGAAGAACATGGTGGAGATGATTCTGATCATGAGACGCAATACATGGCTCCTGAAGACGCTGACATGTATGAATATTTAGTTGCTCAACGTGTTTTGAGTGTGCAGGTCACACAAGCTGAGCAAAATCAGAGGCACAATTTGTTCCATACCAAGGGAGTTGTGAAGGAACGTTCTGTGCGCGTCATCATAGACGGAGGGAGCTGCAACAACTTGGCTAGCATGGAGATGGTGGAGAAGCTTTCTCTCACCACAAGACCACATCCACATCCTTACTACATCCAATGGTTCAACAACAGCGGCAAGGTTAAGGTAACACGTACTGTTCGTGTGCATTTTAGTATCTCTACATATGCTGATTATGTTGATTGTGATGTGGTACCTATGCAAGCATGTTCCTTATTACTTGGTAGACCATGGCAATTTGATAAAAATTCTGTACACCATGGTAGAAACAATCACTATACTCTTGTTCATAAGGATAAAAATATTACTTTACTTCCTATGACTCCTGATTCCATTTTGAAAGATGATATTAATAGAGCTAATAAAGCAAAAGAGGAGAAGAATAAGAGTGAAAATCAGATTGTGGCAAAAGAATTTGAGCAACAAATGAAGCCTAATAATAAACCATCTAGTGTTGCTTCTGAAATTAAATTGAAAAGTGCATGTTTATTTGCCACCAAATCTGATATTGATGAGCTAGATTTCAGCAAATCTGTTTGCTATGCTTTTGTGTGCAAAGAGGCATTATTTTCATTCGAGGACGTGCCTTCCTCTTTGCCCACTGCTGTCACTAACATTATGCAGGAGTTCGCTGACGTCTTTCCACAAGACGTGCCACCGGGATTACCACCCATTCGAGGGATTGAGCATCAAATTGACTTAATTCCCGGTGCATCGCTACCCAACCGTGCACCATACCGTACCAATCCAGAGGAGACGAAGGAGATTATGCGTCAAGTACAGGAGCTCCTCGACAAAGGTTATATACGCGAATCTCTTAGTCCTTGTGCTGTTCCTATTATACTAGTGCCTAAAAAGGATGGTACGTCACGTATGTGTGTTGATTGTAGAGGCACTAATAATATTACTATTCGTTATCGTCATCCTATTCCTAGGCTAGATGATATGCTTGATGAATTGAGTGGCTCTACAATATTCTCCAAAGTTGATTTGCGTAGTGGATACCATCAAATTCGTATGAAATTGGGTGATGAATGGAAAACAGCATTTAAAACTAAGTTTGGTTTATATGAGTGGTTAGTCATGCCTTTTGGGTTAACTAATGCGCCTAGTACTTTCATGAGACTAATGAACGAAGTTTTACGTGCTTTCATTGGACGATTTGTGGTAGTCTATTTTGATGATATACTGATTTATAGCAAATCTTTGGAAGAACATTTGGAACATTTACGTGCTGTTTTTATTGCTCTACGTGATGCACGTTTGTTTGGTAACCTTGGGAAGTGCACCTTTTGCACCGACCGAGTATCTTTTCTTGGCTATGTTGTTACTCCACAGGGAATTGAAGTTGATAAAGCCAAGATTGAAGCTATTGAGAGTTGGCCGCAGCCCAAAACGGTCACACAAGTGAGGAGTTTTCTTGGCCTCGCTGGATTCTATAGGCGTTTTGTGAGAGATTTCAGCACCATTGCTGCACCTCTCAATGAGCTTACAAAGAAAGATGTGCCTTTTCTTTGGGGTACCGCATATGAAGAAGCCTTCTCGGTATTGAAAGATAAGTTGACACATGCTCCTTTACTCCAACTTCCTGATTTTAATAAGACTTTTGAGCTTGAATGTGATGCTAGTTGATGAGGACATGACTACCTTGGATATGACCAAAAATATTGCATATATGCATATTTGTCAGGTGATTTCTAGTGCAAACTATTCAATAATCTATTTATGTTATCCAGAACAAAAATACTTCACACACTTTTGTGTTTTGTCTAATTGCAGGTGTATGGGACATTTGTACAATCCACATATGAAGATAAGGAAGAAAGAGATGTTTATTTGCTATCCAAAAAGTTCTCTCACGTCACTTTTGGCCCAAGAGAAGATAGAGTCCAAGTCTCTCACGTTCTGGATTCAGATTCGGACTGCACAGACGTACCTGACTCAAAACGCACACAAGTTTTTCATACGGACTCCGAATTGGGTGATTTTTTTTTGTTGGAAACTAGATTTCGTGCACTTTCCAACCCAATTGGAATCACCTTCAAATTCGTCCGGAGCGTTGAGTTGTGGACGAAACAATCTGATGCTGCAGCAGAATCCGAGTCAAACTACAAGTCCAAAGGTGTTACATCACCTCCACTTGGGCCCATTGGCCTTGTACGACCTAGATTTAGTTTTAGGCTGCCTTCGGACGTCCTCCCACCTCCTTGGCCACCACCCCTTGATCCTATATAAGTAGATCCATCTAGTAGCTTTTCATTGGGATTTGTTTAGTTAAAAGTTAGCCATTGCAACTTCGTGTACTTCGTTTGTGTCCAACGACCAGACCAAGACCGCTTACGGATCCCCACCTTTATCAATACTTCATATATACTCGCAATATTCAGATTGCTTTTATCATATTCTTGCTTGTTCTTCGATTGCTTGCAGCAATAGACCTTCGTGGTCAGGTTGATTGTGCTCCGGCGTGGTCAATAACCTCTTAGAGTTGGTTTAGCGATTGCTAAGGCGCAATGTCGTGCACGTTTGTAGTCGGATCGTCAAAGTCATCTTCACCAAATCGATAGTTATCATCTCATCGAAAGATCGGGACACCCTTTGCCTCTATCAAGTGGTATCAGTTTTCAGGTTGCTCGGTGAGAATTTCCAGTTTTCCTAGATTAGATTTATTTTCTTACCTATTGTCCAAGAAAAAGCCACAAAAAAGAGTTAGATCTATTCATCCTTGGTCCAAGCCAGTCTGAGCCTTTGCAATTTTCTTTTCATTGCTTGCATAGTTGAATTATCGGTTGCATCGTCGTGTCGAGTTGCTGGTCTTAGTGTCTAGTTCGTTTAGAGTTTCGAGTTCTGTTCACATTAGTCACGCCACCGCTGCATCATTATCTCTTCCGCTGTCCACCACCCATCCATCAATTTCCACCACGTGCTACCCACCATTCATTGTCATAATAATAGTTGAGATCGTTCACATCTTCACTTGATCCAATCTGCATTTTATCTAGTTTGTTTTGGAAAGAGGGAGAAAAAAAAGAGAGAAAAAAACGAGAGAAAAAAAAAGAGAAAAAAAAGTCAGAGAAAAAAAAAGGAGAAAAAAAATCAAAAAAATCAGCACAAACTTTTTCAGAGGAAAGTTGGAGACAAAGTTGTTGTATATCCTGCTTGGCAGTTGTTTTTCATCATTATCTTCAGTTGTCACGCCGCCGCCGCACCATCATCATCGCCCCTGCCATCTACCACCACCACTCCGAATCCGTATCCATATACCACCACCACTCCGAATCCGTATCCATATACCACCACCAATCCGTGTCCATATACCACCACCGTTCCATATCCATATACTACCACCGCTACCACCACCGCTGCCATATACCACAACCATATATCCACCACCAATCCGAGTTCCTTGCTTATTAGGTTTGTTTTCGGGATCCATCTAGTTTCCGATTCGTGTTTCCTTGCCGGAGTAGGTTTCGGAAAAAAAAAATCACCCAATTCGGAGTCCGTATGAAAAACTTGTGTGCGTTTTGAGTCAGGTACGTCTGTGCAGTCCGAATCTGAATCCAGAACGTGAGAGACTTGGACTCTATCTTCTCTTGGGCCAAAAGTGACGTGAGAGAACTTTTTGGATAGCAAATAAACATCTCTTTCTTCCTTATCTTCATATGTGGATTGTACAAATGTCCCATACACCTGCAATTAGACAAAACACAAAAGTGTGTGAAGTATTTTTGTTCTGGATAACATAAATAGATTATTGAATAGTTTGCACTAGAAATCACCTGACAAATATGCATATATGCAATATTTTTGGTCATATCCAAGGTAGTCATGTCCTCATCACTAGTGGAATTGGATTAGGAGGTGTGTTATTACAAGATGGCAAACCTGTTGCATACTTTTCTGAAAAATTGAGTGGGCCTAGTCTGAATTATTCTACTTATGATAAAGAATTATATGCTCTTGTTCGGACTTTAGAAACATGGCAACATTATTTATGGCCCAAAGAATTTTTTATACATTCTGATCATGAATCTTTGAAACATATTAAGAGTCAAGCTAAACTGAATCGTAGAAATGCTAAATGGTTGAATTCATTGAGACTTTCCCTTATGTCATTAAACACAAGAAGGGAAAAGAAAATGTTATTGCTGATGCATTGTCTCGTCGCTATACTATGCTTTCACAACTTGACTTCAAAATATTTGGTTTGGAGACCATCAAAGATCAATATGTGCATGATGTTGATTTTAAAGATGTAATGCAGAATTGTAAAGAAGGAAGCATGTGGAACAAGTTTGTCGTTAACGATGGATTTGTGTTTCGTGCTAACAAGCTATGCATTCAGCTAGCTCCGTTCGTCTTTTGTTGTTGCAGGAGGCGCATGGAGGAGGATTAATGGGACACTTTGGCGTGAAGAAGACGGAGGACGTACTTGCTACACATTTCTTTTGGCCAAAGATGAGACGGGATGTTGAGCATTTTATTGCTCGATGCACTACATGTGAAAAAGCTAAGTCACGACTCAATCCTCATGGTTTATATATGCCTTTGCCTGTACCTAGTGTTCCTTGGGAGGATATATCTATGGACTTTGTTTTAGGTTTACCTCGAACAAAGAAGGGGAGGGATAGCATATTTGTTGTCGTGGATAGATTCTCGAAAATGGCACACTTTATACCATGTCATAAAAGCGATGATGCTGTTAATGTTGCTGATTTCTTCTTTCGTGAAATTATTCGCTTGCATGGTGTGCCAAATACTATTGTTTCAGATCATGATACTAAATTTCTTAGCCACTTTTGGAGATGTTTATGGGCTAAGTTGGGGACTAAACTGCTTTTTAGTACTACTTGTCACCCCCAAACTGATGGACAAACTGAAGTAGTCAATAGAACATTGTCTACTATGCTTAGGGCTGTTTTGAAGAATAACAAGAAAAGGTGGGAGGAATGCTTGCCTCATATTGAATTTGCTTATAATCGTTCATTGCATTCTACTACTAAGATGTGCCCTTTTGAAGTTGTGTATGGTTTCCTACCTCGTGCACCCATTGATTTGTTGCCTCTTCCATCTTCGGAGAAGGTTAATTTTGATGCTAAACAACGTGCTGAATTGATTTTAAAAATGCATGAGTTAACTAAGGAAAACATTGAGCGTATGAATGCTAAATATAAACTTGCTGGAGATAAGGGTAGAAAATATGTTGTGTTTGCACCTGGAGATCTTGTTTGGTTACATTTGCGTAAGGATAGATTTCCTGATTTGCGCAAATCAAAGCTAATGCCACGTGCTGATGGTCCCTTTAAGGTGTTAGAGAAAATAAATGATAATGCATATAAACTTGAGTTGCCTGCAGATTTTGGGGTTAGTCCCACTTTTAACATAGCAGATTTGAAGCCTTATTTGGGTGAGGAAGATGAGCTTCCGTCGAGGACGACTTCATTTCAAGAAGGGGAGGATGATGAGGACATCAATACCATTGTTACACCCACAGCCCCTACTGCTACATATACGGGACCAATTACTAGAGCTCGCGCACGCCAATTAAATTATCAGGTACTTTCGTTTCTTGGTAATGATTCTAATGTTCATGAGAATATGATGCTGCCTAAATTGGATACATTTGTTTTGCTTACAAATGAAGGGCCTAGCTTGGAGAAGGATGAACATTGGAGCAAGAACAAGCATGGAGATGATGCCATGCGCAAGGGGAACAAGAACGGAGTTACAAGTGATGACTTCAGGACTTTGAAGCCACCATAATGAGTGCATGAAGCCTTGGACGAAATATACAAGATGCCACTTCATAAATTTCGTCCCGAGGCTATTATAGGTGCTGCGTCACCTTTTTATTGGGCCAGGCCCATGTAATTTCGAAATACATAAGTATAGGCTATTTTTAGAGTCCGTATGTGTGGGGAAACAAGAGATAGGGTTGATTTCGGACCGCTCCACCAAGGGCCACGAAATTCCCCCCTCTTCCTCCATATATACAGCCCTTAGGGCGCCGTTTAGACTTTGGGTTTTGTTTAGATTAAAAGTTCGCCATAGCTACAACTTCGCGTACTTCGTTTGTGTTCAACGACCAGACAAAGGCGTCACAGAACCCCACCTTGATCAATAAAGCTTTCATCTTATATTCGCAATATCCAGATTGCAATCTCAGTTTCTTGCTTGTTCTTCATTTGCTCGCAGGAAACAGACCCTTGTGGTCAGGTTGATCGTGCTCCGGCGTGGTCAATAACCTCTCGGAGTTGGTTTAGCGATTGCTAAGGCGCGACGTCCTCGCACGTTCGTAGTCGGATCGTCAAAGTCGACTTCCACCAAAGCGATATCCATCATCTCATCGAAAGACGGGACACCTTGGCCTCTATCAAGTGGTATCAGATTTCCAGGTTGCTCGGTGAGATTTTATAGTTTTTCGTAGATTAGATCGAGTCTGTTCTTCATACCTACAGTCCACGAAAAAGCCACAAAAAAAATTAGGGTTAGTTCATCATATCCGAACCAATCTGAGCCTTTGCATAATCTTTTTAGGGTTTTTGCTTTGTTGAATTTGCGGTTGCATCGTCGTGTCAAGTTGCTGGTCTTAGAGTCTAGTCTTTTAGAGTTTCGAGTTCTGGTCATAAGTTGTCACGCCGCCGCCGCACCATCATCATCGCCCATCTACCACTTTTGCTTATCCGCCACCGCTCTGAATCCATATCCATATACCACTACCAATTCGTATCCATATACCACCACCAATCTGTATCCATATACCACCACCGCTACCATATACCACCACCGCTGCCATATACCACAACCATATATCCACAACCAATCCGAGTTCTTCTCATATTTGGTTTGTTCTTGAGACCAATCTAAATTTCGATTCGTGTTTCCTTGCCTGCGTAGGTCTCGGGAAAAAAAAGAGTCTGGAGACCCCCGGGCAGTTTTTAGGCCAAAATTTTCACGGGCAAATTTTTTTTCCCTATCCTATTTTTAGGCTTTTCTGAGTCTTTTGAGCCACGTGCCATCATAGTGATTTTTTGGTCGCACTTTTTCGTCGTCGCTGCCCTAATTTCGGGAAAAAAAAGTGAAAAAAATTTTTCATGCCCATCCTATCAGTTTGACGAGGGAAGAGTTTTGAGACACTCGCCATTATAGTGATTTTTCGCAAAAAAAAAGAGGAGCGCAAAAAAAAAAGGAGCGCAAAAAAAAGAGCGAAAAAAAAGAGTTCCAGAGTGTGCTTTTCCCTTGTTTACGTGCCGCGCCGTGATTTTGTTGGTGTTCTAGGCTCGCGTCTCTAGCACAGTCTAGCCTAGGACCAGCACAGTACCGTCGTTGAGCGTTTATTCAACTTTGCATCTCTGAATTGATTATTGCTGACCCTTTTTGCTACCATATTATAAGCCTTCCCAGCTCCACATACATCTACGTCATGCGTTTGACTCTCCCTGGTAATCGCTCTATCCAAGCTTTGAGAGTTTTTGACTACAACGGTTGCCGATCACCGCCTGCTGCTGGGTAAGAACTGGTAAGAATTTGAGATTTGCTTGACGGATTTGTGACACCCACCACCAACTCTTGTTAGTAGTCTGTAGGATCATATTCTTGTGTGTTTCTATTGCTGCTAACCATGCCAGGATCACAAGCCGACGAGACTGACTGGGAGAACATGACGAATAAGGATTTGCATGATAAATTTCAGCAAATGATGAGTGGACAGGTGCAAGATGTGCTAAACAGATTTGAAGAGGCCATGGAGAAGATAGATGGCATGGAGAAGACGTTCGAAACAAAGCTCGATAACAAGTTTAATGAATTGCTCGCGCGTCTTCCACCACCACCACCCGCTGCACCTAACGCACCTCTCCAACAACAACAACAACAACAACAACAACGCATTCTTTCGAATCAGTATGGACGAGCGAAGCGTGTTCCTATTGAGGATGGCCAAACTTCTGGTGCTGCTGTTCATGTTGTTGATGCTTCTTTGGCCCCTGCTACTGCTGCTGCTGGTACCCAGGAGGATGATGAGTATGCGGGCGATTATGAGGATGAGGTTGATCAAAATCAGCACTACGTGCAGCCACCAGCACCACCACCATCAGGTCGACCTCAAGTATATATTCGTAATGGTAGGCCTGCACCACCACCTCAGGTACGCGATGGATTTGTGTTTCGTGCTAACAAGCTATGCATTCCAGCTAGCTCCGTTCGTCTTTTGTTGTTGCAGGAGGCGCATGGAGGAGGATTAATGGGACACTTTGGCGTGAAGAAGATGGAGGACGTACTTGCTACACATTTCTTTTGGCCAAAGATGAGACGGGATGTTGAGCATTTTATTGCTCGATGCACTACATGTGAAAAAGCTAAGTCACGACTCAATCCTCATGGTTTATATATGCCTTTGCCTGTACCTAGTGTTCCTTGGGAGGATATATCTATGGACTTTGTTTTAGGTTTACCTCGAACAAAGAAGGGGAGGGATAGCATATTTGTTGTCGTGGATAGATTCTCGAAAATGGCACACTTTATACCATGTCATAAAAGCGATGATGCTGTTAATGTTGCTGATTTCTTCTTTCGTGAAATTATTCGCTTGCATGGTGTGCCAAATACTATTGTTTCAGATCATGATACTAAATTTCTTAGCCACTTTTGGAGATGTTTATGGGCTAAGTTGGGGACTAAACTGCTTTTTAGTACTACTTGTCACCCCCAAACTGATGTACAAACTGAAGTAGTCAATAGAACATTGTCTACTATGCTTAGGGCTGTTTTGAAGAATAACAAGAAAAGGTGGGAGGAATGCTTGCCTCATATTGAATTTGCTTATAATCGTTCATTGCATTCTACTACTAAGATGTGCCCTTTTGAAGTTGTGTATGGTTTCCTACCTCGTGCACCCATTGATTTGTTGCCTCTTCCATCTTCGGAGAAGGTTAATTTTGATGCTAAACAACGTGCTGAATTGATTTTAAAAATGCATGAGTTAACTAAGGAAAACATTGAGCGTATGAATGCTAAATATAAACTTGCTGGAGATAAGGGTAGAAAATATGTTGTGTTTGCACCTGGAGATCTTGTTTGGTTACATTTGCGTAAGGATAGATTTCCTGATTTGCGCAAATCAAAGCTAATGCCACGTGCTGATGGTCCCTTTAAGGTGTTAGAGAAAATAAATGATAATGCATATAAACTTGAGTTGCCTGCAGATTTTGGGGTTAGTCCCACTTTTAACATAGCAGATTTGAAGCCTTATTTGGGTGAGGAAGATGAGCTTCCGTCGAGGACGACTTCATTTCAAGAAGGGGAGGATGATGAGGACATCAATACCATTGTTACACCCACAGCCCCTACTGCTACATATACGGGACCAATTACTAGAGCTCGCGCACGCCAATTAAATTATCAGGTACTTTCGTTTCTTGGTAATGATTCTAATGTTCATGAGAATATGATGCTGCCTAAATTGGATACATTTGTTTTGCTTACAAATGAAGGGCCTAGCTTGGAGAAGGATGAACATTGGAGCAAGAACAAGCATGGAGATGATGCCATGCGCAAGGGGAACAAGAACGGAGTTACAAGTGATGACTTCAGGACTTTGAAGCCACCATAATGAGTGCATGAAGCCTTGGACGAAATATACAAGATGCCACTTCATAAATTTCGTCCCGAGGCTATTATAGGTGCTGCGTCACCTTTTTATTGGGCCAGGCCCATGTAATTTCGAAATACATAAGTATAGGCTATTTTTAGAGTCCGTATGTGTGGGGAAACAAGAGATAGGGTTGATTTCGGACCGCTCCACCAAGGGCCACGAAATTCCCCCCTCTTCCTCCATATATACAGCCCTTAGGGCGCCGTTTAGACTTTGGGTTTTGTTTAGATTAAAAGTTCGCCATAGCTACAACTTCGCGTACTTCGTTTGTGTTCAACGACCAGACAAAGGCGTCACAGAACCCCACCTTGATCAATAAAGCTTTCATCTTATATTCGCAATATCCAGATTGCAATCTCAGTTTCTTGCTTGTTCTTCATTTGCTCGCAGGAAACAGACCCTTGTGGTCAGGTTGATCGTGCTCCGGCGTGGTCAATAACCTCTCGGAGTTGGTTTAGCGATTGCTAAGGCGCGACGTCCTCGCACGTTCGTAGTCGGATCGTCAAAGTCGATTTCCACCAAAGCGAAATCCATCATCTCATCGAAAGACGGGACACCTTTGCCTCTATCAAGTACTTTCATGAGATTAATGAACGAAGTTTTACGTGCTTTCATTGGACGATTTGTGGTAGTCTATTTTGATGATATACTGATTTATAGCAGATCTTTGGAAGAACATTTGGAACATTTACGTGCTGTTTTTTTTGCTCTACGTGATGCACGTTTGTTTGGTAACCTTGGAAAGTGCACCTTTTGCACCGACCGAGTATCTTTTCTTGGCTATGTTGTTACTCCACAGGGAATTGTAGTTGATAAAGCCAAGATTGAAGCTATTGAGAGTTGGCCGCAGCCCAAAACAGTCACACAAGTGAGGAGTTTTCTTGGCCTCGCTGGATTCTATAGGCGTTTTGTGAGAGATTTCAGCACCATTGCTGCACCTCTCAGTGAGCTTACAAAGAAAGATGTGCCTTTTCTGTGGGGTACCGCACAGGAAGAAGCCTTCACGGTATTGAAAGATAAGTTGACACATGCTCCTTTTGATGAGCACATCAATACCATTGTTACACCCATAGCCCCTACTGCTACATATACGGGACCAATTACTAGAGCTCGCGCACGCCAATTAAATTATCAGGTACTTTCGTTTCTTGGTAATGATTCTAATGTTCATGAGAATATGATGCTGCCTAAATTGGATACATTTGTTTTGCTTACAAATGAAGGGCCTAGCTTGGAGAAGGATGAACATTGGAGCAAGAACAAGCATGGAGATGATGCCATGCGCAAGGGGAACAAGAACGGAGTTACAAGTGATGATTTCAGGACTTTGAAGCCACCATAATGGGTGCATGAAGCCTTGGACGAAATATACAAGATGCCACTTCATAAATTTCGTCCCGAGGCTATTATAGGTGCCGCGTCACCTTTTTATTGGGCCAGGCCCATGTAATTTCGAAATACATAAGTGTAGGCTATTTTTAGAGTCCGTATGTGTGGGGAAACAAGAGATAGGGTTGATTTCGGACCCCTCCACCAAGGGCCACGAAATTCCCCCTCTCTTCCTCCATATATACAGCCCTTAGTGCACCGTTTAGACATTGCGTTTTGTTTAGATTAAAAGTTCGCCATAGCTGCAACTTCGCGTACTTCGTTTGTGTTCAACGACCAGACAAAGGCGTCACAGAACCCCACCTTGATCAATAAAGCTTTCATCTTATATTCGCAATATCTAGATTGCAATCTTAGTTTCTTGCTTGTTCTTCGTTTGCTCGCAGGAAACAGACCCTCGTGGTCAGGTTGATCGTGCTCCGGCGTGGTCAATAACCTCTCGGAGTTGGTTTAGCGATTGCTAAGGCGCGACGTCCTCGCACGTTCGTAGTCGGATCGTCAAAGTCGACTTCCACCAAAGCGATATCCATCATCTCATCGAAAGACGGGACACCTTGGCCTCTATCAAGTGGTATCAGATTTCCAGGTTGCTCGGTGAGATTTTACAGTTTTTCGTAGATTAGATCGAGTCTGTTCTTCATACCTACAGTCCACGAAAAAGCCACAAAAAAACTTAGGGTTAGTTCATCATATCCGAACCAATCTGAGCCTTTGCATAATCTTTTTAGGGTTTTTGCTTTGTTGAATTTGCGGTTGCATCGTCGTGTCAAGTTGCTGGTCTTAGAGTCTAGTCTTTTAGAGTTTCGAGTTCTGGTCATAAGTTGTCACGCCGCCGCCGCACCATCATCATCGCCCATCTACCACTTTTGCTTATCCGCCACCGCTCTGAATCCATATCCATATACCACTACCAATTCGTATCCATATACCACCACCAATCTGTATCCATATACCACCACCGCTACCATATACCACCACCGCTGCCATATACCACAACCATATATCCACAACCAATCCGAGTTCTTCTCATATTTGGTTTGTTCTTGAGACCAATCTAAATTCCGATTCGTGTTTCCTTGCCTGCGTAGGTCTCGGGAAAAAAAAGAGTCTGGAGACCCCCGGGCAGTTTTTAGGCCAAAATTTTCACGGGTAAATTTTTTTTCCCTATCCTATTTTTAGGCTTTTCTGAGTCTTTAGTGATTTTTTGGTCGCACTTTTTCGTCGTCGCTGCCCTAATTTCGGGAAAAAAAAGTGAAAAAAAATTTTCATGCCCATCCTATCAGTTTGACGAGGGAAGAGTTTTGAGACACTCGCCATTATAGTGATTTTTCGCAAAAAAAAGAGGAGCGCAAAAAAAAGGAGCGCAAAAAAAAGAGCGAAAAAAAAGAGTTCCAGAGTGTGCTTTTCCCTTGTTTACGTGCCGCGCCGTGATTTTGTTGGTGTTCTAGGCTCGCGTCTCTAGCACAGTCTAGCCTAGGACCAGCACAGTACCGTCGTTGAGCGTTTATTCAACTTTGCATCTCTGAATTGATTATTGCTGACCCTTTTTGCTACCATATTATAAGCCTTCCCAGCTCCACATACATCTACGTCATGCGTTTGACTCTCCCTGGTAATCGCTCTATCCAAGCTTTGAGAGTTTTTGACTACAACGGTTGCCGATCACCGCCTGCTGCTGGGTAAGAACTGGTAAGAATTTGAGATTTGCTTGACGGATTTGTGACACCCACCACCAACTCTTGTTAGTAGTCTGTAGGATCATATTCTTGTGTGTTTCTATTGCTGCTAACCATGCCAGGATCACAAGCCGACGAGACTGACTGGGAGAACATGACGAATAAGGATTTGCATGATAAATTTCAGCAAATGATGAGTGGACAGGTGCAAGATGTGCTAAACAGATTTGAAGAGGCCATGGAGAAGATAGATGGCATGGAGAAGACGTTCGAAACAAAGCTCGATAACAAGTTTAATGAATTGCTCGCGCGTCTTCCACCACCACCACCCGCTGCACCTAACGCACCTCTCCAACAACAACAACAACAACAACAACAACGCATTCTTTCGAATCAGTATGGACGAGCGAAGCGTGTTCCTATTGAGGATGGCCAAACTTCTGGTGCTGCTGTTCATGTTGTTGATGCTTCTTTGGCCCCTGCTACTGCTGCTGCTGGTACCCAGGAGGATGATGAGTATGCGGGCGATTATGAGGATGAGGTTGATCAAAATCAGCACTACGTGCAGCCACCAGCACCACCACCATCAGGTCGACCTCAAGTATATATTCGTAATGGTAGGCCTGCACCACCACCTCAGGTACGAGATGATGTCCATATTCCTAAACTGAAATTGAATATTCCACCATTTGAGGGTAGATATGTTCCTGATATATATCTTACTTGGGAGTTAGAAACTGAACAACGTTTTACATGTTTACAATATCCCGAGGAGAGACGGGTTGCTGCTGCTGTTTGTGCTTTCACTAGTTTTGCATGTGTATGGTGGTCTGAACATTGTAGATTATATCCTATTCCCGCTACTTGGGCTGCTTTGAAAACTGCTATGCGTACTCGTTGGGTTCCACCATATTATCAACGTGAATTGCTTCAAAAATTACAGCGCTTAAGACAAGGAAAAAATTCTGTAGAAGAATATTATTAGGAATTACAAACTGGCATGATTAGATGTGGTATTGTTGAGGAGAATGAAGCTATGCTTGCACGTTTTCTGGGTGGATTAAATAGAGAGATTCAGACCATTCTAGACTATAAGGAGTATACTAATATCACTCGTTTATTCCATCTTGCTTGTAAAGCTGAACGTGAAGTGCAGGATCGACAGGCATTGGCGCGGACTAACTTTTCTGCAGGTCGACCTTCATCATGGACACCACGTGCATCATCTACTTCCACACGTTCTGCTACACCGGCGCCTCCATCGGCTGCCACCTCTAACCGTGATACAATAAAGCAGGCACAATCACCACTATCTGCCAAGAGCACACCTTCTGGGCCTGCAAAGAGCTCTTCTTCATCCATGGCATCAACAGGGCAAACACATGATATTATTTGTCGACGTTGCAAGGGTGGAGGTCATTATGCGAGAGAATGCCCATCTAAGCGTGTGATGATTGTTACTGAGGATGGTGGGTATGAGTCCGCTAGTGACTATGATGAGGAGACTTTGGCTCTTATTACACGTGACGAACACGGTGGAGACGATTATGATCATGAGACGCACTACATGGCTCCTGAAGATGCTGACAGGTATGAATGTTTAGTTGCTCAACGTGTTTTGAGTGTGCAGGTTACACAAGCTGAGCAAAATCAGAGGCATAATTTGTTCCATACAAAGGGAGTTGTGAAGGAATGTTCTGTTCGCGTGATCATAGATGGAGGGAGTTGCAACAACTTGGCTAGCATGGAGATGGTGGAGAAGCTATCTCTCACCACAAGACCACATTCACATCCTTACTACATCCAATGGTTTAACAACAGCGGCAAGGTTAAGGTAACACGTACTGTTCGTGTACATTTTAGTATCTCTACATATGCTGATTATGTTGATTGTGATGTGGTACCTATGCAAGCATGTTCCTTATTACTTGGTAGACCATGGCAATTTGATAAAAATTCTATTCACCATGGTAGAAACAATCAGTATACTCTTGTTCATAAGGATAAAAATATTACTTTGCTTCCTATGACTCCTGATTCCATGTTGAAAGATGATATTAATAGAGCTAATAAAGCAAAACAGGAGAAAACTAAGAGTGAAAATCAGATTGTGGCAAAAGAATTTGAGCAACAAATGCAGCCTAATAATAATAAACAATCTAGTGTTGCTTCTGAAATTAAATTGAAAAGTGCATGTTTACTTGCCACCAAATCTGATATTGATGATCTAGATTTTAGCGAATCTATTTGCTATGCTTTTGTGTGCAAAGAGGCATTATTTTCATTCGAGGACGTGGCTTCCTCTTTGCCTCCTGCTGTCACTAACATTTTGCAGGAGTTCACTGACGTCTTTCCACAAGACGTGCCACCGGGATTACCACCTATTCGCGGGATTGAGCATCAAATTGACTTAATTCCCGGTGCATCATTACCCAACCGTGCACCATACCGTACCAATCCAGAGGAGACGAAGGAGATTATGCGTCAAGTACAAGAACTGCTCGACAAAGGTTATATACGCGAATCCCTTAGTCCTTGTGCTGTTCCTATCATTTTAGTGCCGAAAAAGGATGGTACGTCGCGTATGTGCGTTGATTGTAGAGGCATTAATAATATTACTATTCGTTATCGTCATCCTATTCCTAGGCTAGATGATATGCTTGATGAATTGAGTGGCTCTACAATATTCTCCAAAGTTGATTTGCGTAGTGGATACCATCAAATTTGTATGAAATTGGGAGATGAATGGAAAACAGCATTTAAAACTAAGTTTGGATTATATGAGTGGTTAGTCATGCCTTTTGGGTTAACTAATGCACCTAATACTTTCATGAGGTTAATGAATGAAGTTTTACGTGCTTTCATTGGACGATTTGTGGTAGTTTACTTTGATGACATATTGATTTATAGCAAATCTTTGGAGAAACATTTGGAACATTTACGTGCTGTTTTTATTGCTCTACGTGATGCACGTTTGTTTGGTAACCTTGGAAAGTGCACCTTTTGCACCGACCGAGTATCTTTTCTTGGCTATGTTGTTACTCCACAGGGAATTGAAGTTGATAAAGCCAAGATTGAAGCTATTGAGAGTTGGCCGCAGCCCAAAACGGTCACACAAGTGAGGAGTTTCCTTGGCCTCGCTGGATTCTATAGGCGTTTTGTGAGAGATTTCAGCACCATTGCTGCACCTCGCAATGAGCTTACAAAGAAAGATGTGCCTTTTCTGTGGGGTACCGCACAGGAAGAAGCCTTTACGGTATTGAAAGATAAGTTGACACATGCTCCTTTACACCAACTTCCTGATTTTAATAAGACTTTTGAGCTTGAATGTGATGCTAGTGGAATTGGATTAGGAGGTGTGTTATTACAAGATGGCAAACCTGTTGCATACTTTTCTGAAAAATTGAGTGGGCCTAGTCTGAATTATTCTACTTACGATAAAGAATTATATGCTCTTGTTCGGACTTTAGAAACATGGCAACATTATTTATGGCCCAAAGAATTTGTTATACATTCTGATCATGAATCTTTGAAACATATTAAAAGTCAAGCTAAACTGAATCGTAGACATGCTAAATGGGTTGAATTTATTGAGACTTTCCCTTATGTCATTAAACACAAGAAGGGAAAAGAAAATGTTGTTGCTGATGCATTGTCTCGTCGCTATACTATGCTTTCACAACTTGACTTCAAAATATTTGGTTTGGAGACAATCAAAGATCAATATGTGCATGATGCTGATTTTAAAGATGTAATGCAGAATTGTAAAGAAGGAAGAATGTGGAACAAGTTTGTCGTTAATGATGGATTTGTGTTTCGTGCTAACAAGCTATGCATTCCAGCTAGCTCCGTTCGTCTTTTGTTATTGCAGGAGGCGCATGGAGGAGGATTAATGGGACACTTTGGCGTGAAGAAGACGGAAGACGTACTTGCTACACATTTCTTTTGGCCAAAGATGAGACGGGATGTTGAGCGTTTTATTGCTCGATGCACTACATGTCAAAAAGCTAAGTCACGACTCAATCCTCATGGTTTATATATGCCTTTGCCTGTACCTAGTGTTCCTTGGGAGGATATATGTATGGACTTTCTTTTAGGTTTACCTCGAACAAAGAAGGGGAGGGATAGCATATTTGTTGTCGTGGATAGATTCTCGAAAATGGCACACTTTATACCATGTCATAAAAGCGATGATGCTGTTAATGTTGCTGATTTGTTCTTTCGTGAAATTATTCGCTTGCATGGTGTGCCAAATACTATTGTTTCAGATCGTGATACTAAATTTCTTAGCCACTTTTGGAGATGTTTATGGGCTAAGTTGGGGACTAAACTGCTTTTTAGTACTACTTGTCACCCCCAAACTGATGGACAAACTGAAGTAGTAAATAGAACGTTGTCTACTATACTTAGGGCTGTTTTGAAGAATAATAAGAAAATGTGGGAGGAATGCTTGCCTCATATTGAATTTTCTTATAATCGTTCATTGCATTCTACTACTAAGATGTGCCCTTTTGAAGTCGTGTATGGTTTCCTACCTCGTGCACCTATTGATTTGTTGCCTCTTCCATCTTCGGAGAAGGTTAATTTTGATGCTAAACAACGTGCTGAATTGATTTTAAAAATGCATGAGTTAACTAAGGAAAACATTGAGCGTATGAATGCTAAATATAAACTTGCTGGAGATAAGGGTAGAAAACATGTTGTGTTTGCACCTGGAGATCTTGTTTGGTTACATTTGCGTAAGGATAGATTTCCTGATTTGCGCAAATCAAAGCTAATGCCACGTGCTGATGGTCCCTTTAAGGTGTTAGAGAAAATAAATGATAATGCATATAAACTTGAGCTGCCTGCAGATTTTGGGGTTACTCCCACTTTTAACATTGCAGATTTGAAGCCTTATTTGGGTGAGGAAGATGAGCTTCCGTCGAGGACGACTTCATTTCAAGAAGGGGAGGATGATGAGGACATCAATACCATTGTTACACCCACAGCCCCTACTGCTACATATACGGGACCAATTACTAGAGCTCGCGCACGCCAATTAAATTATCAGGTACTTTCGTTTCTTGGTAATGATTCTAATGTTCATGAGAATATGATGCTACCTAAATTGGATACATTTGTTTTGCTTACAAATGAAGGGACTAGCTCGGAGAAGGATGAACATTGGGGCAAGAACAAGCATGGAGATGATGCCATGCGCAAGGGGAACAAGAACGGAGTTACAAGTGATGATTTCAGGACTTTGAAGCCACCATAATGGGTGCATGAAGCCTTGGACGAAATATACAAGATGCCACTTCATAAATTTCGTCCCGAGGCTATTATAGGTGCTGCGTCACCTTTTTATTGGGCCAGGCCCATGTAATTTCGAAATACATAAGTATAGGCTATTTTTAGAGTCCGTATGTGTGGGGAAACAAGAGATAGGGTTGATTTCAGACCCCTCCACCAAGGGCCACGAAATTCCCCCTCTCTTCCTCCATATATACAGCCCTTAGGGCACCGTTTAGACTTTGGGTTTTGTTTAGATTAAAAGTTCGCCATAGCTGCAACTTCGCGTACTTCGTTTGTGTTCAACGACCAGACAAAGGCGCCACAGAACCCCACCTTGATCAATAAAGCTTTCATCTTATACTCGCAATATCCAGATTGCAATCTCAGTTTCTTGCTTGTTCTTCGTTTGCTCGCAGGAAACAGACCCTCATGGTCATGTTGATCGTGCTCCGGCGTGGTCAATAACCTCTCGGAGTTGGTTTAGCGATTGCTAAGGCGCGACGTCCTCGCACGTTCGTAGTCGGATCGTCAAAGTCGACTTCCACCAAAGCGAAATCCATCATCTCATCGAAAGACGGGACACCTTGGCCTCTATCACAGTTGCTCAAGGAAGAGGGGCTCCGCAAAGCTGCCATTAAGGAGAGAAGAGCACGCGTCGCTGAAAACAAATCCATGTCTTTGTTGCTCTCTGCAGAGAAAAAGATCATGTCAATGAACCGTGATGACATGGATGACCTCACCAAAACATGGCATGATATGGCAAGGAGAGAAATCTTGAAGAGGAGGATGGTCGCGTCAGCTGGTCCGTCTTATAGTTCGGGAGATGTTTTCTCTGCTACATATGGTGGCAATGTCGATGATTTCGGTGCGAGAGTTGGGACAAGCGCCGGAGGTGGATTCGGTGGTGCCAATGCACTTCAAGGTGGACTCGATGGTGCAGAGTGAAGGTCAACCAAGATGATGCCGGGCATGGCCGTAAACTTTTGCAAGGCCCTCTTTTGCATTTCTCCTACTAAACTTGGCTTTTAATTTGCGCCTAAAACTATATTATGTTGTTTGAATTTGAAATTATTTGTGGAAACCTATGTCAAGTGCAAGAATTGGGCGTTTTCTATTTCCGGGTCGTCGCGGTGGTGCCCGATCAGAAACCGCAGAAGCCGACCCGTAAAAAAGCATATTCCACGAATATACTATTATGCGGGTCCATTTGAGGGGTCTGCGTCTGTCGGGGATATACCCTGCGGTATGACCCGGCCGGAGTCGTAAAACCGGCCGAGACTTGGTAAACCGGCGGATGGTAAACCGGCAAACAGTTAAGACAGATGGCTAAGTCAGACGGTAAACTGGCGGGTGTTAAACCGGCAGACGTTGTTAAACCGCAGACATTGTTAAACCGGCAGACAATGTTAAACCGGCAGACAATGTTAAACTAGCAGACGTTAAGAAGCCCAGGAAAGGAAGTCAAAATAGTTTAAGTCTTAGTCCGAGATGGACTCTACATGTAACCCGCCCCTTCAACTTATATAAGGAGGGCCAGGGCTCCCCAAGGAGAAAAAAAGCAAGAAACAATTTCTAGGGCTAGACACAACTAGAGGAGAGCCGGTTTACAGCGATTCCCTCGTGATGATAATGAGATCTAGCCTCAAACAGCATGTAGGGTTTTACCGGATGATGTTTCCCGGGGCCCGAAGCTGTCTAAACCCTTGTCTTGTGTTGCGTCTCTCAATTCCGCTCAACCCCTCTCAAGCTACCACATAGATGTGCTGGCCTCGCGACTAAGCCCTCACACTAAGGACACCTGACGTGTTAATTCCATGACAGTTGGCGCCCACCGTGGGGCTCGAACCCACGACCACAAGAACTCAACACCACCGTGCGCGGGCGCCAACTGCCGCAGCGCCTTACCTGCTCAAACCGCCATGGCCTCATGTTGCCGTACTTCGCCTCCGCTGTCCACGCGCGCCGGTTTATTGATAGCGCCCTTGACTCAGCGCCTTTGTCATGATTCGAAGCCTCAGAAGCCGGCCTGTACCATTGCTGAACCGTGGGCACGGACTCTGTGGCTGTACCGGGCCAGCTCTCGCCTGGCGCCTCTGCCTCCGACTGCCGTTGCTCCGGGCTGGTTCCCGCGTCGCCGCGCTCCGAGTGGCTGCCTCCGCTTCTCCGCCTGCCGCCGCCGGTGTGGCTCTTCAAGCCGGTGCCTTGCCTGGCCGGTGCCCCTCCACCGATGCGCCCCGGTTTTGCCGTCTCGCCATCCGGTGCGGTCGACCGCACCGGCGCGCCCTTGAATCGCCGCCTTCGACGAACCGCCGTCCCAGGCCTTGGGCTGCCAGGGGCCTCCTGCCGTCGCAGCAAGCGCGCCGGCCGACCCTGTTGCCTCATTGCTAGAGTCGCCGTCCGGATCACCCCGGCCTCAAACCGCCGACGCCAAGTCGCCAAGATTGCCGTTGCCTTCTTCCTCGTGATGCCCTGAATCACCTTGCGCCATTTCAGCCGTGCTCTTCCACGAAACCGCCGTCGTCGGTTCACCTCAGTTCGAGCTATTGCCGGGTCACCACGGGCTGTGGTTTACCACCCGCGCCGGGTCACCATGTCCGCTTCCGCTCATCCTAATAAACCGAAGCTGCTGAGGTAGCGGGTGCTGTTGCTGTGGTGCTGTGGTCGCGGGAGCTGCTGCTGGTTCGAGCCCTCCTTCTAGTGCCATCCCGGGTCAGCTCGCCTCTGCTACGGTAGTCGCGGGCATGTCCACGATCCGTCGGCCGCTAACCAGATATTGTCGCTGTTGGATACAAGTTTCAGACTTGAGGCGTTTGAAGCCCTGTACTGGTACATCAGGCTGCATACTCGAAATCCCCTGATGAAGTTGATTCAATCTGAACATACGGGTGCGTAGTGGACATACGGCATGCCCCGACGCTACTGGTGCATAGTTGACATGCGGGTGCAGTATATGCCCGTGACAGGATTCATAGCACTCAACACCCGAATGAAGTTCGGATGATTTGGACCTTTACAGTCAGATGTTTAATGACAAGGCACCTAGGAGGAGAGCCCAAGAGCAGTTCAAGATAAAAATGTTAGTGCTGCTGCACAAGTCCCAAAAAAGCTGATGCAAGGTCATCATGATATCTTATCACGCGAGGAAAAGAAGCAAGATGTACTACTGCTTCAAAATTTTGTCTTCTCAAATTGCTCCAACCACCCACATGAAGGGCTAAGCACCAACGTCTATGTGAGAATCAAAAACAAGAGCCGCCCCGATTTAAGGTCTCCCCGAGAGAGAAATTAAAGCGCCATTGGAATACCGTGGATTATTCATGGACGCTATGTACGGATCATCTGTCATCCAGTCCAGTCAGGTGATGTTTATTTAAGTCTATTTTATTGGCACATATTGTTTTTATCCAAGAACAATTACTTTGATCTGTGTATTTTTATGCAGGAACATTATTCACTAAAATGTGGTTTATACCACAGATATGGAGCACGGATTGACAATATTCCGCCTGTGGATAATCCGTGACATATCATATGATGAATGGACACGCGCAAGCTGTTGTCCTTGCGGTCCGGTCCATATCAGCTTGCTGGGATCGTCTCTGTTGGTTGTCAATGGGCGTGTGCAAATCGCCGCCCCCGAGGCCTGGTCTACATCAACACATCGGGTTGCATCTGTTTGCATGAGATATTTTATTGAATAAAAAGCCAGTCACTGCTTGGGTAGCCCGATTTTCTTTCAGCACATTGGAGGCAAGTTATCATCAGCTGCTGTCTGCGCTGGATAGTTCAATGGGCATGCGCACAAATCACTGCCACTACAGTTTGGTTAACTTCAAACAGCCAGTTGAAAGGAACCATTGGCCAAGTTGTTGACACGGCTCATATGGGATCATTTATAACGCGCCGCAGTCACCTCAACCTTCTGTGGATTTACATCACGTTATCAACACCAAGGATATATACCTTCTGCTATGGTCAAGTACAGAGAATCTCAAGACAACTCCTTGACTCATCTTAAGACTCGGGGGCTACGATGATATGATTCAGCAAGTATTGCCAGTTTCAGCAAATTCAAGTGCCCCAGGATGTTGAAGGAAAAGATAACCCGGTCCCGAAGGTTACTGTTATATTGATGAAAATTTAAAGGCCGTCAGAAAATTTCCGGCTTAGAAAGTATATGACAGCTACAAAATCCCGGCTCAATGAAGAAGTTCCGGATCATCAGAAAGGATTTCCGGTTCAAGGGGAAATCTATCTCCCACAAATCTCTGAAGCTGTCAATATCCGGTTCAAAATCCCAGTTCAAGAAGAATTTGTCCCTTGCAAAAAGTTAAAAGTTGCCGAAGAGGACCTATTGCCATGATGCACGGTTCAAACATGGGTATCCCGCCTTATTGTCTTATCATATTATTGGTTACATGGGGGCTTCAGCTTACAAAGCGGTGTTATGTCCATTAATCCGGCTATCACGCCACAACATAGCTTGGGAGCTTCACACCCAAGGGGCCAAAGAGAGTCTGGATGCTATGCACAGCTCAAACATAGGCACCCAATGAGCATAGATCATCACGTTACTTGGGGGCTCCTTGTGTCAAATACCAAGGAGTTTGAATGGACCCTTGTAGCTGGGTATCGACCCACGGATTGGAAGCCTGGTATATTTACCTAAAACCCCGGGTTAACCTGCCTTCATCAAGTAAGACACTCCTGTCCAGGTAATCCTGGCATGACCCTTCGAACGTTTGACAGTTACTCTCATTGAGACCCTGAACTTGTCAAAGTTCAAACAGTGATTGGTTAGTTGGAGGTCCATCTTAAAAGGCTTTGTTAAATGGTTCAACTCAGCGGCCTGGCAGCCCATGAAAAGCCTCGAATTTGGGCCTGGCAGCCCTCGAAAAGCCTCGACTACACGATTTTATTTGTCTTTGTCAAGATTTCTCTCTGTTGATAAATTTTATGTTGAACCGACGTCTATTGACCCGGCATGACTATCAGTCATCAAATTAACCCGGTGTTCTTTAAACCCGGTTCGACTTTCAACTACAAGTTGTCAGTACATAATCACTTATAATCCGGTGTTTATTGACCCGGCCTGGCTTTGGACTATAAGTCGCCAGTATATATTTGGATTGCGCTATTGGAATTATGCGCTTATAAATCTTTGGGTATATTATTCAAATAGCCAACATGGCTGTATATTTATTATGGTTATCAATAACCAGTATTATGATTAAGGTTTCCAAAGTCGCTTTTGCGCAATGGCTATCATATTATCAATAGATATGATTTATTCGACAATTGAAGGAATAGTCCCGAGTTGCTGTAGGCTTACAACCCGACACTTGGGGCAACATTATTTCAGTTGAAATTACATCAAATACACAAGTCTCATGTCGCTGCAAGCATGCACCATGACACTTGGGGGCTAATGCAAAGTCATTTTTTTGCTCACCTTATTGAAGACCCGACTCATCACATTGTAATGAGCCGGCCCTTGGGGGCTACATAGTGCCTCTGTCAACAATTTAAGGTACAAAGCTTTTTATCCATTATATTTACAAAGTCCCTGCTCAGTTGGTAAAGCACTAGGCTCTTAACCTTGTGGACGTGAATTCAAGCCCCATGATGGGGGTTACATCATATGATGTTATTTTCATTGAAGTATATATCAAAAGTCCCAGCTTAATATTATCTTACTGAGCCGGCCCTTGGAGGCTACACCGTTGCTGTTCAAGGTTTACATGATTATATTTACAAAGTCCCTGCTCATTATTGCATAATGACCCGGCCCTTGGGGGCTACACTGGTTGAAGTTTTATGAGCATCAGGCAATTACAAGTCCCAGGTTGCTGCAGGCATGACAACCCGGCACTTGGGGGCTACATATGTGGAATACTCAATTCTGACTAGTGATCGAGATGAACAACCTGGATTTCTTCAAGATTGTGATATTTATATTGAAGCAAGTCTTAAGCTGTTGCTATGCTACCTTCTTAAAACTTGGGGGCTACAAGTGATAGGCATATAAGAGGTATATTTTCAAGCTGGATGTTAACTACAAGTATGACCCGGTGCTATCAATATTTATAAACCGGTGATCTTGGCAATGACAAACCGGCAAGTTCTACATCCTTAAACCAGCTGAAGATCAGATGAGTATTTCAAGGACCAATATTGTTTTTAAGCATTGGGAGCTGAATCAAAGGAGTTATTCTTCACAATATATTTTCTATGAGAAACCAGTGTCAGCAAGTTGATTACGAAGCTGGCCTATTAAACCGGACTTTCTATAAGAAGGAAGTGACAAGGACTTCAGGATGATTAGGATCAGTTTAACATGGATAAATCCAAATTAAATTGGGGGCTAATGCCGGGGATATACCCCGCGGTGTGACCTGGCCGGAGTCGTAAAACCGACCGGGACTTGGTAAACCGGCGGATGGTAAACCGGCAGAGAGTTAAGATAGATGGCTAAGTCAGACGGTAACCAGGCGGGTGTTAAACCGGCAGACATTGTTAAACCGGCAGACATTGTTAAACCGGCAGACATTGTTAAACCGGCAGACATTGTTAAACCGGCAGACGTTGTTAAACCGGCAGACAATGTTAAACTGGCAGACAATGTTAAACCGGCAGACGTTAAGAAGCCCAGGAAAGGAAGTCAAAATAGTTTAAGTCTTAGTCCGAGAAGGACTCTACATGTAACCCGCCCCTTCAACTTATATAAGGAGGGGCAAGGCTCCCCAAGGAGAAAAAAAGCAAGAAACAATTTCTAGGGCTAGAAACAACTAGAGGAGAGCCGGTTTACGGCGACTCCCTCGTGATGATAATGAGATCTAGCCTCAAACATCATGTAGGGTTTTTACCGGATGATGTTTCCCGGGGCCCGAAGCTGTCTAAACCCTTGTCTTGTGTTGCGTCTCTCGATTCCGCTCAACCCCTCTCAAGCTACCACATAGATGCGCTGGCCTCGCGACTAAGTCCTCACACTAAGGACATCTGACGTGTTAATTCCACGACAGCGTCTGTGGCCTGTCTGCGCCGGCCCACAAAAGCGATTTATGCGAACTGCAAACGCGTTTTGCGGGCCGGCGGGATGCGAGGTCTACTAGAGTTGCTCTAAGATAGCAAGGTTTCAGCTCAAGGTGATGGGTTTAGCTAGTAGTTGCTGAAGAAAGTACCCTACTAACCAGATTCAGAAATAATGAAGAAGCTGATAAAGGCAAAGGTGTCCCGTCTTTCGAATGAGATGATGGATATCGCTTTGGTGGAAGTCGACTTTGACGATCCGACTACGAACGTGCGAGGACGTCGCGCCTTAGCAATCGCTAAACAAACTCCGAGAGGTTATTGACCACGCCGGAGCACGATCAACCTGACCACGAGGGTCTGTTTCCTGCGAGCAAACGAAGAACAAGCAAGAAACTAAGATTGCAATCTGGATATTGCGAATATAAGATGAAAGCTTTATTGATCAAGGTGGGGTTCTGTGACGCCTTTGTCTGGTCGTTGAACACAAACGAAGTACGCGAAGTTGCAGCTATGGCGAACTTTTAATCTAAACAAAACCCCCAAAGTCTAAACGGTGCCCTAAGGGCTGTATATATGGAAGAAGAGAGGGGGAATTTCGTGGCCCATGGTGGAGGGGTCCGAAATCAACCCTATCTCTTGTTTCCCCACACATACGAACTCTAAAAATAGCCTATACTTATGTATTTCGAAATTACATGGGCCTGGCCCAATAAAAAGGTGACGCAGCACCTATAATAGCCTCAGGACGAAATTTATGAAGTGGCATCTTGTATATCTCGTCCAAGGCTACATGCACCCATTATGGTGGCTTCAAAGTCCTGAAATCATCACTTGTAACTCCGTTCTTGTTCCCCTTGCGCATGGCATCATCTCCTTGTTTGTTCTTGCTCCAATGTTCATCCTTCTCCAAGCTAGGCCCTTCATTTGTAAGCAAAACAAATGTATCCAATTTAGGCAGCATCATATTCTCATGAACATTAGAATCATTACCAAGAAACGAAAGTACCTGATAATTTAATTGGCGTGCGCGAACTCTAGTAATTGGTCCCGTATATGTAGCAGTAGGGTCTGAAATCTAGCTCATCAATATCAGATTTGGTGGCAAATAAACATGCACTTTTCAATTTAATTTCAGAAGTAACACTAGATGGTTTATTATTAGGCTGCATTTGTTGCTCAAATTCTTTTGCCACAATCTGATTTTCACTCTTATTCTTCTCTTGTTTTGCTTTATTAGCTCTATTAATATCATCTTTCAAAATAGAATCAGGAGTCATAGGAAGCAAAGTAATATTTTTATCCTTATGAACAAGAGTATAGTGATTGTTTCTACCATGGTGTACAGAATTTTTATCAAATTGCCATGGTCTACCAAGTAATAAGGAACATGCTTGCATAGGTACCACATCACAATCAACATAATCAACATATGTAGATATACTGAAATGCACACGAATAGTACGTGTTACCTTAACCTTGCCGCTGTTGTTGAACCATTGGATGTAGTAAGGATGTGGATGTGGTCTTGTGGTGAGAGAAAGCTTCTCCACCATCTCCATGCTAGCCAAGTTGTTGCAGCTACCTCCGTCTATGATGACGCGCACAGAACGTTCCTTCACAACTCCCTTGGTATGGAACAAATTGTGCCTCTGATTTTGCTCAGCTTGTGTGACCTGCACACTCAAAACACGTTGAGCAACTAAACATTCATACCTGTCAGCGTCTTCAAGAGCCATGTATTGTGTCTCATGATCAGAATCATCTCCACCATGGTCTTCACGTGTAATAAGAGCCAAAGTCTCCTCATCATAGTCACTAGCGGACTCATATCCACCATCCTCAGTAGCAATCATCACACGCTGAGATTTGCATTCTCTCGCAAAATGTCCTCTTCCCTTACAACGACGACAAATAATATCACTTGTATGCCCTGTTGACGCCATGGAAGAAGAAGAGCTCTGTGCAGGCCCGGCAGGTGTGCTCTTGGCAGATAGTGGTGGTTGTGCCTGCTTTCTTGTATCACGGTTGGAGGTGGCACCTGAAGGAGGTGATGGTGCAGTGGAAGTAGATGATGCACGTGGTGTCCATGATGAAGGTCGACCTGCAGAAAAGTTAGTGCGCGCCAATGCCTGTCGATCCTGCACTTCACGTTCAGCTTTACAAGCAAGATGGAATAAACGAGTGATATTATTATAATCCTTATAGTCTAGAATGGTCTGAATATCTCTATTTAATCCACCTAGAAAACGTGCAAGCATAGCTTCATTCTCCTCAACAATACCACATCTAATCAAGCCAGTTTGTAATTCCTGATAATATTCTTCTACAGAATTTTTTCCTTGTCTTAAGCGCTGCAATTTTTGAAGTAATTCACGTTGATAATATGGTGGAACCCAACGAGTACGCATAGCAGTTTTCAAAGCAGCCCAAGTAGCTGGAACAGGATATAATCTACAATGTTCAGACCACCAAACACATGCAAAGCTAGTGAAAGCACAAACAGCAGCAGGAACACGTCTCTCCTCAGGATATTGTAAACATGTAAATCGTTGTTCAGTTTCTAACTCCCAAGTAAGATATATATCAGGAACATATCTACCCTCAAATGGTGGAATATTCAATTTCAGTTTAGGGAGATGGTCATGATCTCGTACCTGAGGGGGAGCCCTAACATTGCCATTATTTGCATGTGGACGACCTGGTGGTTGTGGTGCTGGTGGTTGCACGTAGTTCTGATGTTGATCAACCTCATCCTCGTAATCTCCCACATAATCATCCTCCTCGGTACCAGCAGCAGTAGTAGCAGGAGTCAAAGAAGCACCAACAGCAGTAGCAGCGGCACCAGAATTTTGTCCTAGCTCAATAGGAACACGCTGAGCTCGTCCATACTGATTCGGAAGGGGGCGTAGTTGTTGTCGTTGCAGAGGTGCGATAGGTGCAGCCGGCGGTGGTTGTGGAAAACGCGCGAGCAATTCATCAAACTTGTTATCAAGCTTTGTTTCAAACGTCTTCTCAATGCCATCTATCTTCTCCATGGCCTCGTCAAATCTGTTTAGCACATCTTGCACCTGTCCACTCATCATTTGCTGAAATTTATCATGTAGCTGTTTGTTCGTCAGGTTCTCCCAATCAGTCTCATCGGCTTGTGATCCTACCATGGTTAGCAGCAAATAGAAACACAGAAGAATATGATCCTACAGAGTACTAAGAAGTGGTGGTGGTGTATCACAAACCCGTCAAGCAAATCTCAAATTCTACCAGTTCTTACCTAGCAGCAGGCGGTGATCGGCAACCGTTGTAGTCAAAACTCTCAAAGCTTGGATAGAGTGATTGCCAGGGAGAGTCCAACGCACGACGTAGATGTATGTGGAGCTGGGAAGGCTTATAATATGGTAGCAAAAAGGGTCAGCAATAATCAATTCAGAGATGCAAAGTTGAATAAACGATCAACGACGGTACTGTGCTGGTCCTAGGCTAGACTGTGCTAGAGACGCGAGCCTAGAACACCAACAAAATCACGGCGCGGCACGTAAACAAGGGAGGAGCACACTCTGAATTTTTTTTGTCTCTTTTTTTTTCCTTTTTTTTGCACTTTCTTTTTTCCTCTTTTTTTTTTGCTCCGCAACAAATTTTTTTCAAAAAAGTCTACAAATGGTCTAAAAACTGCCTAGCCAGAATTTTCCAGACTTAGTTTTTTTTTTGAAACTGGAACTATTTTTCTTCTGCGGGTGGCTCGGAAGTTGGGGAGTCCTCCGCTGTCACGACTCGGAGTATCGCGTGATCTAGAAATCGAAAACAATGCAACAATTACTGGACTCGGACTAGGACTGGTGGCGGAGATGACTCTGGTGGAACTCGGACTGGTGGCGGAGATGAATCTGGTGGAACTCGGACTGGTGGCGGATATATGTTGCAGGTGGACTCGGATGGGCGTGATGGCGGCGGATATGTGGTGGCGTATATGGATTCGGATTGGCGATGAATATGTGGTGGTGGTATATGGCAGCGGCGACGTGACAACCTGTGAATAGAACTCGAAACTCTAAAGGACTAGACGCTAAGACCAGCAACTTGACACGACGATGCAACCGCAAATTCAACAAAGCAAATACAGAAAAGATTATGCAAAGGCTCAGATTGGTTCGGATGGGATGAACTAACCCTAATTTTTTCTTTGGCTTTTTCGTGGACTATAGGTATGAAGAACAGACTCGATCTAAACTACGAAAAACTGTAAAATCTCACCGAGCAACCTGGAAATCTGATACCACTTGATAGAGGCGGGGGTGTCCCGATCTTTCGATGAGATGATGGATATCGCTTTGGTGGAAGTCGACTTTGACGATCCGACTACGAACGTGCGAGGACGTCGCGCCTTAGCAATCGCTAAACCAACCCCGAGAGGTTATTGACCACGCGGGAGCACGATCAACCTGACCACGAGGGTCTGTTTCCTGCGAGCAAACGAAGAACAAGCAAGAAACTAAGATTGCAATCTGGATATTGCGAATATAAGATGAAAGCTTTATTGATCAAGGTGGGGTTCTGTGACGCCTTTGTCTGGTCGTTGAACACAAACGAAGTACGCGAAGTTGCAGCTATGGCGAACTTTTAATCTAAACAAAACCCAAAGTCTAAACGGTGCCCTAAGGGCTGTATATATGGAGGAAGAGAGGGGAATTTCGTGGCCCTTGGTGGAGGGGTCCGAAATCAACCCTATCTCTTGTTTCCCCACACATACGGACTCTAAAAATAGCCTATACTTATGTATTTCGAAATTACATGGGCCTGGCCCAATAAAAAGGTGACACAGCACCTATAATAGCCTCGGGACGAAATTTATGAAGTGGCATCTTGTATATTTCGTCCAAGGCTTCATGCACCCATTATGGTGGCTTCAAAGTCCTGAAATCATCACTTGTAACTCCGTTCTGGTTCCCCTTGCGCATGGCATCATCTCCATGCTTGTTCTTGCTCCAATGTCCATCCTTCTCCAAGCTAGGCCCTTCGTTTGTAAGCAAAACAAATGTATCCAATTTAGGTAGCATCATATTCTCATGAACATTAGAATCATTACCAAGAAACGAAAGTACCTGATAATTTAATTGGCGTGCGCGAGCTCTAGTAATTGGTCCAGTATATGTAGCAGTAGGGGCTGTGGGTGTAACAATGGTATTGATGTCCTCATCACAAAAGAAATGTGTAGCAAGTACGTCCTCCGTCTTCTTCACGCCAAAGTGTCCCATTAATCCTCCTCCATGCGCCTCCTGCAACAACAAAAGACGAACGGAGCTAGCTGGAATGCATAGCTTGTTAGCACGAAACACAAATCCATCGTTAACGACAAACTTGTTCCACATTCTTCCTTCTTTACAATTCTGCATTACATCTTTAAAATCAGCATCATGCACATATTGATCTTTGATGGTCTCCAAACCAAATATTTTGAAGTCAAGTTGTGAAAGCATAGTATAGCGACGAGACAATGCATCAGCAATAACATTTTCTTTTCCCTTCTTGTGTTTAATGACTTAAGGGAAAGTCTTAATAAATTCAACCCATTTAGCATGTCTACGATTCAGTTTAGCTTGACTTTTAATATGTTTCAAAGATTCATGATCAGAATGTATAACAAATTCTTTGGGCCATAAATAATGTTGCCATGTTTCTAAAGTCCGAACAAGAGCATATAATTCTTTATCGTAAGTAGAATAATTCAGACTAGGCCCACTCAATTTTTCAGAGAAGTATGCAACAGGTTTGCCATCTTGTAATAACACACCTCCTAATCCAATTCCACTAGCATCACATTCAAGCTCAAAAGTCTTATTAAAATCAGGAAGTTGGAGTAAAGGAGCATGTGTCAACTTATCTTTCAATACCGTGAAGGCTTCTTCCTGTGCGGTACCCCACAGAAAAGGCACATCTTTCTTTGTAAGCTCATTGAGAGGTGCAGCAATGGTGCTGAAATCTCTCTCAAAACGCCTATATAATCCAGCGAGGCCAAGAAAACTCCTCACTTGTGTGACTGTTTTGGGCTGCGGCCAACTCTCAATAGCTTCAATCTTGGCTTTATCAACTTCAATTCCCTGTGGAGTAACAACATAACCAAGAAAAGATACTCGGTCAGTGCAAAAGGTGCACTTCCCAAGGTTACCAAACAAACGTGCATCACGTAGAGCAATAAAAACAGCACGTAAAAGTTCCAAATGTTCTTCCAAAGATCTGCTATAAATCAGTATATCATCAAAATAGACTACCACAAATCGTCCAATGAAAGCACGTAAAACTTCGTTCATTAATCTCATGAAAGTACTAGGCGCATTAGTTAACCCAAAAGGCATGACTAACCACTCATATAATCCAAACTTAGTTTTAAATGCTGTTTCCCATTCATCCCCCAACTTCATACGAATTTGATGGTATCCACTACGCAAATCAACTTTGGAGAATATTGTAGAGCCACTCAATTCATCAAGCATATCATCTAGCCTAGGAATAGGATGACGATAACGAATAGTAATATTATTAATGCCTCTACAATCAACACACATACGCGATGTACCATCCTTTTTCGGCAATAGAATAATAGGAACAACACAAGGACTAAGGGATTCGCGTATATAACCTTTGTCGAGAAGCTATTGTACTTGACGCATAATCTCCTTCGTCTCCTCTGGATTGGTACGGTATGGCGCACGGTTTGGCAGCGATGCACCAGGAATTAAGTCGATTTGATGCTCAATCCCTCGAATAGGTGGTAATCCCGGTGGCACGTCTTGTGGAAAGACGTCAGCGAACTCCTGCAAAATGTTAGTGATAGCAGGAGGCAAAGAGGAAGGCATGTCCTCGAATGAAAATAATGCCTCTTTACACACAAGAGCATAGCAAACAGATTTGCTGAAATCTAGCTCATCAATATCAGATTTGGTGGCAAATAAACATGCACTTTTCAATTTAATTTCAGAAGTAACACTAGATGGTTTATTATTAGGCTGCATTTGTTGCTCAAATTCTTTTGCCACAATCTGATTTTCACTCTTATTCTTCTCCTGTTTTGCTTTATTAGCTCTATTAATATCATCTTTCAAAATGGAATCAGGAGTCATAGGAAGCAAAGTAATATTTTTATCCTTATGAACAAGAGTATAGTGATTGTTTCTACCATGGTGTACAGAATTTTTATCAAATTGCCATGGTCTACCAAGTAATAAGGAACATGCTTGCATAGGTACCACATCACAATCAACATAATCAGCATATGTAGAGATACTAAAATGCACACGAACAGTACGTGTTACCTTAACCTTGCCGCTGTTGTTGAACCATTGGATGTAGTAAGGATGTGGATGTGGTCTTGTGGTGAGAGAAAGCTTCTCCACCATCTCCATGCTAGCCAAGTTGTTGCAGCTCCCTCCATCTATGATGACGCGCACAGAACGTTCTTTCACAACTCCCTTGGTATGGAACAAATTGTGCCTCTGATTTTGCTCAGCTTGTGTGACCTGCACACTCAAAAAACGTTGAGCAACTAAACATTCATACCTGTCAGCGTCTTCAGGAGCCATGTATTGCGTCTCATGATCAGAATCATCTCCACCGTGTTCGTCACGTGTAATAAGAGCCAAAGTCTCCTCATCATAGTCACTAGCGGACTCATACCCACCATCCTCAGTAACAATCATCACACGCTTAGATGGGCATTCTCTCGCATAATGACTTCCACCCTTGCAACGTCGACAAATAATATCATGTGTTTGCCCTGTTGATGCCATGGATGAAGAAGAGCTCTTTGCAGGCCCAGAAGGTGTGCTCTTGGCAGATAGTGGTGATTGTGCCTGCTTTATTGTATCACGGTTGGAGGTGGCAGCCGACGGAGGCACCGGTGTAGCAGAACGTGTGGAAGTAGATGATGCACGTGGTGTCCATGATGAAGGTCGACCTGCAGAAAAGTTAGTCCACGCCAATGCCTGTCGATCCTACACTTCACGTTCAGCTTTACAAGCAATATGGAATAAACGAGTGATATTAGTATACTCCTTATAGTCTAGAATGGTCTGAATCTCTCTATTTAATCCACCCAGAAAACGTGCAAGCATAGCTTCATTCTCCTCAACAATACCACATCTAATCATGCCAGTTTGTAATTCCTGATAATATTCTTCTACAGAATTTTTTCCTTGTCTTAAGCGCTGTAATTTTTGAAGCAATTCACGTTGATAATATGGTGGAACCCAACGAGTACGCATAGCAGTTTTCAAAGCAGCCCAAGTAGCGGGAATAGGATATAATCTACAATGTTCAGACCACCATACACATGCAAAACTAGTGAAAGCACAAACAGCAGCAGCAACCCGTCTCTCCTCGGGGTATTGTAAACATGTAAAACGTTGTTCAGTTTCTAACTCCCAAGTAAGATATATATCAGGAACATATCTACCCTCAAATGGTGGAATATTCAATTTCAGTTTAGGAATATGGACATCATCTCGTACCTGAGGTGGTGGTGCAGGCCTACCATTACGAATATATACCTGAGGTCGACCTGGTGGTGGTGGTGCTGGTGGCTGCACGTAGTGCTGATTTTGATCAACCTCATCCTCATAATCGCCCGCATACTCATCATCCTCCTGGGTACCAGCAGCAGCAGTAGCAGGGGCCAAAGAAGCATCAACAACATGAACAGCAGCACCAGAAGTTTGGCCATCCTCAATAGGAACACGCTTCGCTCGTCCATACTGATTCGAAAGGATGCGTTGTTGTTGTTGTTGTTGTTGGAGAGGTGCGTTAGGTGCAGCGGGTGGTGGTGGTGGAAGACGCGCGAGCAATTCATTAAACTTGTTATCGAGCTTTGTTTCGAACGTCTTCTCCATGCCATCTATCTTCTCCATGGCCTCTTCAAATCTGTTTAGCACATCTTGCACCTGTCCACTCATCATTTGCTGAAATTTATCATGCAATTCCTTATTCGTCATGTTCTCCCAGTCAGTCTCGTCGGCTTGTGATCCTGGCATGGTTAGCAGCAATAGAAACACACAAGAATATGATCCTACAGACTACTAACAAGAGGTGGTGGTGGGTGACACAAATCCGTCAAGCAAATCTCAAATTCTTACCAGTTCTTACCCAGCAGCAGGCGGTGATCGGCAACCATTATAGTCAAAAACTCTCAAAGCTTGGATAGAGCGATTACCAGGGAGAGTCAAACGCACGACGTAGATGTATGTGGAGCTGGGAAGGCTTATAATATGGTAGCAAAAAGGGTCAGCAATAATCAATTCAGAGATGCAAAGTTGAATAAACGCTCAACGACGGTACTGTGCTGGTCCTAGGCTAGACCGTGCTAGAGACGCGAGCCTAGAACACCAACAAAATCACGGCGCGGCACGTAAACAAGGGAGGATCACACTCTGAATTTTTTTTTCTCTTCTTTTTTTTCACTTTTTTTTTCCTCTTTTTTTTTTGCTCCGCAACAATTTTTTTTCGAAAAAGTCTACAAATGGTCTAAAAACTGCCTAGCCAGAATTTTCCAGACTTAGTTTTTTTTTGAAACTGGAACTATTTTTCTTCTGCGGATGGCTCGGAAGTTGGGGAGTCCTTCTCCGTCACGACTCGGAGTATCGCGTGATCTGGAAATCGAGAACAATGCAACAATTACTGGACTCGGACTAGGACTGGTGGCGGAGATGAATCTGGTGGAACTCGGACTGGTGGCGGAGATGAATCTGGTGGAACACGGACAGGTGGCGGATATATGTTGCAGGTGAACTCGGATTGGCGTGATGGTGGCGGATATGTGGTGGCGTATATGGATTCGGATTGGCGGTGAATATGTGGTGGTGGTTGATAGAGGCAAAGGTGTCCCGTCTTTCGATGAGATGATGGATTTCACTTTGGTGGAAGTCAACTTTGACGATCCGACTACGAACGTGCGAGGACGTCGCGCCTTAGCAATCGCTAAACCAACTCCGAGTGGTTATTGACCACGCCGGAGCACGATCAACGTGACCACGAGGGTCTGTTTCCTGCGAGCAAACGAAGAACAAGCAAGAAACTAAGATTGCAATCTGGATATTGCGAATATAAGATGAAAGCTTTATTGATCAAGGTGGGGTTCTGTGACGCCTTTGTCTGGTCGTTGAACACAAACGAAGTACGCGAAGTTGCAGCTATGGCGAACTTTTAATCTAAACAAAACCCAAAGTCTAAACGGTGCCCTAAGGGCTGTATATATGGAGGAAGAGAGGGGAATTTCGTGGCCCTTGGTGGAGGGGTCCGAAATCAACCCTATCTCTTGTTTCCCCACACATACGGACTCTAAAAATAGCCTATACTTATGTATTTCGAAATTACATGGGCCTGGCCCAATAAAAAGGTGACGCAGCACCTATAATAGTCACGGGACGAAATTTATGAAGTGGCATCTTGTATATTTCGTCCAAGGCTTCATGCACCCATTATGGTGGCTTCAAAGTCCTGAAATCATCACTTGTAACTCCGTTCTTGTTCCCCTTGCGCATGGCATCATCTCCATGTTTGTTCTTGCTCCAATGTTCATCCTTCTCCAAGCTAGGCCCTTCATTTGTAAGCAAAACAAATGTATCCAATTTAGGCAGCATCATATTCTCATGAACATTAGAATCATTACCAAGAAACGAAAGTACCTGATAATTTAATTGGCGTGCGCGAGCTCTAGTAATTGGTCCCGTATATGTAGCAGTAGGGGCTGTGGGTGTAACAATGGTATTGATGTCCTCATCAGAAGCACTCACATAGAGAAGCAACTAGGACTGAAATTTGGCAAGGCAGGGTTATTTGGCAATGTGAAGATGCTGTAAAAGTTTCATACCAAATGGACATGCCAAAATAGACTTGCTTCACAAACATCCCCACTAACCAAAAACGTGCAACAATTTTGGAGGGAAAATGGCTAAAGGAAATGATCCCAAATTTGGTGGAGAGATGTTATATGGATAGGAGCATGATCTGGTAATTTATCAGAATTAATGAAGCAATATAAATTATACTTGCTTCATGCCAGAAGCAAAGATTTTAAGTTGTGCTCACATATATAATTGGATAAGGCTTAAAATTGGAGGAGGACAATGGTAAGAGCACATGAAGGAGTGTCCAAAAATTCCACTCGTTTGGATAACCCTAGCTAGTACTTCCTTCACAAAGGCTTCCCTTGGACAGGAACTTTGAAAAATCACTGAGAAATCTTGGCTAGGCAAATGAAGTTGAATTTTGGCACAGGGCAACTGTTTGGACAGGAAAAGATGCCCAAAACGTTTGGGGTCAAATAGGCAGAGATAAATAGCACTTGTTTCACAATGTGCCATTTAGGGCAAGATAGGAAAGGAATTATTTGAGGATAATTTTTGAACATGGCAATGAAAAGTTTTTCCATATTTGATGAAGATATGACCCAAACAATTTACGAGAATTATTTGGGAATTTTTGGAGTGATGGAAATATAGGTTGCTTCACAACCTAGGGCAAATTGAGTTATTCCTTTAATAGAAAAGGAATATTTCCAATAAAAAGAAAATTGGGATTTGGGCCAGGATGAAAATGGAAAGGTCTGGGGAAGGACTTGGAGATGACAAGCCGCTCTGGAAAGAAAGAAGAGGTCATCTTCTTTAGTTTCCAGACCACATAGCCACAGAAAAAGAAAACTCAAGCAAAATCCATAGAAAATGAAAAGCAAAAAGGGCCAAAAATCAGGGTTTGACATGGGAGCCCCCAAAGAGAAGCCCGACAGCAGGTAATGACCACTTCGGCCCCCAATGCAAGCAACAACCTGATGAGGGGGGTCTCCGGCAAAGGCTCTCTCTGCCGGGTCCATCACAATGAGGCCACCCCATGGAAGGAGAAGACGCATGATGTCCGCCAGCAACACGTACTGCCGGGGTGGGGGAAGTTTCTTCCCGCCAGCCACTAACAGGTAGTCCAGTTTCCTTCAAATTTATGTAAAGAATTCTCTGCTTTCTTAACCCTTGGTTCTGGTTTCTGATCTTGATTGAGGCAAAGGTGTCCCGTCTTTCGATGAGATGATGTGTTTCGCTTTGGTGGAAGTCGACTTTGACGATCCGACTACGAACGTGCGAGGACGTCGCGCCTTAGCAATCGCTAAACCAACTCCGAGAGGTTATTGACCACGCCGGAGCACGATCAACCTGACCACGAAGGTCTGTTTCCTGCGAGCAAATGAAGAACAAGCAAGAAACTAAGATTGCAATCTGGATATTGCGAATATAAGATGAAAGCTTTATTGATCAAGGTGGGGTTCTGTGACGCCTTTGTCTGGTCGTTGAACACAAACGAAGTACGCGAAGTTGCAGCTATGGCGAACTTTTAATCTAAACAAAACCCAAAGTCTAAACGGTGCCCTAAGGGCTGTATATATGGAGGAAGAGAGGGGGAATTTCGTGGCCCTTGGTGGAGGGGTCCGAAATCAACCCTATCTCTTGTTTCCCCACACATACGGACTCTAAAAATAGCCTATACTTATGTATTTCGAAATTACATGGGCCTGGCCCAATAAAAAGGTGACGCAGCACCTATAATAGCCTCAGGACGAAATTTATGAAGTGGCATCTTGTATATTTCGTCCAAGGCTTCATGCACCCATTATGGTGGCTTCAAAGTCCTGAAATCATCACTTGTAACTCCGTTCTTGTTCCCCTTGCGCATGGCATCATCTCCATGCTTGTTCTTGCTCCAATGTTCATCCTTCTCCAAGCTAGGCCCTTCATTTGTAAGCAAAACAAATGTATCCAATTTAGGCAGCATCATATTCTCATGAACATTAGAATCATTACCAAGAAACGAAAGTACCTGATAATTTAATTGGCGTGCGCGAGCTCTAGTAATTGGTCCCGTATATGTAGCAGTAGGGGCTGTGGGTGTAACAATGGTATTGATGTCCTCATCAGATCTTCACTACCCTCTTGTCTTCACTCCCCCACACCTCCCATCTTTGAAGAAAAGGAACTCTTGGAGGAAGTGGTAGACATAGGGAAGGATGCCGCTATGGAAGCCCTCAAAATTGCCACTGGAGAGGGTCGTGCCGAGGTCTCCAAGGACGCCCAGGGAAGAAGAGGAAATCCACGGTAGGTCGACTGGCCCCATCATGGAAGTAGAGGAGAAAGAGCCCCCTCAAAGTGATGCCTCAAACCAGAGGGTGACTCTCCTGGCAAGCATCTTGGCAATGGTTGTAGCTCATCCAATTCCGACAGGCCCTAGATAGATCTTGTTGGGGTAAACTTTGATGAAGAAATCTACCGCATACTGGCTCCCATGACCCCAAAAAACAAGGAAGCGAGTGATCCCGGTGATAGCTCCAAGGACTTGGCCTTGTTCGAGACAATAGTTGCCTGGCTTAAAGAAGTGCAGGAGAGGTATGACCTGAAGCGGCAAGTGATTCATGACGAGCACAAAGCCTATGATTCGTCCACCCACCAACTAAAGGACAAGGCAGAGGAACTACGCTCCTGGTACAATGCTCGGTCATGCGAACTCGGGAACCAGGAGGTGAAAATGGTGGCTCCTGCAGAGAGGACATGGACTTTTGATGCCAGGCTGATGGAGCGTGAGACGCAACTCATTGCCCAAACCAGGGATCTTGCCGCTCATGAGCAAGCTCTGTCCGACGCCCTCCGTGCTAAATATGGCCAACTGGAAAACCTTGTTCAGCAGCGTACCAAGCATCTGGAAGACAGCCATAAGAGGTCCATTGACTCGCAGGCTCATGATGCAGCAGCCAAACCAAAGGAAGTCTCCGATAACCTTGTCGCAGCCTCTGAAGCTAAAACAGAGCTCGAAACCCGCATGGGTAAATTAGAGAAAGAGGTTGCCGGGAAGAAGAAGGAGATCGAGGTCCTCCGAGAAGAAGCGCTAAAAGCGGCCTCCATGTTGGAGGGGCTGCAATCGCAGCTTACATCCAAGGACCAGGATCTGAAAACCGCCTCCGGCACCATGGAAGATCCGACCACCAAGCTCGCCACTCTTGAGAAAGATCTTGAGCAAGCCAAGGACCGCGAAAGGACCTTGGCGGAAGAAGTCAATACTGCTGAAGCTCTTCGCAAGAATGCAGAATACAAACTCAAGGAGCAAGTTCAACTGTACCACCTCTGGTCGAAGAGCCTGGTGAACATAGCCGAGCGCATCTCCTCCCAGATTGCCAATATGAACATGAAGAGCTAGACTTTCTTGGCAAACGAGCATGAGGGCCCCATCGTCATACTGACATATTTCTTCGAGGGGCTCATTGAAGGGTTGAAGACCTACAAGGATGATAGATCAGCCTGATTTGCCAGTGAGTCTTGGAAGTTTGCTCAGGATGCTATCTTCGCTCTCCTTGTTAATTATGTGCAACCCTATCCCGACATTGACATCTTTGATACTTTCAAGAGGCTACCAGCCAGGAGGGACACCTCTGCTGCTGCTCAAGTTGTCAGGCCCTTGGCCGACAAGGTCCTTCGTGTGCCTCGGGTCCAAGGAGGACGCCGGGACAAGCTTTTCTTGCTCTGTTTGCTAAGATGCTGCCAGCAAAAAGACACATTTCGGCCTTATGTTAGGCCTTGCTACTTTTTGTGATGTAATAGTACTTTTAAGTAGTTGCATGGACCAATGCTATCCTTTAAGTTTATGTTGCCCTTTGTTTTTTTATGATTGTGAACCCTATGCATGCTGGGAGCCTGCCGGGGCAGACGCTAGCTGTGCTGCTGTTGCGAGCAGGCCCTTAGCATTCTTGCAAGCATAGGCGCCACCGGCAAGTTACCCTTCAATGTTCTCGGTGCACCTGCCTAGTCTGTTGAGAAGACACAAAACAAACGAGGACGCAAGCGAGAACGGAAGAGTCCCTCCACAATATGGATATCTCACACAAAATGCTAGGGTTTAAACCAAAGGAGTTGCAAAGGACACGCTAAAAGATTCCCGAAACAAGAAAAGTGTTGCAACATATCTTTCTTTTTATCTGACATTTGTTGTTGTCGCAAGGGTGCAAGTCCTCCCTTCTCCCAGGAAGCCCCCCCACAAAAAAGGTAATTCTCAACACGCGCGCAACGCGATTGCGAGGCACTACCGTGTGTGGTGAGACTTGCCGGGGCAGGATGAAAACAAGCACCGCCGCGGTTCTCTTTTGTGGCAGTGCTGCTCCGCGGGTTGGAGTGGGTGCCCGATGGACTTGCCGCGGTCCACGGCTTAGCTAAACATTCATTTCCACGGAAAGAACGCCTGTATCACTAGGCGCAGCTCATCAGCGATCGGGTCCTCCTTCTCCGTATCAACGCTGCTGCACCCCCTACACGAACAAGTTCGTGGCAGGAGTGATGGCAGCACAGCTACCGATGGTCACACTGCCCATCGTGCCCAACTTGTCCCCCACGGCTATGGCGTCTGCAGTGCTCGTAGCGGTAAGCGGAGGGACTGATGAATTAGGGAACGGCGTCGCCGCTTTGTTCTTCCCTTCTTGGGAGCCATGGATGATGAAGATTGACGAAGGTCGACGCGCTGGCTACTGCTTCAGGTTCGCACAAGCGACGCCCCCTACCTGGTGCACCAAAGATGCTGGTGTGGAAGCACGATCACCTATGGGGCATGGGTGCCCCTTTGTGGTCCGGCATGGGATGACCGAGTTGCACAAAGAGCAGAAGCAGCAGGGGACAACATGACGATGGACTCTCTATTTTTAACCAGGTTCAGGCCACTTTGCAGTGTAAAACCCTACTCCTGCTGTGGTTGTGAATTTGATCTGGGGGAACACGAAGGCTCGACGCGCTTTGGCCCGGCAAGGTTGCCTTGGGGAGAGTGATGTGAGCATACAAGTGTTGTGGGATCGAATGTCTGAACCCCTTGCTAGGTTTCCACGGGCCTCCTTTTATAGGTTAAGGGGTGACCATAGTGGCAAAACAGTTATTTGAGTGTGACCAGATAGCTAACAGTGCTATCATACCTAACTCTGGCAGTTAGGACAAAGTGCATTAAATGCACTGCTAGGTATCGTGTCGAGGTTGAAGCCCGACAAGCCTGCCATGCTACTTATCTGCCTCTTATTATCAGCTTGACACGCCTCTTGGATGGGTGTAAATAAAGCTAATCTCTTCTCCTCGATGCCTCCATGTGCTTGATAGGATACACCTGGTTGCTTAGTACCTTGATACCGCACTAATTAGCGACTCGGGTGCAATGAGGTGGAGCGGTGGCGTATTTGATGAGGACATGACTACCTTGGATATGACCAAAAATATTGCATATATGCATACAGGTGATTTCTAGTGCAAACTATTCAATAATTTATTTATGTTATCCAGAACAAAAATACTTCACACACTTTTGTGTTTTGTCTAATTGCAGGTGTATGGGACATTTGTACAATCCACATATGAAGATAAGGAAGAAAGAGATGTTTATTTGCTGTCCAAAAAGTTCTCTCACGTCACTTTTGGCCCAAGAGAAGATAGAGTCCAAGTCTCTCACGTTCTGGATTCAGATTCGGACTGCACAGACATACCTGACTCAAAACGCACACAAGTTTTTCATACGGACTCCGAATTGGGTGATTCTTTTTTTGTTGGAAACTAGATTTAATGCACTTTCCAACCCAATTGGAATCACCTTCAAATTCGTCCGGAGCGTTGAGTTGTGGACGAAACAATCTGATGCTGCAGCAGAATCCGAGTCAAACTACAAGTCCAAAGGTGTTACATCACCTCCACTTGGGCCCATTGGCCTTGTACGACCTAGATTTAGTTTTAGGCTGCCTTGGGACGTCCTCCCACCTCCTTGGCCGCCACCCCTTGCTCCTATATAAGTAGATCCATCTAGTAGCTTTTCCTTGGGTTTTGTTTAGATTAAAAGTTCGCCATAGCTGCAACTTCGCGTACTTCGTTTGTGTTCAACGACCAGACAAAGGCGTCACAGAACCCCACCTTGATCAATAAAGCTTTCATCTTATATTCGCAATATCCAGATTGCAATCTCAGTTTCTTGCTTGTTCTTCGTTTGCTCGCAGGAAACAGACCCTCGTGGTCAGGTTGATCGTGCTCCGGCGTGGTCAATAACCTCTCGGAGTTGGTTTAGCGATTGCTAAGGCGCGACGTCCTCGCACGTTCGTAGTCGGATCGTCAAAGTCGACTTCCACCAAAGCGAAATCCATCATCTCATCGAAAGACGGGACACCTTTGCCTCTATCAGAGGGGTTGTGACTTAACAGGGAAGATAAGGTCTCTTCACCCTATTCTCCTTCAACTCGAAGGTGATCAGACTCCAGTTGATTTCACTCATGGTAGATACTTGTCGGCGATCTCCAAACCTTCAGTCGACCTTCGCAAACCACAAGCACTCTTGGTTGCTGAAGATCTTGCTTAGTGAAGGCAACAACTCTTCAACACTCGAGCCGACACACATCTCAACATTTAGGTTGTGGGTTATCAAAATCAACAACATGTTCTATCTCAACATCATTATCTAGTTCTTTATCATTGTCTGGTTGAGTGTCTTCATGAACATCATCATTATCATTTTCATCATCACTAGGTGAATATTCATTACCAGATTGAGTTTCAACATCTAAGATAGAGGCACCATTATCTTCAGGAGGTTTTTCTATTTCAGGTTCACTAGAGGTAACGTCCTATCATTTTTATTTTTATTTTTAGAAGGACTAGGTGCATCAGTATTAATTCTTTGAGAGTCTTGTTCAATTCTTTTAGGGTGTCCCTCGGGATAAAGTGGTTCCTGAGTCATTTTACCTCCTCTAGTTGCTACTCTAGCATCATCATTTATATCTTTGAGATTTAGCAACTTGTTCCAAATAAGTTTGGACCATAGAGGCATGTTTTCCTACACCTCTAACAACATTAGTGATTCTAAATAACAGTTCACTTAAGCGAGCTACCATATCAGAATTTTGTTTCAATTATTTCATAACATTGGCATTGAAGTGATCTTGCTTCCTAATATAGTTGTAAAATTCATACAAGCATTGACTAGGATGTTTATTATGTGGGATATCACCTTCATCCAAATTTAGAAGAGAAGTTACCTCTACCACCTGTGGAGATGGTGTGTAAAGTCCATGTATTTCTTCAATAGGTGGTAAATTCTTAACATCCTCAGCTTTAATACCTTTTTCCTTCATACATTTCATTGCTTCCTGCATATCTTCAGGACTGAGAAATAGAATACCCCTGATGAGGACATGACTACCTTGGATATGACCAAAAATATTGCATATATGCATATTTGTCAGGTGATTTCTAGTGCAAACTATTCAATAATCTATTTATGTTATCCAGAACAAAAATACTTCACACACTTTTGTGTTTTATGTAATTGCAGGTGTATGAGACATTTGTACAATCCACATATGAAGATAAGGAAGAAAGAGATGTTTATTTGCTGTCCAAAAAGTTCTCTCACGTCACTTTTGGCAAAAGAGAAGATAGAGTCCAAGTCTCTCACGTTCTGGATTCAGATTCGGACTGCACAGACGTACCTGACTCAAAACGCACACAAGTTTTTCATACGGACTCCGAATTGGGTGATTCTTTTTTTGTTGGAAACTAGATTTCGTGCACTTTCCAACCCAATTGGAATCACCTTCAAATTCGTCCGGAGCGTTGAGTTGTGGACGAAACAATCTGATGCTGCAGCAGAATCCGAGTCAAACTACAAGTCCAAAGGTGTTACATCACCTCCACTTGGGCCCATTGGCCTTGTACGACCTAGATTTAGTTTTAGGCTGCCTTGGGACGTCCTCCCACCTCCTTGGCCGCCACCCCTTGCTCCTATATAAGTAGATCCATCTAGTAGCTTTTCCTTGGGATTTGTTTAGTTAAAAGTTAGCCATTGCAACTTCGTGTGCTTCGTTTGTGTCCAACGACCAGACCAAGACCACTTTTCGGATCCCCACCATTATCAATACTTCATACATATTCGCGATATTCAGATTGCTTTTATCATATTCTTGCTTGTTCTTCGATTGCTTGCAGGAATAGACCTTCGTGGTCAGGTTGATCGTGCTCCGGCGTGGTCAATAACCTCTCGGAGTTGGTTTAGCGATTGCTAAGGCACAACGTCGTTGCACGTTTGTAGTCGGATCGTCAAAGTCGTCTCCACCAAATCGATAGTTATCATCTCATCGAAAGATCGGGACACCCCCGCTTCTATCAAGTGGTATCAGTTTTCAGGTTGCTCGGTGAGAATTTCCAGTTTTCCTAGATTAGATTTATTTTCTTACCTATTGTCCAAGAAAAAGCCACAAAAAAGAGTTAGATCTGTTCATCCTTGGTCCAAGCCAGTCTGAGCCTTTGCAATTTTCTTTTCATTGCTTGCATAGTTGAATTATCGGTTGCATCGTCGTGTCGAGTTGCTGGTCTTAGTGTCTAGTTCGTTTAGAGTTTCGAGTTCTGTTCACATTAGTCACGCCACCGCTGCATCATTATCTCTTCCGCTGTCCACCACCCATCCATCAATTTCCACCACGTGCTACCCACCATTCATTGTCATAATAATAGTTGAGATCGTTCACATCTTCACTTGATCCAATCTGCATCTTATCTAGTTTGTTTTGGAAAGAGGGAGAAAAAAAAGAGAGAAAAAAAAACGAGAGAAAAAAAAACGAGAGAAAAAAAAGAGAAAAAAAAAGTCAGAGAAAAAAAGGAGAAAAAAAAAATCAAAAAAATCGGCACAAACTTTGTCAGAGGAAAGTTGGAGACAAAGTTGTTGTATATCCTGCTTGGCAGTTGTTTTTCATCATTATCTTCACTGCCGTTGTGATCTTCACTTATATCTTGCTGTCAAGAGCTACTTAGCATCCTTCATTGATGCTAGTTGTGCTATGCTGTGACCTCATTAGTGTTCTAGGCTCGCGTCTCTAGTCCGGTCTAGCCTAGGACCAGCACAGTACCGTCATTGAGCGTTTATTCAACATTGCATCTTTGAATTGATTATTGCTAATCTTTTGCTACCATATATAGCCAACCCAGCTCCACATATTTCTACACCGTGTATACGTACGCTCCCCTGGCAATCGCTTTACTCAATATTCGGAGTTACTTGACACCGCTGGTTGCCGATCACCGCCTGCTGCATGGTAAGAACTTGTAAGACATTGATATTTGCTTTACTGTGAGCGTTTTACCACCACATCCTAGTAGTTATAGGAACATTATTTTTGGGTTTTGTTTCTTGTTCTACTAATCATGACAGGATCCAGAGTCAATTCATGGGCTTTGTCGATCGCGGGAGACGTGCCACCACCTTTGCAAATACCACAACCGTCACGAGAGGCGCACAAACATCCAAATGCACATGATCAGGTTAATGTATCTATACCACCATTTAATGGCCGTTTTAAACCTGCTTTATATATTGAATGGGAGTTCGACATAAAAAATATATTTGCTTCCCATAATTTCGATGAACATAAAAAGGTTAAGGTTGCAGTTGGTTCTTTCACTGGTTATGCTTTGGTTTGGTGGAGTGAATATTGTCGGTTACACCCTGATTATATACCTACTACTTGGGATGATTTGAAACTTGCCATGCGACATACTTTCGTCCCTGCTTATTATACTCGTGACATGATTAAGAAGTTGCAACACTTAAAACAAGGTAGTGAAACTGTAACAAAATATTATGATGATTTACAAACTACCTTGTTGCATTCCTCTTTAGAAGAAAGTGAAGATGATTTTATGGATAGATTTTGGGGAGGATTAAACCGTGATATTCAAGAGATACTAATTCATGAAGAGTGTTATCCTATGGACCATTTGTTTCATCTTGCTTGCAAAGCTGAACAGGAAATAAAACAACGTGTTGGCCACGAGGAGAACAAGCGCACGGTGCACATTCCAAGAGTTGATATGATTGTTCCTTCAACTACTAGGCATACTATGACAACCACATCCGTTGTTGTCAGGACTACATCACCTCCACCATGTGACACATCGCCCCCGAGAGTGGCTACATCATCTGAGTTGATCATAAGAGGTAATGACAAAGGTACTGATCTTCCATCTCTACATGAGAATGATGAATGCCTTGTCAATTTGAATGCACCATCTGATGAGCTACCCACTACTTTGATCACACCACCTATTTTAGAGGACTACGTTGATAATTTGACTTTGCCATGTGATCAAACAACTGAAATACCAACAATTTTGAGTGCACCCATTGAATTAACTATTGATGCAAAAGAACCAATGTTTAATCATTTTGATATGACCTCTAATCTTGGTGATGATTCTGTGTTGAATGACTTATTGCATGTTTGCTTGTTTAAGCATGTTGTAGCATGTAAATTTGATGCAAGTAAGGTTTATTCACCAATGTTGGGATGGTTTAATGATGAACATTCTCAATCTTTTGAAATGAATAAGAGCTTCACTTATATGTGCAAACTGAGTTGCAATATTTTCATGCCTTCTACTTCTTGTGCTAATTTTTTGGCTTTAGATTTTATGAACTACGCAAGTTTCTCATCTATTCATGTGTCATATATGCAAAAATCAAGGGAAGTAAAAATGGATGACATATACATATACAACATGTACACCTTGTCTCTTTTGTTAGCCACATTTCAGATTAAGCAACGCCGAGGATGGCTTTATTTTCAAGAAGGGGAGGATGATGAGGACATGACTACCTTGGATATGACCAAAAATATTGCATATATGCATATTTGTCAGGTGATTTCTAGTGCAAACTATTCAATAATCTATTTATGTTATCCAGAACAAAAATACTTCACACACTTTTGTGTTTTATGTAATTGCAGGTGTATGAGACATTTGTACAATCCACATATGAAGATAAGGAAGAAAGAGATGTTTATTTGCTGTCCAAAAAGTTCTCTCACGTCACTTTTGGCAAAAGAGAAGATAGAGTCCAAGTCTCTCACGTTCTGGATTCAGATTCGGACTGCACAGACGTACCTGACTCAAAACGCACACAAGTTTTTCATACGGACTCCGAATTGGGTGATTCTTTTTTTGTTGGAAACTAGATTTCGTGCACTTTCCAACCCAATTGGAATCACCTTCAAATTCGTCCGGAGCGTTGAGTTGTGGACGAAACAATCTGATGCTGCAGCAGAATCCGAGTCAAACTACAAATCCAAAGGTGTTACATCACCTCCACTTGGGCCCATTGGCCTTGTACGACCTAGATTTAGTTTTAGGCTGCCTTGGGACGTCCTCCCACCTCCTTGGCCGCCACCCCTTGCTCCTATATAAGTAGATCCATCTAGTAGCTTTTCCTTGGGATTTGTTTAGTTAAAAGTTAGCCATTGCAACTTCGTGTGCTTCGTTTGTGTCCAACGACCAGACCAAGACCACTTTTCGGATCCCCACCATTATCAATACTTCATACATATTCGCGATATTCAGATTGCTTTTATCATATTCTTGCTTGTTCTTCGATTGCTTGCAGGAATAGACCTTCGTGGTCAGGTTGATCGTGCTCCGGCGTGGTCAATAACCTCTCGGAGTTGGTTTAGCGATTGCTAAGGCACAACGTCGTTGCACGTTTGTAGTCGGATCGTCAAAGTCGTCTCCACCAAATCGATAGTTATCATCTCATCGAAAGATCGGGACACCCCCGCTTCTATCAACCCCTCTTCTTCATAGTGGGTTTAGGCGGTGATTCAAGAAGAGTCCAATCATCATAATTATTCAATATATTATTCAATGGTTCCTCAACTTGTTCAACTGTTAGTTCCCTGAAAACACAACCAGCACAACTATCTAGGAAGTCCCTAGAAGCATCGGTTAGTCCACTATAAAAGATATCAAGTATTTCATTTTTCTTAAGAGGATGATCAGGCAAAGCATTAAGTAATTGGAGAAGCCTCCCCCAAGCTTGTGGGAGACTATCTTTTTGAATTTGCACAAAGTTAAATATTTCCTCTAAGGCATCTTATTTCTTATGAGCAGGAATATATTTTTCAGAGAAGTAATAAATCATATCCTAGGGACTACGCACACAACCAGGAGCAAGAGTATTGTACCATATCTTAGCATCACCCTTTAATGAGAAAGGAAATAACTTAAGAATATAGTAGTAGCAAATTTTCTCATCATCGGCAAATAGGGTGGATATATCATTCAATTTAGTAAGTTGTGCCACAACAGTTTTAGTTTTAGAGCCATGGAAAGAATCAAATTCTATCAAAGTAATGAACTCTAGGCCGAGAGAGAATTCATAATCCTTATCAGTAACAAAGATAGGTGAAGTAGGAAACTTAGGATCACATTTCATTCTAGCATTCAAGGATTTTTCTTTAAATTTGCATAATAATTTCTTAAGATCGTCTCTATCTTTGGAAGCAAGAAAGTCTCTAGCTATCTCTCCATCCATAACATAACCCGCACGTATCTTAGGAATTTCAAATCTAGGAGAGCTAGGTATAATTGGTGTTTGAAATTTTTAGTTTCGAAGACTTCATCTGTTTCAGTAATTTCATTTTCTTTAGCTCTAGCAATTTGTTCATCAAGAAATTCACCTAGTGGCACATTATCATCGAACAAGGTACTAGCGTCATCATAAGCATCATTCATAACAAAAGTAGCATCATCAATAACTTGTGACATGTCAGAATTAATAGTAAGTGGTGGTGTTGCAAGTCTACTCAAAACAGAAGGTTAATCAAGTACAGAGCTAGATGGTAGTTCCTTACCTCCCCTTGTCTTAGGTGGAAAATCCTGGTTCTTGTATCTTTCAGATTCTTCATAAAGATAAATAGATAATAATCCCAAGTGGCTCAGCAAATATAGCTATGCTCCCCGACAACAGCGCCAGAAAAAGGTCTTGATAACCCACAAGTATAGGGGATCGCAACAATTTTCAAGGGTAGAGTATTCAACCCAAATTTATAGATTCAACACGAGGGGATCCCAAGAATATTTGTAAGTATTAGTAGTTGAGTTGTCAATTCAACCACACCTGGAGATTAAATATTTGCAGCAAAGTGATCACTAGCACAGTAATATGATAGTTTGATAGCAGTGGTTATGGTAATAGTAGTAACAGTTTTGTAGCAGTTCTAACAGTAGCAATAGCAATAGTAACTTATCAAGAACAATATGGGGAAAGCCCGTAGGCAACGGACGAGTGATTACCTTAGATAATATTCATTGATATGTCTCCAACGTATCTATAATTTTTAATTGTTCCATGTTGTTATATTTTCGTTCTTGCATGTTTTACAATCATTTTATAGCAACTTTATATCATTTTTTGGGACTATCCTATTGACATAGTGCCAAGTGCCAGTTGCTGTTTTCTCCTCGTTTTTTTACATCGCATGAAATCAATATCAAATGGAGTCCAAACGCAGCGAAAATTTTTGTGGATTTTTTCTGGACCAGAAGACATCTATTGGGCCAAGAAAGTACCTGAGGGGAGCTCCGAGGGGAGCACAACCCACCAGGGCGCGCCAGGGGGCTCAGGCGCGCCCAGGTGAGTTATGCCCACCTCGGTGGCCTCCCGCACCGCCTCTTTTCTCTGCAAATACACCAATATTCCAGAAACCCTAGGGGAGTCGACAAAAATCAATTCAAGCCGTTGCAAGTTCCAGAACCCCCAGATCCATTCTAGACACCATCACGGAGGGGTTCATCATCCTCATTGGTGCCTCTCTGATGATGCATGTGTAGTTCATTGTATACATACGAGTTCGTAGTTAGTAGCTACATGGCTTCCTCTCTCTCTTTTGATTCTCAATACAATGGTCTCTTGGAGATCGATTTGATGTAACTCTTTTTGCGGTGTGCTTGTTGGCATCCAATGAACTTTGAGTTTATGATCAGATCTATGTTTTTATCCATGAAAGTTACTTGAGTCTTTTGATCTCTTATATGCATGATTAAGTATAGCCTCATATTTGTTCTTCAAATCTTTGGTTTAGTTAGGCCAACTAGATCGATTTTTCTTTCCATGGGAAGAGGTGCTTTGTGATGGGTTCGATCTTACGGTGCTTGATCCCTGTGACAGAAGGGGAACCGACACGTATGTATCATTGCGATTAAGGATAACAAGATGCGGTCTCTTTATACATAAATAGATCTTGTCTACATCATGTCATCGTTCTTATTGCATTACTCCATTTCTCCATGAACTTAATACACTAGATGCATGCTGGATAGTGGTCGATGTGTGGAGTAATAGTAGTAGATGCAGGCAGGAGTCGGTCTACTAATCTTGGACATGATGCCTATATCATGATCATTGCCTGGATATCGTCATAATTATTTGAAGTTCTATCAATTTCCAACAGTAATTTGTTTACCCACCATATGCTATTTTTCCTGAGAGAAGGCACTAGTGAAATCTACGGCCCCCGGGTCTCTTCTTTACTATATTTGCCTTCGAGCTCTATTTTTATTTGCTTTTATTTTCAGATCTATTAATACAAAAATACCTTGCTGCAATTTTTATTTATTTATTTTATATCACGTTCCTGCGAGATCTATTTATCCAAACTACTACAATTTTACCTATCTCTTTACCCGTGAGGGATTGACAACCCCTCTCTTACGTCGAGTTGCCAGTATTTGTTCTTTGTGTGCAGGTGTTGTTTACATGGTGTTGTGTGGTTCTCCTACTGGTTTGATAACTTGATCTCATCACAAAGGGAAATACCTACCGTTGATGTGTTGCATCATCCCTTCCTCTTTGGGGAAATACCGTCGTAGTTCAAGCCAACATCAAAAGGAATTTATGGCGCCATTACTGGGGAGACATCGTCAACATCTACCAGGTTCAAAATCGCAAATCTCATCTCCTTGGAATTTACATTATTTGCCATTTTCCTCTCGTTTCCATCTCCCCCACTTCACAAAATTTTGCTGTTTTATTCGCCCTCTTTTTCTTTCGCAGTTTCCTCACCAGATCTGTTTTTGTGTGTGATCTTGTTTGCTTTCTTTGCTTGTGTTGCCATGTGCCTTCTATATGCTTGCATCTTCGTTTGCTAAATTCTATTGATATGGATCCCCATCCACTAGCTAATATTTTCAAATGATCCAATTGTGATGAACCGATTGCTAGTGAATTGAGTTCACTAGATTATCTTTATGAAGTTTTGCTTGAGATTTATGAATCTGAAAATTGTGATGTAGTGTTAAATGAAGGAATTTATATAGTGATTCATGATAGCTTCCTTGAATGAAAATCATGATTGCAATGATGATATTATAAATTCTATTAATGTCAATTGTGTTAGTGATATGCAAAACCCCGAGCTTGGGGATGTTTGTTATGTTATGTCCACTACTTATTGTAATGATCATGATTGGGGTGATAATGATTCTTATGATCTTGGAAATTTATTTGAGCCTCATGATGAATATGTTATTGATAATAAATTTTGCAATAGTATTGAAAGTGGGTTTGGAAGAGTGTCAAATTTAGGTAAAAATAATTCCACATATTTGGAGAGTGTTCAATCTTATGAAATTTTTGATAAAAGTGGGCTTGGAGTGGTCATGAATTTATTTGATGATAATCCCACTATTTTGGAAGAGTGTCAACTTTGCATGCATGTGGATGATGAAGAGAATATTTTATGTGATGGTTATATTGTTGAATTTGATTAGGATCCTACATGTAACTATTATGAGAGAGGAAAATATGGTTGTAGAAAATTTCATGTTACTAAATTACCTCTCATTATGTTGAGATTGTCAATGTTTTATTCCTCTCCTTTGCATATGCTAGATATTTCTTGCCTTAATAATATGTTTTCTTATAAAATTCCTATGCATAGGAAGTATGTTAGACTTAAGTGTGTTTGACACATGTTTTATGATGCTCTCTTTGTGCTTCAATTCTTACCTTTCATGTGAGCATTAATAAAATTTCAAGCCTATCTTAATGGCTATAAAGAAAGAGCTTGTTGGGAGGCAACCCAATGAATAGAATTTATTTTTGTCTTTTTTATGTTATTAAGTGTTTGCACAATTATGCCTCTGTTATGATTGTGTTTTTTGTGTTTTAGTTAGTTTTTGTGCCAAGCGAAGCCTTTGGGATCATGTTGGGTGATAAATGATTTGATCTTGTTGAAAAAACAAAAACTTTTTCGCTCAGAAAAATAATTTTCATAAGTCATAGAAACGTGATTTTGCTCTGAATTTCTTACACAATATTTATATACAAATTTCCCAGGTTGTCCTAATTTTTCAGAATTTTTGAAGTTACAAAAGTAAACGAAGTTCCCTGATTACTACAGACTGTTCTGTTTTGACAGATTCTATTTTCGTTGTGTTATGTGCTTGTATTGATGATTCTATGGTTTGCTTTGAAGAGTTTTTGCCATGGAAAAGTTAAAATACAGTAGATATAATACAATAAAAAAATATGAATGGGTTTTCAACAGTACTTCAAGTAGTGATTTGCTTTCTTATACTAACGGATCTCACAAAGGTTTTGTTGAGTTTTTTGTGATTGAAGATTTCATGTTTTGGGTGAGATCGCGATGGATGAAGGAATAAGGATTAGCAAAAGGCTAAGCTTGGGGATGCCCGAGGCACCCCAAGATAATATTCAAGAAGTATCAAGCAACTAAGCTTGGGGATGCCCCCCCCCCCGAGTGGCATCCCCTCTTTCTTCTAACAACCATCGGTATTTTACTTGAAACTATATTTTTATTCATCACATATTATGAGTTTTGCTTGGAGCGTCTTGTATGATATGAGTATTTGCTTTTTTTGCTTTGTGTTTTAAGTCATCTATCCCAGCTGCACACACCTAGTTGAGGGAGTCAAAATTATGCTATGACTTGTTAGAATTGCTCTCTATGCTTCACTTAAATCTTTATGAGCTAAGGAATTGTTTTAGTGCTTCACTTATATCTTTTTGAGTACGGTGTGCTTTACTATTTGTGAAGAAATGCTCTCATGTTCTTCACTTAGATTTGTTTGAACTATCAAAAGCAACATATGAAATTAGTCCCAAAGTGATAGATATTCAAAGGGGATATAATAGAAACTTTCATGAAGATCATTGGAAAAAATAAGTTTGATTCCCAGTAATAGTTTTTGCGATATGATGTTAGTGATATGTGAGTCATGTTGATGACTAATCATGCTTTAGTAAGAATATTGGTGTTAAGGTTTGTGATTCCCTATGCAATTATGAGAGTCAATAGTTATGCAATGAAATTACATCCTACTTGTGGTGAAATATTCGGTGTTAGTTATGCTTAATGCTCGCTTATGAGATTTTTCGTTTCTTGGTTGGATGCTTCCCAATCTTTTCCTAGCCTGCATTTGCACTATGTATGATCACTACTTGTGCATCCAAAATCCTTTACACTAGTTTTTGCCACATGAGTCCACTATACCTACCTATATGTGCTATTCTTTTGCCGTTCTAAGCAAATTTGTATGTACCATCTCTAATTTTCAAGATAAATTTCTCTTGTGTGCTCGTACCGCTCATGAAACGGTAGTGGGTGGCTGATATATTTCCATGCTAGATGTGTTATCCTCAAGATGAGTGCTTATTGACTTGTCATTGCATTAGAGTATGGCAAAGGTATTAGGGATGCCCAGTCCCGAAATGAAAAATGAATTTACTTTATGCTGTCAAATAATAAATTACTTGGAAACTGTTGGTATGGAAGTCACATGTGGATACGGTTAGCTATGGAAAGTGAAAGTATGGTGGAAAAAGGAATAAACTTCATTTTCGGTTTGGGAACCGCCTATGATATATCTAGCTTGGAAAGTATTTGGAACTACTTGATCTTTTTCGTTGACAGGAAAGGCATGCCACCCAAAATGTTTTATCTCTTTTTTTCGCTTTGAGCTCTGGCGCCTCTACAAATCCCCACTTCCCTCTGTGAAGGGCCTTTCAATTTACTTTATGCAATTTTATTTTTATTTGAGTCTCCATCTTCTCTTATAAAACACCAACTAAGGGGCACTATGATTGTACTTTAGCACTGGATGTAGCTAATATGTGAGTGTGTTTCATGAATGGAACAATGATTGAGCATAATGGGCTAGGGATAACTTGCTTTAGTGTTGATATTTTCAAAGACATGGTTGCTTGTAGATATGCTTGAGTATTAAAGTCCTCATGTCAAAACTAGACTATTGCTTTGAATCATATAAAATTCCAAATGTCCATGCTACAAAGAAAAGAACATGTGATGAACATGTTAGGCAGCATTCTACATAAAAAATTCTATTTTTATCATTTACCTAATCGAGGACGAGCAGGAATTAAGCTTGGGGATGCTGATACGTCTCCAATGTATCTATAATTTTTGATTGTTCCATGTTGTTATATTATCATTCTTGGAAGTTTTACAATCATTTTATGGCAACTTTATATCATTTTTTTGGACTAACCTATTGACATAGTGCCAAGTGCCAGTTGCTGTTTTCTGCTTGTTTTTTACATCACAGGAAATCAATATCAAATGGGCAGCGAAACTTTTTGTGGATTTTTTCTGGACCAGAAGACACCTGTTGGGCCAAGAAAGTGCCTTTGGGGAGCTTTGAGGGGAGCACAACCCACCAGGGCGCGCCTAGGGCCCAGGCCCGCCAAGGTAGGTTATGCCCACCTCGATGGCCTCCCGCACCGCCTCTTTGCTGTGTAAATACCATAATATTTGAGAAACCGTAGGGGAGTCGACGAAAATCAATTCCAAAAGCCGCAAGTTCCAGCACCACCAGATCCAATCTAGACACCTTCACTGAGGGGTTCGTCATCCTCATTGGTGCCTCTCCGATGATGCGTGAGTTGTTCATTGACCTACGGGTTCGTAGTTAGTAGCTAGATGCCTTCCTCTCTCTCTCTCTTTTGATTCTCAATACAATGGTCTCTTGGATATCTATTTGATGTAACTATTTTTGCGGTGTGTTTGTTGGGATGCAATGAACTTTGAGTTTATGATCAGATATGTGTTTTTATCCATGAAAGTAATTTGAGTCTTTCGATCTCTTATATGCATGATTACTTATAGCCTTGTATTTCTTCTACGAATCTTTTGTTTAGTTAGGAAAACTAGATCGATTTTTCTTGCCATGGGAAGAGATCCTTTGTGATGGTTCAATCTTACGGTGCTTGATCCCAGTGATAGAAGGGGAACCGACACGTATGTATCGTTGCTATTAAGGATAACAAGATGGGGTCAATTTCTACATAAATAGATCTTGTCTACATCATGTCATCATTCTTATTGCATTACTCCATTTCTCCATGAACTTAATACACTAGATGCATGTTGGATAGCGGTCAATGTGTGGAGTAATAGTAGTAGATGCAGGCAGGAGTCGGTCTACTAATCTTGGACGTGATGCCTATATAATGATCATTGCTTGGATATCGTCATAATTATTTGAAGTTCTATCAATTTCCCAACAGTAATTTGTTTTACCCACCATATGCTATTTTTCCTGAGAGAAGCCACTAGTGAAATCTACGGCCCCCGGGTCTCTTCTTTATTATATTTGCCTTCGAGATCTATTTTTATTTGCTTTTATTTTTAGATGTATTAATCCAAAAATCCAAAAATACATTTTCTGCAATTTTTATTTAATTATTTTACCTCGCATTCCCGCGAGATCTATTTATCCAAACTAATACAATTTTACCTATCTTTTTACCCATGAGGGATTGACAACCCCTCTCTTACGTCGGGTTTCAAGTATTTGTTCTTCGTGTGCAGGTGCTGTTTACGTGGTGTTGCATGGTTCTCCTACTGGTTCGATAACATTGTATCATCATAGAGGGAAATACCTACCGTTGTTGTGCTGCATCATCCCTTCCTCTTTGAGGAAATACTGATGTAGTTCAAGCCAACATCACAAGGAATTTCTAGCGCCGTTTCGGGGAGACATCATCAACATCTATCAGGTTCCTAATAACAAATCTCATCTCTTGGCATTTTACATTATTTGCCATTTGCCTCTCGTTTTCATCTCCCCCACTTCACAAAAAATTGCCATTTTATTAACCCACTTTTTCGTTCGCCGTTTTCTCCCCAGATCTGTTTTTGTGTGCGATCTTGTTTGCTATCTTTGCTTGTGTTATCATGTGCCTTCTATATGCTTGCATCTTAGCTTGCTAAAATCTATTGATATGGATCCTCATCCACTAGCTAATCTTTTCAAAAGATCCACTAATGATGAACCAATTGCTAGTGAATTGAGTTCACTAGATTGTTTTTATGAAATTTTGCTTGAGATTTATGAATCTGAAAATTGTGATGAAGTGTTAAACGAAGGAATTTATATAGTGATTCATGATAGCTCCTTGAATGAAAAGCACGATTGCAATGAAGTTATTATAAATTCTATTAATGTCAATTGTGTTAGTGATATGCAAAACCCCAAGCTTGGGGATGCTTGTTATGTTATGTCCACTACTTATTGCAATGATCATGATTGGGGTGATAATGATTCTTATGATCTTGGAAATTTATTTGAGCCTCATGATGAATATGTTATTAATAATAAATTTTGCAATAGTATTGAAAGTGGGTTTGGAAGAGTGTCAAATTTAGGTAAAAATAATTCCACATATTTGGAGAGTGTTCAATCTTATGAAATTTTTGATAAAAGTGGGCTTGGAGTGGTCATGAATTTATTTGATGATAATCCCACTATTTTGGAAGAGTGTCAACTTTGCATGCATGTGGATGATGAAGAGAATATTTTATGTGATGGTTATATTGTTGAATTTGATTACGATCCTACATGTAACTATTATGAGAGGGGAAAAGATGGTTGTAGAAATTTTCATGTTACTAAATTACCTCTCATTATGTTGAGATTGTCAATGTTTTATTCCTCTCCTTTGCATATGCTAGATATTTCTTGTCTTGATAATTTGTTTTCTTATAAAATTCCTATGCATAGGTAGTATGTTAGACTTATGTGTGTTTGACACGTGTTTTATGACGCTCTCTTTATGCTTCAATTCTTATCTTTCATGTGAGTACTAATAAATTTTCAAGCCTATATTAATGGCAATAAAGAAAGAGCTTGTTGGGAGGCAACCCAATGAATAAAATTTATTTTTGTCTTTTTCTTTATGTTCTTGAGTGTTTGCACAATTATGCCTCGGTTATGATTGTGTTTTTTGTGTTTTAGTTAGTGTTTGTGCCAAGCGAAGCCTTTGGGATCATGTTGGGCGATAGTTGATTTGATCTTGTTGAAAAAACAGAAACTTTTGCGCTCAGAAAAAATATTTTCATAAATCACAGAACGTGCTTTTGATCTGAATTTTTTACACAAGATTTATATATAAATTGCCCATGTTTTCCTAATTGTTCAGAATTTTGGGAGTTATAGAAGTATACTAAGTTCCCTGATTACTACAGACTGTTCTGTTTTTGACAGATTCTGTTTCCATTGTGTTATGTGCTTGTTTTGATGTTTCTATGGTTTCCTTTGAAGAGTTTTTGCCATGGAAAAGTTAAAATACAGTAGATATAATACAATGACAAAATATGAATGGGTTTGCAACAGTACTTAAAGTAGTGATTTGCTTTCCTATACTAACGGATCTCAGAAAGGTTTTGTTGAGTTTTGTGTGATTAAAGTTTTCAAGTTTCGGGTGAGATTGCGATGGATGAAGGAATAAGGATTAGCAAAAGGCTAAGCTTGGGGATGCCCGAGGCACCCCAAGATAATATTCAAGAAGTATCAAGCAACTAAGCTTGGGTATGCCCCCGAGTGGCATCCCCTCTTTCTTCTAACAACCATCGGTATTTTACTTGAAACTATATTTTTATTCGTCACATATTATGAGTTTTGCCTTGAGCGTCTTGTATGATATGAGTCTTTGCTTGTTTTGCTATGTGTTTTAAGTCATCTATCCTTGCTGGGCACACCTAGTTGAGGGAGTCAAAAATATGCTATGACTTATTAGAATTGCTCTCTATGCTTCACATAAATCTTTATGAGCTATGGAATTGCTCTAGTGCTTCACTTATATCTTTTTGAGCACGGTGTGCTTTACTATTTTTGAAGAAATGCTCTCATGTTCTTCACTTAGATTTGTTTGAGCTATCAAAAGCAACATATGAAATTAGTCCCAAAGTGATAGATATTCAAAGGGGATATAATAAAAACTGTCATGAAGCTCATTGGACAAAATAAACTTGATTCCTTGTAATAGTTTTGCGATATGATGATAGTGATATGTGAGTCATGTTGATGAGTAATTATGATTTAGTAAGAATATTGGTGTTTAGGTTTGTGATTTCCCATGCAAGCACGAAAGTCAATAGTTATGCAATGAAATTACATCCTACTTGTGGTGCAATATTCGGTGTAAATTATGCCGCTTATGAGATTTTTCGTTTCTTGGTTGGACGCTGATAGAGGCGGGGGTGTCCCGATCTTTCGATGAGATGATAACTATCGATTTGGTGAAGATGACTTTGACGATCCGACTACAAACGTGCACGACGTTGCGCCTTAGCAATCGCTAAACCAACTCTGAGAGGTTATTGACCACGCCGGAGCACAATCAACCTGACCACGAAGGTCTATTCCTGCAAGCAATCGAAGAACAAGCAAGAATATGATAAAAGCAATCTGAATATTGCGAGTATATATGAAGTATTGATAAAGGTGGGGATCCGTAAACGGTCTTGGTCTGGTCGTTGGACACAAACGAAGTACACGAAGTTGCAATGGCTAACTTTTAACTAAACAAATCTCACGGAAAAGCTACTAGATGGATCTACTTATATAGGAGCAAGGGGTGGCGGCCAAGGAGGTGGGAGGACGTCCCAAGGCAGCCTAAAACTAAATCTAGGTCGTACAAGGCCAATGGGCCCAAGTGGTGGTGATGTAACACCTTTGGACTTGTAGTTTGACTCGGATTCTGCTGCAGCATCAGATTGTTTCGTCCACAACTCAACGCTCCGGACGAATTTGAAGGTGATTCCAATTGGGTTGGAAAGTGCACGAAATCTAGTTTCCAACAAAAAAAGAATCACCCAATTCGGAGTCCGTATGAAAAACTTGTGTGCGTTTTGAGTCAGGTATGTCTGGGCAGTCCGAATCTGAATCCAGAACATGAGAGACTTGGACTCTATCTTCTCTTGGGCCAAAAGTGACGTGAGAGAACTTTTTGGACAGCAAATAAACATCTCTTTCTTCCTTATCTTCATGTGTGGATTGTACAAATGTCCCATACACCTGCAATTAGACAAAACACAAAAGTGTGTGAAGTATTTTTGTTCTGGATAACATAAATAGATTATTGAATAGTTTGCACTAGAAATCACCTGACAAATATGCATATATGCAATATTTTTGGTCATATCCAAGGTAGTCATGTCCTCATCATCCTCCCCTTCTTGAAAATAAAGCCGTCCTCGGCGTTGCTTAATCTGAAATGTGGCTAACAAAAGAGACAAGGTGTACATGTTGTATATGTATATGTCATCCATTTTTACTTCCCTTGATTTTTGCATATATGACACATGAATAGATGAGTAACTTGCATAGTTCATAAAATCTAAAGCCAAAAAATTAGCACAAGAAGTAGAAGGCATGAAAATATTGCAACTCAGTTTGCACATATAAGTGAAGCTCTTATTCATTTCAAAAGATTGACAATGTTCATCATTAAACCATCCCAACATTGGTGAATAAACCTTACTTGCATCAAATTTACATGCTACAACATGCTTAAATAAGCAAACATGCAATAAGTCATTCAACACAGAATCATCACCAAGATTAGAGGTCATATCAAAATGATTAAACATTGGTTCTTTTGCATCAATAGTTAATTCAATGGGTGCACTCAAAATTGTTGGTATTTCAGTTGTTTGATCACATGGCAAAGTCAAATTATCAACGTAGTCCTCTAAAATAGGTGGTGTGATCAAAGTAGTGGGTAGCTCATCAGATGGTGCATTCAAATTGACAAGGCATTCATCATTCTCTTGTAGAGATGGAAGATCAGTACCTTTGTCATTACCTCTTATGATCAACTCAGATGATGTAGCCACTCTCGGGGGCGATGTGTCACATGGTGGAGGTGATGTAGTCCTGACAACAACGGATGTGGTTGTCATAGTATGCCTAGTAGTTGAAGGAACAATCATATCAACTCTTGGAATGTGCACCGTGCGCTTGTTCTCCTCGTGGCCAACACGTTGTTTTATTTCCTGTTCAGCTTTGCAAGCAAGATGAAACAAATGGTCCATAGGATAACACTCTTCATGAATTAGTATCTCTTGAATATCACGGTTTAATCCTCCCCAAAATCTATCCATAAAATCATCTTCACTTTCTTCTAAAGAGGAATGCAACAAGGTAGTTTGTAAATCATCATAATATTTTGTTACAGTTTCACTACCTTGTTTTAAGTGTTGCAACTTCTTAATCATGTCACGAGTATAATAAGCAGGGACGAAAGTATGTCGCATGGCAAGTTTCAAATCATCCCAAGTAGTAGGTATATAATCAGGGTGTAACCGACAATATTCACTCCACCAAACCAAAGCATAATCAGTGAAAGAACCAACCGCAACCTTAACCTTTTTATGTTCATCGAAATTATGGGAAGCAAATATATTTTTTATGTCGAACTCCCATTCAATATATAAAGCAGGTTTAAAATGGCCATTAAATGGTGGTATAGATACATTAAACTGATCATGTGCATTTGGATGTTTGTGCACCTCTCGTGACGGTTGTGGTATTTGCAAAGGTGGTGGCACGTCTCCCGCGATCGACAAAGCCCATGACTTGACTCTGGATCCTGTCATGATTAGTAGAACAAGAAACAAAACCCAAAAATAATGTTCCTATAACTACTAGGATGTGGTGGTAAAACGCTTACAGTAAAGCAAATATCAATGTCTTACAAGTTCTTACCATGCAGCAGGCGGTGATCGGCAACCAGCGGTGTCAAGTAACTCCGAATATTGAGTAAAGCGATTGCCAGGGGAGCGTACGTATACACGGTGTAGAAATATGTGGAGCTGGGTTGGCTATATATGGTAGCAAAAGATTAGCAATAATCAATTCAAAGATGCAATGTTGAATAAACGCTCAACGACGGTACTGTGCTGGTCCTAGGCTAGACCGGACTAGAGACGCGAGCCTAGAACACTAATGAGGTCACGGCGTAGCACAACTAGCATCAATGAAGGATACTAAGTAGCTCTTGACAGCAAGATATAAGTGAAGATCACAACGGCAGTGAAGATAATGATGAAAAACAACTGCCAAGCAGGATATACAACAACTTTGTCTCCAACTTTCCTCTGAAAAAGTTTGTGCCGATTTTTTTGATTTTTTTTCTCCTTTTTTTTCTCTGACTTTTTTTTTCTCTTTGTTTTTTCTCTCGTTTTTTTTCTCTCTTTTTTTTCTCCCTCTTTTCAAAACAAACTAGATAAGATGCAGATTGGATCAAGTGAAGATGTGAACGATCTCAACTATTATTATGACAATGAATGGTGGGTAGCACGTGGTGGAAATTGATGGATGGGTGGTGGACAGCGGAAGAGATAATGATGCAGCCGTGGCGTGACTAATGTGAATAGAACTCGAAACTCTAAACGAACTAGACACTAAGACCAGCAACTCGACACGACGATGCAACCGATAATTCAACTATGCAAGCAATGAAAAGAAAATTGCAAAGGCTCAGACTGGCTTGGACCAAGGATGAATAGATCTAACTCTTTTTTGTGGCTTTTTCTTGGACAATAGGTAAGAAAATAAATCTAATCTAGGAAAACTGGAAATTCTCACCGAGCAACCTGAAAACTGATACCACTTGATAGAGGCGGGGGTGTCCCGATCTTTCGATGAGATGATAACTATCGATTTGGTGAAGATGACTTTGACGATCCGACTACAAACGTGCACGACGTTGCGCCTTAGCAATCGCTAAACCAACTCTGAGAGGTTATTGACCACGCCGGAGCACAATCAACCTGACCACGAAGGTCTATTCCTGCAAGCAATCGAAGAACAAGCAAGAATATGATAAAAGCAATCTGAATATTGCGAGTATATATGAAGTATTGATAAAGGTGGGGATCCGTAAGCGGTCTTGGTCTGGTCGTTGGACACAAACGAAGTACACGAAGTTGCAATGGCTAACTTTTAACTAAACAAATCCCACGGAAAAGCTACTAGATGGATCTACTTATATAGGAGCAAGGGGTGGCGGCCAAGGAGGTGGGAGGACGTCCCAAGGCAGCCTAAAACTAAATCTAGGTCGTACAAGGCCAATGGGCCCAAGTGGAGGTGATGTAACACCTTTGGACTTGTAGTTTGACTCGGATTCTGCTGCAGCATCAGATTGTTTCGTCCACAACTCAACGCTCCGGACGAATTTGAAGGTGATTCCAATTGGGTTGGAAAGTGCACGAAATCTAGTTTCCAACAAAAAAAGAATCACCCAATTCGGAGTCCGTATGAAAAACTTGTGTGCGTTTTGAGTCAGGTATGTCTGTGCAGTCCGAATCTGAATCCAGAACGTGAGAGACTTGGACTCTATCTTCTCTTGGGCCAAAAGTGACGTGAGAGAACTTTTTGGACAGCAAATAAACATCTCTTTCTTCCTTATCTTCATATGTGGATTGTACAAATGTCCCATACACCTGCAATTAGACAAAACACAAAAGTGTGTGAAGTATTTTTGTTCTGGATAACATAAATAGATTATTGAATAGTTTGCACTAGAAATCACCTGACAAATATGCATATATGCAATATTTTTGGTCATATCCAAGGTAGTCATGTCCTCATCAGACGCTTCCCAATCTTTTGCTAGCCTGCATTTGCACTAAGTGTGATCACTACTTGTGCATCCAAAATCCTTTAAACCAGTTTTTGCCACATGAGTCCACTGTACCTACCTATATGCGGTATTCTTTTATCGTTCTAAGCAAATTTGTATGTGCCATCTCTAATTTTCAAGACAAATTTCTCTTTTGTGTGCTCGTACCCCTCATGAAACGGTAGGGGGTGGCTAATATATTTCCATGCTAGATGTGTTATTCTCAAGATGAGTGTTTATTGACTTGTCATTGCACTAGAGTATGGCAAAGGTATTAGGGATGCCTAGTCCCGAAATGAAAAATGAATTTACTTTATGCTGTCAAATAATAAATTACTTGGAAAGTGTTGGTATGGAAGTCACATGTGGATACGGTTAGCTATGGAAAGTGAAAGTGTGGTGGAAAAAGGAATAAACTTCATTTTCGGTTTGGGAACCGCCTATGATATATCTAGCTTGGAAAGTATTGGGAACTACTCGATCTTTTTCGTTGACAGGAAAGGCATGCCACCCAAAATGTTTTATCTCTTTTTTTCGCTTTGAGCTCTGGCACCTCTACAAATCCCCACTTTCCTCTGTGAAGGGCCTTTCTATTTACTTTATGTAATTTTATTTTTATTTGAGTCTCCGTATTCTCTTATAAAGCACCAACTAAGGGGCACTACAATCGTACTTGAGCATTGGGTGTAGCTAATATGCGAGTGTGTTTCATGAATGGATCAATGATTGAGCATAATGCGCTAGGGATAACTGGCTTTAGTGTTAATATTTTGAAAGACATGGTTGCATGTTGATATGCTTGAGTATTAAAGTCCTCATGTCAAAACTAGACTATTTCTTTGACTCATATAAAAGTCCAAATGTCCATGCTACAAAGAAAAGAATATGTGATGAACATGTTAGGCAGCATTCCACATCAAAAAATCTATTTCTTATCATTTACCTAATCGAGGACGAGCAGGAATTAAGCTTGGGGATGTTGATACGTCTCCAACGTATCTATAATTTTTTATTCTTCCATGTTTTTATATTATCATTATTGGATGTTTTACAATCATTTTATAGCAACTTTATAACATTTTTTGGGACTAACCTATTAACATAGTGCCAAGTGACAGTTGCTTTTTCTGCTTGTTTTTTACATCGCAGGAAATCAATATCAAACAGAGTCCAAACGCATCGAAACTTTTTGTGGATTTTTTCTGGACCAGAAGACACCTGTTGGGCCAAGAAAGTACCTGAGGGGAGCTCTGAGCGGAGAAAAACCCACTAGGGCGCGCCTAGGGGCCCAGGCGCGCCCAGGTGGGTTATGACCACCTCGGTGGCCTCCAGCATCGCCTCTTTGCTCTATAAATACCCCAATATTCCAGAAACCCTTTGGGAGTCGACGAAAATCAATTCCAGCCACTGCAAGTTCCAGAACCACCAGATCCGATCTAGACACCATAACGGAGGGGTTCATCATCCTCATTGGTGCCTCTCTGATGATGCGTGAGTAGTTCATTGCAGACCTACGGGTCCATAGTTAGTAGCTAGATGGCTTCCTCTCTCTCTCTCTTTTGATTCTCAATACAATGGTCTCTTGGAGAGATCTATTTGATGTAACTCTTTTTACAGTGTATTTGTTGGGATCTGATGAACTTTGAGTTCATGATCAGATCTAAGTTTTTATCCATGGAACTTATTTGAGTCTTTTGATCTCTTATATGCATGATTACTTCTAGCCTCGCATTTCTTCTTCGATTCTTTGGTTTAGTTAGGCCAAATAGATCAATTTTTCTTGCCATGGGAAGAGGTGCTTTGTGATGGGTTCAATCTTACGGTGCTTGATCCCAGTGACAGAAGGGGAACCAACATGTATGTATCGTTGCTATTAAGGATAACAAGATGGGGTCTATTTCTACATAAATAGATCTTGTCTACATCATGTCATCCTTCCTATTGCATTACTCCGTTTCTACTAATCTTGGACATGATGCCTATATAATGATCATTGCTTGGATATCGTCATAGTTATTTGAAGTTCTATCAATTGCCCAACAGTAATTTGTTTACCCACCTTATGCTATTTTTCTTGAGAGAAGCCACTAGTGAAATCTATGGCCCCGGGGTCTCTTCTTTATTATATTTGCCTTCGAGATCTATTTTTATTTGCTTTTATTTTGAGATCTATTACAAAAATACAAAAATACCCTACTGCATTATTTATTTATTTATTTTATATCGCGTTCCCGCGAGATCTGTTTATCCAAACTACTACAATTTTACCTATCTTTTTACCCGTGAGTGATTGACAACCCCTCTCTTACATCGGGTTGCAAGTATTTGTTCTTCGTGTGCAGGTGTTGTTTGCGTGGTCTTGCGTGGTTCTCCTACTGGTTTGATAACCTTGGTCACATCACAAAGGGAAATACCTACCATTGATGTGCTGCATTATCCCTTCATGTTTGGGGAAATAACAACGTAGTTCAAGCCAACATCGTTCATCATATAACAGTCATAACCTAGGGCAACACAGAACTAGCTCCAGTTCATAAATATAATGTACGCATGTATTCCTTAAATAGTCATACGTGCTTATGGAAAAGAACTTGCATGACATCTTTTGTCCTACCCTCCTGGGGCAGCGGGGTCCATAAGGAAACTAAGGGATATTAAGGCCTCCTTGTAATAGAGAACCGGAACAAAGCATTAACACATGGTGAATACATGAACTCCTCAAACTACGGTCATCACCAGAAAGTATCCCAATCGTTGTCACCTTGGGGTTTACGGATCATAACACGTAATAGGTGAATATGACTTGCAAGGTCGGATAACGAACATAGATATAATGGTGATAACATAAACGGTTCAGATCTGAAATCATGGCACTTGGGCCCTAGTGACAAGCATTAAGCATAGCAAAGTCATATCAAATCAATCTCAAAACATAGTGGATACTAGGTGATGAGGACATCAATACCATTGTTACACCCACAACCCCTACTGCTACATATACGGGACCAATTACTAGAGCTCGCGCACGCCAATTAAATTATCAGGTACTTTCGTTTCTTCATAATGATTCTAATGTTCATGACAATATGATGCTGCCTAAATTGGATACATTTGTTTTGCTTACAAATGAAGGGCCTAGCTTGGAGAAGGATGAACATTGGAGCAAGAACAAGCATGGAGATGATGCCATGCGCAAGGGGAACAAGAACGGAGTTACAAGTGATGATTTCAGGACTTTGAAGCCACCATAATGGGTGCATGAAGCCTTGGACGAAATATACAAGATGCCACTTCATAAATTTCGTCCCGAGGCTATTATAGGTGCTGCGTCACCTTTTTATTGGGCCAGGCCCATGTAATTTCGAAATACATAACTATAGGCTATTTTTAGAGTCCGTATGTGTGGGGAAACAAGAGATAGGGTTGATTTCGGACCCCTCCACCAAGGGCCACGAAATTCCCCCTCTCTTCCTCCATATATACAGCCCTTAGGGCACCGTTTAGACTTTGGGTTTTGTTTAGATTAAAAGTTCGCCATAGCTGCAACTTCGCGTACTTCGTTTGTGTTCAACGACCAGACAAAGGCGTCACAGAACCCCACCTTGATCAATAAAGCTTTCATCTTATATTCGCAATATCCAGATTGCAATCTCAGTTTCTTGCTTGTTCTTCGTTTGCTCGCAGGAAACAGACCCTCGTGGTCAGGTTGATCGTGCTCCGGCGTGGTCAATAACCTCTCAGAGTTGGTTTAGCGATTGCTAAGGCGCGACGTCCTCGCACGTTCGTAGTCGGATCGTCAAAGTCGACTTCCACCAAAGCGAAATCCACCATCTCATCGAAAGATGGGACACCCTCGCCTCTATCACTAGGGATCAAGCCCTAACAACACTAACTCGATTACATGATGAATCTTATAAAACTCCTCACAGACCAGCGAGCCTACGAAGAAATTACTCACTCCCGGTGGTGAACATCATGAAATTGGTAATGGAGGATGATTAGTGATGACAAAGACCGAAGATCACCCTCTTCGGAGCCCCGAACGGGCTCCAGATATGGCCTCCCGATGAGAAACAGGAGGTGGCGGCGGCTCCATATCATAAAACACGGTGAAATTTCCTCTCCTATTTTTTCTGAAAAAATAGGATTTTATAGCATCGGAATTAGGGTCTGCGAAGCCACGTGAGCCCCACTACCCCCCAGGGCGCGCAAGAGGATGGTGGCGTGCCTGGTGCCTTGTGGGCAGCTCGGGCCCCCTCCAGTGGGTCTTGGTTCCAAAAATTATTATATATTCCAAAATAATTCTCCAAAAAGTTTCGTCCAAATCCGAGAACTTATATTTTTGCACAAAAACAACACCATGGTAGTTCTGCTGAAAACAACGTTAGTCTGAGTTAGTTTCATTCAAATCATGCAATCTAGAGTCCAAAACAAGAGCAAAAGCGTAAGGAAAAGTTGATACGATGGAGATGTATCAGTGATCAACCTGATAACCTTTAAAATTTCCTGCGATATTAGTCACTACCAGTCGATAAGCCGCCATGAGGGGGTCCTTGGAATCCCACTTGCCAGAAACTTGTTCAGCCACCAGATCAGAGTCGCCCAGGCACCTGACCCGGCTAAGATTCATTTCCTTAGCAATATGGAGACCATGCATGAGGGCTTCATACTCGGCTACATTGTTAGTACAAGGAAACATAATCCTCAGAACATAAGAAACCTTGTCACCTCGAGGAGAAGATAAGATGACTCCAGCCCATGAGCCCTCCAATAGTTTGAAACCGTCGAAGTGAATAGTCCAATATGTGTTGTCCGGCTTCTCCTCGGGAACTTGAAATTTAGTCCAGTCATTGATGAAATCCACCAAGGCTTGAGACTTGATATCTGTCCCAAGAACATACTTTAAATGATGTGGCCCAAGCTCAATTGTGCTTAGCAACCCGACCTATGGCCTCCCTATTTTGGATGATGTCTCCCAATGGGGATGAGAGGACCATAGTGATAGGATGCTCAAGAAAATAATGCTTCAGCTTGCGACTCGCCATGAAGAACCAGAACACCAATTTCTGCCAATGTGGATATCGTTGCTTGGACTCCGTCAAAACTTCACTGATACAATAAACCAGTCTCTAGACTAGATATTCCTTCCCAACCTCTGTCTACATTGATAGAGGCCAAGGTGTCCCGTCTTTCGATGAGATGATGGATTTCGCTTTGGTGGAAGTCGACTTTGATGATCCGACTACGAACGTGCGAGGACGTCGCGCCTTAGCAATCGCTAAACCAACTCCGAGAGGTTATTGACCACGCCGGAGCACGATCAACCTGACCACGAGGGTCTGTTTCCTGCGAGCAAACGAAGAACAAGCAAGAAACTGAGATTGCAATCTGGATATTGCGAATATAAGATGAAAGCTTTATTGATCAAGGTGGGGTTCTGTGTCGCCTTTGTCTGGTCGTTGAACACAAACGAAGTACGCGAAGTTGCAGCTATGGCGAACTTTTAATCTAAACAAAACCCAAAGTCTAAACGGTGCCCTAAGGGCTGTATATATGGAGGAAGAGAGGGGGAATTTCGTGGCCCTTGGTGGAGGGGTCCGAAATCAACCCTATCTCTTGTTTCCCCACACATACGGACTCTAAAAATAGCCTATACTTATGTATTTCGAAATTACATGGGCCTGGCCCAATAAAAAGGTGACGCAACACCTATAATAGCCTCGGGACGAAATTTATGAAGTGGCATCTTGTATATTTCGTCCAAGGCTTCATGCACCCATTATGGTGGCTTCAAAGTCCTGAAATCATCACTTGTAACTCCGTTCTTGTTCCCCTTGCGCATGCCATCATCTCCATGCTTTCTCTTGCTCCAATGTTCATCCTTCTCCAAGCTAGGCCCTTCATTTGTAAGCAAAACAAATGTATCCAATTTAGGCAGCATCATATTCTCATGAACATTAGAATCATTACCAAGAAACGAAAGTACCTGGTAATTTAGTTGGCGTGCGCGAGCTCTAGTAATTGGTCCAGTATGTATAGCAGCAGGGGCTGTGGGTGTAACAATGGTATTGATGTCCTCATCATCCTCCCCTTCTTGAAATGAAGTCGTCCTCGACGGAAGCTCATCTTCCTCACCCAAATAAGGCTTCAAATCTGCAATGTTAAAAGTGGGACTAACCCCAAAATCTGCAGGCAGCTCAAGTTTATATGCATTATCATTTATTTTCTCTAACACCTTAAAGGGACCATCAGCACGTGGCATTAGCTTTGATTTGCGCAAATCAGGAAATCTATCCTTACGCAAATGTAACCAAACAAGATCTCCAGGTGCAAACACAACATGTTTTCTACCCTTATCTCCAGCAAGTTTATATTTAGCATTCATACGCTCAATGTTTTCCTTAGTTAACTCATGCATTTTTAAAATCAATTCAGCATGTTGTTTAGCATCAAAATTAACCTTCTCCGAAGATGGAAGAGGCAACAAATCAATAGGTGCACGAGGTAGGAAACCATACACAACTTAGTAGTAGAATGCAATGAACGATTATAAGCAAATTCAATATGAGGCAAGCATTCCTCCCACATTTTCTTATTATTCTTCAAAACAGCCCTAAGCATAGTAGACAATGTTCTATTGACTACTTCAGTTTGTCCATCAGTTCGGGGGTGACAAGTAGTACTAAAAAGCAGTTTAGTCCCCAACTTAGCCCATAAACATCTCCAAAAGTGGCTAAGAAATTTAGTATCACGATCTGAAACAATAGTATTTGGCACACCATGCAAGCGAATAATTTCACGAAAGAACAAATCAGCAACATTAACAGCATCATCGCTTTTATGACATGGTATAAAGTGTGCCATTTTCGAGAATCTATCCACGACAACAAATATGCTATCCCTCCCCTTCTTTGTTCGAGGTAAACCTAAAACAAAGTCCATAGATATATCCTCCCAAGGAACACTAGGTACAGGCAAAGGCATATATAAACCATGAGGATTGAGTCGTGACTTAGCTTTTTGACATGTAGTGCAGCGAGCAATGAAACGCGCAACATCCCGTCTCATCTTTGGCCAAAAGAAATGTGTAGCAAGTACGTCCTCCATCTTCTTCACGCCAAAGTGTCCCATTAATCCTCCTCCATGCGCCTCCTGCAACAACAAAAGACGAACGGAGCTAGCTGGAATGCATAGCTTGTTAGCACGAAACACAAATCCATCGTTAACGACAAACTTGTTCCACATTCTTCCTTCTTTACAATTCTGCATTACATCTTTAAAATCAGCATCATGCACATATTGATCTTTGATGGTCTCCAAACCAAATATTTTGAAGTCAAGTTGTGAAAGCATAGTATAGCGACGAGACAATGCATCAGCAATAACATTTTCTTTTCCCTTCTTGTGTTTAATGACATAAGGGAAAGTCTCAATAAATTCAACCCATTTAGCATGTCTATGATTCAGTTTAGCTTGACTTTTAATATGTTTCAAAGATTCATGATCAGAATGTATAACAAATTCTTTGGGCCATAAATAATGTTGCCATGTTTCTAAAGTCCGAACAAGAGCATATAATTCTTTATCGTAAGTAGAATAATTCAGACTAGGCCCACTCAATTTTTCAGAAAAGTATGCAACAGGTTTGCCATCTTGTAATAACACACCTCCTAATCCAATTCCACTAGCATCACATTCAATCTCAAAAGTCTTATTAAAATCCGGAAGTTGGAGTAAAGGAGCATGTGTCAACTTAGCTTTCAATACCATGAAGGCTTCTTCCTGTGCGGTACCCCAAACAAAAGGCACATCCTTCTTTGTAAGCTCGTTGAGAGGTGCAGCAATGGTGCTGAAATCTCTCACAAAACGCCTATAGAAACCAGCGAGGCCAAGGAAACTCCTCACTTGTGTGACCGTTTTGGGCTGCGGCCAACTCTCAATAGCTTCAATCTTGGCTTTATCAACTTCAATTCCCTGTGGAGTAACAACATAGCCAAGAAAAGATACTCGGTCGGTGCAAAAGGTGCACTTCCCAAGGTTACCAAACAAACGTGCATCACGTAGAGCATTAAAAACAGCACGTAAATGTTCCAAATGTTCTTCCAAAGATTTGCTATAAATCAGTATATCATCAAAATAGACTACCACAAATCGTCCAATGAAAGCACGTAAAACTTCGTTCATTAATCTCATGAAAGTACTAGGTGCATTAGTTAACCCAAAAGGCATGACTAACCACTCATATAATCCAAACTTAGTTTTAAATGTTGTTTTCCATTCATCCCCCAATTTCATACGAATTTGATGGTATCCACTACGCAAATCAACTTTGGAGAATATTGTAGAGCCACTCAATTCATCAAGCATATCATCTAGCCTAGGAATAGGATGACGATAACGAATAGTAATATTATTAATGCCTCTACAATCAACACACATACGCGATGTACCATCCTTTTTCGGCACTAGAATAATAGGAACAGCACAAGGACTAAGGGATTCGCGTATATAACCTTTGTCGAGAAGCTCTTGTACTTGACGCATAATCTCCTTCGTCTCCTCTGGATTGGTACGGTATGGCGCACGGTTTGGCAGTGAAGCACCGGGAATTAAGTCGATCTGATGCTCAATCCCTCGAATAGGTGGTAATCCCGGTGGCACGTCTTGTGGAAAGACGTCAGCGAACTCCTGCAAAATGTTAGTGATAGCAGGAGGCAAAGAGGAAGGCACGTCCTCGAATGAAAATAATGCCTCTTTGCACACAAAAGCATAGCAAACAGATTTGCTGAAATCTAGCTCATCAATATCAGATTTGGTGGCAAATAAACATGCACTTTTCAATTTAATTTCAGAAGCAACACTAGATGGTTTATTATTAGGCTGCATTTGTTGCTCAAATTCTTTTACTACAATCTGATTTTCACTCTTATTCTTCTCCTGTTTTGCTTTATTAGCTCTATTAATATCATCTTTCAAAATGGAATCAGGAGTCATAGGAAGCAAAGTAATATTTTTATCCTTATGAACAAGAGTATAGTGATTGTTTCTACCATGGTGTACAGAATTTTTATCAAATTGCCATGGTCTACCAAGTAATAAGGAACATGCTTGCATAGGTACCACATCACAATCAACATAATCAGCATATGTAGAGATACTAAAATGCACACGAACAGTACGTGTTACCTTAACCTTGCCGCTGTTGTTGAACCATTGGATGTAGTAAGGATGTGGATGTGGTCTTGTCGTGAGAGAAAGCTTCTCCACCATCTCCATGCTAGCCAAGTTGTTGCAGCTCCCTCCATCTATGATGACGCGCACAGAACGTTCTTTCACAACTCCCTTGGTATGGAACAAATTGTGCCTCTGATTTTGCTCAGCTTGTGTGACCTGCACACTCAAAACACGTTGAGCAACTAAACATTCATACCTGTCAGCGTCTTCAGGAGCCATGTATTGCGTCTCATGATCAGAATCATCTCCACCATGTTCTTCACGTGTAATAAGAGCCAAAGTCTCCTCATCATAGTCACTAGCAGACTCATATCCACCATCCGCGGTAGCAATCATCACACGCGGAGATTTGCATTCTCTCGCATAATGACCTCCTCCCTTACAACGACGACAAATAATATCACTTGTGTGCCCTGTTGATGCCATGGAAGAAGAAGAACTCTGTGCAGGCCCAGCAGGTGCGCTCTTCGCAGATAATGGTGGTTGTGCCTGTTTTCTTGTATCACGACTGGAGGAGGCACGTGATTGAGGTGCTGGTGCAGTTGAAGTAGAAGATGCACGCGGTGTCCATGATGAAGGTCGGCCTGCAGAAAAGTTAGTTCGCGCCAATGCTTGTCGATCCTGCACTTCACGTTCAGCTTTACAAGCAAGATGGAATAAACGAGTGATATTAGTATACTCCTTATAGTCTAGAATGGTCTGAATCTCTCTATTTAATCCACCCAGAAAACGTGCAAGCATAGCTTCATTCTCCTCAACAATACCACATCTAATCATGCCAGCTTGTAATTCCTGATAATATTCTTCTACAGAATTTTTTCCCTGTCTTAAACGCTGCAATTTTTGAAGCAATTCACGTTGATAATATGGTGGAACCCAACGAGTGCGCATAGCAATTTTCAAAGTATCCCAAGTAGCGAGAATATGATATAATCTACAATGTTCAGACCACCATACACATGCAAAACTAGTGAAAGCACAAACAGCAGCAGCAACCCATCTCTCCTCGGGATATTGTAAACATGTAAAACGTTGTTCAGTTTCTAACTCCCAAGTAAGATATATATCAGGAACATATCTACCCTCAAATGGTGGAATATTCAATTTCAGTTTAGGAATATGGACATCATCTCGTACCTGAGGTGGTGGTGCAGGCCTACCATTACGAATATATACCTGAGGTCGACCTGGTGGTGGTGGTGCTGGTGGCTGCACGTAGTGCTGATTTTGATCAACCTCATCCTCATAATCGCCCGCATACTCATCATCCTCCTGGGTACCAGCAGCAGCAGTAGCAGGGGCCAAAGAAGCATCAACAACATGAACAGCAGCACCAGAAGTTTGGCCATCCTCAATAGGAACACGCTTCGCTCGTCCATACTGATTCGAAAGGATGCGTTGTTGTTGTTGTTGTTGGAGAGGTGCGTTAGGTGCAGCGGGTGGTGGTGGTGGAAGACGCGCGAGCAATTCATTAAACTTGTTATCGAGCTTTGTTTCGAACGTCTTCTCCATGGCCTCTTCAAATCTGTTTAGCACATCTTGCACCTGTCCACTCATCATTTGCTGAAATTTATCATGCAATTCCTGATTCTTCATGTTCTCCCAGTCAGTCTCGTCGGCTTGTGATCCTGGCATGGTTAGCAGCAATAGAAACACACAAGAATATGATCCTACAGACTACTAACAAGAGGTGGTGGTGGGTGTCACAAATCCGTCAAGCAAATCTCAAATTCTTACCAGTTCTTACCCAGCAGCAGGCGGTGATCGGCAACCGTTGTAGTCAAAAACTCTCAAAGCTTGGATAGAGCGATTACCAGGGAGAGTCAAACGCACGACGTAGATGTATGTGGAGCTGGGAAGGCTTATAATATGGTAGCAAAAAGGGTCAGCAATAATCAATTCAGAGATGCAAAGTTGAATAAACGCTCAACGACGGTACTGTGCTGGTCCTAGGCTAGACTGTGCTAGAGACGCGAGCCTAGAACACCAACAAAATCACGGCGCGGCACGTAAACAAGGGAGGAGCACACTCTGAATTTTTTTTCTCTTCTTTTTTTTCCTCTTTATTTTTTTTGCTCCGCAACAAATTTTTTTCGAAAAAGTCTACAAATGGTCTAAAAACTGCCTAGCCAGAATTTTCTAGACTTAGTTTTTTTTTTGAAACTGGAACTATTTTTCTTCTGCGGATGGCTCGGAAGTTGGGGAGTCCTCCGCTGTCACGACTCAGAGTATCGCGTGATCTGGAAATCAAAAACAATGCAACAATTACTGGAGTCGGACTCGGACTGGTGTCGGAGATGAATCTGGTGGAACACGGACAGGTGGCGGATATATGTTGCAGGTGAACTCGGATTGGCGTGATGGCGGCGGATATGTGGTGGCGTATATGGATTCGGATTGGCGGTGAATATGTGGTGGTGGTATATGGCAACAGCGACGATGATGATGCGGTGGTGATATATGGCAGCGGCGACGTGACAACATGTGAACAGAACTCGAAACTCTAAAAGACTAGACGCTAAGACCAGCAACTTGACACGACGATGCAACCGCAAATTCAACAAAGCAAATACAGAAAAGATTATGCAAAGGCTCAGATTGGTTCGGATGGGATGAACTAACCCTAATTTTTTTCTTGGCTTTTTCGTGGACTATAGGTATGAAGAACAGACTCGATCTAAACTACGAAAAACTGTAAAATCTCACCGAGCAACCTGGAAATCTGATACCACTTGATAGAGGCCAAGGTGTCCCGTCTTTCGATGAGATGATGGATTTCGCTTTGGTGGAAGTCGACTTTGACGATCCGACTACGAACGTGCGAGGACGTCGTGATGAGGACATCAATACCATTGTTACACCCACAGCCCCTACTGCTACATATACTGGACCAATTACTAGAGCTCGCGCACGCCAATTAAATTATCAGGTACTTTCGTTTCTTGGTAATGATTCTAATGTTCATGAGAATATGATGCTGCCTAAATTGGATACATTTGTTTTGCTTACAAATGAAGGGCCTAGCTTGGAGAAGGATGGACATTGGAGCAAGAGCAAGCATGGAGATGATGCCATGCGCAAGGGGAACCAGAACGGAGTTACAAGTGATGATTTCAGGACTTTGAAGCCACCATAAGAGTGCATGAAGCCTTGGACGAAATATACAAGATGCCACTTCATAAATTTCGTCCAGAGGCTATTATAGGTGCTGCGTCACCTTTTTATTGGGCCAGGCCCATGTAATTTCGAAATACATAAGTATAGGCTATTTTTAGAGTCCGTATGTGTGGGGAAACAAGAGATAGGGTTGATTTCGGACCCCTCCACCAAGGGCCACGAAATTCCCCTCTCTTCCTCCATATATACAGCCCTTAGGGCACCGTTTAGACTTTGGGTTTTGTTTAGATTAAAAGTTCGCCATAGCTGCAACTTCGCGTACTTCGTTTGTGTTCAACGACCAGACAAAGGCGTCACAGAACCCCACCTTGATCAATAAAGCTTTCATCTTATATTCGCAATATCCAGATTGCAATCTTAGTTTCTTGCTTGTTCTTCGTTTGCTCGCAGGAAACAGACCCTCGTGGTCAGGTTGATCGTGCTCCGGCGTGGTCAATAACCTCTCGGAGTTGGTTTAGCGATTGCTAAGGCGCGACGTCCTCGCACGTTCGTAGTCGGATCGTCAAAGTCGACTTCCACCAAAGCGAAATCCACCATCTCATCGAAAGACGGGACACCTTTGCCTATATCAAGTGGTATCAGATTTCCAGGTTGCTCGGTGAGATTTTCCAGTTTTTCGTAGTTTAGATCGAGTCTGTTCTTCATACCTATAGTCCACGAAAAAGCCACAAAAAAAAATTAGGGTTAGTTCATCATATCCGAACCAATCTGAGCCTTTGCATAATCTTTTTAGGGTTTTGCTTTGTTGAATTTGCGGTTGCATCGTCGGTCTAGTTGCTGGTCTTAGAGTCTAGTCTTTTAGAGTTTCGAGTTCTGGTCATAAGTTGTCACGCCGCCGCTGCACCATCATCATCGCCCCTGCCATCTACCACCACCACTCCGTATCCGTATCCATATACCACCACCAATCCGTGTCCATATACCACCACCGATCCATATCCATATACTACCACCGCTACCACCACCGCTGCCATATACCACCACCATATATCCACCACCAATCCGAGTTCCTTGCTTATTAGGTTTGTTTTCGGGATCCATCTAGTTTCCGATTCGTGTTTCCTTGCCGGAGTAGGTTTCGGAAAAAAAAAAAAAAAAAAAAAATTTCGAAAACGCATTTTTCGAAAAATTTTCTGGCTATCCTATTTTTAGGTGTTTCTGAGTGTTTTGAGACAGGTGCCATTATAGGAAGTTTTTTTTGACCCGTTTCCAGTTTTTGGGTCCGGGCAGTCGAAAAAACGAAAAAAAAAAAATTGGTCGAAAAAATTTTGTGCCCATCCTGTCAGTTTGACCTAGGAAGAGTTTTGAGACACTCGCCATTATAGTGATTTTTCGCAAAAAAAAAAAAAAAAAAAGAGCAGCGCAAAAAAAAAAGAGCGCAAAAAAAAAAAAAAAAAAAAAAAACAAAGAGCGAAAAAAAAAATCCAGAGTGTGCTTTTCCCTTGTTTACGTGCAGCGCCGTGATTTTGTTAGTGTTCTAGGCTCGCGTCTCTAGCACGGTCTAGCCTAGGACCAGCACAGTACCGTCGTTGAGCGTTTATTCAACTTTGCATCTCTGAATTGATTATTGCTGATCCTTTTTGCTACCATATTATAAGCCTTCCCAGCTCCACATACATCTACGTCGTGCGTTTGACTCTCCCTGGTACTCGCTCTATCCAAGCTTTGAGAGTTTTTGACTACAACGGTTGCCGATCACCGCCTGCTGCTGGGTAAGAACTGGTAAGAATTTGAGTTTTGCTTGACGGATTTGTGACACCTACCACCACCACTTGTTCGTAGTCTGTAGGATCATATTCTTGTGTGTTTCTATTGCTGCTAACCATGCTAGGATCACAAGACGTGACTGACTGGGAGAATTTATCGAACAAGGAGCTTCATGATAAGTTTCAGCAAATGATGAGTGGACAGGTGCACGATGTGCTAAACAGATTTGAAGAGGCCATGGAGAAGATAGATGGCATGGAGAAGACGTTCGAAACAAAGCTTGATAACAAATTTAATGAATTGCTCGCGCGTCTTCCACCACCACCACCCGCTGCACCTAACGCACCTCTCCAACAACAACAACAACAACAACAATGCATCCTTTCGAATCAGTATGGACGAGCGAGGCGTGTTCCTATTGAGGATGGCCAAACTTCTGGTGCTGCTGTTCATGTTGTTGATGCTTCTTTGGCCCCTGCTACTGCTGCTGCTGGTACCCAGGAGGATGATGAGGATGTGGGCGATTATGAGGATGAGGTTGATCAAAATCAGCACTACGTGCAGCCACCAGCACCACCACCACCAGGTCGACCTCAGGTATATATTCGTAATGGTAGGCCTGCACCACCACCTCAGGTACGAGATGATGTCCATATTCCTAAACTGAAATTGAATATTCCACCATTTGAGGGTAGATATGTTCCTGATATATATCTTACTTGGGAGTTAGAAACTGAACAACGTTTTACATGTTTACAATATCCCGAGGAGAGACGGGTTGCTGCTGCTGTTTGTGCTTTCACTAGTTTTGCATGTGTATGGTGGTCTGAACATTGTAGATTATATCCTATTCCCGCTACTTGGGCTGCTTTGAAAACTGCTATGCGTACTCGTTGGGTTCCACCATATTATCAACGTGAATTGCTTCAAAAATTACAGCGCTTAAGACAAGGAAAAAATTCTGTAGAAGAATATTATCAGGAATTACAAACTGGCATGATTAGATGTGGTATTGTTGAGGAGAATGAAGCTATGCTTGCACGTTTTCTGGGTGGATTAAATAGAGAGATTCAGACCATTCTAGACTATAAGGAGTATACTAATATCACTCGTTTATTTCATCTTGCTTGTAAAGCTGAACGTGAAGTACAGGATCGACAGGCATTGGCGCGGACTAACTTTTCTGCAGGTCGACCTTCATCATGGACACCACATGCATCATCTACTTCCTCCCGTTCTGCTACACCGGCGCCTTCGTCGGCTGCCACCTCCAACCGTGATACAATAAAGCAGGCACAATCACCACTATCTGCCAAGAGCACACCTTCTGGGCCTGCAAAGAGCTCTTCTTCATCCATGGCATCAACAGGGCAAACACATGATATTATTTGTCGACGTTGCAAGGGTGGAGGTCATTATGCGAGAGAATGCCCATCTAAGCGTGTGATGATTGTTACTGAGGATGGTGGGTATGAGTCCGCTAGTGACTTTGATGAGGAGACTTTGGCTCTTATTACACGTGACGAACACGGTGGAGACGATTCTGATCATGAGACGCAATACATGGCTCCTGAAGATGCTGACAGGTATGAATGTTTAGTTGCTCAACGTGTTTTGAGTGTGCAGGTTACACAAGCTGAGCAAAATCAGAGGCATAATTTGTTCCATACAAAGGGAGTTGTGAAGGAACGTTCTGTTCGCGTGATCATAGATGGAGGGAGTTGCAACAACTTGGCTAGCATGGAGATGGTGGAGAAGCTATCTCTCACCACAAGACCACATCCACATCCTTACTACATCCAATGGTTCAACAACAGCGGCAAGGTTAAGGTATCACGTACTGTTCGTGTACATTTTAGTATCTCTACATATGCTGATTATGTTGATTGTGATGTGGTACCTATGCAAGCATGTTCCTTATTACTTGGTAGACCATGGCAATTTGATAAAAATTCTATTCACCATGGTAGAAACAATCAGTATACTCTTGTTCATAAGGATAAAAATATTACTTTGCTTCCTATGACTCCTGATTCCATTTTGAAAGATGATATTAATAGAGCTAATAAAGCAAAACAGGAGAAAACTAAGAGTGAAAATCAGATTGTGGCAAAAGAATTTGAGCAACAAATGCAGCCTAATAATAATAAACAATCTAGTGTTGCTTCTGAAATTAAATTGAAAAGTGCATGTTTACTTGCCACCAAATCTGATATTGATGATCTAGATTTTAGCAAATCTGTTTGCTATGCTTTTGTGTGCAAAGAGGCATTATTTTCATTCGAGGATGTGCTTTCCTCTTTGCCTCCTGCTATCACTAACATTTTGCAGGAGTTCGCTGACGTCTTTCCACAAGACGTGCCACCGGGATTACCGCCTATTCGAGGGATTGAGCATCAGATTGACTTAATTCCCGGTGCTTCACTGCCAAACCGTGCACCATACCGTACCAATCCAGAGGAGACGAAGGAGATTATGCGTCAAGTACAAGAGCTTCTCGACAAAGGTTATATACGTGAATCCCTTAGTCCTTGTGCTGTTCCTATTATTCTAGTGCCGAAAAAGGATGGTACATCACGTATGTGCGTTGATTGTAGAGGCATTAATAATATTACTATTCGTTATCGTCATCCTATTCCTAGGCTAGATGATATGCTTGATGAATTGAGTGGCTCTACAATATTCTCCAAAGTTGATTTGCGTAGTGGATACCATCAAATTCGTATGAAATTGGGAGATGAATGGAAAACAGCATTTAAAACTAAGTTTGGATTATATGAGTGGTTAGTCATGCCTTTTGGGTTAACTAATGCACCTAGTACTTTCATGAGGTTAATGAACGAAGTTTTACGTGTTTTCATTGGACGATTTGTGGTAGTTTACTTTGATGACATATTGATTTATAGCAAATCTTTGGAGGAACATTTGGAACATTTACGTGCTGTTTTTATTGCTCTACGTGATGCACGTTTGTTTGGTAACCTTGGAAAGTGCACCTTTTGCACCGACCGAGTATCTTTTCTTGGCTATGTTGTTACTCCACAGGGAATTGAAGTTGATAAAGCCAAGATTGAAGCTATTGAGAGTTGGCCGCAGCCCAAAACGGTCACACAAGTGAGGAGTTTCCTTGGCCTCGCTGGATTCTATAGGCGTTTTGTGAGAGATTTCAGCACCATTGCTGCACCTCTCAATGAGCTTACAAAGAAAGATGTGCCTTTTCTGTGGGGTACCGCACAGGAAGAAGCCTTCACGGTATTGAAAGATAAGTTGACACATGCTCCTTTACTCCAACTTCCTGATTTTAATAAGACTTTTGAGCTTGAATGTGATGCTAGTGGAATTGGATTAGGAGGTGTGTTATTACAAGATGGCAAACCTCTTGCATACTTTTCTGAAAAATTGAGTGGGCCTAGTCTGAACTATTCTACTTATGATAAAGAATTATATGCTCTTGTTCGGACTTTAGAAACATGGCAACATTATTTATGGCCCAAAGAATTTGTTATACATTCTGATCATGAATCTTTGAAACATATTAAAAGTCAAGCTAAACTGAATCGTAGACATGCTAAATGGGTTGAATTCATTGAGACTTTCCCTTATGTCATTAAACACAAGAAGGGAAAAGAAAATGTTATTGCTGATGCATTGTCTCGTCGCTATACTATGCTTTCACAACTTGACTTCAAAATATTTGGTTTGGAGACCATCAAAGATCAATATGTGCATGATGCTGATTTTAAAGATGTAATGCAGAATTGTAAAGAAGGAAGAATGTGGAACAAGTTTGTCGTTAACGATGGATTTGTGTTTCGTGCTAACAAGCTATGCATTCCAGCTAGCTCCGTTCGTCTTTTGCTGTTGCAGGAGGCGCATGGGGGAGGATTAATGGGACACTTTGGCGTGAAGAAGACGGAGGACGTACTTGCTACACATTTCTTTTGGCCAAAGATGAGACGGGATGTTGAGCGTTTTGTTGCTCGCTGCACTACATGTCAAAAAGCTAAGTCACGACTCAATCCTCATGGTTTATATATGCCTTTGCCTGTACCTAGTGTTCCTTGGGAGGATATATCTATGGACTTTGTTTTAGGTTTACCTCGAACAAAGAAGGGGAGGGATAGCATATTTGTTGTCGTGGATAGATTCTCGAAAATGGCACACTTTATACCATGTCATAAAAGCGATGATGCTGTTACTGTTGCTGATTTGTTCTTTCGTGAAATTATTCGCTTGCATGGTGTGCCAAATACTATTGTGTCAGATCGTGATACTAAATTTCTTAGCCACTTTTGGAGATGTTTATGGGCTAAGTTGGGGACTAAACTGCTTTTTAGTACTACTTGTCACCCCCAAACTGATGGACAAACTGAAGTAGTCAATAGAACATTGTCTACTATGCTTAGGGCTGTTTTGAAGAATAATAAGAAAATGTGGGAGGAATGCTTGCCTCATATTGAATTTGCTTATAATCGTTCATTGCATTCTACTACTAAGATGTGCCCTTTTGAAGTTGTGTATGGTTTCCTACCTCGTGCACCTATTGATTTGTTGCCTCTTCCATCTTCGGAGAAGGTTAATTTTGATGCTAAAGAACGTGCTGAATTGATTTTAAAAATGCATGAGTTAACTAAGGAAAACATTGAGCGTATGAATGCTAAATATAAACTTGCTGGAGATAAGGGTAGAAAACATGTTGTGTTTGCACCTGGAGATCTTGTTTGGTTACATTTGCGTAAGGATAGATTTCCTGATTTGCGCAAATCAAAGCTAATGCCACGTGCTGCTGGTCCCTTTAAGGTGTTGGAGAAAGTAAATGATAATGCATATAAACTTGAGCTGCCTGCAGATTTTGGGGTTAGTCCCACTTTTAACATTGCAGATTTGAAGCCTTATTTGGGTGAGGAAGATGAGCTTTCGTCGAGGACGACTTCATTTCAAGAAGGGGAGGATGATGAGGACATCAATACCATTGTTACACCCACAGCCCCTACTGCTACATATACTGGACCAATTACTAGAGCTCGCGCACGCCAATTAAATTATCAGGTACTTTCGTTTCTTGGTAATGATTCTAATGTTCATGAGAATATGATGCTGCCTAAATTGGATACATTTGTTTTGCTTACAAATGAAGGGCCTAGCTTGGAGAAGGATGGACATTGGAGCAAGAGCAAGCATGGAGATGATGCCATGCGCAAGGGGAACCAGAACGGAGTTACAAGTGATGATTTCAGGACTTTGAAGCCACCATAAGAGTGCATGAAGCCTTGGACGAAATATACAAGATGCCACTTCATAAATTTCGTCCAGAGGCTATTATAGGTGCTGCGTCACCTTTTTATTGGGCCAGGCCCATGTAATTTCGAAATACATAAGTATAGGCTATTTTTAGAGTCCGTATGTGTGGGGAAACAAGAGATAGGGTTGATTTCGGACCCCTCCACCAAGGGCCACGAAATTCCCCTCTCTTCCTCCATATATACAGCCCTTAGGGCACCGTTTAGACTTTGGGTTTTGTTTAGATTAAAAGTTCGCCATAGCTGCAACTTCGCGTACTTCGTTTGTGTTCAACGACCAGACAAAGGCGTCACAGAACCCCACCTTGATCAATAAAGCTTTCATCTTATATTCGCAATATCCAGATTGCAATCTTAGTTTCTTGCTTGTTCTTCGTTTGCTCGCAGGAAACAGACCCTCGTGGTCAGGTTGATCGTGCTCCGGCGTGGTCAATAACCTCTCGGAGTTGGTTTAGCGATTGCTAAGGCGCGACGTCCTCGCACGTTCGTAGTCGGATCGTCAAAGTCGACTTCCACCAAAGCGAAATCCACCATCTCATCGAAAGACGGGACACCTTTGCCTATATCACGTCGCGCCTTAGCAATCGCTAAACCAACTCCGAGAGGTTATTGACCACGCCGGAGCACGATCAACCTGACCACGAGGGTCTGTTTCCTGCGAGCAAACGAAGAACAAGCAAGAAACTAAGATTGCAATCTGGATATTGCGAATATAAGATGAAAGCTTTATTGATCAAGGTGGGGTTCTGTGACGCCTTTGTCTGGTCGTTGAACACAAACGAAGTATGCGAAGTTGCAGCTATGGCGAACTTTTAATCTAAACAAAACCCAAAGTCTAAACGGTGCCCTAAGGGCTGTATATATGGAGGAAGAGAGGGGAATTTCGTGGCCCTTGGTGGAGGGGTCCGAAATCATCCCTATCTCTTGTTTCGCCACACATACGGACTCTAAAAATAGCCTATACTTATGTATTTCGAAATTACATGGGCCTGGCCCAATAAAAAGGTGACGCAACACCTATAATAGCCTCGGGACGAAATTTATGAAGTGGCATCTTGTATATTTCGTCCAAGGCTTCATGCACCCATTATGGTGGCTTCAAAGTCCTGAAATCATCACTTGTAACTCCGTTCTTGTTCCCCTTGCGCATGCCATCATCTCCATGCTTTCTCTTGCTCCAATGTTCATCCTTCTCCAAGCTAGGCCCTTCATTTGTAAGCAAAACAAATGTATCCAATTTAGGCAGCATCATATTCTCATGAACATTAGAATCATTACCAAGAAACGAAAGTGCCTGGTAATTTAGTTGGCGTGCGCGAGCTCTAGTAATTGGTCCAGTATGTATAGCAGCAGGGGCTGTGGGTGTAACAATGGTATTGATGTCCTCATCATACATGGAGCCACCGATCTATGGGACGACGCTGCCCCTTTTTCGTTCGGCAAGGGGGGTGCACTCGACGCAAAGAGAAAGAACAACAAGGGACACATCAATTTTTACCCAGGTTCGGGCCACTGAGAAGTGTAAAATGCTACTCCTGCTTTGGTGTATTTATTAGGTGTGTGCACAAGTACACGGAGCACTCTCTCCCGGCAAGGAGCAAAGAGAAGATGCTACACAGGTATGTATGTGTGGTGTTGCTAAGGGTTCGAACCCTTGTAAAGGTTGATGGCCCTCCATCTATAGCTCAAGGGGTTACCATAGTGGCAAAAGGTTCATTAGATGATGATTAGATAGAAATAGATCTATAATGCCTAACTCTGCTAGTTAGAACAAAACACGTTGAATGCATCGCTAGGTGTCGCGAGGAGGATGGATCCTGGCAAGGCTACTGGACCTGATAGAGGCAAAGGTGTCCCATCTTTCGATGAGATGATGGATATCGCTTTGGTGGAAGTCGACTTTGACGATCCGACTACGAACGTGCGAGGATGTCGCACCTTAGCAATCGCTAAACCAACTCCGAGAGGTTATTGACCACGCTGGACCACGATCAACCTGACCACGAGGGTCTGTTTCCTGCGAGCAAACGAAGAACAAGCAAGAAACTGAAATTGCAATCTGGATATGGCGATTATAAGATGAAATCTTTATTGATCAAGGTGGGGTTCTGTGACGTCTTTGTCTGGTCGTTGAACACAAACGAAGTATGTGAAGTTGCAGCTATGGCGAACTTTAATCTAAAAAAATGCAAAGTGTAAACAATGCCATAGGGGCTGTATATATGGAGGAAGAGGGGGGAATTTCGTGGCCCTTGGTGGAGGGGTCCGAAATCAACCCTATCTCTGGTTTCCCCACAAATACGGACTCTAAAAATAGCCTATACTTATGTATTTCGAAATTACATGGGCCTGGCCCAATAATAAGGTGACGCAGCACCTAGAATAGCCTCGGGACGAAATTTATGAAGTGGCATCTTGTATATTTCATCCAAGGCTTCATGGACCCATTATGGTGGCTTCAAACTCCTGAAATCATCACCTGTAACTCCGTTCTTGTTCCCCTTGCACATGCCATCATCTCCATGCTTGTTCATGCTCCAATGTTCATCCTTCTCCAAGCTAGGCCCTTCATTTGTAAGCAAAACAAATGTATCCAATTTAGGCAGCATCATATTCTCATGAACATTAGAATCATTACCAAGAAACGAAAGTACCTGATAATTTAATTGGCGTGCGCGAGCTCTAGTAATTGGTCCAGTATATGTAGCAGTAGGGGCTGTGGGTGTAACAATGGTATTGTTGTCCTTATCACCCTCCCCTTCTTGAAATGAAGTCATCCGCGATGGAAGCTCATCTTCCTCACCCAAATAAGGCTTCAAATCTGCAATGTTAAAAGTGGGACTAACCCCAAAATCTGCAAGCAGCTCAAGTTTATATGCATTATCACTTATTTTCTCCAACACCTTAAAAGGACCATCAGCACGAGGCATTAGCTTTGATTAGCGCAAATCAGGAAATCTATCATTACGCAAATGTAACCAAACAAGATCTCCAGGTGCAAACACAAAATGTTTTCTACCCTTATCTCGAGCAAGTTTATATTTAGCATTCCTTAGTTAACTCATGCATTTTTAAAATCAATGCAACACGTTCTTTAGCATCAAAATTAACCTTCTCCGAAGATGGAAGAGGCAACAAATCAATAGGTGCACGAGGTTAGAAACCATACACAATTTCAAAAGGGCACATCTTAGTAGTAGAATGCAATGAACGTTTATAAGCAAATTTAATATGAGGCAAGCATTCTTCCCACATTTTCTTATTATTCTTCAAAACAGCCCTAAGCTTAGAAGACAATGTTCTATTGACTACTTCAGTTTGTCCATTAGTTTGGGGTGACAAGTAGTACTAAAAAGCAGTTTAGTCCCCAACTTAGCCCATAAACATCTCCAAAAGTGGCTAAGAAATTTAGTATCACGATCTGAAACAATAGTATTTGGCACACCATGCAAGCGAATAATTTCACGAAAGAACAAATTAGCAACATTAACAACATCATCACTTTTATGACATGGTGTAAAGTGTGCCATTTCCGAGAATCTATCCACGACAACAAATATGCTATCCCTCCCCTTCTTTTGTTTGAGGTAAACCTAAAACAAAGTCCATAGATATATCCTCCCAAAGAACACTATGTACAGGCAAAGGCATATATAAACCATGAGAATTGAGTCGTGACTTAGCTTTTTGACATGTAGTGCAGCGAGCAACAAAGCGCTCAACATCCCGTCTCATCTTTGGCCAAAAGAAATGTGTAGCAAGTACGTCCTCTGTCTTCTTCATGCCAAAGTGTCCCATTAATACCCCTCCATGTGCCTCCTGCAATAACAAAATACGAACGGAGCTAGCTGGAATGCATAGCTTGTTAGCACGGAACACAAAGCCGTCATTAACGACGAACTTGTTCCATGTTCTAACTTAGTTACAATTCTGTAATTCATCTTTAAAATCAGCATCATGCACATATTGATCTTTGATGGCCTCCAAACCAAATATTTTGAAGTCAAGTTGCAAAAGCATAGTATAGCGACGAGACAATGCATCAACAATAACATTTTCTTTACCCTTCTTGTGTTTAATGACATAAGGGAAAGTCTCAATGAATTCAACCCATTTAGCATGTCTACGATTCAGTTTAGCTTGACTTTTAATATGTTTCAAAGGTTCACGATCAAAGTGTATAACAAATTCTTTGGGCCATAAATAATGTTGCCATGTTTCCAAAGTTCGAACAAGAGCATATAATTCTTTATCATAAGTAGAATAATTCAGACTAGGCCCACTCAATTTTTCAGAAAAGTATGCAACAGGTTTGCCATCTTGTAATGACACACCTCCTAATCCAATTCCACTAGCATCACATTCAAGCTCAAAAGTCTTATTAAAATCAGGAAGTTGGAGTAAAGGAGCATGTGTCAACTAATCTTTCAATACCGTGAAGGCTTCTTCCTGAGCGGTAACCCAAAGAAAAGGCACATCTTTCTTTGTAAGCTCATTGAGAGGTGCAGCAATGGTGCTGAAATCTCTCACAAAACGCCTACAGAATCCAACGAGGCCAAGAAAACTCCTCACTTGTGTGACCGTTTTGGGCTGCGGCAACTCTCAATAGCTTCAATCTTGGCTTTATCAACTTCAATTCCCTATGGAGTAACAACATAGTCAAGAAAAGATACTCGGTCGGTGCAAAATGTGCACTTCCCAAGGTTACCAAACAAACGTGCATCACGTAAAGCAATAAAAACAGAACGTAAATGTTCCAAATGTTCCTCCAAAGATCTGCTATAAATTAGTATATCATCAAGATAGAGTACCACAAATCGTCCAATAAAAGCATGTAAAACTTCGTTCATTAATCTCATGAAAGTACTAGGTGCATTAGTTAACCCAAAAGGCATGACTAACCACTCATATAATCCAAACTAAGTTTTAAATGCCGTTTTCCATTCATCTCCCAATTTCATACGAATTTGATGGTATCCACTATGCAAATCAACTTTGGAGAATATTTTAGAGCCACTCAATTCATCAAGCATATCATCTAGCCTAGGAATAGGATGACGATAACGAATAGTAATATTATTAATGCCTCTACAATCAACACACGTACGTGATGTACCATCCTTTTTCGGCACTAGAATAATAGGAACAACACAAGGACTAAAGGATTCACGTATATAACCTTTGTCGAGCAGCTCCTGTACTTGACGCATAATCTCCTTCGTCTCCTCTGGATTGGTACGGTATGGTGCACGGTTGGGTAATGATGCACCGGGAATTAAGTTAATCTGATGCTCAATCCCTCGAATGGGACGTAATCCCGGTGGCACGTCTTGTGGAAAGACGTCAGCGAACTCCTGCAAAATGTTAGTGACAACAGGAGGCAAAGAGGAAGGCACGTCCTCAAATGAAAATAATGCCTCTTTGCACACAAAAGCATAGCAAACATATTTGCCGAAATCTAGCTCGTCAATATCAGATTTAGTGGTAAGTAAACATGCACTTTTCAATTTAATTTCAGAAACAACACTAGATGGTTTACTATTAGGCTTCATTTGTTGCTCAAATTCTTTTACCACAATCTGATTTTCACTCTTATTTGTCTCCTGTTTTGCTTTATCAGCTCTATTAATATCATCTTTCAAAATGGAATCAGGAGTCATAGGAAGCAAAGTAATATTTTTATCCTTATGAACCAGAGTATAATGATTGTTTCTACCACGGTGTATAGAATTTTTATCAAATTGCCATGGTCGACCAAGTAATAAGGAACATGCTTGCATAGGTACCACATCACAATCAACATAATCAGCATATGTAGAGATACTAAGATGCACACGAACAGTACGTGTTACCTTAACCTTGCCGCTGTTGTTGAACCATTGGATGTATTATGGATGTGGATGTGATCTTGTGGTGAGAGATATCTTCTCCACCATCTCCATGCTAGCGAAGTTGTTGCATCTCCCTCCGTCTATGATGACACGCACTGAACGTTCCTTCACAACACCCTTTGTATGGAACAAATTGCCCTCTGATTTTGCTCAGCTTGTGTGACCTGCACACTCAAAACACATTGAGCAACTAAACATTCATACATGTCAGCGTCTTCAGGAGCCATGTATTGCGTCTCATGATCAGAATCAGCTCCACCGTGTTCTTCACTTGAATAAGCGCCAAAGTCTCCTCATCATAGTCACTAGCGGACTCATACCCACCATCCTCAGTAGCAATCATCACACGTTGAGATTTGCATAATCGCGCATAATGACCTCTTCCCTTACAACGACGACAAATAATATCACTTGTGTGCCATGTTGATGCCATGGAAGAAGAAGAGCTCTGTGCAGGCCCGGCAGGTGCGCTCTTGGCAGATAGTGGTGGTTGTGCCTGCTTTCTTGTATCACGGATGTAGGTGGCACCTGATGGAGGTGCTGGTGCAGTGGAAGTAGAAGATGCACGCGGTGTCCATGATGAAGGTCAACTTGCAGAAAAGTTAGTTCATGCCAATGCCTGTCGATCCTGCACTTCACGTCCAGCTTTACAAGCAAGATGGAATAAACGAGTGATATTGGTATACTCCTTATACTCTAGAATGGTATGAATCTCTCTACTTAATCCACGCATAAAACATGCAAGCATAGCTTCATTCTCCTCAAGAATACCACATCTAATCATGCCAGTTTGTAATTCCTGATAATACTCTTCTATAGAATTTTTTCCTTGTCTTAAACGCTGCAATTTTTGAATTAATTCATGTTGATAATATGGTGGAACCCAACGACTACGCATAGTAGTTTTCAAAGCAGCCCAAGTAGCTGGAATAGGATATAATCTACAATGTTCAGACCACCAAACACATGCCAAGATAGTGAAAGCACAAACAGCAGTAGGAACACGTCTCTCCTCAGGATATTGTAAACATGTAAATCATTGTTCAGTTTCTAACTCCCAAGTAAGATATATATCAGGAACATATCTACCCTCAAATGGTGGAATATTCACTTTCAGTTTAAGAAGATGGTCATGATCTCGTACCTGAGGGAGAGCCCTACTGATGCGGAGCATCCCACGTTCATCCCCATGTACACTCCGACTACTCTCCAAGCCCCAAGAGGACATATGACGAGACCTCGAACATACGCCATTGGACACAAGGTGAATTCACTCCTCTTCGAACCGTCACTTTCCCCATGTGAGACACGGCTACTACCTCATGCATGGACCTTGCATATACTCAGGTACAACCGAGATGATCATGGAGAATCCAAGGATCAAGGCCAAGCATGGAAGAGGAGAAGGAAGAAGAAGACGGAGCGGCTGCTGAAGCCAGGCCGGACATCCGGACCGCCGTCCGGATCATCCGGACCTCCCCCGGATCGTCCGGGTAACTGCGCCGAAGACACCCGAAGGCTTCTACCGAAGCCGGATCATCCGGGACTCCGTCCGGATCATCCGGACCCCTGACACCCGGATCATCCGGGACCCCGTCCGGATCATCCGGCCTTGCCTGCGCGCATGACTTGGGCCGAGGCCCGTATACCCCTTCGCCCCTGACTTACACCTTCGTGGCTTAGCACTATAAATAGACCTCCTCCTCCCCATTTTGAGGGTTAGCATTGGATTAGCTCATATTTGTGTGAGAGCCTTTGCTCATCCACTTGGATACTTCTCCTCGGAGATCACGACCTCTTCGGAGAAGATCCCCCAAGCGGATTCAAGACCCCTTCTAGGGAAGAACATCAAGGCCTCCTCTCAGAGAAGAACGGTTCCTTTGTATCCTTACCTTTGTTGACTTTGGATCTTGTGGATCTCTTATGCGTGTGGTGATCTAGCACTTGTGTGATCGATTCCCTTGTTGGTTGAGTGACTCTCTCTCGTTTTCCCCGTGTTTTCCCTTGTGCTTCCGCGTGTTCTTCGTGATTCCCCGTAGGATCCACTCCAAACGTGAAAGATCGTCGCTATAGGGTTCCACCCTACATCATATGGTATCATGAGCAACGTTGATCACGTTTTTGGAGCCCCTACCCCGTGTTTTCTAGCTTGATTTTGTTGTTTTCGTCCTAAATCCGAAAATCCCCACCAAAAATAGCCCCAATTTTTTTTTGTGATTTGTTGGTTTGATGATGTTTTGTTTATTTTGATCCGTGGATTTGCTTGGTTTCAAGTGGATCTAGCATTTCCCCAAGTTTCCCCACCTTCCATCCACGAAATCTCATCAATTTTGACCCCAAAATCCCCAAATTCCGCCCAAAAATTCGTCCCCGAGAGGAAATCCCGAGCAGTTTGACCTGCCCGGATCATCCGGACCTTCTCCCGGATCATCCGGACACCTCCCGGATCAGCTGGACCCTCTCCCGGACGTCCGGATAACCCACGCGCCCGAATACCCGAACCGGAGTTGACGAACCTGGATCATCCGGATGTACTCCCGGATCATCCGGACATAGCCCAGATGAGCTGGACCTCCTCCCGGATGTCCGGTTAACCCTGACACTAACTCGGCTGAAATCTTGTTTTGGCCGTAACTAATTCATCCGAACTCCGTTTTTGACGTTCTTTAGCTCGTTTTGAAGCTATTGACATCCCCTATCCCACAAAAATACCACCAACATCATTTGACTCCATCATATTTTCTGAAATTTGGCAAGTTTGCCTAGGCCCTCCACCATATCATCCACATTACCACCACCGACTTCCGCAACCTAACCCATTTTGTTCCCCATTGCATATGTGGTTGTTTGAGTTGTGATTAGAGTCTCCTAAGGTGTTTCGGCTACTTAGGGACAATTGCTTCTTCATCAACCACCACCACCACTTCCGCATAACCTTGCCCACCATACAATTCCACCCCCAACTTAACCCAATTTTGTTTGAGTTGTGGCTTGTGTCTCCTAAGGTGTTTCGGCTACTTAAGGACGACAACTTCAACTCCGACTCGTGTATAGCCCATCATTCCACTTCCGCATTGCCTAGTGCAACACCACCACCGCTTTCCGCTACCAGCATTTGACATTTGTCATTTGAGATTTTGAGTTCGCGGTTTTTCCGTTTCCTAAGGTGTTTCTTCTACTTAGGGACGAGTCTCCATCATCTTGGTATCTACATCAAGAACGCCGCTACTCATCATCGCCGGACGGTAACCTCCATATAATCTTGGTATCGTGGTATCCCTCCATTGTATATTCCCCTTGCCATTGCATTGTTAACCCCTAGCCCATTTTGCGTTACTTGCCTATCGAGACTAGCCATTTGAGTATTGCCGGCAACGTTACTTGTGCACATTAGTGATCATACCTTCCATTACATACATACCATATCATCTTGGTATCATATCATCCATTGTGTCTCAAGTTTCTTCCCGCATATACACAATTGCTATCTTGGTTTGTGCATTGTGCAAAAGTGGCCATAGAAAAAAAAACAAAAAGAAATAAAGCTTTTAAGCAAAAGAGAGAGAGCAAAGAAGCTTGTAAGCAAGTGCCATAGCATCATACCGCATTGCATTTAAGATTTTCATATCCGATCATCTTGGATCATCTTGAGAGAAACATCAGGAACCATACATACATAGCATACTTGGGATAGAAGAATATCCATTTTGCATCTTATAGGTTGTGCACAAGTGTCGTATCCGCCTATTGAGCAATCGTGCTAGCGTCTCTCTTGAGTTGTGCAACACGAGCGTTTTTCGTGGAATCCACATTTTGTGCTCATACCTTGGTTGCACGACCCCATTTATCTATCCGTGTGTGTGTGTGTTTTCGTGTGCCATTCTTTGCTATTGGTCCATTTGTTTCACTTGCGAATTTGTGAATCTCTTTCAACATTATTGACTCTTGCTAACATTTTGCATCAAATTTTTGTGCCACTATCCTCACCGAGCTCCACTATAAGCTTTACTTGTGTAGGTGTGAGAACCGACAAGGATTGGTACCAATAGTGCTATTTCATTGTCCGCATTTGAGTAAACTTGATTCATTGTCAACATCGGTCAAGGTACATTGGTATAAGTTCTTCTCTTTCTCCCACTCATATTTGCTCGAGTCTTGTGATGGATAGGCAAGGCATTTCCTCTTCGGTCCTCGACAACAACGACGGCATGAACAACTACATCACCAAAAGGTCCATCTTCGGACTACAACGACAAATGCAAGGCGCACAATCAAGATTGCAAGAGCTCATTGAGAACATCTCCATCGACATTTTCCACTCCGAAGCAAGGAAAAGGGACTACATCGACAACAAGCTTGCCGCACAAAAGGAGGAGCAAGATGCGAGGATGGAAGAGATTCGGGCCTTGATCAAGTCTTCTTCCACTTCATCATCCTCAAGACGACGACGGTCAAGCCACAAGTCTTCAGAGCGCGAAAAAGATGCAAGTGCAAATCGTCCTCGTCCACATCTACATGGCGACCACCATCACGTTCGTCATCAACATCGTCATGAAGGGCAAGTCACCTCCAAGCAACATGTGCACGACGACGACGAACAACATCTCCTAGGAGCTCAAGCATGACAACGACATCATCATCATGAAGATGCTCCACAAGCGCAAGTGCACAAGTCCCAACAAGCCTTGCTTCATGCCAAGTCCAAGCTTCAAGAGCACAAAAGAAGACCACGAGATGACCACCACCAAGACGGCGCTACGGCTACATCAACCACTTCGGCATCTTCGCCAAGTGTTTTCAAGGCATCTTCGCCTTTGGACGTACGGCATCTTCGCCTACTTCCCACGAGTACGCCTACATCGACTTCATCAAGTCCAAGGCGACCACCTACGAGCGAGGGTGACACTTCCATCTTCGGACGCCCCTCAAGGAAGATGGCTGAGCATGGGAAACTCCCTTCGGTCATGGGGACGAGCTACGAGGAGCCACATCATATGGGCCTCCAACACCAAGACGGCGACAAGAAGCTCGAGCAAGGGCCATCCCCTTCGACCACGACGATAAGAGTTGAGAATGGAGACATTTGCACCTACATCTCTCCGACACCCACATATGTCGAGATGCCCCATTTGTCATGCGAGGAGAGCCACCACCACATTAGTGACATGAGTGACTCCACCATATGTGACATTGAGAGCATTTCCTATGAGAGGATGAGAGTGACCACCACTAGCCACACACATGAGAGCATGCCACACATCCTACATGAGGTTGAGCGCCATTTGAGTGACTCCACCAACCATATGAGTGAGAGCATCCTTGAGGGAGTGAGTGAGCCACAACACTTAGAGAGTGAGGTAGTTGACACGGCATGTGAGGCCACTATGATTTCTAACGACTTAACCTCTACTCCTAGTGTGTTTTCTTCTTTGGTGCTAGGTCTCCTACATGACGACATGCCTATCCTCGACGAATCCATCCCTCCAATGGAGACGACGATGGCCATGGTGGACGATGATGCACCCCCCACATGGTTCCATCAAGATGAAGATGACAACGAGACGATCTTCACCACCTCACCTACAACACATGAGCGACACTCCAAAGGTAACATAGGTGATGGTGCTTCTCTTGTCCCACTAGTGGACTCTCTTGACGATGATTGCCCCCATGATGTTGACCCACCTATTCCCATGCTTCATGCTAGTGAGACTTCTTCATGCCTTGACTTACCTATTTATGATGAATATGATGATGAGCATGTTGAGTTGCCTAGTTGTGATGCTATGCTTCATAGGATATCATGTGAAAATTCTATTGGTCACTTCATGTTTGACAATCCATTGAACTTGTCATATGCTATGAGTGAGATATCCCATATTGCATCCCTACAATCTCAACATAGTAACTATGCATGCCCCATTAAAATCAATCCCATTTGCACTTATGGCATAGATGACGAGATGATGGTCATTGGCTTTTGTTTTTCATGTGATGATATTGCCATGCTTCCTTTACATGATTTGTGCAATTCATCTACTATGACATGCCATGATCACATTGTTCCGAATATGCATTGTTTTGGATGTTGTCAATATTCTCCATGTGATGTTGCTACTCATGCTCATGAGGAGACCCCCATAGTTTCCTCATACATATTAGGAGATCTTGATGCATTTCATACTTTGCATGATTCCCATGATAGTGTACACCATATGCATTCCATGAATAACAATGCTCTAGAAATACCTCATGATGCTTTACATCCTTTGAGTCTCCATTATGACACACATCATGACAAACCTCTCATGAGGGATGACATGTTTCTATATCATGCATCTCATTTATTTGAGCGTTGGATATTTTGTGCTAACAAACACACGCACGTGCGCATCATGATGGATGATGTGTACATCTACCACGCATACACAATTTTCCCTTTGTCTTTGTTTTGTGTAGGTACTCACGTATACTCGTCAACCTCTCAATCCCAAGAGTTGACAAAATGATCTCTTGAGAGCAACGATGCTTTGGGATCCCGTGGACTATGCTTACCACCGTTCTCTTCGCGCATCGACTACGCGCATCTCTTTTACTTAGCTCTCATACGGCTATGGGCTATTTACCACTTGTCACCTTATGCCCATACTATTGTGTTCACTTTGCATGTTATGCTTGCTCTTATGCCTTTGCCATGCAATTGTGACCCTTGCTTGCATCTACCCATGATTCACCATTATGCTACTTCTATGTGTATTTGCATGCTTGGTGGAGATCCTTGTTGCTTTTGCCATGTTTATCATGTGCCCCATGCTATTGATGCTTGTTGTGTTGGGAGAGTCATGATGCCCCATTGCTATTTACATATGGTCTCTCGCCAATACATTGATGACATTTTACTCATATCTTGCTTTCATGCTTGTGCTATGACATGTGAATTATTCATGCCCACTATTTGCACACACGACATGCTTGCCATGATTCCTTCTAGTATGTTGCATCTTCGCACTACTAGCTTGCTTGACATATCGCTATGATTGCTTGCTATGTTGCATCACCCATGTTCCACTATTATTTGCTTTCTTGGGCTGATGACATATATGCTCATGCCTCTCACATGATATATCTTGATCATTGTCTCTTGTGTCCATTAGTTGCCTCTTTCATATCCACTTGTATTGAGTGCAACCATCCTATGCTTATTGATCTTGGAGACTTTGACACCTTACTTATGATGCATACTTGTTTGATTGAGCCTATTGCATTTGGTTGTTCTCGCATCATATGCCTCCATACTATGCAATACTCCCTTGCCTTTTCTGATGAGGACATCAATACCATTGTTACACCCACAACCCCTACTGCTACATATACTGGACCAATTACTAGAGCTCGCGCACGCCAATTAAATTATCAGGTACTTTCGTTTCTTGGTAATGATTCTAATGTTCATGAGAATATGATGCTGCCTAAATTGGATACATTTGTTTTGCTTACAAATGAAGGGCCTAGCTTGGAGAAGGATGGACATTGGAGCAAGAGCAAGCATGAAGATGATGCCATGCGCAAGGGGAACCAGAACGGAGTTACAAGTGATGATTTCAGGACTTTGAAGCCACCATAAGAGTGCATGAAGCCTTGGACGAAATATACAAGATGCCACTTCATAAATTTCGTCCAGAGGCTATTATAGGTGCTGCGTCACCTTTTTATTGGGCCAGGCCCATGTAATTTCGAAATACATAAGTATAGGCTATTTTTAGAGTCCGTATGTGTGGGGAAACAAGAGATAGGGTTGATTTCGGACCCCTCCACCAAGGGCCACGAAATTCCCCTCTCTTCCTCCATATATACAGCCCTTAGGGCACCGTTTAGACTTTGGGTTTTGTTTAGATTAAAAGTTCGCCACAGCTGCAACTTCGCGTACTTCGTTTGTGTTCAACGACCAGACAAAGGCGTCACAGAACCCCACCTTGATCAATAAAGCTTTCATCTTATATTCGCAATATCCAGATTGCAATCTCAGTTTCTTGCTTGTTCTTCGTTTGCTCGCAGGAAACAGACCCTCGTGGTCAGGTTGATCGTGCTCCGGCGTGGTCAATAACCTCTCGGAGTTGGTTTAGCGATTGCTAAGGCGCGACGTCCTCGCACGTTCGTAGTCGGATCGTCAAAGTCGACTTCCACCAAAGCGATATCCATCATCTCATCGAAAGACGGGACACCTTTGCCTCTATCAAGTGGTATCAGATTTCCAGGTTGCTCGGTGAGATTTTACAGTTTTTCGTAGTTTAGATCGAGTCTGTTCTTCATACCTATAGTCCACGAAAAAGCCAAAAAAAAATTAGGGTTAGTTCATCCCATCCGAACCAATCTGAGCCTTTGCATAATCTTTTCTGTATTTGCTTTGTTGAATTTGTGGTTGCATCGTCGTGTCAAGTTGCTGGTCTTAGAGTCTAGTCTTTTAGAGTTTCGAGTTCTGGTCATAAGTTGTCACGCCGCCGCCGCACCATCATCATCGCCCCTACCATCTACTACCACCGCTCCGAATCCGTATCCATATACCACCACCAATCCGTGTCCATATACCACCACCGATCCATATCCATATACTACCACCGCTACCACCACCGCTGCCATATACCACCACCATATATCCACCACCAATTCGAGTTCCTTGCTTATTAGGTTTGTTTTCGGGGTCCATCTAGTTTCCGATTCGTGTTTCCTTGCCGGAGTAGGTTTCGGAAAAAAAAAGAGTCCGGAAACCACGCTCCGTTTAGGCCCAAAATTTTTCGAAAACGCATTTTCCGAAAAAAAATTCTGGCTATCCTATTTTTAGGTGTTTCTGAGTGTTTTGAGACAGGTGCCATTATAGGAAGTTTTTTTTGACCCGTTTCCAGTTTTTGGGTCCGGGCAGTCAAAAAATGAAAAAAAAAATTGGTCGAAAAAATTTCGTGCCCATCCTGTCAGTTTGATCTAGGAAGAGTTTTGAGACACTCGCCATTATAGTAATTTTTCGCAAAAAAAAAAGCAGCGCAAAAAAAAAGAGCGCAAAAAAAACAGCAAAAAAAAAGAGCGCAAAAAAAAGCGAAAAAAAAAATCCAGAGTGTGCTTTTCCCTTGTTTACGTGCAGCGCCGTGATTTTGTTAGTGTTCTAGGCTCGCGTCTCTAGCACGGTCTAGCCTAGGACCAGCACAGTACCGTCGTTGAGCGTTTATTCAACTTTGCATCTCTGAATTGATTATTGCTTACCCCTTTTGCTACCATATTATAAGCCTTCCCAGCTCCACATACATCTACGTTGTGCGTTGGACTCTCCCTGGTAATCGCTCTATCCAAGCTTTGAGAGTTTTGACTACAACGGTTGCCGATCACCGCCTGCTGCTGGGTAAGAACTGGTAAGAATTTGAGATTTGCTTGACGGGTTTGTGATACACCACCACCACTTCTTAGTACTCTGTAGGATCATATTCTTCTGTGTTTCTATTTGCTGCTAACCATGGTAGGATCACAAGGCGATGAGACTGATTGGGAGAACCTGACGAACAAACAGCTACATGATAAATTTCAGCAAATGATGAGTGGACAGGTGCAAGATGTGCTAAACAGATTTGACGAGGCCATGGAGAAGATAGATGGCATTGAGAAGACGTTTGAAACAAAGCTTGATAGCAAGTTTGATGAATTGCTCGCACGTTTTCCACAACCACCGCCGGCTGCACCTATCGCACCTCTGCAACGACAACAACAACGCCCCCTTCCGAATCAGTATGGACGAGCTCAGCGTGTTCCTATTGAGCTAGGACAAAATTCTGGTGCCGCTGCTACTGCTGTTGGTGCTTCTTTGGCTCCTGCTACTACTGCTGCTGGTACTGAGGAGGATGATTATGTGGGAGATTACGAGGATGAGGTTGATCAACATCAGAACTACGTGCAACCACCAGCACCACAACCACCAGGTCGTCCACATGCAAATAATGGCAATGTTCGGGCTCCCCCTCAGGTACGAGATCATGACCATCTCCCTAAACTGAAATTGAATATTCCACCATTTGAGGGTAGATATGTTCCTGATATATATCTTACTTGGGAGTTAGAAACTGAACAACGATTTACATGTTTACAATATCCCAAGTAAGATATTCTGCTGTTTACATGTCAATCGTTGTTCAGTTTCTATCTTACTTGGGAGTTAGAAACTGAACAACGATTGACATGTAAACAGCAGAATATCTTACTTGGGATATTGTAAACATGTAAATCGTTGTTCAGTTTCTAACTCCCAAGTAAGATATATATCAGGAACATATCTACCCTCAAATGGTGGAATATTCAATTTCAGTTTAGGGAGATGGTCATGATCTCGTACCTGAGGGGGAGCCCGAACATTGCCATTATTTGCATGTGGACGACCTGGTGGTTGTGGTGCTGGTGGTTGCACGTAGTTCTGATGTTGATCAACCTCATCCTCGTAATCTCCCACATAATCATCCTCCTCGGTACCAGCAGCAGTAGTAGCAGGAGCCAAAGAAGCACCAACAGCAGTAGCAGCGGCACCAGAATTTTGTCCTAGCTCAATAGGAACACGCTGAGCTCGTCCATACTGATTCGGAAGGGGGCGTTGTTGTTGTCGTTGCAGAGGTGCGATAGGTGCAGCCGGCGGTGGTTGTGGAAAACGCGCGAGCAATTCATCAAACTTGCTATCAAGCTTTGTTTCAAACGTCTTCTCAATGCCATCTATCTTCTCCATGGCCTCGTCAAATCTGTTTAGCACATCTTGCACCTGTCCACTCATCATTTGCTGAAATTTATCATGTAGCTGTTTGTTCGTCAGGTTCTCCCAATCAGTCTCATCGGCTTGTGATCCTACCATGGTTAGCAGCAAATAGAAACACAGAAGAATATGATCCTACAGAGTACTAAGAAGTGGTGGTGGTGTATCACAAACCCGTCAAGCAAATCTCAAATTCTTACCAGTTCTTACCCAGCAGCAGGCGGTGATCGGCAACCGTTGTAGTCAAAACTCTCAAAGCTTGGATAGAGCGATTACCAGGGAGAGTCCAACGCACGACGTAGATGTATGTGGAGCTGGGAAGGCTTATAATATGGTAGCAAAAAGGGTCAGCAATAATCAATTCAGAGATGCAAAGTTGAATAAACGCTCAACGACGGTACTGTGCTGGTCCTAGGCTAGACTGTGCTAGAGACGCGAGCCTAGAACACCAACAAAATCACGGCGCGGCACGTAAACAAGGGAGGAGCACACTCTGAATTTTTTTTTCTCTTTTTTTTCCTTTTTTTTGCACTTTTTTTTTCCTCTTTTTTTTTTGCTCCGCAACAAATTTTTTTCGAAAAAGTCTACAAATGGTCTAAAAACTGCCTAGCCAGAATTTTCCAGACTGGAAATTTTTTTTTTTGAAACTGGAACTATTTTTCTTCTGTGGATGGCTCGGAAGTTGGGGAGTCCTCCGCTGTCACGACTCGGAGTATCGCGTGATCTGGAAATCGAAAACAATGCAACAATTACTGGACTCGGACTAGGACTGGTGGCGGAGATGAATCTGGTGGAACTCGGACTGGTGGCGGAGATGAATCTGGTGGAACTCGGACTGGTGGCGGAGATGAATCTGGTGGAACTCGGACTGGTGGCGGATATATGTTGCAGGTGGACTCGGATGGGCGTGATGGCGGCGGATATGTGGTGGCGTATATGGATTCGGATTGGCGATGAATATGTGGTGGTGGTATATGGCAGCGGCGACGTGACAACCTGTGAACAGAACTCGAAACTCTAAAAGACTAGACGCTAAGACCAGCAACTTGACACGACGATGCAACCGCAAATTCAACAAAGCAAATACAGAAAAGATTATGCAAAGGCTCAGATTGGTTCGGATGGGATGAACTAACCCTAATTTTTTTTTGGCTTTTTCGTGGACTATAGGTATGAAGAACAGACTCGATCTAAACTACGAAAAACTGTAAAATCTCACCGAGCAACCTGGAAATTTGATACCACTTGATAGAGGCAAAGGTGTCCCGTCTTTCGATGAGATGATGGATATCGCTTTGGTGGAAGTCGACTTTGACGATCCGACTACGAACGTGCGAGGACGTCGCGCCTTAGCAATCGCTAAACCAACTCCGAGAGGTTATTGACCACGCCGGAGCACGATCAACCTGACCACGAGGGTCTGTTTCCTGCGAGCAAACGAAGAACAAGTAAGAAACTGAGTTTGCAATCTGGATATTGCGAATATAAGATGAAAGCTTTATTGATCAAGGTGGGGTTCTGTGACGCCTTTGTCTGGTCGTTGAACACAAACGAAGTACGCGAAGTTGCAGCTATGGCGAACTTTTAATCTAAACAAAACCCTAAGTCTAAACGGTGCCCTAAGGGCTGTATATATGAAGGAAGAGAGGGGGAATTTCGTGGCCCTTGGTGGAGGGGTCCGAAATCAACCCTATCTCTTGTTTCCCCACACATACGGACTCTAAAAATAGCCTATACATATGTATTTCGAAATTACATGGGCCTGGCCCAATAAAAAGGTGACGCAGCACCTATAATAGCCTCGGGACGAAATTTATGAAGTGGCATCTTGTATATTTCGTCCAAGGCTTCATGCACCCATTATGGTGGCTTCAAAGTCCTGACATCATCACTTGTAAGTCCGTTCTTGTTCCCCTTGTGCATGGCATCATCTCCATGCTTGTTCTTGCTCCAATGTTCATCCTTCTCCAAGCTAGGCCCTTCATTTGTAAGCAAAACAAATGTATCCAATTTAGGCAGCATCATATTCTCATGAACATTAGAATCATTACCAAGAAACGAAAGTACCTGATAATTTAATTGGCGTGCGCGAGCTCTAGTAATTGGTCCCGTATATGTAGTAGTAGGGGCTGTGGGTGTAACAATGGTATTGATGTCCTCATCAGGATCATCCGGACCCCCGACACCCGGATCATCCGGGACCCCGTCCGGATCATCCGGCCTTGCCTGCGCACATGACTTGGGCCGAGGCCCGTGTACCCCTTCGCCCCTCACTTACCCCTTCATGGCGTAGCACTATAAATAGACCTCCTCCTCCCCATTTTGAGGGTTAGCATTGGATTAGCTCATATTTGTGTGAGAGCCTTTGCTCATCCACTTGGATACTTCTCCTCGGAGATCACAACCTCTTCGGAGAAGATCCCCCAAGTGGATTCAAGACCCCTTCTAGGGAAGAACATCAAGGCCTCCTCTCGGAGAAGAACGGTTCCTTTGTATCCTTACCTTTGTTGACTTTGGATCTTGTGGATCTCTTATGTGTGTGGTGATCTAGCACTTGTGTGATCGATTCCCTTGCTGGTTGAGTGATTCTCTCTCGTTTTCCCCGTGTTTTCCCTTGTGCTTCCGCGTGTTCTTCGTGATTCCCCGTAGGATCCACTCCAAACGTGAAAGATCGTCGCTATAGGGTTCCACCCTACATCACCTACCATTGTGATTATTTGCATGTGGACGACATGGTGGTTGTGGTGTTGGTGGTTGCACGTAGTTCTGATTTTGATCAACCTCATCCTCGTAATCTCCCACATAATCATCCTCCGCATCAGCAGCAGGAGCCACATAAGTATCAACAGCAGCACCAACAGTTTGGCCAGGCTGAAGAAGGACACGGCTCGCTTGGCGGAGGGCTGTTTCGCGTCATGCAGGTAGTTGTTGTTGTTGTTGCAGAGGTGCGGCAGGTGCAGCCAGTGGTGGAAGACGCGCAAGCAGTTCATTAAATCTGTTATCGAGCTTTGTTTCGAACGTCTTCTCAAGGCCAGTGATCTTCTCCATGGCCTCTTCAAAATTGTTCAGCACATCTTGCACCTGTTCAGTCATCATTTGCTGAAACCTATCATGAAGCTCCTTGTTCGTTAAGTTCTCCCAGTCAATCTCGTCGGCTTGTGATCCTGGCATGGTTAGCAGCAATAGAAACACACAAGAATATGATCCTACAGACTACTAACAAGTGGTGGTGGTGGGTGTCACAAATCCGTCAAGCAAAACTCAAATTCTTACCAGTTCTTACCCAGCAGCAGGTGGTGATCGTCAACCGTTGTAGTCAAAACTCTCAAAGCTTCGATAGAGCGATTACCAGGGAGAGTCAAATGCACGACTTAGATGTATGTGTAGCTGGGAAGCCTTATAATATGGTAGCAAAAAGGATCAGCACTAATCAATTCAGAGATGCAAAGTTGAATAAATGCTCAACGACAGTACTGTGCTAGTCCTAGGCTAGACCGTGCTAGAGGCGCGAGTCAAGAATACTAACAAAATCATGGTGCTGCACGTAAACAAGGGAGAAGCACACTCTGGAATTTTTTTTGCTCTTTTTTTTGCGCTTTGCTTTTTTTTGCTCCTCTTTTTTTTGCGAAAAATCACTATAATGGCGAGTGTCTCAAAACTCTTCCCAAGTCAAACTGACAGGATGGGCACCAAATTTTTTTTGACAATTTTTTTTCGGAAATCAGGGCGACGACGAAAAAGTGCAACAAAAAATCACTATGATGGCGAGTGTCTCAAAACACTCCCTAGGACCTAAAATAGGATAGGGAAAAAATATTTTCGGTCGCCGATATTTTTTTCCGAAACCTACTCAGGCAAGGAAACACGAATCGGAAATTAGATGGATCTCGAAAACAAACCTAATATGCTAGGAACTCGGATTGGTGATGGATATTGGATACGGATTCGGAGTGGTGGTGGTAGGTGGCAGGGGCGATGATGAAGGTATGGTGGCGGCGTGACAACTTATGACCAGAACTCGAAACGCTAAAAGACTAGACGCTAAGACCAGCAACTTGACGCGACGATGCAACCGCAAATTCAACAAAGCAAAATACTGAAAAGACTATGCAAAGGCTCAGACTTGTTCGGATAGGATGAACTAACCCTAATTTTTTTGGTTGGATTTTTCGTGGAGTATAGGTATGAAGAACAAACTCGATCTAAACTACGAAAAATTGTAAAATCTCACCGAGCAACCTGGAAATCTGATACCACTTCATAGAGGCAAAGGTGTCCCATCTTTCGATGAGATGATGGATATCGCTTTGGTGGAAGTCAACTTTGACGATCCGACTACGAACGTGCGAGGACATCGCGCCTTAGCAATCGCTAAACCAACTCCGAGAGGTTGTTGACCACGCCGGAGCACGATCAAACTGACCAGGAGGGTCTGTTTCCTGCGATCAAACAAAGAACAAGCAAGAAACTGAGATTGCAATCCGAATATTGCGAAAATAACATGAAAGCTTTATTGATCAAGGTGGGGTTCTGTGACGTCTTTGTGTGGTTGTTGAATGCAAACGAAGTACGCGAAGTTGTAGCTATGGCGAACTTTAATCTAAACAAAACCCAAAGTCTAAACGATGCCCTAAGGGGTGTATGTATGGAGGAAGAGGGGGAATTTCGTGGCCCTTGCTGGAGGGGTCCGAAATCAACCCTATCTCTTGTTTCCCCACACATACGGACTCTAAAAATAGCCTATACTTATGTATTTCGAAATTACATGGGCCTGGCTGTCGGATTTCGGGTTCCGGCAGACCCTCGAGGTTCGAACACTGCGGTGCGCGCGGAGATTCAACCCACTACCAGCTCGCTCTTCGCCGACTCGCTAAGATCTAAACTACTAAACTGAACAACACAAGAGACACAAGATTTATACTGGTTCAGGCCACCATTTTGGTGTAATACCCTACTCCAGTGTGTGGTGTGGTGGATTGCCTCTTGGGCTTGATGATGAACAATACAAAGCGGAATAGCCTCGCGAGGGTCTGTTCTTGGCTGGCGCGGTGAACTGTTAGGGGAGTTCAGTCGCCTTTCTCTCTCTCTCTCTCTCTCTGTCTTCCTATCCTTGTTCCCTCGATTTGGTCTAGCTGCCTCTACCCCAGGGGTGGTTAGTCCTATTTATAGGCAAAGGCCCTGGGCCTCTTCCCAAATATTGAGCGGGAAGGGCGCCAACAATTGGCCATTTTGAAGGGGAACAGCGGGTACACTTATCCTGACTAAAGTTGGTCCTCGCCTGTCAAAGGCTCTGGTGATGACGCCGGCTTGGGCTCCATAATGACTTCCTTCCGGTCGTTGGGCTGGTCATGGTCTTGTTGCACCGAAATGGACGCCTTTGCTTGATGCTCTCGCCTGCGCTTGCTCCCTTTGCACCAAAGAGGAAAGGAGGACACTACGCGGGCTGGCGCCCGACTGGCGCCCTTGGTCGTCATGGCTTGCGTCAGGGGCACCTCGCGAGGTATCCCGCCTTGAACTCTCCGCCCCCTCATGAGCCAGCCTGACGAGGCCGTGCCTGAGGGAGCTTCTTGTCGTCCACCCCGCGAGGCTTGGCCCCTCGCGAGGGTCTTGAGCTTGCGTTTTTGAACATGGGCTAGGCTGGGCCGCAGAGAAAGGGAAGGCCCGCCAGGTCGAGTCTTCCTCTCCCCCGCCCAAGCGCGGTCGAGGTCGCCCTCGCAATCATCCTGTGGCCTCCACGGCGGTCCCCCATGGTCGCGGAGGTGGCTCTCAGCGCGGTGACGAGCGGCTGGCCATGGTCGGCAGGCGTGCCCCGACCGTGCGACCCCCGAGGCCGCGCCCCCACGCTGCGGAGGCACTGCCGGAGTTTGTGGTTTGGGCGGTAGAGCCGTCCAGCGCCCGGCTTCAGCTCCCTTGCTTCCTCCTAGGTGAGCTCCCAGATGGCGCCCTGGGTGGCCTCTGGCTCCAGGCGGATGGTTGCTGCAGCCGGGCTTCGTGGGCTTCTCTGGAGGTCTCTGCTACAGGAAACCTGTTCCTGACCCGCGGCTGGCAGACGTTTGCTCGCGCGCGTGGTCTTCGCCGCCGGTGCTCCCTGCACTTCAAGTACGACGGCGACGCCACCCTCTACATTAGGGTGTTTGGGGAAGATGGTCGCCGCATGGGGTGCTGCCCTGAAGACAACGACCGCGGCCGGGGACTCAGCCCCGGCGTGGATGGAGAGGGCAGCGCGCGGGCGGCTGGCGACGCCCGTGACTCCTCAAGCTTCACCAGCTCTTCTTCGGGTGGTGACTCTCCCTGCAGCGGCCGCGGCCAGCCCCCACGCCGCCGCGCCTGCTTGGAGGGTGGCAGCGGGTCTGCTCGCCGCCGCACCCCGGTGAAGCGCGAGAGGGAGTCCGCCTGAGCTCCGGAGGCGGCTCGAGTCTTCCAAGAGGGCCGGCACGGGACGTGCTTCGCCTGCTTTTGTTCTTTTCTGATAGAGCCGGGGGTGTCCCGATCTTTCGATGAGATGATAACTATCGATTTGGTGAAGATGACTTTGACGATCCGACTACAAATGTGCACGACGTTGCGCCTTAGCAATCGCTAAACCAACTCTGAGAGGTTATTGACCACGCCGGAGCACAATCAACCTGACCACGAAGGTCTATTCCTGCAAGCAATCGAAGAACAAGCAAGAATATGATAAAAGCAATCTGAATATTGCGAGTATATATGAAGTATTGATAAAGGTGGGGATCCGTAAGCGGTCTTGGTCTGGTCGTTGGACACAAACGAAGTACACGAAGTTGCAATGGCTAACTTTTAACTAAACAAATCCCAAGGAAAAGCTACTAGATGAATCTACTTATATAGGAGCAAGGGGTGGCGGCCAAGGAGGTGGGAGGACGTCCCAAGGCAGCCTAAAACTAAATCTAGGTCATACAAGGCCAATGGGCCCAAGTGGAGGTGATGTAACACCTTTGGACTTGTAGTTTGACTCAGATTCTGCTGCAGTATCAGATTGTTTTGTCCACAACTCAACGCTCCGGACGAATTTGAAGGTGATTCCAATTGGGTTGGAAAGTGCACGAAATCTAGTTTCCAACAAAAAAAGAATCACCCAATTCGGAGTCCGTATGAAGAACTTGTGTGCGTTTTGAGTCAGGTACGTCTGTGCAGTCCGAATCTGAATCCAGAACGTGAGAGACTTGGACTCTATCTTCTCTTGGGCCAAAAGTGACGTGAGAGAACTTTTTGGACAGCAAATAAACATCTCTTTCTTCCTTATCTTCATATGTGGATTGTACAAATGTCCCATACACCTTCAATTAAACAAAACACAAAAGTGTGTGAAGTATTTTTGTTCTGGATAACATAAATAGATTATTGAATAGTTTGCACTAGAAATCACCTGACAAATATGCATATATGCAATATTTTTGGTCATATCCAAGGTAGTCATGTCCTCATCATCCTCCCCTTCTTGAAAATAAAGCCGTCCTCGGCGTTGCTTAATCTGAAATGTGGCTAACAAAAGAGACAAGGTGTACATGTTGTATATGTATATGTCATCCATTTTTACTTCCCTTGATTTTTGCATATATGACACATGAATAGATGAGTAACTTGCATAGTTCATAAAATCTAAAGCCAAAAAATTAGCACAAGAAGTAGAAGGCATGAAAATATTGCAACTCAGTTTGCACATATAAGTGAAGCTCTTATTCATTTCAAAAGATTGACAATGTTCATCATTAAACCATCCCAACATTGGTGAATAAACCTTACTTGCATCAAATTTACATGCTACAACATGCTTAAATAAGCAAACATGCAATAAGTCATTCAACACAGAATCATCACCAAGATTAGAGGTCATATCAAAATGATTAAACATTGGTTCTTTTGCATCAATAGTTAATTCAATGGGTGCACTCAAAATTGTTGGTATTTTAGTTGTTTGATCACATGGCAAAGTCAAATTATCAACGTAGTCCTCTAAAATAGGTGGTGTGATCAAAGTAGTGGGTAGCTCATCAGATGGTGCATTCAAATTGACAAGGCATTCATCATTCTCATGTAGAGATGGAAGATCAGTACCTTTGTCATTACCTCTTATGATCAACTCAGATGATGTAGCCACTCTCGGGGGCGATGTGTCACATGATGGAGGTGATGTAGTCCTGACAACAACGGATGTGGTTGTCATAGTATGCCTAGTAGTTGAAGGAACAATCATATCAACTCTTGGAATGTGCACCATGCGCTTGTTCTCCTCATGGCCAACACGTCGTTTTATTTCCTGTTCAGCTTTGCAAGCAAGATGAAACAAATGGTCCATAGGATAACACTCTTCATGAATTAGTATCTCTTGAATATCACGGTTTAATCCTCCCCAAAATCTATCCATAAAATCATCTTCACTTTCTTCTAAAGAGGAATGCAACAAGGTAGTTTGTAAATCATCATAATATTTTGTTACAGTTTCACTACCTTGTTTTAAGTGTTGCAACTTCTTAATCATGTCACGAGTATAATAAGCAGGGACAAAAGTATGTCGCATGGCAAGTTTCAAATCATCCCAAGTAGTAGGTATATAATCAGGGTGTAACCGACAATATTCACTCCACCAAACCAAAGCATAACCAGTGAAAGAACCAACCGCAACCTTAACCTTTTTATGTTCATCGAAATTATGGGAAGCAAATATATTTTTTATGTCGAACTCCCATTCAATATATAAAGCAGGTTTAAAACGGCCATTAAATGGTGGTATAGATACATTAACCTGATCATGTGCATTTGGATGTTTGTGCACCTCTCGTGACGGTTGTGGTATTTGCAAAGGTGGTGGCACGTCTCCCGCGATCGACAAAGCCCATGAATTGACTCTGGATCCTGTCATGATTAGTAGAACAAGAAACAAAACCCAAAAATAATGTTCCTATAACTACTAGGATGTGGTGGTAAAACGCTCACAGTAAAGCAAATATCAAGGTCTTACAAGTTTTTACCATGCAGCAGGCGGTGATCGGCAACCAGCGGTGTCAAGTAACTCCGAATATTGAGTAAAGCGATTGCCAGGGGAGCGTACGTATACACGGTGTAGAAATATGTGGAGCTGGGTTGGCTATATATGGTAGCAAAAGATTAGCAATAATCAATTCAAAGATGCAATGTTGAATAAACGCTCAACGACGGTACTGTGCTGGTCCTAGGCTAGACCGGACTAGAGACGCGAGCCTAGAACACTAACGAGGTCACGGCGTAGCACAACTAGCATCAATGAAGGATACTAAGTAGCTCTTGACAGCAAGATATAAGTGAAGATCACAACGGCAGTGAAGATAATGATGAAAAACAACTGCCAAGCAGGATATACAACAACTTTGTCTCCAACTTTCCTCTGAAAAAGTTTGTGCCGATTTTCTTGATTTTTTTTTCTCCTTTTTTTTCTCTGACTTTTTTTTCTCTTTTTTTTTCTCTCGTTTTTTTTCTCCCTCTTTCCAAAACAAACTAGATAAGATGCAGATTGGATCAAGTGAAGATGTGAACGATCTCAACTATTATTATGACAATGAATGGTGGGTAGCACGTGGTGAAAATTGATGGATGGGTGGTGGACAGCGGAAGAGATAATGATGCAGCGGTGGCGTGACTAATGTGAACAGAACTCGAAACTCTAAACGAAATAGACACTAAGACCAGCAACTCGACACGACGATGCAACTGATAATTCAACTATGCAAGCAATGAAAAGAAAATTGCAAAGGCTCAGACTGGCTTGGACCAAGGATGAATAGATCTAACTCTTTTTTGTGGCTTTTTCTTGGACAATAGGTAAGAAAATAAATCTAATCTAGGAAAACTGGAAATTCTCACCGAGCAACCTGAAAACTGATACCACTTGATAGAGGCAAAGGGGTGTCCCGATCTTTCGATGAGATGATAACTATCGATTTGGTGAAGATGACTTTGACGATCCGACTACAAACGTGCACGACGTTGCGCCTTAGCAATCGCTAAACCAACTCTGAGAGGTTATTGACCACGCCGGAGCACAATCAACCTGACCACGAAGGTCTATTCCTGCAAACAATCGAAGAACAAGCAAGAATATGATAAAAGCAATCTGAATATTGCGAGTATATATGAAGTATTGATAAAGGTGGGGATCCGTAAGCGGTCTTGGTCTGGTCGTTGGACACAAACGAAGTACACGAAGTTGCAATGGCTAACTTTTAACTAAACAAATCCCAAGGAAAAGCTACTAGATGGATCTACTTATATAGGAGCAAGGGGTGGCGGCCAAGGAGGTGGGAGGACGTCCCAAGGCAGCCTAAAACTAAATCTAGATCATACAAGGCCAATGGGCCCAAGTGGAGGTGATGTAACACCTTTGGACTTGTAGTTTGACTCGGATTCTGCTGCAGTATCAGATTGTTTTGTCCACAACTCAACGCTCCGGACGAATTTGAAGGTGATTCCAATTGGGTTGGAAAGTGCACGAAATCTAGTTTCCAACAAAAAAAGAATCACCCAATTCGGAGTCCGTATGAAGAACTTGTGTGCGTTTTGAGTCAGGTACGTCTGTGCAGTCCGAATCTGAATCCAGAACGTGAGAGACTTGGACTCTATCTTCTCTTGGGCCAAAAGTGACGTGAGAGAACTTTTTGGACAGCAAATAAACATCTCTTTCTTCCTTATCTTCATATGTGGATTGTACAAATGTCCCATACACCTTCAATTAAACAAAACACAAAAGTGTGTGAAGTATTTTTGTTCTGGATAACATAAATAGATTATTGAATAGTTTGCACTAGAAATCACCTGACAAATATGCATATATGCAATATTTTTGGTCATATCCAAGGTAGTCATGTCCTCATCATTTTCCTTTCTTTTCTCCTGCACAAAAAAGACAGCAATGTGTGGCCCCGTGGGGGCGCGTTTGGGTTAACGCTGTTAATCAATGTACTGCTTTTGTTATCCTGATACTGTTCTTTTCTGTTGTACGCCCATTCGCAAGTAAACCCCGGCCTTGGCCGCGGGGGCGACCGACCCAGGCCCCGTGTTCGCGTCGTGCTGCCCGTGAGGCATGGTCCGGAGGGGTGCTCCAGCTCTGTACCAGGGTCGTGAAAACTTGAGCGATAGGGGTAGGAACGCTCGCGAGGGCTCCCGGGGCTTCTGCCTCGCGAGCCCCCATGCAAGAGAAATCGAGGCGGGAGAGCGAAAAAGGTCGAAGAACCACGGACCAAAAGATGGCGATAGTTTCGATAAAAACTCCAAATGGGAATAACTAGTCAACTGCAGAAAGCAAATGAAAAAGCCACGTCCGGCACCTAGTCTAGTCTTCGACGTCTTCTCACCAGCGCGGAGCTAAGTGCTGCCACTGGGCGTGGGAGGGAGCCCCAGGGCCTGAGGCCGGCACCCCTGAGACTCCGGGGCGTGTACAGCCCCAACTCATTATTACGTGAGAGTGTCACTGGCGGCGAGCTTCACAGGTGTTGGCCTTCTTCACAGGCTCCGGGCCTTTCTTCGGGGAAGCAAGCTTCACGGGCATTGGCCCTCTTCACAGGCTCCAGGTCCTTTCCAAAACGCGACAGCTTCACAGGCATTCGCCTTCTTCACAGGCTCTGAGCCTTTTCCAAAAAGATAAGCTTCACAGGCATTCGCCTTCTTCACAGGCTCTAGGCCTTATCCAAAAAGATAAGCTTCATAGGCATTCGTCTTCTTCACAGGCTCTGGGCCTTTTCCAAAAAGATAAGCTTCACAGGCATTCGCCTTCTTCACAGGCTCTGGGCCTTTTCCAAAATGATAAGCTTCACAGGCATTCGCCTTCTTCACAGGCTCTGGGCCTTTTCCAAAAAGATAAGCTTCACAGGCATTCACCTTCTTCACAGGCTCTGGGCCTTTTCCAAAAAGATACGCTTCACAGGCATTCGCCTTCTTCACAGGCTCTGGGCCTTTTCCAAAAAGATAAGCTTCACCGGCATTCGCCTTCTTCACAGGCTCTGGGCCTTTTCCAAAAAGATAAGCTTCATAGGCATTCGCCTTCTTCACAAGCTCTGGGCCTTTTCCAAAAAGATAAGCTTCACAGCATTTGCCTTCTTCACAGGCTCTGGGCCTTTTCAGGGGTAAAACCTCCGGAGGTGCTGGATGTTCCACGCGTTCTGTATAGGTACTCCCTCATGAGTCTCCAAGTGCACGGAGCCGGGCCTGGAAACATGAACAACCTTGAACGGGCCCTCCCACATGGGAGAGAGGTTATGCAGTCCTTCTCTGGAGAGGACCCGCCGGAGCACAAGGTCCCCTACCTCAAGAGTTCTGGGGCAGATGTTGTGGCAATGGTATCGCTGGAGTGCCTGCTGGTACCTTGCCGCTCGCAGCGCAGCTTCTCGACGATGCTCCTCCCCCAGCACGAGGTCCGTCCCCCGCATGGCGTCCTGCAGCGTCTCATCGAACGCCAGGACCCATGCGGATCGATGCTTGACCTCGTGAGGGAGGACCGCATTGGCTCCGCAGACCAGGAAGAAGGGGGTCTCTCCAGTCGGCTTGGTCGCGGTTGTGCGGATGGACCACAACACGGACTGAAGCTCGTCATACCAGCCTCTGCCGCAGGCCTCCAGTTTATTCTTGAATGTCCTGGTCTTGAGGCCCCTCAGGACCTCTGCGTTGGCCCGCTCGGCCTGGCCGTTGCTTCGGGGGTGCGCCACCGAAGCGTAGCATATCTATGTCCCAAGGTTAGCACAATATGTTTTGAAAAGGTTACTGGTGAACTGCGAACCGTTGTCGGTGATGATGCGGTTCGGCACTCCGAACCGGCTCACGATGCCCTTGATAAACTTGACCGTAGAACCAGCAGGGATGGTACGGACGGCCTCGACTTCGGCCCACTTGGTGAATTTGTCCACGGCGACGTAGAGGTAGCGATAGCCCCCTGGCGCCCGAGGAAAAGGGCCCAGGATGTCCAGCCCCCAGACCGCGAATGGCCAAGTGAGGGGGATGGTTTGCAGACCTCCTGCCGGCTGGTGGATTTGCTTGGCATGGAATTGGCAGGCCTCGCAAGCCTTCACAAGTTCAACGGCGTCATTGAGCGCAGTGGGCCAATAGAAACCGCTGCGGAATGCCTTGCCAACGAGGGTCCGTGACAACGAATGATGCCCATAGTCTCCACCGTGTATATCTGCCAGCAGTTCCTTCCCCTGTTCCCTGGTGATGCAGCGCAGGGACACATCGTTCGGTCGTTTCCGGTAGAGCTCTCCATCCATGATGCAGTATGCTGTGGCTTGCCGCGCCACACGCTCTGCCTCCTCCTTCTCTGGCAAGGTCCCTTGCGTTAAGTAACTCTTGAGCTTTGTGATCCAGCACCCCTCTTGAGGTTCCATCGTCAGGAGCAGGCGTGCTCCTGAGGTCGGGCCACAGGCTGGGGCTCCCGAGGCAGGTGGCTGAGGGAGCTCCACCCGAGGCTGTGCTCTGCTTGACCATGGTGGCAGGGCTGAAGGCTTGAAGAGCCGTTCCTCAAAGACGCCCGGCTCCTGGGGCAACCTCTTGGAGGCTGATTTGGCGATGTCGTCGGCCTCTTGATTAGTGCCGCGGGGCACGTGCTGCAGCTCCAACCCCCAGAACTGTTTCTCCATCCTGCGGACCTCCGCAAGGTAGGCCTCCATGTGCTCATCTCTTGGCTCGTACACCTTGTTGGAGAAATTGACGAGGAGCTGCGAATCGCCCTTGATAGTAAGACGCTTCACTCCTAGGGCAGCGGCGGCCTTCAGGCCCGCTATCAGTCCCTTGTACTCTACTATATTGTTGGAGACCTTCTCGCCTTGCTGGAAACAGAGCTGCACGGCGTACTAGAGCTTGTCCTGAGCGGGAGATATGAGCACCGCCCCAGCTCCAGCGCCCTGCTTGGAGAACGCTCCGTCGAAGTACATGACCCAGCCTTCTGGCGCTTCGCTTCCTGGGGAGAGGGATCGATCCTCGCCGGCCCTGAGGCCCGGTGCCTCTGTCCATTCGGCCACGAAATCTACTAGCGCAGCCCCCTTCATGACTCTGGTCGTGCTGAACTCGAGATGGAATGCTTGCAGTTTAATATTCCACTCGGCGACCCTTCCGGCTGAGTTGGGGCTCCTGAGCACCCTCTCCAAGGGGTATGCTGAGACAACCTTGATTTGATGACCCTGGAGCGCAAAGCCACCAGTAGCGCGAGGAGGAGCTTCTGCGGCATGGGGTACCGTGCCCTCGCATCCCGTAACACTGTGCTGACGAAGTACACCGGGTGCTCGACGAGGCTAGGGGTGTCGGTGCTGGTGGCGTCCTCCGGAAGCTGTGGTGCTTCCTGAGGTGGCGGGGCCTCCAGAAGCTGGGTGCCTGGAAGGAGGGCCTCTCCCGCCCTAGTTGATAGAGGAAAAGGTGTCCCGTCTTTCAATGAGATGATGGATATCGCTTTGGTGGAAGTCGACTTTGACGATCCGACTACGAACGTGTGAGGACGTCGCACCTTAGCAATCGCTAAACCAACTCCGAGAGGTTATTGACCACGCCGGAGCACGATCAACCTGACCACGAGGGTCTGTTTCCTGCGAGCAAACGAAGAACAAGCAAGAAACTAAGATTGCAATCTGGATATTGCGAATATAAGATGAAAGCTTTATTGATCAAGGTGGGGTTCTGTGACGCCTTTGTCTGGTCGTTGAACACAAACGAAGTACGCGAAGTTGCAGCTATGGCGAACTTTTAATCTAAACAAAACCCAAAGTCTAAACGACGCCCTAAGGGCTGTATATATGGAGGAAGAGGGGGGAATTTCGTGGCCCTTGGTGGAGGGGTCCGAAATCAACCCTATCTCTTGTTTCCCCACACATACGGACTCTAAAAATAGCCTATACTTATGTATTTCGAAATTACATGGGCCTAGCCCAATAATAAGGTGACGCAGCACCTAGAATAGCCTCGGGACGAAATTTATGAAGTGGCATCTTATATATTTCGTCCAAGGCTTCATGCACCCATTATGGTGGCTTCAAAGTCCTGAAATCATCACTTGTAACTCCGTTCTGGTTCCCCTTGGGCATGGCATCATCTCCATGCTTGTTCTTGCTCCAATGTCCATCCTTCTCCAAGCTAGGCCCTTCACTTGTAAGCAAAACAAATGTATCCAATTTAGGCAGCATCATATTCTCATGAACATTAGAATCATTACCAAGAAACGAAAGTACCTGATAATTTAATTGGCGTGCGCGAGCTCTAGTAATTGGTCCAGTATATGTAGCAGTAGGGGCTGTGGGTGTAACAATGGTATTGATGTCCTCATCATCCTCCCCTTCTTGAAATGAAGTCGTCCTCGACGGAAGCTCATCTTCGTCTCCCAAATAAGGCTTCAAATCTACAATGTTAAAAGTGGGACTAACCCCAAAATCTGCAGGTAGCTCAAGTTTATATGCATTATCATTTACTTTCTCCAACACCTTAAAGGGACCAGCAGCATGTGGCATTAGCTTTGATTTGCGCAAATTAGGAAATCTATCCTTACGCAAATGTAACCAAACAAGATCTCCAGGTGCAAACACAACATGTTTTCTACCCTTATCTCCAGCAAGTTTATATTTAGCATTCATACGCTCAATGTTTTCCTTAATTAACTCATGCATTTTTAAAATCAATTCAGCACGTTCTTTAGCATCAAAATTAACCTTCTCCGAAGATGGAAGAGGCAACAAATCAATAGGTGCACGAGGTAGGAAACCATACACAACTTCAAAAGGGCACATCTTAGTAGTAGAATGCAATGAACGTTTATAAGCAAATTCAATATGAGGCAAGCATTCCTCCCACATTTTCTTATTATTCTTCAAAACAGCCCTAAGCATAGTAGACAATGTTCTATTGACTACTTCAGTTTGTCCATCAGTTTGGGGGTGACAAGTAGTACTAAAAAGCAGTTTAGTCCCCAACTTAGCCCATAAACATCTCCAAAAGTGGCTAAGAAATTTAGTATCACGATCTGAAACAATAGTATTTGGCACACCATGCAAGCGAATAATTTCACGAAAGAACAAATCAGCAACATTAACAACATCATCGCTTTTATGACATGGTATAAAGTGTGCCATTTTCGAGAATCTATCCACGACAACAAACATGCTATCCCTTCCCTTCTTTGTTCTAGGTAAACCTAAAACAAAGTCCATAGATATATCCTCCCAAGGAACACTAGGTACAGGCAAAGGCATATATAAACCATGAGGATTGAGTTGTGACTTAGCTTTTTGACATGTAGTGCAGCGAGCAATAAAACGCTCAACATCCCGTCTCATCTTTGGCCAAAAGAAATGTGTAGCAAGTACGTCCTCCATCTTCTTCATGCCAAAGTGTCCCATTAGTCCTCCTCCATGCGCCTCCTGCAACAACAAAAGACGAACGGAGCTAGCTGGAATGCATAACTTGTTAGCACGGAACACAAATCCAATTCCACTAGCATCACATTCAAGCTCAAAAGTCTTATTAAAATCAGGAAGTTGGAGTAAAGGAGCATGTGTCAACTTATCTTTCAATACCATGAAGGCTTCTTCCTGTGCGGTACCCCAAACAAAAGGCACATCCTTCTTTGTAAGCTCGTTGAGAGGTGCAGCAATGGTGCTGAAATCTCTCACAAAACGCCTATAGAATCCAGCGAGGCCATGATGAGGACATGACTACCTTGGATATGACCAAAAATATTGCATATATGCATATTTGTCAGGTGTATGGGACATTTGTACAATCCACATATGAAGATAAGGAAGAAAGAGATGTTTATTTGCTGTCCAAAAAGTTCTCTGACGTCACTTTTGGCCCAAGAGAAGATAGAGTCCAAGTCTCTCACGTTCTGGATTCAGATTCGGACTGCACAGACGTACCTGACTCAAAACGCACACAAGTTTTTCATACGGACTCCGAATTGGGTGATTCTTTTTTTGTTGGAAACTAGATTTCGTGCACTTTCCAACCCAATTGGAATCACCTTCAAATTCGTCCGGAGCGTTGAGTTGTGGACGAAACAATCTGATGCTGCAGCAGAATCCGAGTCAAACTACAAGTCCAAAGGTGTTACATCACCTCCACTTGGGCCCATTGGCCTTGTACGACCTAGATTTAGTTTTAGGCTGCCTTGGGACGTCCTCCCACCTCCTTGGCCGCCACCCCTTGCTCCTATATAAGTAGATCCATCTAGTAGCTTTTCCTTGGGTTTTGTTTAGATTAAAAGTTCGCCATAGCTGCAACTTCGCGTACTTCGTTTGTGTCCAACGACCAGACCAAGACCACTTTCGGATCCCCAACATTATTAATACTTCATCCATATTCGCAATATTCAAATTGCTTTATCATATTCTTGCTTGTTCTTCGATTGTTTGCAGTAATAGACCTTCGTGGTCAGGTTGATCGTGCTTCCGGCATCGTCAGTAACCTCAGGAGATTGGTTTAGCGATTGCTAAGGCGCAACGTCGTGCACGTTTGTAGTCGGATCGTCAAAGTCGACTCCACGAAATCGATAGTTATCATCTCATCGAAAGATAGGGACACCATCGCCTTTATCAAGTGGTATCAGTTTTCAGGTTGCTCGGTGAGATTTTACAGTTTTTCATAGTTTAGATCGCATCTGTCATTCATACCTACAGTCCATGATAAAGCCACAAAAAAAAGTTAGATCTGTTCATCCTTTATCCAAGCCAGTCTGAGCCTTTGCAATTTTCTATTCATTGCTTGCATAGTTGAATTATCGGTTGCATCGTCGTGTCAGTTGCTGGTCTTAGTGTCTAGTTCCTTTAGAGTTTCGAGTTCTGTTCACATTAGTCACGCCGCCGCTGCATCATTATCTCTTCCGCTGTCCACCACCCATCCATCAATTTCCACCACGTGCTACCCACCATTCATTGTCATAATAATAGTTGAGATCGTTCACATCTTCGCTTGATCCAATCTGCGTCTTATCTAGTTTGTTTTGGAAAGAGGGAGAAAAAAAGAGAGAAAAAAAACGAGAAAAAAAAGAGAAAAAAAAGTCAGAGAAAAAAAGGAGAAAAAAAATCAAAAAAATCGGCACAAACTTTTTCAGAGGAAAGTTGGAGACAAAGTTGTTGTATATCCTACTTGGCAGTTGTTTTTCATCATTATCTTCACTGTCGTTGTGATCTTCACTTATATCTTGCTGTCAAGAGCTACTTAGTATCCTTCATTGATGCTAGTTGTGCTACGCCGTGACCTCATTAGTGTTCTAGGCTCGCGTCTCTAGTCCGGTCTAGCCTAGGACCAGCACAGTACCGTCGTTGAGCGTTTATTCAACATTGCATCTTTGAATTGATTATTGCTAATCTTTTGCTACCATATATAGCCAACCCAGCTCCACATATTTCTACACCGTGTATACGTACGCTCCCCTGGCAATCGCTTTACTCAATATTCGGAGTTACTTGACACCGCTGGTTGCCGATCACCGCCTGCTGCATGGTAAGAACTTGTAAGACATTGATATTTGCTTTACTGTGAGCGTTTTACCACCACATCCTAGTAGTTATAGGAACATTATTTTTGGGTTTTGTTTCTTGTTCTACTAATCATGACAGGATCCAGAGTCAATTCATGGGCTTTGTCGATCGCGGGAGACGTGCCACCACCTTTGCAAATACCACAACCGTCACGAGAGGTGCACAAACATCCAAATGCACATGATCAGGTTAATGTATCTATACCACCATTTAATGGCCGTTTTAAACCTGCTTTATATATTGAATGGGAGTTCGACATAAAAAATATATTTGCTTCCCATAATTTCGATGAACATAAAAAGGTTAAGGTTGCGGTTGGTTCTTTCACTGGTTATGCTTTGGTTTGGTGGAGTGAATATTGTCGGTTACACCCTGATTATATACCTACTACTTGGGATGATTTGAAACTTGCCATGCGACATACTTTCGTCCCTGCTTATTATACTCGTGACATGATTAAGAAGTTGCAACACTTAAAACAAGGTAGTGAAACTGTAACAAAATATTATGATGATTTACAAACTACCTTGTTGCATTCCTCTTTAGAAGAAAGTGAAGATGATTTTATGGATAGATTTTGGGGAGGATTAAACCGTGATATTCAAGAGATACTAATTCATGAAGAGTGTTATCCTATGGACCATTTGTTTCATCTTGCTTGCAAAGCTGAACAGGAAATAAAACGACGTGTTGGCCACGAGGAGAACAAGCGCACGATGCACATTCCAAGAGTTGATATGATTGTTCCTTCAACTACTAGGCATACTATGACAACCACATCCGTTGTTGTCAGGACTACATCACCTCCATCATGTGACACATCGCCCCCGAGAGTGGCTACATCATCTGAGTTGATCATAAGAGGTAATGACAAAGGTACTGATCTTCCATCTCTACATGAGAATGATGAATGCCTTGTCAATTTGAATGCACCATCTGATGAGCTACCCACTACTTTGATCACACCACCTATTTTAGAGGACTACGTTGATAATTTGACTTTGCCATGTGATCAAACAACTGAAATACCAACAATTTTGAGTGCACCCATTGAATTAACTATTGATGCAAAAGAACCAATGTTTAATCATTTTGATATGACCTCTAATCTTGGTGATGATTCTGTGTTGAATGACTTATTGCATGTTTGCTTATTTAAGCATGTTGTAGCATGTAAATTTGATGCAAGTAAGGTTTATTCACCAATGCTGGGATGGTTTAATGATGAACATTGTCAATCTTTTGAAATGAATAAGAGCTTCACTTATATGTGCAAACTGAGTTGCAATATTTTCATGCCTTCTACTTCTTGTGCTAATTTTTTGGCTTTAGATTTTATGAACTATGCAAGTTACTCATCTATTCATGTGTCATATATGCAAAAATCAAGGGAAGTAAAAATGGATGACATCTACATATACAACATGTACACCTTGTCTCTTTTGTTAGCCACATTTCAGATTAAGCAACGCCGAGGACGGCTTTATTTTCAAGAAGGGGAGGATGATGAGGACATGACTACCTTGGATATGACCAAAAATATTGCATATATGCATATTTGTCAGGTGTATGGGACATTTGTACAATCCACATATGAAGATAAGGAAGAAAGAGATGTTTATTTGCTGTCCAAAAAGTTCTCTCACATCACTTTTGGCCCAAGAGAAGATAGAGTCCAAGTCTCTCACGTTCTGGATTCAGATTCGGACTGCACAGACGTACCTGACTCAAAACGCACACAAGTTTTTCATACGGACTCCGAATTGGGTGATTCTTTTTTTGTTGGAAACTAGATTTCATGCACTTTCCAACCCAATTGGAATCACCTTCAAATTCGTCCGGAGCGTTGAGTTGTGGACGAAACAATCTGATGCTGCAGCAGAATCCGAGTCAAACTACAAGTCCAAAGGTGTTACATCACCTCCACTTGGGCCCATTGGCCTTGTACGACCTAGATTTAGTTTTAGGCTGCCTTGGGACGTCCTCCCACCTCCTTGGCCGCCACCCCTTGCTCCTATATAAGTAGATCCATCTAGTAGCTTTTCCTTGGGTTTTGTTTAGATTAAAAGTTCGCCATAGCTGCAACTTCGCGTACTTCGTTTGTGTCCAACGACCAGACCAAGACCACTTTCGGATCCCCAACATTATTAATACTTCATCCATATTCGCAATATTCAAATTGCTTTATCATATTCTTGCTTGTTCTTCGATTGTTTGCAGTAATAGACCTTCGTGGTCAGGTTGATCGTGCTTCCGGCATCGTCAGTAACCTCAGGAGATTGGTTTAGCGATTGCTAAGGCGCAACGTCGTGCACGTTTGTAGTCGGATCGTCAAAGTCGACTCCACGAAATCGATTGTTATCATCTCATCGAAAGATAGGGACACCCTCGCCTTTATCAGGCCAAGGAAACTCCTCACTTGTGTGACCGTTTTGGGCTGCGGCCAACTCTCAATAGCTTCAATCTTGGCTTTATCAACTTCAATTCCCTGTGGAGTAACAACATAGCCAAGAAAAGATACTCGGTCGGTGCAAAAGGTGCACTTTCCAAGGTTACCAAACAAACGTGCATCACGTAGAGCAATAAAAACAGCACGTAAATGTTCCAAATGTTCCTCCAAAGATTTGCTATAAATCAATATGTCATCAAAGTAAACTACCACAAATCGTCCAATGAAAGCACGTAAAACTTCGTTCATTAACCTCATGAAAGTACTAGGTGCATTAGTTAACCCAAAAGGCATGACTAACCACTCATATAATCCAAACTTAGTTTTAAATGCTGTTTTCCATTCATCTCCCAATTTCATACGAATTTGATGGTATCCACTACGCAAATCAACTTTGGAGAATATTGTAGGGCCACTCAATTCATCAAGCATATCATCTAGCCTAGGAATAGGATGACGATAACGAATAGTAATATTATTAATGCCTCTACAATCAACGCACATACGCGACGTACCATCCTTTTTCGGCACTAAAATGATAGGAACAGCACAAGGACTTAGGGATTCGCGTATATAACCTTTGTCGAGCAGTTCTTGTACTTGACGCATAATCTCCTTCGTCTCCTCTGGATTGGTACGGTATGGTGCACGGTTGGGTAATGATGCACCGGGAATTAAGTCAATTTGATGCTCAATCCCGTGAATAGGTGGTAATCCCGGTGGCACGTCTTGTGGAAAGACGTCAGCGAACTGCTGCAAAATGTTAGTGACAGTAGGAGGCAAAGAGGAAGGCACGTCCTCGAATGAAAATAATGCCTCTTTGCACACAAAAGCATAGCAAACAGATTTGCTAAAATCTAGATCATCAATATCAGATTTGGTGGCAAGTAAACATGCACTTTTCAATTTAATTTCAGAAGCAACACTAGATTGTTTATTATTATTAGGCTGCATTTGTTACTCAAATTCTTTTGCCACAATCTGATTTTCACTCTTAGTTTTCTCCTGTTTTGCTTTATTAGCTCTATTAATATCATCTTTCAAAATGGAATCAGGAGTCATAGGAAGCAAAGTAATATTTTTATCCTTATGAACAAGAGTATACTGATTGTTTCTACCATGGTGAATAGAATTTTTATCAAATTGCCATGGTCTACCAAGTAATAAGGAACATGCTTGCATAGGTACCACATCACAATCAACATAATCAGCATATGTAGAGATACTAAAATGTACACGAACAGTACGTGTTACCTTAACCTTGCCGCTGTTGTTGAACCATTGGATGTAGTAAGGATGTGGATGTGGTCTTGTGGTGAGATAGCTTCTCCACCATCTCCATGCTAGCCAAGTTGTTGCAACTCCCTCCATCTATGATCACGCGAACAGAACGTTCCTTCACAACTCCCTTTGTATGGAACAAATTATGCCTCTGATTTTGCTCAGCTTGTGTAACCTGCACACTCAAAACACGTTGAGCAACTAAACATTCATACCTGTCAGCATCTTCAGGAGCCATGTATTGTGTCTCATGATCAGAATCGTCTCCACCGTGTTCGTCACGTGTAATAAGAGCCAAAGTCTCCTCATCATAGTCACTAGCGGACTCATACCCACCATCCTCAGTAACAATCATCACACGCTTAGATGGGCATTCTCTCGCATAATGACCTCCACCCTTGCAACGTCGACAAATAATATCATGTGTTTGCCCTGTTGATGCCATGGATGAAGAAGAGCTCTTTGCAGGCCCAGAAGGTGTGCTCTTGGCAGATAGTGGTGATTGTGCCTGCTTTATTGTATCACGGTTGGATGTGGCAGCCGACGGAGGCGCCGGTGTAGCAGAACGTGTGGAAGTAGATGATGCACGTGGTGTCCATGATGAAGGTCGACCTGCAGAAAAGTTAGTCCGCGCCAATGCCTGTCGATCCTGCACTTCACGTTCAGCTTTACAAGCAAGATGGAATAAACGAGTGATATTAGTATACTCCTTATAGTCTAGAATGGTCTGAATCTCTCTATTTAATCCACCCAGAAAACGTGCAAGCATAGCTTCATTCTCCTCAACAATACCACATCTAATCATGCCAGTTTGTAATTCCTGATAATATTCTTCTACAGAATTTTTTCCTTGTCTTAAGCGCTGTAATTTTTGAAGCAATTCACGTTGATAATATGGTGGAACCCAACGAGTACGCATAGCAGTTTTCAAAGCAGCCCAAGTAGCGGGAATAGGATATAATCTACAATGTTCAGACCACCATACACATGCAAAACTAGTGAAAGCACAAACAGCAGCAGCAACCCGTCTCTCCTCGGGATATTGTAAACATGTAAAACGTTGTTCAGTTTCTAACTCCCAAGTAAGATATATATCAGGAACATATCTACCCTCAAATGGTGGAATATTCAATTTCAGTTTAGGAATATGGACATCATCTCGTACCTGAGGTGGTGGTGCAGGCCTACCATTACGAATATATACCTGAGGTCGACCTGGTGGTGGTGGTGGTGGTGGCTGCACGTAGTGCTGATTTTGATCAACCTCATCCTCATAATCGCCCGCATACTCATCATCCTCCTGGGTACCAGCAGCAGTAGTAGCAGGGGCCAAAGAAGCATCAACAACATGAACAGCAGCACCAGAAGTTTGGCCATCCTCAATAGGAACACGCTTCGCTCGTCCATACTGATTCGAAAGGATGCGTTGTTGTTGTTGTTGTTGTTGGAGAGGTGCGTTAGGTGCAGCGGGTGGTGGTGGTGGAAGACGCGCGAGCAATTCATTAAACTTGTTGTCGAGCTTTGTTTCGAACGTCTTCTCCATGCCATTTATCTTCTCCATGGCCTCTTCAAATCTGTTTAGCACATCTTGCACCTGTCCACTCATCATTTGCTGAAATTTATCATGCAAATCCTTATTCGTCATGTTCGCCCAGTCAGTCTTGATAGAGGCAAAGGTGTCTCGTCTTTCGATGAGATGATGGATTTCGCTTTGGTGGAAGTCGACTTTGACGATCCGACTACGAACGTGCGAGGACGTCGCGCCTTAGCAATCGCTAAACCAACTCCGAGAGGTTATTGACCACGCCGGAGCACGATCAACCTGACCACGAGGGTCTGTTTCCTGCGAGCAAACGAAGAACAAGCAAGAAACTGAGATTGCAATCTGGATATTGCGAATATAAGATGAAAGCTTTATTGATCAAGGTGGGGTTCTGTGACGCCTTTGTCTGGTCGTTGAACACAAACGAAGTACGCGAAGTTGCAGCTATGGCGAACTTTTAGTCTAAACAAAACCCAAAGTCTAAACGGTGCCCTAAGGGCTGTATATATGGAGGAAGAGAGGGGGAATTTCGTGGCCCTTGGTGGAGGGGTCCGAAATCAACCCTATCTCTTGTTTCCCCACACATACGGACTCTAAAAATAGCCTATACTTATGTATTTCGAAATTACATGGGCCTGGCCCAATAAAAAGGTGACGCAGCACCTATAATAGCCTCGGGACGAAATTTATGAAGTGGCATCTTGTATATTTTGTCCAAGGCTTCATGCACCCATTATGGTGGCTTCAAAGTCCTGAAATCATCACTTGTAACTCCGTTCTTGTTCCCCTTGCGCATGGCATCATCTCCATGCTTGTTCTTGCTCCAATGTTCATCCTTCTCCAAGCTAGGCCCTTCATTTGTAAGCAAAACAAATGTATCCAATTTAGGCAGCATCATATTCTCATGAACATTAGAATCATTACCAAGAAACGAAAGTACCTGATAATTTAATTGGCGTGCGCGAGCTCTAGTAATTGGTCCCGTATATGTAGTAGTAGGGGCTGTGGGTGTAACAATGGTATTGATGTCCTCATCATCCTCCCCTTCTTGAAATGAAGTCGTCCTCGACGGAAGCTCATCTTCCTCACCCAAATAAGGCTTCAAATCTGCAATGTTAAAAGTGGGACTAACCCCAAAATCTGCAGGCAGCTCAAGTTTATATGCATTATCATTTATTTTCTCTAACACCTTAAAGGGACCATCAGCACGTGGCATTAGCTTTGATTTGCGCAAATCAGGAAATCTATCCTTACGCAAATGTAACCAAACAAGATCTCCAGGTGCAAACACAACATGTTTTCTACCCTTATCTCCAGCAAGTTTATATTTAGCATTCATACGCTCAATGTTTTCCTTAGTTAACTCATGCATTTTTAAAATCAATTCAGCACATTGTTTAGCATCAAAATTAACCTTCTCCGAAGATGGAAGAGGCAACAAATCAATAGGTGCACGAGGTAGGAAACCATACACAACTTCAAAAGGGCACATCTTAGTAGTAGAATGCAATGAACGATTATAAGCAAATTCAATATGAGGCAAGCATTCCTCCCACATTTTCTTATTATTCTTCAAAACAGCCGTAAGCATAGTAGACAATGTTCTATTGACTACTTCAGTTTGTCCATCAGTTTGGGGGTGACAAGTAGTACTAAAAAGCAGTTTAGTCCCCAACTTAGCCCATAAACATCTCCAAAAGTGGCTAAGAAATTTAGTATCACGATCTGAAACAATAGTATTTGGCACACCATGCAAACGAATAATTTCACGAAAGAACAAATCAGCAACATTAACAACATCATCGCTTTTATGACATGGTATAAAGTGTGCCATTTTCGAGAATCTATCCATGACAACAAATATGCTATCCCTCCCCTTCTTTGTTCGAGGTAAACCTAAAACAAAGTCCATAGATATATCCTCCCAAGGAACACTAGGTACAGGCAAAGGCATATATAAACCATGAGGATTGAGTCGTGACTTAGCTTTTTGACATGTAGCGCAGCGAGCAATAAAACGCTCAACATCCCGTCTCATCTTTGGCCAAAAGAAATGTGTAGCAAGTATGTCCTCCGTCTTCTTCACGCCAAAGTGTCCCATTAATCCTCCTCCATGCGCCTCCTGCAACAACAAAAGACGAACGGAGCTAGCTGGAATGCATAGCTTGTTAGCACGAAACACAAATCCATCGTTAACGACAAACTTGTTCCACATTCTTCCTTCTTTACAATTCTGCATTACATCTTTAAAATCAGCATCATGCACATATTGATCTTTGATGGTCTCCAAACCAAATATTTTGAAGTCAAGTTGTGAAAGCATAGTATAGCGACGAGACAATGCATCAGCAATAACATTTTCTTTTTCCTTCTTGTGTTTAATGACATAAGGGAAAGTCTCAATAAATTCAACCCATTTAGCATGTCTACGATTCAGTTTAGCTTGACTTTTAATATGTTTCAAAGATTCATGATCAGAATGTATAACAAATTCTTTGGGCCATAAATAATGTTGCCATGTTTCTAAAGTCCGAACAAGAGCATATAATTCTTTATCGTAAGTAGAATAATTCAGACTAGGCCCACTCAATTTTTCAGAAAAGTATGCAACAGGTTTGCCATCTTGTAATAACACACCTTGATGAGGACATCAATACCATTGTTACACCCACAGCCCCTACTGTTACATATACAGGACCAATTACTAGAGCTCGCGCACGCCAATTAAATTATCAGGTACTTTCGTTTCTTGGTAATGATTCTAATGTTCATGAGAATATGATGCTGCCTAAATTGGATACATTTGTTTTGCTTACAAATGAGGGCCTAGCTTGGAGAAGGATGAACATTGGAGCAAGAACAAGCATGGAGATGATGCCATGCGCAAGGGGAACAAGAACGGAGTTACAAGTGATGATTTCAAGACTTTGAAGCCACCATAATGGGTGCATGAAGCCTTGGACGAAATATACAAGATGCCACTTCATAAATTTCGTCCCGAGGCTATTATAGGTGCTGCGTCACCTTTTTATTGGGCCAGGCCCATGTAATTTCGAAATACATAAGTATAGGCTATTTTTAGAGTCCGTATGTGTGGGGAAACAAGAGATAGGGTTGATTTCGGACCCCTCCACCAAGGGCCACGAAATTCCTCCCCTCTTCCTCCATATATACAGCCCTTAGGGCGCCGTTTAGACTTTGGGTTTTGTTTAGATTAAAAGTTCGCCATAGCTGCAACTTCGCGTACTTCGTTTGTGTTCAACGACCAGACAAAGGCGTCACAGAACCCCACCTTGATCAATAAAGCTTTCATCTTATATTCGCAATATCCAGATTGCAATCTCAGTTTCTTGCTTGTTCTTCGTTTGCTCGCAGGAAACAGACCCTCGTGGTCAGGTTGATCGTGCTCCGGCGTGGTCAATAACCTCTCGGAGTTGGTTTAGCGATTGCTAAGGCGCGACGTCCTCGCACGTTCGTAGTCGGATCGTCAAAGTCGACTTCCACCAAAGCGAAATCCATCATCTCATCGAAAGATGGGACACCTTTGCCTCTATCAAGTGGTATCAGATTTCCAGGTTGCTCGGTGAGATTTTACAGTTTTTCGTAGTTTAGATCGAGTCTGTTCTTCATACCTATAGTCCACGAAAAAGCCAAAAAAAAAATTAGGGTTAGTTCATCCCATCCGAACCAATCTGAGCCTTTGCATAATCTTTTCTGTATTTGCTTTGTTGAATTTGTGGTTGCATCGTCGTGTCAAGTTGCTGGTCTTAGAGTCTAGTCTTTTAGAGTTTCGAGTTCTGGTCATAAGTTGTCACGCCGCCGCCGCACCATCATCATCGCCCCTGCCATCTACTACCACCGCTCCGAATCCGTATCCATATACCACCACCAATCCGTGTCCATATACCACCACCGATCCATATCCATATACTACCACCGCTACCACCACCGCTGCCATATACCACCACCATATATCCACCACCAATTCGAGTTCCTTGCTTATTAGGTTTGTTTCCGGGATCCATCTAGTTTCCGGAAACCAATCCGTGTCCGGAAACCACGCTCCGTTTAGGCCCAAAATTTTTCGAAAACGCATTTTTCGAAAAAATTTCTAGCTATCCTATTTTTAGGTGTTTCTGAGTGTTTTGAGACAGGTGCCATTATAGGAAGTTTTTTTTGACCCGTTTCCCATTTTTTGGGTCCGGGCAGTCGAAAAAACGAAAAAAAAAAATTGGTCGAAAAAATTTCGTGCCCATCCTGTCAGTTTGACCTAGGAAGAGTTTTGAGACACTCGCCATTATAGTGATTTTTCGCAAAAAAAAAGAGCAGCGCAAAAAAAAATAAAGAGCGCAAAAAAAAAAAAACAGAGCGAAAAAAAAAATCCAGAGTGTGCTTTTCCCTTGTTTACGTGCAGCGCCGTGATTTTGTTAGTGTTCTAGGCTCGCGTCTCTAGCACGGTCTAGCCTAGGACCAGCACAGTACCGTCGTTGAGCGTTTATTCAACTTTGCATCTCTGAATTGATTATTGCTGACCCTTTTTGCTAACATATTATAAGCCTTCCCAGCTCCACATACATCTACGTCGTGCGTTGGACTCTCCCTGGTAATCGCTCTATCCAAGCTTTGAGAGTTTTGACTACAACGGTTGCCGATCACCGCCTGCTGCTGGGTAAGAACTGGTAAGAATTTGAGATTTGCTTGACGGGTTTGTGATACACCACCACCACTTCTTAGTACTCTGTAGGATCATATTTTTGTGTGTTTCTATTGCTGCTAACCATGCCAGGATCACAAGCCGACGAGACTGACTGGGAGAATTTATCGAACAAGGAGCTTCATGATAAGTTTCAGCAAATGATGAGTGGACAGGTGCAAGATGTGCTAAAAAGATTTGAAGAGGCCATGGAGAAGATAGGTGGCATGGAGAAGACGTTCGAAACAAAGCTCGATAACAAGTTTAATGAATTGCTCGCGCGTCTTCCACCACCACGACCCGCTGCACCTAACGTACCTCTCCAACAACAACAACAACAACAACAACGCATCCTTTCGAATCAGTATGGACGAGCGAAGCGTGTTCCTATTGAGGATGGCCAAACTTCTGGTGCTGCTGTTCATGTTGTTGATGCTTCTTTGGCCCCTGCTACTGCTGCTGCTGGTACCCAGGAGGATGATGAGTATGCGGGCGATTATGAGGATGAGGTTGATCAAAATCAGCACTACGTGCAGCCACCAGCACCACCACCACCAGGTCGACCTCAGGTATATATTCGTAATGGTAGGCCTGCACCACCACCTCAGGTACGAGATGATGTCCATATTCCTAAACTGAAATTGAATATTCCACCTTTTGAGGGTAGATATGTTCCTGATATATATCTTACTTGGGAGTTAGAAACTGAACAACGTTTTACATGTTTACAATATCCCGAGGAGAGACGGGTTGCTGCTGCTGTTTGTGCTTTCACTAGTTTTGCATGTGTATGGTGGTCTGAACATTGTAGATTATATCCTATTCCCGCTACTTGGGATGCTTTGAAAACTGCTATGCGTACTCGTTGGGTTCCACCATATTATCAACGTGAATTGCTTCAAAAATTATAGCGCTTAAGACAAGGAAAAAATTCTGTAGAAGAATATTATCAGGAATTACAAACTGGCATGATTAGATGTGGTATTGTTGAGGAGAATGAAGCTATGCTTGCACGTTTTCTGGGTGGATTAAATAGAGAGATTCAGACCATTCTAGACTATAAGGAGTATACTAATATCACTCATTTATTCCATCTTGCTTGTAAAGCTGAACGTGAAGTGCAGGATCGACAGGCATTGGCGCGGACTAACTTTTTTGCAGGTCGACCTTCATCATGGACACCACGTGCATCATCTACTTCCACACGTTCTGCTACACCGGCGCCTCCGTCAGCTGCCACCTCCAACCGTGATACAATAAAGCAGGCACAATCACCACTATCTGCCAAGAGCACACCTTCTGGGCCTGCAAAGAGCTCTTCTTCATCCATGGCATCAACAGGGCAAACACATGATATTATTTGTCGATGTTGCAAGGGTGGAGGTCATTATGCGAGAGAATGCCCATCTAAGCGTGTGATGATTGTTACTGAGGATGGTGGGTATGAGTCCGCTAGTGACTATGATGAGGAGACTTTGGCTCTTATTACACGTGACGAACACGGTGGAGACGATTCTGATCATGAGACGCAATACATGGCTCCTGAAGATGCTGACAGGTATGAATGTTTAGTTGCTCAACGTGTTTTGAGTGTGCAGGTTACACAAGCTGAGCAAAATCAGAGGCATAATTTGTTCCATACAAAGGGAGTTGTGAAGGAACGTTCTGTTCGCGTGATCATAGATGGAGGGAGTTGCAACAACTTGGCTAGCATGGAGATGGTGGAGAAGCTATCTCTCACCACAAGACCACATCCACATCCTTACTACATCCAATGGTTCAACAACAGCGGCAAGGTTAAGGTAACACGTACTGTTCGTGTACATTTTAGTATCTCTACATATGCTGATTATGTTGATTGTGATGTGGTACCTATGCAAGCATGTTCCTTATTACTTGGTAGACCATGGCAATTTGATAAAAATTCTATTCACCATGGTAGAAACAATCAGTATACTCTTGTTCATAAGGATAAAAATATTACTTTGCTTCCTATGACTCCTGATTCCATTTTGAAAGATGATATTAATAGAGCTAATAAAGCAAAACAGGAGAAAACTAAGAGTGAAAATCAGATTGTGGCAAAAGAATTTGAGCAACAAATGCAGCCTAATAATAATAAACAGTCTAGTGTTGCTTCTGAAATTAAATTGAAAAGTGCATGTTTACTTGCCACCAAATCTGATATTGATGATCTAGATTTTAGCAAATCTGTTTGCTATGCTTTTGTGTGCAAAGAGGCATTATTTTCATTCGAGGACGTGCCTTCCTCTTTGCCTCCTGCTGTCACTAACATTTTGCAGGAGTTCGCTGACGTCTTTCCACAAGACGTGCCACCGGGATTACCACCTATTCGCGGGATTGAGCATCAAATTGACTTAATTCCCGGTGCATCATTACCCAACCGTGCACTATACCGTACCAATCCAGAGGAGACGAAGGAGATTATGCGTCAAGTACAAGAACTGCTCGACAAAGGTTATATACGCGAATCCCTTAGTCCTTGTGCTGTTCCTATCATTTTAGTGCCGAAAAAGGATGGTACGTCGCGTATGTGCATTGATTGTAGAGGCATTAATAATATTACTATTCGTTATCGTCATCCTATTCCTAGGCTAGATGATATGCTTGATGAATTGAGTGGCTCTACAATATTCTCCAAAGTTGATTTGCGTAGTGGATACCATCAAATTCGTATGAAATTGGGAGATGAATGGAAAACAGCATTTAAAACTAAGTTTGGATTATATGAGTGGTTAGTCATGCCTTTTGGGTTAACTAATGCACCTAGTACTTTCATGAGGTTAATGAACAAAGTTTTACGTGCTTTCATTGGACGATTTGTGGTAGTTTACTTTGATGACATATTGATTTATAGCAAATCTTTGGAGGAACATTTGGAACATTTACGTGCTGTTTTTATTGCTCTACGTGATGCACGTTTGTTTGGTAACCTTGGAAAGTGCACCTTTTGCACCGACCGAGTATCTTTTCTTGGCTATGTTGTTACTCCACAGGGAATTGAAGTTGATAAAGCCAAGATTGAAGCTATTGAGAGTTGGCCGCAGCCCAAAACGGTCACACAAGTGAGGAGTTTTCTTGGCCTCGCTGGATTCTATAGGCGTTTTGTGAGAGATTTCAGCACCATTGCTGCACCTCTCAATGAGCTTACAAAGAAAGATGTGCCTTTTCTGTGGGGTACCGCACAGGAAGAAGCCTTTACGGTATTGAAAGATAAGTTGACACATGCTCCTTTACTCCAACTTCCTGATTTTAATAAGACTTTTGAGCTTGAATGTGATGCTAGTGGAATTGGATTAGGAGGTGTGTTATTACAAGATGGCAAACCTGTTGCATACTTCTCTGAAAAATTGAGTGGGCCTAGTCTGAATTATTCTACTTATGATAAAGAATTATATGCTCTTGTTCGGACTTTAGAAACATGGCAACATTATTTATGGCCCAAAGAATTTGTTATACATTCTGATCATGAATCTTTGAAACATATTAAAAGTCAAGCTAAACTGAATCGTAGACATGCTAAATGGGTTGAATTCATTGAGACTTTCCCTTATGTCATTAAACACAAGAAGGGAAAAGAAAATGTTATTGCTGATGCATTGTCTCGTCGCTATACTATGCTTTCACAACTTGACTTCAAAATATTTGGTTTGGAGACCATCAAAGATCAATATGTGCATGATGCTGATTTTAAAGATGTAATGCAGAATTGTAAAGAAGGAAGAATGTGGAACAAGTTTGTCATTAACGATGGATTTGTGTTTCGTGCTAACAAGCTATGCATTCCAGCTAGCTCCGTTCGTCTTTTGCTGTTGCAGGAGGCGCATGGGGGAGGATTAATGGGACACTTTGGCGTGAAGAAGACGGAGGACGTACTTGCTACACATTTCTTTTGGCCAAAGATGAGACGGGATGTTGAGCGTTTTGTTGCTCGCTGCACTACATGTCAAAAAGCTAAGTCACGACTCAATCCTCATGGTTTATATATGCCTTTGCCTGTACCTAGTGTTCCTTGGGAGGATATATCTATGGACTTTGTTTTAGGTTTACCTCGAACAAAGAAGGGGAGGGATAGCATATTTGTTGTCGTGGATAGATTCTCGAAAATGGCACACTTTATACCATGTCATAAAAGCGATGATGCTGTTAATGTTGCTGATTTGTTCTTTCGTGAAATTATTCGCTTGCATGGTGTGCCAAATACTATTGTTTCAGATCATGATACTAAATTTCTTAGCCACTTTTGGAGATGTTTATGGGCTAAGTTGGGGACTAAACTGCTATTTAGTACTACTTGTCACCCCCAAACTGATGGACAAACTGAAGTAGTCAATAGAACATTGTCTACTATGCTTAGGGCTGTTTTGAAGAATAATAAGAAAATGTGGGAAGAATGCTTGCCTCATATTGAATTTGCTTATAATCGTTCATTGCATTCTACTACTAAGATGTGCCCTTTTGAAATTGTGTATGGTTTCCTACCTCGTGCACCTATTGATTTGTTGCCTCTTCCATCTTCGGAGAAGGTTAATTTTGATGCTAAAGAACGTTCTGAATTGATTTCAAAAATGCATGAGTTAACTAAGGAAAACATTGAGCGTATGAATGCTAAATATAAACTTGCTGGAGATAAGGGTAGAAAACATGTTGTGTTTGCACCTGGAGATCTTGTTTGGTTACATTTGCGGAAAGATAGATTTCCTAATTTGCGCAAATCAAAGCTAATGCCACGTGCTGATGGTCCTTTTAAGGTGTTAGAGAAAATAAATGATAATCCATATAAACTTGAGCTACCTGCAGATTTTGGGGTTAGTCCCACTTTTAACATTGCAGATTTGAAGCCTTATTTGGGTGAGGAAGATGAGCTTCTGTCGAGGACGACTTCATTTCAAGAAGGGGAGGATGATGAGGACATCAATACCATTGTTACACCCACAGCCCCTACTGTTACATATACAGGACCAATTACTAGAGCTCGCGCACGCCAATTAAATTATCAGGTACTTTCGTTTCTTGGTAATGATTCTAATGTTCATGAGAATATGATGCTGCCTAAATTGGATACATTTGTTTTGCTTACAAATGAAGGGCCTAGCTTGGAGAAGGATGAACATTGGAGCAAGAACAAGCATGGAGATGATGCCATGCGCAAGGGGAACAAGAACGGAGTTACAAGTGATGATTTCAGGACTTTGAAGCCACCATAATGGGTGCATGAAGCCTTGGACGAAATATACAAGATGCCACTTCATAAATTTCGTCCCGAGGCTATTATAGGTGCTGCGTCACCTTTTTATTGGGCCAGGCCCATGTAATTTCGAAATACATAAGTATAGGCTATTTTTAGAGTCCGTATGTGTGGGGAAACAAGAGATAGGGTTGATTTTGGACCCCTCCACCAAGGGCCACGAAATTCCCCCCCTCTTCCTCCATATATACAGCCCTTAGGGCGCCGTTTAGACTTTGGGTTTTGTTTAGATTAAAAGTTCGCCATAGCTGCAACTTCGCGTACTTCGTTTGTGTTCAACGACCAGACAAAGGCGTCACAGAACCCCACCTTGATCAATAAAGCTTTCATCTTATATTCGCCATATCCAGATTGCAATCTCAGTTTCTTGCTTGTTCTTCGTTTGCTCGCAGGAAACAGACCCTCGTGGTCAGGTTGATCGTGCTCCGGCGTGGTCAATAACCTCTCGGAGTTGGTTTAGCGATTGCTAAGGCGCGACGTCCTCGCACGTTCGTAGTCGGATCGTCAAAGTCGACTTCCACCAAAGCGAAATCCATCATCTCATCGAAAGACGGGACACCTTTGCCTCTATCACACCTCCTAATCCAATTCCACTAGCATCACATTCAAGCTCAAAAGTCTTATTAAAATCAGGAAGTTGGAGTAAAGGAGCATGTGTCAACTTATCTTTCAATACCGTAAAGGCTTCTTCCTATGCGATACCCCATAGAAAAGGCACATCTTTCTTTGTAAGCTCATTGAGAGGTGCAGCAATGGTGCTGAAATCTCTCACAAAACGCCTATAGAATCCAGCGAGGCCAAGGAAACTCCTCACTTGTGTGACCGTTTTGGGCTGCGGCCAACTCTCAATAGCTTCAATCTTGGCTTTATCAACTTCAATTCCCTGTGGAGTAACAACATAGCCAAGAAAAGATACTCGGTCGGTGCAAAAGGTGCACTTTCCAAGGTTACCAAACAAACGTGCATCACGTAGAGCAATAAAAACAGCACGTAAATGTTCCAAATGTTTCTCCAAAGATTTGCTATAAATCAATATGTCATCAAAGTAAACTACCACAAATCGTCCAATGAAAGCACGTAAAACTTCGTTCATTAACCTCATGAAAGTACTAGGTGCATTAGTTAACCCAAAAGGCATGACTAACCACTCATATAATCCAAACTTAGTTTTAAATGCTGTTTTCCATTCATCTCCCAATTTCATACGAATTTGATGGTATCCACTACGCAAATCAACTTTGGAGAATATTGTAGAGCCACTCAATTCATCAAGCATATCACCTAGCCTAGGAATAGGATGACGATAACGAATAGTAATAATATTAATGCCTCTACAATCAACGCACATACGCGACGTACCATCCTTTTTCGGCACTAAAATGATAGGAACAGCACAAGGACTAAGGGATTCGCGTATATAACCTTTGTCGAGCAGTTCTTGTACTTGACGCATAATCTCCTTCGTCTCCTCTGGATTGGTACGGTATGGTGCACGGTTGGGTAATGATGCACCGGGAATTAAGTCAATTTGATGCTCAATCCCGCGAATAGGTGGTAATCCCGGTGGCACGTCTTGTGGAAAGACGTCAGCGAACTCCTGCAAAATGTTAGTGACAGCAGGAGGCAAAGAGGAAGGCACGTCCTCGAATGAAAATAATGCCTCTTTGCACACAAAAGCATAGCAAACAGATTTGCTAAAATCGAGATCATCAATATCAGATTTGGTGGCAAGTAAACATGCACTTTTCAATTTAATTTCAAAAGCAACACTAGATTGTTTATTATTATTAGGCTGCATTTGTTGCTCAAATTCTTTTGCCACAATCTGATTTTCACTCTTAGTTTTCTCCTGTTTTGCTTTATTAGCTCTATTAATATCATCTTTCAAAATGGAATCAGGAGTCATAGGAAGCAAAGTGATATTTTTATCCTTATGAACAAGAGTATACTGATTGTTTCTACCATGGTGAATAGAATTTTTATGAAATTGCCATGGTCTACCAAGTAATAAGGAACATGCTTGCATAGGTACCACATCACAATCAACATAATCAGCATATGTAGAGATACTAAAATGTACACGAACAGTACGTGTTACCTTAACCTTGCCGCTGTTGTTGAACCATTGGATGTAGTAAGGATGTGGATGTGGTCTTGTGGTGAGAGATAGCTTCTCCACCATCTCCATGCTAGCCAAGTTGTTGCAACTCCCTCCATCTATGATCACGCGAACAGAACGTTCCTTCACAACTCCCTTTGTATGGAACAAATTATGCCTCTGATTTTGCTCAGCTTGTGTAACCTGCACACTCAAAACACGTTGAGCAACTAAACATTCATACCTGTCAGCATCTTCAGGAGCCATGTATTGCGTCTCATGATCAGAATCGTCTCCACCGTGTTCGTCACGTGTAATAAGAGCCAAAGTCTCCTCATCATAGTCACTAGCGGACTCATACCCACCATCCTCAGTAACAATCATCACACGCTTAGATGGGCATTCTCTCGCATAATGACCTCCACCCTTGCAACGTCGACAAATAATATCATGTGTTTGCCCTGTTGATGCCATGGATGAAGAAGAGCTCTTTGCAGGCCCAGAAGGTGTGCTCTTGGCAGATAGTGGTGATTGTGCCTGCTTTATTGTATCACGGTTGGATGTGGCAGCCGACGGAGGCGCCGGTGTAGCAGAACGTGTGGAAGTAGATGATGCACGTGGTGTCCATGATGAAGGTCGACCTGCAGAAAAGTTAGTCCGCGCCAATGCCTGTCGATCCTGCACTTCAAGTTCAGCTTTACAAGCAAGATGGAATAAACGAGTGATATTAGTATACTCCTTATAGTCTAGAATGGTCTGAATCTCTCTATTTAATCCACCCAGAAAACGTGCAAGCATAGCTTCATTCTCCTCAACAATACCACATCTAATCATGCCAGTTTGTAATTCCTGATAATATTCTTCTACAGAATTTTTTCCTTGTCTTAAGCGCTGTAATTTTTGAAGCAATTCACGTTGATAATATGGTGGAACCCAACGAGTACGCATAGCAGTTTTCAAAGCAGCCCAAGTAGCGGGAATAGGATATAATCTACAATGTTCAGACCACCATACACATGCAAAACTAGTGAAAGCACAAACAGCAGCAGCAACCCGTCTCTCCTCGGGATATTGTAAACATGTAAAACGTTGTTCAGTTTCTAACTCCCAAGTAAGATATATATCAGGAACATATCTACCCTCAAATGGTGGAATATTCAATTTCAGTTTAGGAATATGGACATCATCTTGTACCTGAGGTGGTGGTGCAGGCCTACCATTACGAATAAATACCTGAGGTCGACCTGGTGGTGGTGGTGGTGGTGGCTGCATGTAGTGCTGATTTTGATCAACCTCATCCTCATAATCGCCCGCATACTCATCATCCTCCTGGGTACCAGCAGCAGCAGTAGTAGGGGCCAAAGAAGCATCAACAACATGAACAGCAGCACCAGAAGTTTGGCCATCCTCAATAGGAACACGCTTCGCTCGTCCATACTGATTCGAAAGGATGCGTTGTTGTTGTTGTTGTTGTTGGAGAGGTGCGTTAGGTGCAGCGGGTGGTGGTGGTGGAAGACGTGCGAGCAATTCATTAAACTTGTTATCGAGCTTTGTTTCGAACGTCTTCTCCATGTCATCTATCTTCTCCATGGCCTCTTCAAATCTATTTAGCACATCTTGCGCCTGCCCACTCATCATTTGCTGAAATTTATCATGCAATTCCTTATTCGTCATGTTCTCCCAGTCAGTCTCGTCGGCTTGTGATCCTGGCATGGTTAGCAGCAATAGAAACACACAAGAATATGATCCTACAGACTACTAACAAGAGGTGGTGGTGGGTGTCACAAATCCGTCAAGCAAATCTCAAATTCTTACCAGTTCTTACCCAGCAGCAGGCGGTGATCGGCAACCGTTGTAGTCAAAAACTCTCAAAGCTTGGATAGAGCGATTACCAGGGAGAGTCAAACGCACGACGTAGTGATAGAGGCTAAGGTGTCCCGTCTTTCGATGAGATGATGGATTTCGCTTTCGTGGAAGTCGACTTTGACGATCCGACTACGAACGTGCGAGGACGTCGCGCCTTAGCAATCGCTAAACCAACTCTGAGAGGTTATTGACCACGCCGGAGCACGATCAACCTGACCACGAGGGTCTGTTTCCTGCGAGCAAACGAAGAACAAGCAAGAAACTGAGATTGCAATCTGGATATTGCGAATATAAGATGAAAGCTTTATTGATCAAGGTGGGGTTCTGTGACGCCTTTGTCTGGTCGTTGAACACAAACGAAGTACGCGAAGTTGCAGCTATGGCGAACTTTTAATCTAAACAAAACCCAAGGAAAAGCTACTAGGTGGATCTACTTATATAGGAGTAAGGGGTGGCGGCCAAGGAGGTGGGAGGACGTCCCAAGGCAGCCTAAAACTAAATCTAGGTTGTACACGGCCAATGGGCCCAAGTGGAGGTGATGTAACACCTTTGGACTTGTAGTTTGACTCGGATTCTGCTGCAGCATCAGATTGTTTCGTCCACAACTCAACGCTCCGGACGAATTTGAAGGTGATTCCAATTGGGTTGGAAAGTGCACGGAATCTAGTTTCCAACAAAAAAAAATCGCCCAATTCGGAGTCCGTATGAAAAACTTGTGTGCGTTTTGAGTCAGATACGTCTGTGCAGTCCGAATCTGAATCCAGAACGTGAGAGACTTGGACTCTATCTTCTCTTGGGCCAAAAGTGACGTGAGAGAACTTTTTGGACAGCAAATAAACATCTCTTTCTTCCTTATCTTCATATGTGGATTGTACAAATGTCCCATACACCTGCAATTAGACAAAACACAAAAGTGTGTGAAGTATTTTTGTTCTGGATAACATAAATAGATTATTGAATAGTTTGCACTAGAAATCACCTGACAAATATGCATATATGCAATATTTTTGGTCATATCCAAGGTAGTCATGTCCTCATCATCCTCCCCTTCTTGAAAATAAAGCCGTCCTCGGCGTTGCTTAATCTGAAATGTGGCTAACAAAAGAGACAAGGTGTACATGTTGTATATGTATATGTCATCCATTTTTACTTCCCTTGATTTTTGCATATATGACACATGAATAGATGAGTAACTTGCATAGTTCATAAAATCTAAAGCCAAAAAATTAGCACAAGAAGTAGAAGGCATGAAAATATTGCAACTCAGTTTGCACATATAAGTGAAGCTCTTATTCATTTCAAAATATTGACAATGTTCATCATTAAACCATCCCAACATTGGTGAATAAACCTTACTTGCATCAAATTTACATGCTACAACATGCTTAAATAAGCAAACATGCAATAAGTCATTCAACACAGAATCATCACCAAGATTAGAGGTCATATCAAAATGATTAAACATTGGTTCTTTTGCATCAATAGTTAATTCAATGGGTGCACTCAAAATTGTTGGTATTTCAGTTGTTTGATCACATGGCAAAGTCAAATTATCAACATAGTCCTCTAAAATAGGTGGTGTGATCAAAGTAGTGGGTAGCTCATCAGATGGTGCATTCAAATTGACAAGGCATTCATCATTCTCATGTAGAGATGGAAGATCAGTACCTTTGTCATTACCTCTTATGATCAACTCAGATGATGTAGCCACTCTCGGGGACGATGTGTCACATGGTGGAGGTGATGTAGTCCTGACAACAACGGATGTGGTTGTCATAGTATGCCTAGTAGTTGAAGGAACAATCATATCAACTCTTGGAATGTGCACCGTGCGCTTGTTCTCCTCGTGGCCAACACGTCGTTTTATTTCCTGTTCAGCTTTGCAAGCAAGATGAAACAAATGGTCCATAGGATAACACTCTTCATGAATTAGCATCTCTTGAATATCACAGTTTAATCCTCCCCAAAATCTATCCATAAAATCATCTTCACTTTCTTCTAAAGAGGAATGCAACAAGGTAGTTTGTAAATCATCATAATATTTTGTTACAGTTTCACTACCTTGTTTTAAGTGTTGCAACTTCTTAATCATGTCACGAGTATAATAAGCAGGGACGAAAGTATGTCGCATGGCAAGTTTCAAATCATCCCAAGTAGTAGGTATATAATCAGGGTGTAACCGACAATATTCACTCCACCAAACCAAAGCATAACCAGTGAAAGAACCAACCGCAACCTTAACCTTTTTATGTTCATTGAAATTATGGGAAGCAAATATATTTTTTATGTCGAACTCCCATTCAATATATAAAGCAGGTTTAAAACGACCATTAAATGGTGGTATAGATACATTAACCTGATCATGTGCATTTGGATGTTTGTGCACCTCTCGTGACGGTTGTGGGATTTGCAAAGGTGGTGGCACGTCTCCCGCGATCGACAAAGCCCATGAATTGACTCTGGATCCTGTCATGATTAGTAGAACAAGAAACAAAACCCAAAAATAATGTTCCTATAACTACTAGGATGTGGTGGTAAAACGCTCACAGTAAAGCAAATATCAATGTCTTACAAGTTCTTACCATGCAGCAGGCGGTGATCGGCAACCAGCGGTTTCAAGTAACTCCAAATATTGAGTAAAGCGATTGCCAGGGGAGCGTACGTATACACGGTGTAGAAATATGTGGAGCTGGGTTGGCTATATATGGTAGCAAAAAAATTAGCAATAATCAATTCAAAGATGCAATGTTGAATAAACGCTCAACGACGGTACTGTGCTGGTCCTAGGCTAGACCGGACTAGAGACGCGAGCCTAGAACACTAATGAGGTCACGGCGTAGCACAACTAGCATCAATGAAGGATACTAAGTAGCTCTTGACAGCAAGATATATGTGAAGATCTCAACGGCAGTGAAGATAATGATGAAAAACAACTGCCAAGCAGGATATACAACAACTTTGTCTCCAACTTTCCTCTGAAAAAGTTTGTGCCGATTTTTTTGCTCCTTTTTTTCTCTGACTTTTTTTCTCTTTTTTTCTCGTTTTTTTCTCTCTTTTTTTCTCCCTCTTTCCAAAACAAACTAGATAAGACGCGGATTGGATCAAGCGAAGATGTGAACGATCTCAACTATTATTATGACAATGAATGGTGGGTAGCACGTGGTGGAAATTGATGGATGGGTGGTGGACAGCGGAAGAGATAATGATGCAGCGGTGGCGTGACTAATGTGAACAGAACTCGAAACTCTAAACGAACTAGACACTAAGACCAGCAACTCGACACGACGATGCAACCGATAATTCAACTATGCAAGCAATGAAAAGAAAATTGCAAAGGCTCAGACTGGCTTGGACCAAGGATGAATAGATCTAACTCTTTTTTGTGGCTTTTTCTTGGACAATAGGTAAGAAAATAAATCTAATCTAGGAAAACTGGAAATTCTCACCGAGCAACTTGAAAACTAATACCACTTGATAGAGGCTAAGGTGTCCCGTCTTTCGATGAGATGATGGATTTCGCTTTGGTGGAAGTCGACTTTGACGATCCGACTACGAACGTGCGAGGACGTCGCGCCTTAGCAATCGCTAAACCAACTCCGAGAGGTTATTGACCACGCCGGAGCACGATCAACCTGACCACGAGGGTCTGTTTCCTGCGAGCAAACGAAGAACAAGCAAGAAACTGAGATTGCAATCTGGATATTGCGAATATAAGATGAAAGCTTTATTGATCAAGGTGGGGTTCTGTGACGCCTTTGTCTGGTCGTTGAACACAAACGAAGTACGCGAAGTTGCAGCTATGGCGAACTTTTAATCTAAACAAAACCCAAGGAAAAGCTACTAGGTGGATCTACTTATATAGGAGTAAGGGGTGGCGGCCAAGGAGGTGGGAGGACGTCCCAAGGCAGCCTAAAACTAAATCTAGGTCGTACAAGGCCAATGGGCCCAAGTGGAGGTGATGTAACACCTTTGGACTTGTAGTTTGACTCGGATTCTGCTGCAGCATCAGATTGTTTCGTCCACAACTCAACGCTCCAGACGAATTTGAAGGTGATTCCAATTGGGTTGGAAAGTGCATGAAATCTAGTTTCCAACAAAAAAAAATCGCCCAATTCGGAGTCCGTATGAAAAACTTGTGTGCGTTTTGAGTCAGGTACGTCTGTGCAGTCCGAATCTGAATCCAGAACATGAGAGACTTGGACTCTATCTTCTCTTGGGCCAAAAGTGACGTGAGAGAACTTTTTGGACAGCAAATAAACATCTCGTTCTTCCTTATCTTCATATGTGGATTGTACAAATGTCCCATACACCTGCAATTAGACAAAACACAAAAGTGTGTGAAGTATTTTTGTTCTGGATAACATAAATAGATTATTGAATAGTTTGCACTAGAAATCACCTGACAAATATGCATATATGCAATATTTTTGGTCATATCCAAGGTAGTCATGTCCTCATCACGTAGATGTATGTGGAGCTGGGAAGGCTTATAATATGGTAGCAAAAAGGGTCAGCAATAATCAATTCAGAGATGCAAAGTTGAATAAACGCTCAACGACGGTACTATGCTGGTCCTAGGCTAGACCGTGCTAGAGACGCGAGCCTAGAACACCAACAAAATCACGGCGCGGCACGTAAACAAGGGAAAAGCACACTCGGGAACTTTTTTTTTCGCTCTTTTTTTTGCGCTCCTTTTTTTTGCGCTCCTCTTTTTTTTGCGAAAAATCACTATAATGGCGAGTGTCTCAAAACTCTTCCCTCGTCAAACTGATAGGATGGGCACGAAATTTTTTTTTCACTTTTTTTTCAGAAATTAGGGCAGCGACGACGAAAAAGTGCGACCAAAAAATCACTATGATGGCACGTGGCTCAAAAGACTTAGAAAAGCCTAAAAATAGGATAGGGAAAAAAAATTTGCCCGTGAAAATTTTGGCCTAAAAACTGCCCGGGGGTCTCCAGACTCTTTTTTTTTTCGAGACCTACGCAGGCAAGGAAACACGAATCGGAATTTAGATTGATCACAAGAACAAACCTAATATGAGAAGAACTCGGATTGGTGGTGGATATATGGTTGTGGTATATGGCAGCGGTGGTGGTATATGGTAGCGGTGGTGGTATATGGATACAGATTGGTGGTGGTATATGGATACGGGTTGGTAGTGGTATATGGATATGGATTCAGAGCGGTGGCGGATAAGCAAAAGTGGTAGATGGGCGATGATGATGGTGCGGCGGCGGTGTGACAACTTATGACCAGAACTCGAAACTCTAAAAGACTAGACTCTAAGACCAGCAACTTGACACGACGATGCAACCGCAAATTCAACAAAGCAAAAACCCTAAAAAGATTATGCAAAGGCTCAGATTGGTTCGGATATGATGAACTAACCCTAATTTTTTTTGTGGCTTTTTCGTGGACTGTGGGTATGAAGAACAGACTCGATCTAATCTACGAAAAACTGTAAAATCTCACCGAGCAACCTGGAAATCTGATACCACTTGATAGAGGCAAAGGTGTCCCGTCTTTCGATGAGATGATGGATTTCGCTTTGGTGGAAGTCGACTTTGATGATCCGACTACGAACGTGCGAGGACGTCGCGCCTTAGCAATCGCTAAACCAACTCCGAGAGGTTATTGACCACGCCGGAGCACGATCAACCTGACCACGAGGGTCTGTTTCCTGCGAGCAAACGAAGAACAAGCAAGAAACTGAGATTGCAATCTGGATATTGCGAATATAAGATGAAAGCTTTATTGATCAAGGTGGGGTTCTGTGACGCCTTTGTCTGGTCGTTGAACACAAACGAAGTACGCGAAGTTGCAGCTATGGCGAACTTTTAGTCTAAACAAAACCCAAAGTCTAAACGGTGCCCTAAGGGCTGTATATATGGAGGAAGAGAGGGGGAATTTTGTGGCCCTTCGTGGAGGGGTCCGAAATCAACCCTATCTCTTGTTTCCCCACACATACGGACTCTAAAAATAGCCTATACTTATGTATTTCGAAATTACATGGGCCTGGCCCAATAAAAAGGTGACGCAGCACCTATAATAGCCTCGGGACGAAATTTATGAAGTGGCATCTTGTATATTTCGTCCAAGGCTTCATGCACCCATTATGGTGGCTTCAAAGTCCTGAAATCATCACTAGTAACTCCGTTCTTGTTCCCCTTGCGCATGGCATCATCTCCATGCTTGTTCTTGCTCCAATGTTCATCCTTCTCCAAGCTAGGCCCTTCATTTGTAAGCAAAACAAATGTATCCAATTTAGGCAGCATCATATTCTCATGAACATTAGAATCATTACCAAGAAACGAAAGTACCTGATAATTTAATTGGCGTGCGCGAGCTCTAGTAATTGGTCCCGTATATGTAGTAGTAGGGGCTGTGGGTGTAACAATGGTATTGATGTCCTCATCAAGTCTCGTCGGCTTGTGATCCTGGCATGGTTAGCAGCAATAGAAACACACAAGAATATGATCCTACAGACTACTAATAAGAGGTGGTGGTGGGTGTCACAAATCCGTCAAGCAAATCTCAAATTCTTACCAGTTCTTACCCAGCAGCAGGCGGTGATCGGCAACCGTTGTAGTCAAAAACTCTCAAAGCTTGGATAGAGCGATTACCAGGGAGAGTCAAACGCACGACGTAGATGTATGTGGAGCTGGGAAGGCTTATAATATGGTAGCAAAAAGGGTCAGCAATAATCAATTCGGAGATGCAAAGTTGAATAAACACTCAACGACGGTACTGTGCTGGTCCTAGGCTAGATTGTGCTAGAGACGCGAGCCTAGAACACCAACAAAATCACGGCGCGGCACGTAAACAAGGGAAAAGCACACTCTGGAACTCTTTTTTTTCGCTCTTTTTTTTGCGCTCCTTTTTTTTGCGCTCCTCTTTTTTTGCGAAAAATCACTATAATGGCGAGTGTCTCAAAACTCTTCCCTCGTCAAACTGATAGAATGGGCACTAAAATTTTTTTTCACTTTTTTTTTCGGAAATTAGGGCAGCGACGACGAAAAAGTGCGACCAAAAAATCACTATGATGGCACGTGGCTCAAAAGACTCAGAAAAGCCTAAAAATAGGATAGGGAAAAAAATTACCCGTGAAAATTTTGGCCTAAAAACTGCCCGGGGGTCTCCAGACTTTTTTTTTTCCGAGACCTACGCAGGCAAGGAAACACGAATCGGAATTTAGATTGATCTCAAGAACAAACCTAATATGAGAAGAACTCGGATTGGTGGTGGATATATGGTTGTGGTATATGGCAGCGGTGGTGGTATGATAGAGGCAAAGGTGTCCCGTCTTTCGATGAGATGATGGATTTCGCTTTGGTGGAAGTCGACTTTGACGATCCGACTACGAACGTGCGAGGACGTCGCGCCTTAGCAATCGCTAAACCAACTCCGAGAGGTTATTGACCACGCCGGAGCACGATCAACCTGACCACGAGGGTCTGTTTCCTGCGAGCAAACGAAGAACAAGCAAGAAACTGAGATTGCAATCTGGATATTGCGAATATAAGATGAAAGCTTTATTGATCAAGGTGGGGTTCTGTGACGCCTTTGTCTGGTCGTTGAACACGAACGAAGTACGCGAAGTTGCAACTTTGGCGAACTTTTAATCTAAACAAAACCCAAAGTCTAAACGGTGCCCTAAGGGCTGTATATATGGAGGAAGAGAGGGGGAATTTCGTGGCCCTTGGTGGAGGGGTCCGAAATCAACCCTATCTCTTGTTTCCCCACACATACGGACTCTAAAAATAGCCTATACTTATGTATTTCGAAATTACATGGGTCTGGCCCAATAAAAAGGTGACGCAGCACCTATAATAGCCTCGGGACGAAATTTATGAAGTGGCATCTTGTATATTTCGTCCAAGGCTTCATGCACCCATTATGGTGGCTTCAAAGTCCTGAAATCATCACTTGTAACTCCGTTCTTGTTCCCCTTGCGCATGGCATCATCTCCATGCTTGTTCTTGCTCCAATGTTCATCCTTCTCCAAGCTAGGCCCTTCATTTGTAAGCAAAACAAATGTATCCAATTTAGGCAGCATCATATTCTCATGAACATTAGAATCATTACCAAGAAACGAAAGTACCTGATAATTTAATTGGCGTGCGCGAGCTCTAGTAATTGGTCCCGTATATGTAGTAGTAGGGGCTGTGGGTGTAACAATGGTATTGATGTCCTCATCAAGTCTCGTCGGATTGTGATCCTGGCATGGTTAGCAGCAATAGAAACACACAAGAATATGATCCTACAGACTACTAACAAGAGGTGGTGGTGGGTGTCACAAATCCGTCAAGCAAATCTCAAATTCTTACCAGTTCTTACCCAGCAGCAGGCGGTGATCGGCAACCGTTGTAGTCAAAACTCTCAAAGCTTGGATAGAGCGATTACCAGGGAGAGTCAAACGCACGACGTAGATGTATGTGGAGCTGGGAAGGCTTATAATATGGTAGCAAAAAGGGTCAGCAATAATCAATTCGGAGATGCAAAGTTGAATAAACACTCAACGACGGTACAGTGCTGGTCCTAGGCTAGACTGTGCTAGAGACGCGAGCCTAGAACACCAACAAAATCACGGTGCGGCACGTAAACAAGGGAAAAGCACACTCTGGAACTCTTTTTTTTCGCTCTTTTTTTTGCGCTCCTTTTTTTTGCGCTCCTCTGTTTTTTTGCGAAAAATCACTATAATGGCGAGTGTCTCAAAACTCTTCCCTCGTCAAACTGATAGAATGGGCACGAAAATTTTTTTTCACTTTTTTTTCCGGAAATTAGGGCAGCGACGACGAAAAAGTGCGACCAAAAAATCACTATGATGGCACGTGGCTCAAAAGACTCAGAAAAGCCTAAAAATAGGATAGGGAAAAAAAATTTACCCGTGAAAATTTTGGCCTAAAAACTGCCCGGGGGTCTCCAGACTTTTTTTTTTCCGAGACCTACGTAGGCAAGGAAACACGAATCGGAATTTAGATTGATCTCAAGAACAAACCTAATATGAGAAGAACTCGGATTGGTGGTGGATATATGGTTGTGGTATATGGCAGCTGTGGTGGTATATGGTAGCGGTGGTGGTATATGGATACAGATTGGTGGTGGTATATGGATACGGGTTGGTAGTGGTTTATGGATATGGATTCAGAGCGGTGGCGGATAAGCAAAAGTGGTAGATGGGCGATGATGATGGTGCGGCAGCGGCGTGACAACTTATGACCAGAACTCGAAACTCTAAAAGACTAGACTCTAAGACCAGCAACTTGACACGACGATGCAACCGCAAATTCAACAAAGCAAAAACCCTAAAAAGATTATGCAAAGGCTCAGATTGGTTTGGATATGATGAACTAACCCTAATTTTTTTGTGGCTTTTTCGTGGACTGTAGGTATGAAGAATAGACTCGATCTAATCTACGAAAAACTGTAAAATCTCACCGAGCAACCTGGAAATCTGATACCACTTGATAGAGGCAAAGGTGTCCCGTCTTTCGATGAGATGATGGATTTCTCTTTGGTGGAAGTCGACTTTGACGATCCGACTACGAACGTGCGAGGACGTCGCGCCTTAGCAATCGCTAAACCAACTCCGAGAGGTTATTGACCACGCCGGAGCACGATCAACCTGACCACGAGGGTCTGTTTCCTGCGAGCAAACGAAGAACAAGCAAGAAACTGAGATTGCAATCTGGATATTGCGAATATAAGATGAAAGCTTTATTGATCAAGGTGGGGTTCTGTGACGCCTTTGTCTGGTCGTTGAACACGAACGAAGTACGCGAAGTTGCAACTTTGGCGAACTTTTAACCTAAACAAAACCCAAAGTCTAAACGGTGCCCTAAGGGTTGTATATATGGAGGAAGAGAGGGGGAATTCCGTGGCCCTTGGTGGAGGGGTCCGAGATCAACCTTATCTCTTGTTTCCCCACACATACGGACTCTAAAAATAGCCTATACTTATGTATTTCGAAATTACATGGGCCTGGCCCAATAAAAAGGTGACGCAACACCTATAATAGCCTCGAGACGAAATTTACGAAGTGGCATCTTGTATATTTCGTCCAAGGCTTCATGCACCCATTATGGTGGCTTCAAAGTCCTGAAATCATCACTTGTAACTCCGTTCTGGTTCCCCTTGCGCATGGCATCATCTCCATGCTTGCTCTTGCTCCAATGTTCATCCTTCTCCAAGCTAGGCCCTTCATTTGTAAGCAAAACAAATGTATCCAATTTAGGCAGCATCATATTCTCATGAACATTAGAATCATTACCAAGAAACGAAAGTACCTGATAATTTAATTGACGTGCGCAAGCTCTAGTAATTGGTCCCGTATATGTAGCAGTAGGGGCTGTGGGTGTAACAATGGTATTGATGTCCTCATCATCCTCCCCTTCTTGAAATGAAGTCGTCCTCGACGAAAGCTCATCTTCCTCACCCAAATAAGGCTTCAAATCTGCAATGTTAAAAGTGGGACTAACCCCAAAATCTGCAGGCAGCTCAAGTTTATATGCATTATCATTTACTTTCTCCAACACCTTAAAGGGACCAGCAGCACGTGGCATTAGCTTTGATTTGCGCAAATCAGGAAATCTATCCTTACGCAAATGTAACCAAACAAGATCTCCAGGTGCAAACACAACATGTTTTCTACCCTTATCTCCAGCAAGTTTATATTTAGCATTCATACGCTCAATGTTTTCCTTAGTTAACTCATGCATTTTTAAAATCAATTCAGCACGTTCTTTAGCATCAAAATTAACCTTCTCCGAAGATGGAAGAGGCAACAAATCAATAGGTGCACGAGGTAGGAAACCATACACAACTTCAAAAGGGCACATCTTAGTAGTAGAATGCAATGAACGATTATAAGCAAATTCAATATGAGGCAAGCATTCCTCCCACATTTTCTTATTAGTCTTCAAAACAGCCCTAAGCATAGTAGACAATGTTCTATTGACTACTTCAGTTTGTCCATCAGTTTGGGGGTGACAAGTAGTACTAAAAAGCAGTTTAGTCCCCAACTTAGCCCATAAACATCTCCAAAAGTGGCTAAGAAATTTAGTATCACGATCTGAAACTATAGTATTTGGCACACCATGCAAGCGAATAATTTCACGAAAGAACAAATCAGCAACATTAACAGCATCATCGCTTTTATGACATGGTATAAAGTGTGCCATTTTCGAGAATCTATCCACGACAACAAATATGCTATCCCTCCCCTTCTTTGTTCGAGGTAAACCTAAAACAAAGTCCATAGATATATCCTCCCAAGGAACACTAGGTACAGGCAAAGGCATATATAAACCATGAGGATTGATTCGTGACTTAGCTTTTTGACATGTAGTGCAGCGAGCAATAAAACGCTCAACATCCCGTCTCATCTTTGGCCAAAAGAAATGTGTAGCAAGTACGTCCTCCGTCTTCTTCACGCCAAAGTGTCCCATTAATCCTCCTCCATGCGCCTCCTGCAACAACAAAAGACGAACGGAGCTAGCTGGAATGCATAGCTTGTTAGCACGAAACACAAATCCATTGTTAACGACAAACTTGTTCCACATTCTTCCTTCTTTACAATTCTGCCTTACATCTTTAAAATCAGCATCATGCACATATTGATCTTTGATGGTCTCCAAACCAAATATTTTGAAGTCAAGTTGTGAAAGCATAGTATAGCGACGAGACAATGCATCAGCAATAACATTTTCTTTTCCCTTCTTGTGTTTAATGACATAAGGGAAAGTCTCAATAAATTCAACCCATTTAGCATGTCTACGATTCAGTTTAGCTTGACTTTTAATATGTTTCAAAGATTCATGATCAGAATGTATAACAAATTCTTTGGGCCATAAATAATGTTGCCATGTTTCTAAAGTCCGAACAAGAGCATATAATTCTTTATCATAAGTAGAATAATTCAGACTAGGCCCACTCAATTTTTCAGAAAAGTATGCAACAGGTTTGCCATCTTGTAATAACACACCTCCTAATCCAATTCCACTAGCATCACATTCAAGCTCAAAAGTCTTATTAAAATCAGGAAGTTGGAGTAAAGGAGCATGTGTCAACTTATCTTTCAATACCGTGAAGGCTTCTTCCTGTGCGGTACCCCAAATAAAAGGCACATCTTTCTTTGTAAGCTCATTGAGAGGTGCAGCAATGGTGCTGAACTCTCTCACAAAACGCCTATAGAATCCAGCGAGGCCAAGAAAACTCCTCACTTGTGTGACCGTTTTGGGCTGCGGCCAACTCTCAATAGCTTCAATCTTGGCTTTATCAACTTCAATTCCCTGTGGAGTAACAACATAGCCAAGAAAAGATACTCGGTCGGTGCAAAAGGTGCACTTCCCAAGGTTACCAAACAAACGTGCATCACGTAGAGCAATAAAAACAGCACGTAAATGTTCCAAATGTTCTTCCAAAGATTTGCTATAAATCAGAATATCATCAAAATAGACTACCACAAATCGTCCAATGAAAGCACGTAAAACTTCGTTCATTAATCTCATGAAAGTACTAGGTGCATTAGTTAACCCAAACGGCATGACTAACCACTCATATAAACCAAACTTAGTTTTAAATGCTGTTTTCCATTCATCACCCAATTTCATACGAATTTGATGGTATCCACTACGCAAATCAACTTTGGAGAATATTGTAGAGCCACTCAATTCATCAAGCATATCATCTAGCCTAGGAATAGGATGACGATAACGAATAGTAATATTATTAATGCCTCTACAATCAACACACATACGTGACGTACCATCCTTTTTAGGCACTAGTATAATAGGAACAGCACAAGGACTAAGAGATTCGCGTATATAACCTTTGTCGAGTAGCTCCTGTACTTGACGCATAATCTCCTTCGTCTCCTCTGGATTGGTACGGTATGGTGCACGGTTGGGTAGCGATGCACCGGGAATTAAGTCAATTTGATGCTCAATCCCTCGAATCGGTGGTAATCCCGGTGGCACGTCTTGTGGAAAGATGTCAGCGAACTCCTGCATAATGTTAGTGACAACAGGGGGCAAAGAGGAAGGCACGTCCTCGAATGAAAATAATGCCTCTTTGCACACAAAAGCATAGCAAACAGATTTGCTGAAATCTAGCTCATCAATATCAGATTTGGTGGCAAATAAACATGCACTATTCAATTTAATTTCAGAAACAACACTAGATGGTTTATTGTTAGGCTTCATTTGTTGCTCAAATTCTTTTGCCACAATCTGATTTTCACTCTTATTCTTCTCCTGTTTTGCTTTATTAGCTCTATTAATATCATCTTTCAAAATAGAATCAGGAGTCATAGGAAGCAAAGTAATATTTTTATCCTTATGAACAAGAGTATAATGATTGTTTCTACCATGGTGTACAGCATGTTTATCAAATTGCCATGGTCTACCAAGTAATAAGGAACATGCTTTCATAGGTACCACATCACAATCAACATAATCAGCATATGTAGAGATACTAAAATGCACACGAACAGTACGTGTTACCTTAACCTTGCCACTGTTGTTGAACCATTGGATGTAGTAAGGATGTGGATGTGGTCTTGTGGTGAGAGAAAGCTTCTCCACCATCTCCATGCTAGCCAAGTTGTTACAGCTCCCTCCGTCTATGATGACGCGCACAGAACGTTCCTTCACAACTCCCTTGGTATGGAACAAATTGTGCCTCTGATTTTGCTCAGCTTGTGTGACCTGCACACTCAAAACACGTTGAGCAACTAAACATTCATACCTGTCAGCATCTTCAGGAGCCATGTATTGCGTCTCATGATCAGAATCATCTCCACCATGTTCTTCATGTGTAATAAGAGCCAAAGTCTCCTCATCATAGTCACTAGCGGACTCATATCCACCATCCTCAGTAACAATCATCACACGCTTAGAGGGGCATTCTCTCGCATAATGACCTCCACCCTTGCAACGTCGACAAATAATATCATGTGTTTGCCCTGTTGATGCCATGGATGAAGAAGAGCTCTTTGCAGGCCCAGAAGATGTGCTCTTGGCAGATAGTGGTGATTGTGCCTGCTTTATTGTATCACGGTTGGAGGTGGCAGCCGACGGAGGCGCCGGTGTAGCAGAACGTGTGGAAGTAGATGATGCACGTGGTGTCCATGATGAAGGTCGACCTGCAGAAAAGTTAGTCCGCGCCAATGCCTGTCGATCCTGCACTTCACGTTCAGCTTTACAAGCAAGATGGAATAAACGAGTGATATTAGTATACTCCTTATAATCTAGAATGGTCTGAATCTCTCTATTTAATCCACCCAGAAAACGTGCAAGCATAGCTTCATTCTCCTCAACAATACCACATCTAATCATGCCAGTTTGTAATTCCTGATAATATTCTTCTACAGAATTTTTTCCTTGTCTTAAGCGCTGTAATTTTTGAAGCAATTCACGTTGATAATATGGTGGAACCCAACGAGTACGCATAGCAGTTTTCAAAGCAGCCCAAGTAGCGGGAATAGGATATAATCTAGAATGTTCAGACCACCATACACATGCAAAACTAGTGAAAGCACAAACAGCAGCAGCAACCCGTCTCTCCTCGGGATATTGTAAACATGTAAAACGTTGTTCAGTTTCTAACTCCCAAGTAAGATATATATCAGGAACATATCTACCCTCAAATGGTGGAATATTCAATTTCAGTTTAGGAATATGGACATCATCTCGTACCTGAGGTGGTGGTGCAGGCCTACCATTACGAATATATACCTGAGGTCGACCTGGTGGTGGTGGTGCTGGTGGCTGCACGTAGTGCTGATTTTGATCAACCTCATCCTCATAATCGCCCACATACTCATCATCCTCCTGGGTACCAGCAGCAGCAGTAGCAGGGGCCAAAGAAGCATCAACAACATGAACAGCAGCACCAGAAGTTTGGCCATCCTCAATAGGAACACGCTTCGCTCGTCCATACTGATTCGAAAGGATGCGTTGTTGTTGTTGTTGTTGTCGTTGGAGAGGTGCGTTAGGTGCAGCGGGTGGTGGTGGTGGAAGACGCGCGAGCAATTCATTAAACTTGTTATCGAGCTTTGTTTCGAATGTCTTCTCCATGCCATCTATCTTCTCCATGGCCTCTTCAAATCTGTTTAGCACATCTTGCACCTGTCCACTCATCATTTGCTGAAATTTATCATGCAAATCCTTATTCGTCATGTTCTCCCAGTCAGTCTCGTCGGCTTGTGATCCTGGCATGGTTAGCAGCAATAGAAACACACAAGAATATGATCCTACAGACTACTAACAAGAGGTGGTGGTGGGTGTCACAAATCCGTCAAGCAAATCTCAAATTCTTACCAGTTCTTACCCAGCAGCAGGCGGTGATCGGCAACCGTTGTAGTCAAAAACTCTCAAAGCTTGGATAGAGCGATTACCAGGGAGAGTCAAACGCACGACGTAGATGTATGTGGAGCTGGGAAGGCTTATAATATGGTAGCAAAAAGGGTCAGCAATAATCAATTCAGAGATGCAAAGTTGAATAAACGCTCAACGACGGTACTGTGCTGGTCCTAGGCTAGACTGTGCTAGAGATGCGAGCCTAGAACACTAACAAAATCACGGCGCTGCACGTAAACAAGGGAAAAGCACACTCTGGTTTTTTTTTCGCTCTTTTTTTTTTGCGAAAAATCACTATAATGGCGAGTGTCTCAAAACTCTTCCTAGGTCAAACTGACAGGATGGGCACGAAATTTTTTCGACCAATTTTTTTTTTTCGTTTGTTCGACTGCCCGGACCCAAAAACTGGAAACGGGTCAAAAAAAACTTCCTATAATGGCACCTGTCTCAAAACACTCAGAAACACCTAAAAATAAGATAGCCAGAAAATTTTTCGAAAAATGCGTTTTCGAAATTTTTTGGGCCTAAACGGGCCTAAACGGAGCGTGGTTTCAGAAACAGTTTTTTGTTTTTTTTCCGAAACCTACTCCGGCAAGGAAACACGAATCGGAAACTAGATGGATCCCAAAAACAAACCTAATAAGCAAGGAACTCGAATTGGTGGTGGATATATGGTGGTGGTATATGGCAGCGGTGGTGGTAGCGGTGGTAGTATATGGATATGGATCGGTGGTGGTATATGGACACGGATTGGCGGTGGTATATGGATACGGATTCGGAGCGGTGGTAGTAGATGGCAGGGGCGATGATGATGGTGCGGCGGCGGCGTGACAACTTATGACCAGAACTCGAAACTCTAAAAGACTAGACTCTAAGACCAGCAACTAGACCGACGATGCAACCGCAAATTCAACAAAGCAAAACCCTAAAAAGATTATGCAAAGGCTCAGATTGGTTCGGATATGATGAACTAACCCTAATTTTTTTTGTGGCTTTTTCGTGGACTATAGGTATGAAGAACAGAGTCGAGCTAAACTACGAAAAACTGGAAAATCTCACCGAGCAACCTGGAAATCTGATACCACTTGATAGAGGCAAAGGTGTCCCGTCTTTCGATGAGATGATGGAAATCGCTTTGGTGGAAGTCGACTTTGACGATCCGACTACGAACGTGCGAGGACGTCGCGCCTTAGCAATCGCTAAACCAACTCCGAGAGGTTATTGACCACGCCGGAGCACGATCAACCTGACCACGAGGGTCTGTTTCCTGCGAGCAAACGAAGAACAAGCAAGAAACTAAGATTGCAATCTGGATATTGCGAATATAAGATGAAAGCTTTATTGATCAAGGTGGTGTTCTGTGACGCCTTTGTCTGGTCGTTGAACACAAACGAAGTACGCGAAGTTGCAGCTATGGCGAACTTTTAATCTACAAAACCCAAAGTCTAAACGGCGCCCTAAGGGCTGTATATATGGAGGAAGAGGGGGGAATTTCGTGGCCCTTGGTGGAGGGGTCCGAAATCAACCCTATCTCTTGTTTCCCCACACATACGGACTCTAAAAATAGCCTATACTTATGTATTTCGAAATTACATGGGCCTGGCCCAATAATAAGGTGACGCAGCACCTATAATAGCCTCTGGACGAAATTTATGAAGTGGCATCTTGTATATTTCGTCCAAGGCTTCATGCACTCTTATGGTGGCTTCAAAGTCCTGAAATCATCACTTGTAACTCCGTTCTGGTTCCCCTTGCGCATGGCATCATCTCCATGCTTGCTCTTGCTCCAATGTCCATCCTTCTCCAAGCTAGGCCCTTCATTTGTAAGCAAAACAAATGTATCCAATTTAGGCAGCATCATATTCTCATGAACATTAGAATCATTACCAAGAAACGAAAGTACCTGATAATTTAATTGGCGTGCGCGAGCTCTAGTAATTGGTCCAGTATATGTAGCAGTAGGGGCTGTGGGTGTAACAATGGTATTGATGTCCTCATCATGTACAATCCACATATGAAGATAAGGAAGAAAGAGATGTTTATTTGCTGTGCAAAAAGTTCTCTCACGTCAATTTTGGCCCAAGAGAAGATAGAGTCCAAGTCTCTCACGTTCTGGATTAAGATTCGGACTGCACAGACGTACCTGGCTCAAAATGCACACAAGTTTTTCATACGGACTCCGAATTGGGTGATTCTTTTTTTGTTGGAAACTAGATTTCGTGCACTTTCCAACCCAATTGGAATCACCTTCAAATTCGTCCGGAGCGTTGAGTTGTGGACGAAACAATCTGATGCTGCAGCAGAATCCGAGTCAAACTACAAGTCCAAAGGTGTTACATCACCTCCACTTGGGCCCATTGGCCTTGTACGACCTAGATTTAGTTTTAGGCTGCCTTGGGACGTCCTCCCACCTCCTTGGCCGCCACCCCTTGCTCCTATATAAGTAGATCCATCTAGTAGCTTTTCCTTGGGATTTGTTTAGTTAAAAGTTAGCCATTGCAACTTCGTGTACTCCGTTTGTGTCCAACGACCAGACCAAGACCGCTTACGGATCCCCACCTTTATCAATACTTCATATATACTCGCAATATTCAGATTGCTTTTATCATATTCTTGCTTGTTCTTCGATTGCTTGCAGGAATAGACCTTCGTGGTCAGGTTGATTGTGCTCCGGCGTGGTCAATAACCTCTCAGAGTTGGTTTAGCGATTGCTAAGGCGCAACGTCGTGCACGTTTGTAGTCGGATCGTCAAAGTCATCTTCACCAAATCGATAGTTATCATCTCATCGAAAGATCGGGACACCCCCGCCTCTATCACTACCGGCTCGCTCTTCGCCGACTCGCTAAGATCTAAACTACTAAACTGAACAGCACAAGAGACACAAGATTTATACTGGTGCAGGCCACCATTGTGGTGTAATACCCTACTCCAGTGTGTGGTGTGGTGGATTGCCTCTTGGGCTTGATGATGAACAATACAAAGCGGAACAGCCTCGCGAGGGTCTATTCTTGGCTGGCGCGGTGAACTGTTAGGGGAGTTCAGTCGCCTTTCTCTCTCTCTCTCTGTGTGTCTTCCTATCCTTGCTCCCTCGATTCGGTCTAGCTGCCTCTACCCCGGGGGTGGCTAGTCCTATTTATAGGCAAAGGCCCTGGGCGTCTTCCCAAATATTGAGCGGGAAGGGCGCCAACAATTGGCCATTTTGAAGGGGAACAGCGGGTACACTTATCCTGACTAAAGTTGGTCCTCGCCTATCAAAGGCTCTGGTGATGACGCCGGCTTGGGCTCCACAATGACTTCCTTCCGGCCATTGGGCTGGTCATGGTCTTGTTACACCGAAATGGACGTCTTTGCTTGATGCTCTCGCCTGCGCTTGCTCCCTTTGCACCAAAGAGGAAAGGAGGACACTGCGCGGGCTGGCGCCCGACTGGCGCCCTTGGTCGTCATGGCTTGCGTCAGGGGCACCTCGCGAGGTATCCCGCCTTGAACTCTCCGCCCCCTCATGAGCCAGCCTGACGAGGCTGTGCCTGAGCGAGCTTCTTGTCGTCCGCCTCGCGAGGCTTGGCCCCTCGCGAGGGTTTTGAGCTTGCGTTGATGAAGATGGGCTGGGCTGGGCCTCCCTTGAGCCACGCCGCAGGCCGCAGGCAGGCAAGTCTGGGGACCCCCGTTCCCAGAACACCGACACTGGCCCAATAATAAGGTGACGCATCACCTAGAATAGCCTCGGGACGAAATTTATGAAGTGGCATCTTGTATATTTCGTCCAAGGCTTCATGCCCCATTATGGTGGCTTCAAAGTCCCGAAATCATCACTTGTAACTCCGTTCTTGTTCCCCTTGTGCATGCCATCATCTCCATGCTTGTTCGTGCTCAAATGTTCATCCTTCTCCAAGCTAAGCCCTTCATTTGTAAGCAAAACAAATGTATCCAATTTAGGCAGCATCATATTCTCATGAACATTAAATCATTACCAAGAAACGAAAGTACCTGATAATTTAATTGGCGTGCGCGAGCTCTAGTAATTGGTCCAGTATATGTAGCGGTAGGGGCTGTGGGTGTAACAATGGTATTGATGTCCTCATCAGGACCGCTTTCCCAACCACATATGTACTATATTGACACGCCATTAGGATGAGTTTTAATAAAGGTAATTCCTCTTCCAGCAGGCTGCTATGTGCCCGACAAGCCTCACTGAACCGCCTGCGGGCTTGACACCTCACAGATGGGTGACTACCTACTCAGTGAGGTGGAGCGCTGGTGGTAGGCGAAGCCTTGCCGAGTCCAGCGCCTATCGTGCCTTCGTCTTGCCGGTCCTACCTTTTCGGCAAGGGCCTTCTTCCTGTAATTCATTTCTGTTGTTTGTCTTGGTCTTCTTGATGCGCTCTTTGATCTCTCGAAGAGCTGCTTCCTTCATGTTGGGAAGTCTTCGTTTGAAAATTTATCCTTGTCGGGGAAGCTGCTAATCGTATATGCATAAGCTAGGGTATTACAACCCTAGTTTAATACACCGACAGGAGCCCCTAGGTCTCGGCCACAAATGATTTCGGGCATCGTTGTGTGAGGCCCAAACAATGCGCATACGAAACGACGCTGACCTGGTTGTAATGATGCTATCATTTTGAGACCTTCTTTGCTTCTTCATTAATTTGAACTTGAGCCAGCGCCTGGCCCTCCCCCAGTCTTCTCATTGCTAGACGGTATTTTAGTGTCTGCACCAGAAACTAGGGGTGTGTACGAGCGTGGGTCGCCAATAGGTTTAACTCGGGCAGGCCCATGATCACATGCAGCTTAGGGTAACTGCCATCCCTTGTCATCGCTCCATACTTTAATTGCGCCCACTCCCCCACATTGTGGACTGGAAGCGAGATGTGGGATTGGCGCAGAAGAGTGGTCATGGAAATGATGCCTCAATCCATGGAGCCAGCACAACGGATTAGCGAGGCGGGGCGATCGATGGAGTAATGCGCTTGCCAGGGGCACAGGGCGTGGGATTGGCGAAGCGGGGCGGTTTCCCTAAGGCAGTGGAGAGCCAGGCCCGACACCTTCCCCTATAAAAGGATGGGCATGGGAGGCGATGCTCATCCACTTCCTTCTCCCCCATTTCTTCTTGTGTCTTCTCTCATCATGGCGAGAGGAAGGGGTCATGCTCGTTCTTCCACCGTGGTGGCGAGAGCTTCTCCTTGGAGCCACACTTCTGCTTCAGCAGCGGCCGCGGAGGCTGGCTCCTGTGCGTGGGGCAGAGCTGTAGGGTGAGACCGCGGTCGACGCGGCGCTTGTTGTCAAGGAGGTCAGACCGGAGCATCAGTGGTTACGCCTCCAGTGGCCCCTCCCTCGGTGAAAGGCCATGTGGGGGATACTGTGCTCGAGTTCATCGTAGAGCTGCTCGACCTGCCGAGGATCAGGTTGCGGCTTCCTCGTCCCTTTGCCAGGGTAATGGAGGTGGACCAGCCGCTCAGTTTGTGGTTGTGCGTGTCTGGTTGCATCGGTGGCATCATTTGGGTGAACATGGAGTTCCCCGCAAACGGCGTCACGTACCTCACCCGTGGGTGGAAATCTTTCGCTCGTGCCTGCTACTTGGCGGAGGGGAACTTCCTCCACTTCAAGCTGGTGGAGGCCAACACGCTCTCCGTGAAGATCATCAGGCCTTCAGGTGCTTGTCTAGGGTGCTACGCGAAAAGCTTGAGCGACAGCGAAAGCTCCTCCTTGAGCGATAGTGCCAAGGAGGATGCAGATGGTGAAGACGATGATAGCGAGTCTCCGGAAGTCAAGTCCAAAGATGATGACTCGGACTCCAGCTGAAAGTCGGCAGCTCCTTCATCACCAGTTGGGCGCCACTAGCACCATCATGTGCACCTAGACCCTGGCTTCGTCTTTGCTGTCGGGGCTCCTGTCGAGCTGCGTACCTCTGGTCCTGGTAGGGGTCGAAAAGGGCTCTGCCTAGGCACTTCTTTTGCACTACTTGCACTCGATGTAAACCCTAGGAGGAGAGGGACAAGAAAGGCATTACCGAGCACTTTTTGTTTCTCAAAAATTGTATGATATTCAATGTGCTCAAATAATGAAAAGAAAGTTCTTCCTTGCTCGCCTCCGTCCTCATACGATTTTCAATTTTGGTACCCTAACTGTATGGAAGCTTGCCGGGGCATGACTACCAGCAAAGTGATGAGGACATCAATACCATTGTTACACCCACAGCCCCTACTGTTACATATACGGGGCCAATTACTAGAGCTCGCGCACGCCAATTAAATTACCAGGTACTTTCGTTTCTTGGTAATGATTCTAATGTTCATGAGAATATGATGCTGCCTAAATTGGATACATTTGTTTTGCTTACAAATGAAGGGCCTAGCTTGGAGAAGGATGAACATTGGAGCAAGAACACGCATGGAGTTGATGGCATGCGCAAGGGGATCAAGAACGGAGTTACAAGTGATGATTTCAGGACTTTGAAGCCACCATAAGGAGTGCATGAAGCCTTGGACGAAATATACAAGATGCCACTTCATAATATTCGTCCATAGGCTATTCTAGGTGCTGCGTCACCTTATTATTGGGCCAGACCCATGTAATTTCGAAATACTTAAGTATAGGCTATTTTTAGAGTCCGTATGTGTGGGGAAACAAGAGTTAGGGTTGGTTTCGGACCCCACCCTCAAGGGCGACGAAATTCCCTCCTTTTCCCCCATATATACAGCCCTTAGGGCGTCGTTTAGACTTTGGGTTTTGTTTAGATTAAAGTTTGCCATATCTGCAACTTCGCGTACTTCGTTTGTGTTCAACGACCAGACAAAGGCGTCACAGAACCCCACCTTGATCAATAAAGCTTTCATCTTATATTCGCAATATCCAGATTGCAATCTCAGTTTCTTGCTTGTTCTTCGTTTGCTCGCAGGAAACAGACCCTCGTGGTCAGGTTGATCGTGCTCCGGCGTGGTCAATAACCTCTCGGAGTTGGTTTAGCGATTGCTAAGGCGCGACGTCCTCGCACGTTCGTAGTCGGATCGTCAAAGTCGACTTCCACCAAAGCGATATCCATCATCTCATCGAAAGACGGGACACCTTTGCCTCTATCAAGTGGTATCAGATTTCCAGGTTGCTCGGTGAGATTTTACAGTTTTTCGTAGTTTAGATCGAGTCTGTTCTTCATACCTATAGTCCACGAAAAAGCCAAAAAAAAATTAGGGTTAGTTCATCCCATCCAAACCAATCTGAGCCTTTGCATAATCTTTTCTGTATTTGCTTTGTTGAATTTGCGGTTGCATCATCGTGTCCAGTTGCTGGTCTTAGCGTCTAGTCTTTTAGAGTTTCGAGTTCTGTTCACAGGTTGTCACGTCGCCGCTGCCATATACCACCACCACATATTCACCGCCAATCCGAATCCATATACGCCACCACATATCCGCCGCCAATCCGAATCCATATACGCCACCACATATCCGCCGCCATCACGCCCATCCGAGTCCACCTGCAACATATATCCGCCACCAGTCCGAGTTCCACCAGATTCATCTCCGCCACCAGTCCGAGTTCCACCAGATTCATCTCCGCCACCAGTCCTAGTCCGAGTCCAGTAATTGTTGCATTGTTCTCGATTTCAAGATCACGCAATACTCCGAGTCGTGACAGCGGAGGACTCCCCAACTTCCGAGCCGTCCGCAGAAGAAAAATAGTTCCAGTTTCAAAAAAAAAACTAAGTCTGGAAAATTCTGGCTAGGCAGTTTTTAGACCATTTGTAGACTTTTTCGAAAAAAATTTGTTGCGGAGCAAGAAAAAAAATAACGAGGAAAAAAGAGCGCAAAAAAAGAGCGAAAAAAATCCAGAGTGTGCTTTTCCCTTGTTTACGTGCAGCGCCGTGATTTTGTTGGTGTTCTAGGCTCGCGTCTCTAGCACGGTCTAGCCTAGGACCAACACAGTACCGTCGTTGAGCGTTTATTCAACTTTGCATCTCTGAATTGATTATTGCTGACCCTTTTTGCTACCATATTATAAGCCTTCCCAGCTCCACATACATCTACGTCGTGCGTTGGACTCTTCCTGGTAATCGCTCTATCCAAGCTTTGAGAGTTTTGACTACAACGGTTGCCGATCACCGCCTGCTGCTGGGTAAGAACTGGTAAGAATTTGAGTTTTGCTTGACGGATTTGTGACACCCACCACCACCACTTGTTCGTAGTCTGTAGGATCATATTCTTGTGTGTTTCTATTGCTGCTAACCATGCCAGGATCACAAGCCGACGTGACTGACTGGGAGAATTTATCGAACAAGGAGCTTCATGATAAGTTTCAGCAAATGATGAGTGGACAGGTGCAAGATGTGCTAAACAGATTTGAAGAGGCCATGGAGAAGATAGATGGCATGGAGAAGACGTTCGAAACAAAGCTTGATAACAAATTTAATGAATTGCTCGCGCGTCTTCCACCACCACCACCCGCTGCACCTAACGCACCTCTCCAACAACAACAACAACAACAACGTATCCTTTCGAATCAGTATGGACGAGCGAGGCGTGTTCCTATTGAGGATGGCCAAACTTCTGGTGCTGCTGTTCATGTTGTTGATGCTTCTTTGGCCCCTGCTACTGCTGCTGGTGGTACCCAGGAGGATGATGAGTATGCGGGCGATTATGAGGATGAGGTTGATCAAAATCAGCACTACGTGCAGCCACCAGCACCACCACCACCAGGTCGACCTCAGGTATATATTCGTAATGGTAGGCCTGCACCACCACCTCAGGTACGAGATGATGTCCATATTCCTAAACTGAAATTGAATATTCCACCATTTGAGGGTAGATATGTTCCTGATATATATCTTACTTGGGAGTTAGAAACTGAACAACGTTTTACATGTTTACAATATCCCGAGGAGAGACGGGTTGCTGCTGCTGTTTGTGCTTTCACTAGTTTTGCATGTGTATGGTGGTCTGAACATTGTAGATTATATCCTATTCCCGCTACTTGGGCTGCTTTGAAAACTGCTATGCGTACTCGTTGGGTTCCACCATATTATCAACGTGAATTGCTTCAAAAATTACAGCGCTTAAGACAAGGAAAAAATTCTGTAGAAGAATATTATCAGGAATTACAAACTGGCATGATTAGATGTGGTATTGTTGAGGAGAATGAAGCTATGCTTGCACGTTTTCTGGGTGGATTAAATAGAGAGATTCAGACCATTCTAGACTATAAGGAGTATACTAATATCACTCGTTTATTCCATCTTGCTTGTAAAGCTGAACGTGAAGTGCAGGATCGACAGGCATTGGCGCGGACTAACTTTTCTGCAGGTCGACCTTCATCATGGACACCACGTGCATCATCTACTTCCACACGTTCTGCTACACCAGCGCCTCCGTCGGCTGCCATCTCCAACCGTGATACAATAAAGCAGGCACAATCACCACTATCTGCCAAGAGCACACCTTCTGGGCCTGCAAAGAGCTCTTCTTCATCCATGGCATCAACAGGGCAAACACATGATATTATTTGTCGACGTTGCAAGGGTGGAGGTCATTATGCGAGAGAATGCCCATCTAAGCGTGTGATGATTGCTACTGAGGATGGTGGGTATGAGTCCGCTAGTGACTATGATGAGGAGACTTTGGCTCTTATTACACATGACGAACACGGTGGAGACGATTCTGATCATGAGACGGAATACATGGCTCCTGAAGATGCTGACAGGTATGAATGTTTAGTTGCTCAACGTGTTTTGAGTGTGCAGGTTACACAAGCTGAGCAAAATCAGAGGCATAATTTGTTCCATACAAAGGGAGTTGTGAAGGAACGTTCTGTTCGCGTGATCATAGATGGAGGGAGTTGCAACAACTTGGCTAGCATGGAGATGGTGGAGAAGCTTTCTCTCACCACAAGACCACATCCACATCCTTACTACATCCAATGGTTCAACAACAGCGGCAAGGTTAAGGTAACACGTACTGTTCGTGTGCATTTTAGTATCTCTACATATGCTGATTATGTTGATTGTGATGTGGTACCTATGCAAGCATGTTCCTTATTACTTGGTAGACCATGGCAATTTGATAAAAATGCTGTACACCATGGTAGAAACAATCATTATACTCTTGTTCATAAGGATAAAAATATTACTTTGCTTCCTATGACTCCTGATTCTATTTTGAAAGATGATATTAATAGAGCTAATAAAGCAAAACAGGAGAAGAATAAGAGTGAAAATCAGATTGTGGCAAAAGAATTTGAGCAACAAATGAAGCCTAATAATAAACCATCTAGTGTTGCTTCTGAAATTAAATTGAAAAGTGCATGTTTATTTGCCACCAAATCTGATATTGATGAGCTAGATTTCAGCAAATCTGTTTGCTATGCTTTTGTGTGCAAAGAGGCATTATTTTCATTCGAGGACGTGCCTTCCTCTTTGCTCCCTGCTGTCACTAACATTATGCAGGAGTTCGCTGACGTCTTTCCACAAGATGTGCCACCGGGATTACAACACATTCGAGGGATTGAGCATCAAATTGACTTAATTCCCGGTGCATCGCTACCCAACCGTGCACCATACCGTACCAATCCAGACGAGACGAAGGAGATTATGCGTCAAGTACAGGAGCTACTCGACAAAGGTTATATACGCGAATCTCTTAGTCCTTGTACTGTTCCTATTATACAAGTGCCTAAAAAGGATGGTACGTCACGTATGTGTGTTGATTGTCGAGGCATTAATAATATTACTATTCGTTATCGTCATCCTATTCCTAGGCTAGATGATATGCTTGATGAATTGAGTGGCTCTACAATATTCTCCAAAGTTGATTTGCGTAGTGGATACCATCAAATTCGTATGAAATTGGGTGATGAATGGAAAACAGCATTTAAAACTAAGTTTGGTTTATATGAGTGGTTAGTCATGCCTTTTGGGTTAACTAATGCACCTAGTACTTTCATGAGATTAATGATATATTGATTTATAGCAAATCTTTGGAAGAACATTTGGAACATTTACGTGCTGTTTTTATTGCTCTACGTGATGCACGTTTGTTTGGTAACCTTGGAAAGTGCACCTTTTGCACCGACCGAGTATCTTTTCTTGGCTATGTTGTTACTCCACAGGGAATTGAAGTTGATAAAGCCAAGATTGAAGCTATTGAGAGTTGGCCGCAGCCCAAAACGGTCACACAAGTGAGGAGTTTCCTTGGCCTCACCGGATTCTATAGGCGTTTTGTGAGAGATTTCAGCACCATTGCTGCACCTCTCAATGAGCTTACAAAGAAAGATGTGCCTTTTCTGTGGGGTACCGCACAGGAAGAAGCCTTCACGGTATTGAAAGATAAGTTGACACATGCTCCTTTACTCCAACTTCCTGATTTTAATAAGACTTTTGAGCTTGAATGTGATGCTAGTGGAATTGGATTAGGAGGTGTGTTATTACAAGATGGCAAACCTGTTGCATACTTTTCTGAAAAATTAAGTGGGCCTAGTCTGAATTATTCTACTTATGATAAAGAATTATATGCTCTTGTTCGGACTTTAGAAACATGGCAACATTATTTATGGCCCAAAGAATTTGTTATACATTCTGATCATGAATCTTTGAAACATATTAAAAGTCAAGCTAAACTAAATCGTAGACATGCTAAATGGGTTGAATTCATTGAGACTTTCCCTTATGTCATTAAACACAAAAAGGGAAAAGAAAATGTTATTGCTGATGCATTGTCTCGTTGCTATACTATGCTTTCACAACTTGACTTCAAAATATTTGGTTTGGAGACCATCAAAGATCAATATGTGCATGATGCTGATTTTAAAGATGTAATGCAGAATTGTAAAGAAGGAAGAATGTGGAACAAGTTTGTCGTTAACGATGGATTTGTGTTTCGTGCTAGCTCCGTTCGTCTTTTGTTGTTGCAGGAGGCGCATGGAGGAGGATTAATGGGACACTTTGGCGTGAAGAAGACGGAGGACGTACTTGCTACACATTTCTTTTGGCCAAAGATGAGACGGGATGTTGAGCGTTTTATTGCTCGCTGCACTACATGTCAAAAAGCTAAGTCACGACTCAATCCTCATGGTTTATATATGCCTTTGCCTGTACCTAGTGTTCCTTGGGAGGATATATCTATGGACTTTGTTTTAGGTTTACCTCGAACAAAGAAGGGGAGGGATAGCATATTTGTTGTCGTGGATAGATTCTCGAAAATGGCACACTTTATACCATGTCATAAAAGCGATGATGCTGTTAATGTTGCTGATTTGTTCTTTCGTGAAATTATTCGCTTGCATGGTGTGCCAAATACTATTGTTTCAGATCGCGATACTAAATTTCTTAGCCACTTTTGGAGATGTTTATGGGCTAAGTTGGGGACTAAACTGCTTTTTAGTACTACTTGTCACCCCCAAACTGATGGACAAACTGAAGTAGTCAATAGAACATTGTCTACTATGCTTAGGGATGTTTTGAAGAATAAAAAGAAAATGTGGGAGGAATGCTTGCCTCATATTGAATTTGCTTATAATCGTTCATTGCATTCTACTACTAAGATGTGCCCTTTTGAAGTTGTGTATGGTTTCCTACCTCGTGCACCTATTGATTTGTTGCCTCTTCCATCTTCGGAGAAGGTTAATTTTGATGCTAAAGAACGTGCTGAATTGATTTTAAAAATGCATGAGTTAACTAAGGAAAACATTGAGCGTATGAATGCTAAATATAAACTTGCTGGAGATAAGGGTAGAAAACATGTTGTGTTTGCACCTGGAGATCTTGTTTGGTTACATTTGCGTAAGGATAGATTTCCTGATTTGCGCAAATCAAAGCTAATGCCACGTGCTGCTGGTCCCTTTAAGGTGTTGGAGAAAGTAAATGATAATGCATATAAACTTGAGCTGCCTGCAGATTTTGGGGTTAGTCCCACTTTTAACATTGCAGATTTGAAGCCTTATTTGGGTGAGGAAGATGAGCTTTCGTCGAGGACGACTTCATTTGAAGAAGGGGAGGATGATGAGGACATCAATACAATTGTTACACCCACAGCCCCTACTGCTACATATACTGGACCAATTACTAGAGCTCGCGCACGCCAATTAAATTATCAGGTACTTTCGTTTCTTGGTAATGATTCTAATGTTCATGAGAATATGATGCTGCCTAAATTGGATACATTTGTTTTGCTTACAAATGAAGGGCCTAGCTTGGAGAAGGATGGACATTGGAGCAAGAGCAAGCATGGAGATGATGCCATGCGCAAGGGGAACCAGAACGGAGTTACACGTGATGATTTCAGGACTTTGAAGCCACCATAAGAGTGCATGAAGCCTTGGACGAAATATACAAGATGCCACTTCATAAATTTCGTCCAGAGGCTATTATAGGTGCTGTGTCACCTTATTATTGGGCCAGGCCCATGTAATTTCGAAATACATAAGTATAGGCTATTTTTAGAGTCCGTATGTGTGGGGAAACAAGAGATAGGGTTGATTTCGGACCCCTCCACCAAGGGCCACGAAATTCCCCTCTCTTCCTCCATATATACAGCCCTTAGGGCACCGTTTAGACTTTGGGTTTTGTTTAGATTAAAAGTTCGCCATAGCTGCAACTTCGCGTACTTCGTTTGTGTTCAACGACCAGACAAAGGCGTCACAGAACCCCACCTTGATCAATAAAGCTTTCATCTTATATTCGCAATATCCAGATTGCAATCTCAATTTCTTGCTTGTTCTTCGTTTGCTCGCAGGAAACAGACCCTCGTGGTCAGGTTGATCGTGCTCCGGCGTGGTCAATAACCTCTCGGAGTTGGTTTAGCGATTGCTAAGGCGCGACGTCCTCGCACGTTCGTAGTCGGATCGTCAAAGTCGACTTCCACCAAATCGATATCCATCATCTCATCGAAAGACGGGACACCTTTGCCTCTATCACCTTCGCCGAGCGAGCCGTGTTCCTCTTGCGTTTGGCCAAACTGTTGGTGCTGCTATTGATACTTCTGTGGCTCCTGCTGCTGATGCGGAGGAGGATGATTATGTGGGAGATTATGAGGATGAGGTCGATCAAAATCAGCACTACGTGCAGCCACCTGCACCACCACCAGCAGGTCGACCTCAGGTATATATTCGTAATGGTAGGCCTGCACCACCACCTCAGGTACGAGATGATGTCCATATTCCTAAACTGAAATTGAATATTCCACCATTTGAGGGTAGATATGTTCCTGATGTATATCTTACTTGGGAGTTAGAAACTGAACAACGATTTACATGTTTACAATATCCTGAGGAGAGACGAGTTGCTGCTGCTGTTCATGCTTTCACTAGTTTTGCATGTGTATGGTGGTCTGAACATTGTAGATTATATCCTATTCCCGCTACTTGGGCTGCTTTGAAAACTGCTATGCGTACGCGTTGGGTTCCACCATATTATCAACGTGAATTGCTTCAAAAATTGCAGCGTCTAAGACAAGGGAAAAATTCTGTAGAAGAATATTATCAGGAATTATTGTTGAGGAAAATGAAGCAATGCTTGCACGTTTTCTGGGTGGATTAAATAGAGAGATTCAGACCATTCTAGACTATAAGGAGTATACTAATATCACTCGTTTATTCCATCTTGCTTGTAAAGCTGAACGTGAAGTGCAGGATCGACAAGCATTGGGGCAAACTAACTTTTCTGCAGGCCAACCTTGATCATGGACAGCACGTGCATCTTCTACTTCAACTACACCAGCACCTCCATCAGGTGCCACCTCCAGCCGTGATACAAGAAAACATGCACAACCACCATTATCTGCAAAGAGCGCACCTGCGGGGCCTGCACAGCGTTCTTCTTCTTCCATAGCATCAACAGGGCACACAAGTGATATTATTTGTCGTCGTTGTAAGGGAGGAGGTCATTATGCGAGAGAATGCAAATCTCCGCGTGTGATGATTGCTACCGCGGATGGTGGATATGAGTCCGCTAGTGACTATGATGAGGAGACTTTGGCTCTTATTACACGTGAAGAACATGGTGGAGATGATTCTGATCATGAGACGCAATACATGGCTCCTGAAGACGCTGACAGGTATGAATGTTTAGTTGCTCAACGTGTTTTGAGTGTGCAGGTCACACAAGCTGAGCAAAATCAGAGGCACAATTTGTTCCATACCAAGGGAGTTGTGAAGGAACGTTCTGTGCGCGTCATCATAGACGGAGGGAGCTGCAACAACTTGGCTAGCATGGAGATGGTGGAGAAGCTTTCTCTCTCCACAAGACCACATCCACATCCTTACTACATCCAATGGTTCAACAACAGTGGCAAGGTTAAGGTAACACGTACTGTTCGTGTGCATTTTAGTATATCTACATATGCTGATTATGTTGATTGTGATGTGGTACCTATGCAAGCATGTTCCTTATTACTTGGTAGACCATGGCAATTTGATAAAAATTCTGTACACCATGGTAGAAACAATCAGTATACTCTTGTTCATAAGGATAAAAATATTACTTTGCTTCCTATGACTCCTGATTCTATTTTGAAAGATGATATTAATAGAGCTAATAAAGCAAAACAAGAGAAGAATAAGAGTGAAAATCAGATTGTGGCAAAAGAATTTGAGCAACAAATGAAACCTAATAATAAACCATCTAGTGTTGCTTCTGAAATTAAATTGAAAAGTGCATGTTTATTTTCCACCAAATCTGATATTGATGAGCTAGATTTCAGCAAATCTGTTTGCTATGCTTTTGTGTGCAAAGAGGCATTATTTTCATTCGAGGACGTGCCTTCCTCTTTGCCTCCTGCTATCACTAACATTTTGCAAGAGTTCGCTGACGTCTTTCCACAAGACGTGCCACCGGGATTACCACCTATTCGAGGGATTGAGCATCAGATCGACTTAATTCCTGGTGCTTCACTGCCAAACCGTGCGCCATACCGTACCAATCCAGAGGAGACGAAGGAGATTATGCGTCAAGTACAAGAGCTTCTCGACAAAGGTTATATACGCGAATCCCTTAGTCCTTGTGCTGTTCCTATTATTCTAGTGCCGAAAAAGGATGGTACATCGCGTATGTGTGTTGATTATAGAGGCATTAATAATATTACTATTCGTTATCGTCATCCTATTCCTAGGCTAGATGATATGCTTGATGAATTGAGTGGCTCTACAATATTCTCCAAAGTTGATTTGCGTAGTGGATACCATCAAATTCGTATGAAATTGGGGGATGAATGGAAAACAGCATTTAAAACTAAGTTTGGATTATATGAGTGGTTAGTCATGCCTTTTGGGTTAACTAATGCACCTAGTACTTTCATGAGACTAATGAACGAAGTTTTACGTGCTTTCATTGGATGATTTGTGGTAATCTATTTTGATGATATACTGATTTATAGCAGATCTTTGGAAGAACATTTGGAACATTTACGTGCTGTTTTTATTGCTCTACGTGATGCACGTTTGTTTGGTAACCTTGGGAAGTGCACCTTTTGCACCGACCGAGTATCTTTTCTTGGCTATGTTGTTACTCCACAGGGAATTGAAGTTGATAAAGCCAAGATTGAAGCTATTGAGAGTTGGCCGCAGCCCAAAACGGTCACACAAGTGAGGAGTTTTCTTGGCCTCGCTGGTTTCTATAGGCGTTTTGTGAGAGATTTCAGCACCATTGCTGCACCTCTCAATGAGCTTACAAAGAAGGATGTGCCTTTTGTTTGGGGTACTACACAGGAAGAAGCCTTCACGGTATTGAAAGATAAGTTGACACATGCTCCTTTACTCCAACTTCCTGATTTTAATAAGACTTTTGAGCTTGAATGTGATGCTAGTGGAATTTGATTAGGAGGTGTGTTATTACAAGATGGCAAACCTGTTGCATACTTTTCTGAAAAATTGAGTGGGCCTAGTCTGAATTATTCTACTTATGATAAAGAATTATATGCTCTTGTTTTCGGACTTTAGAGACATGGCAACATTATTTATGGCCCAAAGAATTTGTTATACATTCTGATCATGAATCTTTGAAACATATTAAAAGTCAAGCTAAACTGAATCGTAGACATGCTAAATGGGTTGAATTCATTGAGACTTTCCCTTATGTCATTAAACACAAGAAGGGTAAAGAAAATGTTATTGCTATGCTTTCACAACTTGACTTCAAAATATTTGGTTTGGAGACCATCAAAGATCAATATGTGCATGATGCTGATTTTAAAGATGTAATGCAGAATTGTAAAGAAGGAAGAATGTGGAACAAGTTTGTCGTTAACGATGGATTTGTGTTTCGTGCTAACAAGCTATGCATTCCAGCTATGATGAGGACATCAATACCATTGTTACACCCACAACCCCTACTGCTACATATACTGGACCAATTACTAGAGCTCGCGCACGCCAATTAAATTATCAGGTACTTTCGTTTCTTGGTAATGATTCTAATGTTCATGAGAATATGATGCTGCCTAAATTGGATACATTTGTTTTGCTTACAAATGAAGGGCCTAGCTTGGAGAAGGATGGACATTGGAGCAAGAGCAAGCATGGAGATGATGCCATGCGCAAGGGGAACCAGAACGGAGTTACAAGTGATGATTTCAGGACTTTGAAGCCACCATAAGAGTGCATAAAGCCTTGGACGAAATATACAAGATGCCACTTCATAAATTTCGTCCAGAGGCTATTATAGGTGTGGCGTCACCTTTTTATTGGGCCAGGCCCATGTAATTTCGAAATACATAAGTATAGGCTATTTTTAGAGTCCGTATGTGTGGGGAAACAAGAGATAGGGATGATTTCGGACCCCTCCACCAAGGGCCACGAAATTCCCCTCTCTTCCTCCATATATACAGCCCTTAGGGCACCGTTTAGACTTTGGATTTTGTTTAGATTAAAAGTTCGCCGTAGCTACAACTTCGCTTTCGTTTGTGTTCAACAACCAGACAAAGGCGTCACAGAACCCCACCTTGATCAATAAAGCTTTCATCTTATATTCGCAATATCCAGATTGCAATCTCAGTTTCTTGCTTGTTCTTCGTTTGCTCGCAGGAAACAGACCCTCGTGGTCAGGTTGATCGTGCTCCGGCGTGGTCAATAACCTCTCGGAGTTGGTTTAGCGATTGCTAAGGCGCGACATCCTCGCACGTTCGTAGTCGGATCGTCAAAGTCGACTTCCACCAAAGCGATATCCATCATCTCATCGAAAGACGGGACACCTTTGCCTCTATCAAGTGGTATCAGATTTCTAGGTTGCTCGGTGAGATTTTACAGTTTTTCGTAGTTTAGATCGAGTCTATTCTTCATACCTATAGACCACGAAAAAGCCAAAAAAAAATTAGGGTTAGTTCATCCCATCCGAACCAATCTGAGCCTTTGCATAATCTTTTCTGTATTTGCTTTGTTGAATTTGCGGTTGCATCGTCGTGTCAAGTTGCTGGTCTTAGCATCTAGTCTTTTAGAGTTTCGAGTTCTGTTCACAGGTTGTCCCGTCGCCGCTGCCATATACCACCACCACATATTCATCGCCAATCCGAATCCATATACGCCACCACATATCCGCCGCCATCACGCCCATCCGATTCCAGCTTGATGAGGACATCAATACCATTGTTACACCCACAGCCCCTACTGCTACATATACTGGACCAATTACTAGAGCTCGCGCACGCCAATTAAATTATCAGGTACTTTCGTTTCTTGGTAATGATTCTAATGTTCATGAGAATATGATGCTGCCTAAATTGGATACATTTGTTTTGCTTACAAATGAAGGGCCTAGCTTGGAGAAGGATGGACATTGGAGCAAGAGCAAGCATGGAGATGATGCCATGCGCCAGGGGAACCAGAATGGAGTTACAAGTGATGATTTCAGGACTTTGAAGCCACCATAAGAGTGCATGAAGCCTTGGACGAAATATACAAGATGCCACTTCATAAATTTCGTCCAGAGGCTATTATAGGTGCTGCGTCACCTTATTATTGGGCCAGGCCCATGTAATTTCGAAATACATAAGTATAGGCTATTTTTAGAGTCCGTATGTGTGGGGAAACAAGAGATAGGGTTGATTTCGGACCCCTTCACCAAGGGCCACGAAATTCCCCCCTCTTCCTCCATATATACAGCCCTTAGGGCGCCGTTTAGACTTTGGGTTTTGTTTAGATTAAAAGTTCGCCGTAGCTGCAACTTCGCGTACTTCGTTTGTGTTCAACGACCAGACAAAGGCGTCACAGAACCCCACCTTGATCAATAAAGCTTTCATCTTATATTCGCAATATCCAGATTGCAATCTCAGTTTCTTGCTTGTTCTTCGTTTGCTCGCAGGAAACAGACCCTCGTGGTCAGGTTGATCGTGCTCCGGCGTGGTCAATAACCTCTCGGAGTTGGTTTAGCGATTGCTAAGGCGCGACGTCCTCGCACGTTCGTAGTCGGATCGTCAAAGTCGACTTCCACCAAAGCGAAATCCATCATCTCATCGAAAGACGGGACACCTTTGCATCTATCAAGTGGTATCAGATTTCCAGGTTGCTCGGTGAGATTTTCCAATTTTTCGTAGTTTAGATCGAGTCTGTTCTTCATACCTATAGTCCACGAAAAAGCCACAAAAAAAATTAGGGTTAGTTCATCATATCCGAACCAATCTGAGCCTTTGCATAATCTTTTTAGGGTTTTGCTTTGTTGAATTTGCGGTTGCATCGTCGGTCTAGTTGCTGGTCTTAGAGTCTAGTCTTTTAGAGTTTCGAGTTCTGGTCATAAGTTGTCACGCCGCCGCCGCACCATCATCATCGCCCCTGCCATCTACCACCACCACTCCGAATCCGTATCCATATACCACCACCAATCCGTGTCCATATACCACCACCGATCCATATCCATATACTACCACCGCTACTACCACCGCTGCCATATACCACCACCATATATCCACCACCAATTCGAGTTCCTTGCTTATTAGGTTTGTTTTCGGGATCCATCTACTTTCCGATTCGTGTTTCCTTGCCGGAGTAGGTTTCGGAAAAAAAAAAGAGTCCGGAAACCACGCTCCGTTTAGGCCCAAAATTTTTCGAAAACGCATTTTTCGAAAAAAATTCTGGCTATCCTATTTTTAGGTGTTTCTGAGTGTTTTGAGACAGGTGCCATTATAGGAAGTTTTTTTTGACCCGTTTCCAGTTTTTCGGTCCGGGCAGTCGAAAAAACGAAAAAAAAATTTGGTCGAAAAAATTTCGTGCCCATCCTGTCAGTTTGATCTAGGAAGAGTTTTGAGACACTCGCCATTATAGTGATTTTTCGCAAAAAAAAAAAGCAGCGCAAAAAAAAAGAGCGCAAAAAAAAAAGAGCGAAAAAAAAATCCAGAGTGTGCTTTTTCCCTTGTTTACGTGCAGCGCCGTGATTTTGTTAGTGTTCTAGGCTCGCGTCTCTAGCACGGTCTAGCCTAGGACCAGCACAGTACCGTCGTTGAGCGTTTATTCAACTTTGCATCTCTGAATTGATTATTGCTTACCCCTTTTGCTACCATATTATAAGCCTTCCCAGCTCCACATACATCTACGTCGTGCGTTGGACTCTCCCTGGTAATCGCTCTATCCAAGCTTTGAGAGTTTTGACTACAACGGTTGCCGATCACCGCCTGCTGCTGGGTAAGAACTGGTAAGAATTTGAGATTTGCTTGACGGGTTTGTGATACACCACCACCACTTCTTAGTACTCTGTAGGATCATATTCTTCTGTGTTTCTATTTGCTGCTAACCATGGTAGGATCACAAGCCGATGAGACTGATTGGGAGAACCTGACGAACAAACAGCTACATGATAAATTTCAGCAAATGATGAGTGGACAGGTGCAAGATGTGCTAAACAGATTTGGCGAGGCCATGGAGAAGATAGATGGCATGGAGAGGACGTTCGAAACAAAGCTTGATAACAAATTTAATGAATTGCTCGCGCGTCTTCCACCACCACCACCCGCTGCACCTAACGCACCTCTCCAACAACAACAACAACAACAACGCATCCTTTCGAATCAGTATGGACGAACGAGGCGTGTTCCTATTGAGGATGGCCAGACTTCTGGTGCTGCTGTTCATGTTGTTGATGCTTCTTTGGCCCCTGCTACTGCTGCTGGTGGTACCCAGGAGGATGATGAGTATGCGGGCGATTATGAGGATGAGGTTGATCAAAATCAGCACTACGTGCAGCCACCAGCACCACCACCACCAGGTCGACCTCAGGTATATATTCGTAATGGTAGGCCTGCACCACCACCTCAGGTACGAGATGATGTCCATATTCCTAAACTGAAATTGAATATTCCACCATTTGAGGGTAGATATGTTCCTGATATATATCTTACTTGGGAGTTAGAAACTGAACAACGTTTTACATGTTTACAATATCCCGAGGAGAGACGGGTTGCTGCTGCTGTTTGTGCTTTCACTAGTTTTGCATGTGTATGGTGGTCTGAACATTGTAGATTATATCCTATTCCCGCTACTTGGGCTGCTTTGAAAACTGCTATGCGTACTCGTTGGGTTCCACCATATTATCAACGTGAATTGCTTCAAAAATTACAGCGCTTAAGACAAGGAAAAAATTCTGTAGAAGAATATTATCAGGAATTACAAACTGGCATGATTAGATGTGGTATTGTTGAGGAGAATGAAGCTATGCTTGCACGTTTTCTGGGTGGATTAAATAGAGAGATTCAGACCATTCTAGACTATAAGGAGTATACTAATATCACTCGTTTATTCCATCTTGCTTGTATTGCTGAACGTGAAGTGCAGGATCGACAGGCATTGGCGCGGACTAACTTTTCTGCAGGTCGACCTTCATCATGGACACAACGTGCATCATCTACTTCCACACGTTCTGCTACACCAGCGCCTCCGTCGGCTGCCATCTCCAACCGTGATACAATAAAGCAGGCACAATCACCGCTATCTGCCAAGAGCACACCTTCTGGGCCTGCAAAGAGCTCTTCTTCTTCCATGGCGTCAACAGGGCACACAAGTGATATTATTTGTCGACGTTGCAAGGGTGGAGGTCATTATGCGAGAGAATGCAAATCTCAGCGTGTGATGATTGCTACTGAGGATGGTGGATATGAGTCCGCTAGTGACTATGATGAGGAGACTTTGGCTCTTATTACACGTGACGAACACGGTGGAGAAGATTCTGATCATGAGACGCAATACATGGCTCCTGAAGATGCTGACAGGTATGAATGTTTAGTTGCTCAACGTGTTTTGAGTGTGCAGGTTACACAAGCTGAGCAAAATCAGAGGCATAATTTGTTCCATACAAAGGGAGTTGTGAAGGAACGTTCTGTTCGCGTGATCATAGATGGAGGGAGTTGCAACAACTTGGCTAGCATGGAGATGGTGGAGAAGCTATCTCTCACCACAAGACCACATCCACATCCTTACTACATCCAATGGTTCAACAACAGCGGCAAGGTTAAGGTAACACGTACTGTTCGTGTGCATTTTAGTATCTCTACATATGCTGATTATGTTGATTGTGATGTGGTACCTATGCAAGCATGTTCCTTATTACTTGGTAGACCATGGCAATTTGATAAAAATGTTGTACACCATGGTAGAAACAATCATTATACTCTTGTTCATAAGGATAAAAATATTACTTTGCTTCCTATGACTCTTGATTCTATTTTGAAAGATGATATTAATAGAGCTAATAAAGCAAAACAGGAGAAGAATAAGAGTGAAAATCAGATTGTGGCAAAAGAATTTGAGCAACAAATGAAGCCTAATAATAAACCATCTAGTGTTGCTTCTGAAATTAAATTGAAAAGTGCATGTTTATTTGCCACCAAATCTGATATTGATGAGCTAGATTTCAGCAAATCTGTTTGCTATGCTTTTGTGTGCAAAGAGGCATTATTTTCATTCGAGGACGTGCCTTCCTCTTTGCCCCCTGCTGTCACTAACATTATGCAGGAGTTCGCTGACGTCTTTCCACAAGACGTGCCACCGGGATTACCACCCATTCAAGGGATTGAGCATCAAATTGACTTAATTCCCGGTGCATCGCTACCCAACCGTGCACCATACCGTACCAATCCAGATGAGACGAAGGAGATTATGCGTCAAGTACAGGAGCTACTCGACAAAGGTTATATACGCGAATCTCTTAGTCCTTGTGCTGTTCCTATTATACTAGTGCCTAAAAAGGATGCGTCAAGTACAGGAGCTACCCAACCGTGCACCATTCTCTCGCAAAATGTCCTCTTCCCTTACAAAAAAAAGAAGAGAAAAAAAATTCAGAGTGTGCTCCTCCCTTGTTTACGTGCCGCGCCGTGATTTTGTTGGTGTTCTAGGCTCGCGTCTCTAGTACAGTCTAGCCTAGGACCAGCACAGTACCGTCATTGAGCGTTTATTCAACTTTGCATCTCTGAATTGATTATTGCTGACCCTTTTTGCTACCATATTATAAGCCTTCCCAGCTCCACATACATCTACGTCGTGCGTTGGACTCTCCCTGGTAATCGCTCTATCCAAGCTTTGAGAGTTTTGACTACAACGGTTGCCGATCACCGCCTGCTGCTGGGTAAGAACTGGTAAGAATTTGAGATTTGCTTGACGGGTTTGTGATACACCACCACCACTTCTTAGTACTCTGTAGGATCATATTCTTCTGTGTTTCTATTTGCTGCTAACCATGGTAGGATCACAAGCCGATGAGACTGATTGGGAGAACCTGACGAACAAACAGCTACATGATAAATTTCAGCAAATGATGAGTGGACAGGTGCAAGATGTGCTAAACAGATTTGACGAGGCCATGGAGAAGATAGATGGCATTGAGAAGACGTTTGAAACAAAGCTTGATAGCAAGTTTGATGAATTGCTCGCGCGTTTTCCACAACCACCGCCGGCTGCACCTATCGCACCTCTGCAACGACAACAACAACGCCCCCTTCCGAATCAGTATGGACGAGCTCATCGTGTTCCTATTGAGCTAGGACAAAATTCTGGTGCCGCTGCTACTGCTGTTGGTGCTTCTTTGGCTCCTGCTACTACTGCTGCTGGTACCGAGGAGGATGATTATGTGGGAGATTACGAGGATGAGGTTGATCAACATCAGAACTACGTGCAACCACCAGCACCACAACCACCAGGTCGTCCACATGCAAATAATGGCAATGTTAGGGCTGCCCCTCAGGTACGAGATCATGACCATCTCCCTAAACTGAAATTGAATATTCCACCATTTGAGGGTAGATATGTTCCTGATATATATCTTACTTGGGAGTTAGAAACTGAACAACGATTTACATGTTTACAATATCCTGAGGAGAGACGTGTTCCTGCTGCTGTTTGTGCTTTCACTAGCTTTGCATGTGTTTGGTGGTCTGAACATTGTAGATTATATCCTGTTCCAGCTACTTGGGCTGCTTTGAAAACTGCTATGCGTACTCGTTGGGTTCCACCATATTATCAACGTGAATTACTTCAAAAATTGCAGCGCTTAAGACAAGGAAAAAATTCTGTAGAAGAATATTATCAGGAATTACAAACTGGCTTGAGTAGATGTGGTATTGTTGAGGAGAACGAAGCTATGCTTGCACGTTTTCTAGGTGGATTAAATAGAGATATTCAGACCATTCTAGACTATAAGGATTATAATAATATCACTCGTTTATTCCATCTTGCTTGTAAAGCTGAACGTGAAGTGCAGGATTGACAGGCATTGGCGCGCACTAACTTTTCTGCAGGTCGACCTTCATCATGGACACCACGTGCATCCTCTACTTCCACTGCACCATCACCTCCTTGAGGTGCCACCTCCAACCGTGATACAAGAAAGCAGGCACAACCACCACTATCCGCCAAGAGCACACCTGCCGGGCCTGCACAGAGCTCTTCTTCTTCCATGGCGTCAACAGGGCACACAAGTGATATTATTTGTCGTCGTTGTAAGGGAAGAGGACATTTTGCGAGAGAATGCAAATCTTAGCGTGTGATGATTGCTACTGAGGATGGTGGATATGAGTCCGCTAGTGACTATGATGAGGAGACTTTGGCTCTTATTACACGTGAAGAACATGGTGGAGATGATTCTGATCATGAGACGCAATACATGGCTCCTGAAGACGCTGACAGGTATGAATGTTTAGTTGCTCAACGTGTTTTGAGTGTGCAGGTCACACAAGCTGAGCAAAATCAGAGGCACAATTTGTTCCATACCAAGGGAGTTGTGAAGGAACGTTCTGTGCGCGTCATCATAGACGGAGGTAGCTGCAACAACTTGGCTAGCATGGTGATAGAGGCAAAGGTGTCCCGTCTTTCGATGAGATGATGGATTTCGCTTTGGTGGAAGTCGACTTTGATGATCCGACTACGAACGTGCGAGGACGTCGCGCCTTAGCAATCGCTAAACCAACTCCGAGAGGTTACTGACCACGCCGGAGCACGATCAACCTGACCACGAGGGTCTGTTTCCTGCGAGCAAACGAAGAACAAGCAAGAAACTGAGATTGCAATCTGGGTATTGCGAATATAAGATGAAAGCTTTATTGATCAAGGTGGGGTTCTGTGACGCCTTTGTCTGGTCGTTGAACACAAACGAAGTACGCGAAGTTGCAGCTATGGCGAACTTTTAATCTAAACAAAACCCAAAGTCTAAACGGTGCCCTAAGGGCTGTATATATGGAGGAAGAGAGGGGGAATTTCGTGGCCCTTGGTGGAGGGGTCCGAAATCAACCCTATCTCTTGTTTCCCCACACATACGGACTCTAAAAATATCCTATACTTATGTATTTCGAAATTACATGGGCCTGGCCCAATAAAAAGGTGACGCAGCACCTATAATAATCTCGGGACGAAATTTATGAAGTGGCATCTTGTATATTTCGTCCAAGGCTTCATGCACCCATTATGGTGGCTTCAAAGTCCTGAAATCATCACTTGTAACTCCGTTCTTGTTCCCCTTGCGCATGGCATCATCTCCATGCTTGTTCTTGCTCCAATGTTCATCCTTCTCCAAGCTAGGCCCTTCATTTGTAAGCAAAACAAATGTATCCAATTTAGGCAGCATCATATTCTCATGAACATTAGAATCATTACCAAGAAACAAAAGTACCTGATAATTTAATTGGCGTGCGCGAGCTCTAGTAATTGGTCCCGTATATGTAGTAGTAGGGGCTGTGGGTGTAACAATGGTATTGATGTCCTCATCATCCTCCCCTTCTTGAAATGAAGTCGTCCTCGACGGAAGCTCATCTTCCTCACCCAAATAAGGCTTCAAATCTGCAATGTTAAAAGTGGGACTAACCCCAAAATCTGCAGGCAGCTCAAGTTTATATGCATTATCATTTATTTTCTTTAACACCTTAAAGGGACCATCAGCACGTGGCATTAGCTTTGATTTGCGCAAATCAGGAAATCTATCCTTACGCAAATGTAACCAAACAAGATCTCCAGGAGCAAACACAACATGTTTTCTACCCTTATCTCCAGCAAGTTTATATTTAGCATTCATACGCTCATTGTTTTCCTTAGTTAACTCATGCATTTTTAAAATCAATTCAGCACGTTGTTTAGCATCAAAATTAACCTTCTCCGAAGACGGAAGAGGCAACAAATCAATAGGTGCACGAGGTAGGAAACCATACACAACTTCAAAAGGGCACATCTTAATAGTAGAATGCAATGAACGATTATAAGCAAATTCAATATGAGGCAAGCATTCCTCCCACATTTTCTTATTATTCTTCAAAACAGCCCTAAGCATAGTAGACAACGTTCTATTGACTACTTCAGTTTGTCCATCAGTTTGGGGGTGACAAGTAGTACTAAAAAGCAGTTTAGTCCCCAACTTAGCCCATAAACATCTCCAAAAGTGGCTAAGAAATTTAGTATCACGATCTGAAACAATAGTATTTGGCACACCATGCAAGCGAATAATTTCACGAAAGAACAAATCAGCAACATTAACAGCATCATCGCTTTTATGACATGGTATAAAGTGTGCCATTTTCGAGAATCTATCCACGACAACAAATATGCTATCCCTCCCCTTCTTTGTTCGAGGTAAACCTAAAACAAAGTCCATAGATATATCCTCCCAAGGAACACTAGGTACAGGCAAAGGCATATATAAACCATGAGGATTGAGTCGTGACTTAGCTTTTTCACATGTAGTGCATCGAGCAATAAAACGCTCAACATCCCGTCTCATCTTTGGCCAAAAGAAATGTGTAGCAAGTACGTCTTCCGTCTTCTTCACGCCAAAGTGTCCCATTAATCCTCCTCCATGCGCCTCCTGCAACAACAAAAGACGAACGGAGCTAGCTGGAATGCATAGCTTGTTAGCACGAAACACAAATCCATCATTAACGACAAACTTGTTCCACATTCTTCCTTCTTTACAATTCTGCATTACATCTTTAAAATCAGCATCATGCACATATTGATCTTTGATGGTCTCCAAACCAAATATTTTGAAGTCAAGTTGTGAAAGCATAGTATAGCGACGAGACAATGCATCAGCAATAACATTTTCTTTTCCCTTCTTGTGTTTAATGACATAAGGGAAAGTCTCAATAAATTCAACCCATTTAGCATGTCTACGATTCAGTTTAGCTTGACTTTTAATATGTTTCAAAGATTCATGATCAGAATGTATAACAAATTCTTTGGGCCATAAATAATGTTGCCATGTTTCTAAAGTCCGAACAAGAGCATATAATTCTTTATCGTAAGTAGAATAATTCAGACTAGGCCCACTCAATTTTTCAGAAAAGTATGCAACAGGTTTGCCATCTTGTAATAACACACCTCCTAATCCAATTCCACTAGCATCACATTCAAGCTCAAAAGTCTTATTAAAATCAGGAAGTTGGAGTAAAGGAGCATGTGCCAACTTATCTTTCAATACCGTAAAGGCTTCTTCCTGTGCGGTACCCCACAGAAAAGGCACATCTTTCTTTGTAAGCTCATTGAGAGGTGCAGCAATGGTGCTGAAATCTCTCAGAAAACGCCTATAGAATCCAGCGAGGCCAAGGAAACTCCTCACTTGTGTGACCGTTTTGGGCTGCGGCCAACTGTCAATAGCTTCAATCTTGGCTTTATCAACTTCAATTCCCTGTGGAGTAACAACATAGCCAAGAAAAGATACTCGGTCGGTGCAAAAGGTGCACTTTCCAAGGTTACCAAACAAACGTGCATCACGTAGAGCAATAAAAACAGCACGTAAATGTTCCAAATGTTCCTCCAAAGATTTGCTATAAATCAATATGTCATCAAAGTAAACTACCACAAATCGTCCAATGAAAGCACGTAAAACTTCATTCATTAACCTCATGAAAGTACTAGGTGCATTAGTTAACCCAAAAGGCATGACTAACCACTCATATAATCCAAACTTAGTTTTAAATGCTGTTTTCCATTCATCTCCCAATTTCATACGAATTTGATGGTATCCACTACGCAAATCAACTTTGGAGAATATTGTAGAGCCACTCAATTCATCAAGCATATCATCTAGCCTAGGAATAGGATGACGATAACGAATAGTAATATTATTAATGCCTCTACAATCAACGCACATACGCGACGTACCATCCTTTTTCGGCACTAAAATGATAGGAACAGCACAAGGACTAAGGGATTCGCGTATATAACCTTTGTCGAGCAGTTCTTGTACTTGACGCATAATCTCCTTCGTCTCCTCTGGATTGGTACGGTATGGTGCACGGTTGGGTAATGATGCACCGGGAATTAAGTCAATTTGATGCTCAATCCAGCGAATAGGTGGTAATCCCGGTGGCACGTCTTGTGGAAAGACGTCAGCGAACTCCTGCAAAATGTTAGTGACAGCAGGAGGCAAAGAGGAAGGCACGTCCTCGAATGAAAATAATGCCTCTTTGCACACAAAAGCATAGCAAACAGATTTGCTAAAATCTAGATCATCAATATCAGATTTGGTGGCAAGTAAACATGCACTTTTCAATTTAATTTCAGAAGCAACACTAGATTGTTTATTATTATTAGGCTGCATTTGTTGCTCAAATTCTTTTGCCATAATCTGATTTTCACTCTTAGTTTTCTCCTGTTTTGCTTTATTAGCTCTATTAATATCATCTTTCAAAATGGAATCAGGAGTCATAGGAAGCAAAGTAATATTTTTATCCTTATGAACAAGAGTATACTGATTGTTTCTACCATGGTGAATAGAATTTTTATCAAATTGCCATGGTCTACCAAGTAATAAGGAACATGCTTGCATAGGTACCACATCACAATCAACATAATCAGCATATGTAGAGATACTAAAATGCACACGAACAGTACGTGTTACCTTAACCTTGCCGCTGTTGTTGAACCATTGGATGTAGTAAGGATGTGGATGTGGTCTTGTGGTGAGAGAAAGCTTCTCCACCATCTCCATGCTAGCCAAGTTGTTGCAGCTCCCACCATCTATGATGACGCGCACAGAACGTTCTTTCACAACTCCCTTGGTATGGAACAAATTGTGCCTCTGATTTTGCTCAGCTTGTGTGACCTGCACACTCAAAACACGTTGAGCAACTAAACATTCATACATGTCAGCGTCTTCAGGAGCCATGTATTGCGTCTCATGATCAGAATCATCTCCACCATGTTCTTCACGTGTAATAAGAGCCAAAGTCTCCTCATCATAGTCACTAGCGGACTCATATCCACCATCCTCAGTAGCAATCATCACACGCTGAGATTTGCATTCTCTCGCAAAATGTCCTCTTCCCTTACAACGACGACAAATAATATCACTTGTGTGCCCTGTTGACGCCATGGAAGAAGAAGAGCTCTGTGCAGGCCCGGCAGGTGTGCTCTTGGCAGATAGTGGTGGTTGTGCCTGCTTTCTTGTATCACGGTTGGAGGTGGCACCTGAAGGAGGTGATGGTGCAGTGGAAGTAGATGATGCACGTGGTGTCCATGATGAAGGTCGACCTGCAGAAAAGTTAGTGCGTGCCAATGCCTGTCGATCCTGCACTTCACGTACAGCTTTACAAGCAAGATGGAATAAACGAGTGATATTATTATAATCCTTATAGTCTAGAATGGTCTGAATATCTCTATTTAATCCACCCAAAAAACGTGCAAGCATAGCTTCATTCTCCTCAACAATACCACATCTAATCAAGCCAGTTTGTAATTCCTGATAATATTCTTCTACAGAATTTTTTCCTTGTCTTAAGCGCTGCAATTTTTGAAGTAATTCACGTTGATAATATGGTGGAACCCAACGAGTACGCATAGCAGTTTTCAAAGCAGCCCAAGTAGCTGGAACAGGATATAATCTACAATGTTCAGACCACCAAACACATGCAAAGCTAGTGAAAGCACAAACAGCAGCAGCAACACGTCTCTCCTCAGGATATTGTAAACATGTAAATCGTTGTTCAGTTTCTAACTCCCAAGTAAGATATATATCAGGAACATATCTACCCTCAAATGGTGGAATATTCAATTTCAGTTTAGGGAGATGGTCATGATCTCGTACCTGAGGGGGAGCCCTAACATTGCCATTATTTGCATGTGGACGACCTGGTGGTTGTGGTGCTGGTGGTTGCACGTAGTTCTGATGTTGATCAACCTCATCCTCGTAATCTCCCACATAATCATCCTCCTCGGTACCAGCAGCAGTAGTAGCAGGAGCCAAAGAAGCACCAACAGCAGTAGCAGCGGCACCAGAATTTTGTCCTAGCTCAATAGGAACACGCTGAGCTCGTCCATACTGATTCGGAAGGGGGCGTAGTTGTTGTCGTTGCAGAGGTGCGATAGGTGCAGCCGGCGGTGGTTGTGGAAAACGCGCGAGCAATTCATCAAACTTGCTATCAAGCTTTGTTTCAAACGTCTTCTCAATGCCATCTATCTTCTCCATGGCCTCGTCAAATCTGTTTAGCACATCTTGCACCTGTCCACTCATCATTTGCTGAAATTTATCATGTAGCTGTTTGTTCGTCAGGTTCTCCCAATCAGTCTCATCGGCTTGTGATCCTACCATGGTTAGCAGCAAATAGAAACACAGAAGAATATGATCCTACAGAGTACTAAGAAGTGGTGGTGGTATATCACAAACCCGTCAAGCAAATCTCAAATTCTTACCAGTTCTTACCCAGCAGCAGGCGGTGATCGGCAACCGTTGTAGTCAAAACTCTCAAAGCTTGGATAGAGCGATTACCAGGGAGAGTCCAACGCACGACGTAGATGTATGTGAGCTGGGAAGGCTTATAATATGGTAGCAAAAAGGGTCAGCAATAATCAATTCAGAGATGCAAAGTTGAATAAACGCTCAACGACGGTACTGTGCTGGTCCTAGGCTAGACTGTGCTAGAGACGCGAGCCTAGAACACCAACAAAATCACGGCGCGGCACGTAAACAAGGGAGGAGCACACTCTGAATTTTTTTTTCTCTTTTTTTTTGCACTTTTTTTCCTCTTTGTTTTTTTGCTCCGCAACAATTTTTTTTCGAAAAAGTCTACAAATGGTCTAAAAACTGCCTAGCCAGAATTTTCCAGACTTAGTTTTTTTTTTTTTTTGAAACTGGAACTATTTTTCTTCTGCGGATGGCTCGGAAGTTGGGGAGTCCTCCGCTGTCACGACTCGGAGTATCGCGTGATCTGGAAATCGAAAACAATGCAACAATTACTGGACTCGGACTAGGACTGGTGGCGGAGATGAATCTGGTGGAACTCGGACTGGTAGCGGAGATGAATCTGGTGGAACTCGGACTGGTGGCGGAGATGAATCTGGTGGAACTCGGACTGGTGGCGGATATATGTTGCAGGTGGACTCGGATGGGCGTGATGGCGGTGGATATGTGGTGGCGTATATGGATTCGGATTGGCGATGAATATGTGGTGGTGGTATATGGCAGCGGCGACGTGACAACCTGTGAACAGAACTCGAAACTCTAAAAGACTAGATGCTAAGACCAGCAACTTGACACGACGATGCAACCGCTAATTCAACAAAGCAAATACAGAAAAGATTATGCAAAGGCTCAGATTGGTTCGGATGGGATGAACTAACCCTAATTTTTTTTTTGGCTTTTTCGTGGACTATAGGTATGAAGAACAGACTCGATCTAAACTACGAAAAACTGTAAAATCTCACCGAGCAACCTGGAAATCTGATACCACTTGATAGAGGCAAAGGTGTCCCGTCTTTCGATGAGATGATGGATTTCGCTTTGGTGGAAGTCGACTTTGACGATCCGACTACGAACGTGCGAGGACGTCGCGCCTTAGCAATCGCTAAACCAACTCCGAGAGGTTATTGACCACGCCGGAGCACGATCAACCTGACCACGAGGGTCTGTTTCCTGCGAGCAAACGAAGAACAAGCAAGAAACTGAGATTGCAATCTGGGTATTGCGAATATAAGATGAAAGCTTTATTGATCAAGGTGGGGTTCTGTGACGCCTTTGTCTGGTCGTTGAACACAAACGAAGTACGCGAAGTTGCAGCTATGACGAACTTTTAATCTAAACAAAACCCAAAGTCTAAACGGTGCCCTAAGGGCTGTATATATGGAGGAAGAGAGGGGGAATTTCGTGGCCCTTGGTGGAGGGGTCCGAAATCAACCCTATCTCTTGTTTCCCCACACATACAGACTCTAAAAATAGCCTATACTTATGTATTTCGAAATTACATGGGCCTGGCCCAATAAAAAGGTGACGCAGCACCTATAATAGCCTCGGGACGAAATTTATGAAGTGGCATCTTGTATATTTCGTCCAAGGCTTCATGCACCCATTATGGTGGCTTCAAAGTCCTGAAATCATCACTTGTAACTCCGTTCTTGTTCCCCTTGCGCATGGCATCATCTCCATGCTTGTTCTTGCTCCAATGTTCATCCTTCTCCAAGCTAGGCCCTTCATTTGTAAGCAAAACAAATGTATCCAATTTAGGCAGCATCATATTCTCATGAACATTAGAATCATTACCAAGAAACGAAAGTACCTGATAATTTAATTGGCGTGCGCGAGCTCTAGTAATTGGTCCCGTATATGTAGTAGTAGGGGCTGTGGGTGTAACAATGGTATTGATGTCCTCATCACATGGAGATGGTGGAGAAGCTTTCTCTCACCACAAGACCACATCCACATCCTTACTACATCCAATGGTTCAACAACAGCGGCAAGGTTAAGGTAACACGTACTGTTCGTGTGCATTTTAGTATCTCTACATATGCTGATTATGTTGATTGTGATGTGGTACCTATGCAAGCATGTTCCTTATTACTTGGTAGACCATGGCAATTTGATAAAAATGTTGTACACCAGGGTAGAAACAATCATTATACTCTTGTTCATAAGGATAAAAATATTACTTTGCTTCCTATGACTCCTGATTCTATTTTGAAAGATGATATTAATAGAGCTAATAAAGCAAAACAGGAGAAGAATAAGAGTGAAAATCAGATTGTGGCAAAAGAATTTGAGCAACAAATGAAGCCTAATAATAAACCATCTAGTGTTGCTTCTGAATTTAAATTGAAAAGTGCATGTTTATTTGCCACCAAATCTGATATTGATGAGCTAGATTTTAGCAAATCTGTTTGCTATGCATTTGTGTGCAAAGAGGCATTATTTTCATTCGAGGACGTGACTTCCTATTTGCCCCCTGCTGTCACTAACATTATGCAGGAGTTCGCTGACGTCTTTCCACAAGACGTGCCACCGGGATTACCACCCATTCGAGGGATTGAGCATCAAATTGACTTAATTCCCGGTGCATCGCTACCCAACCGTGCACCATACCGTACCAATCCAGAGGAGACGAAGGAGATTATGCGTCAAGTACAGGAGCTACTCGACAAAGGTTATATACGCGAATCTCTTAGTCCTTGTGCTGTTCCTATTATACTAGTGCCTAAAAAGGATGGTACGTCACGTATATGTGTTGATTGTAGAGGCATTAATAATATTACTATTCGTTATCGTCATCCTATTCCTAGGCTAGATGATATGCTTGATGAATTGAGTGGCTCTACAATATTCTCCAAAGTTGATTTGCGTAGTGGATACCATCAAATTCGTATGAAATTGGGTGATGAATGGAAAACAGCATTTAGAACTAAGTTTGGTTTATATGAGTGGTTAGTCATGCCTTTGGGTTAACTAATGCACCTAGTACTTTCATGAGATTAATGAACGAAGTTTTACGTGCTTTCATTGGACGATTTGTGGTAGTCTATTTATATGATATACTGATTTATAGCAAATCTTTGGAAGAACATTTGGAACATTTACGTGCTGTTTTTATTGCTCTACGTGATGCACGTTTGTTTGGTAACCTTGGGAAGTGCACCTTTTGCACCGATCGAGTATCTTTTCTTGGCTATGTTGTTACTCCACAGGGAATTGAAGTTGATAAAGCCAAGATTGAAGCTATTGAGAGTTGGCGGCAGCCCAAAATGGTCACACAAGTGAGGAGTTTTCTTGGCCTCGCTGGATTCTATAGGCGTTTTGTGAGAGATTTCAGCACCATTGTTGCACCTCTCAATGAGCTTACAAAGAAAGATGTGCTTTTTATTTGGGGTACCGCAAAGGAAGAAGCCTTCACGGTATTGAAAGATAAGTTGACACATGCTCCTTTACTCCAACTTCCTGATTTTAATAAGACTTTTGTGCTTGAATGTGATGCTAGTGGAATTGGATTAGGAGGTGTGTTATTACAAGATGGAAAACCTGTTGCATACTTTTCTGAAAAATTGAGTGATGAGGACATGACTACCTTGGATATGACCAAAAATATTGCATATATGCATATTTGTCAGGTGATTTCTAGTGCAAACTATTCAATAATCTATTTATGTTATCCAGAACAAAAATACTTCACACACTTTTGTGTTTTGTCTAATTGCAGGTGTATGGGACATTTGTACAATCCACATATGAAGATAAGGAAGAAAGAGATGTTTATTTGCTGTCCAAAAAGTTCTCTCACGTCACTTTTGGCCCAAGAGAAGATAGAGTCCAAGTCTCTCACGTTCTGGATTCAGATTCGGACTGCACAGACGTACCTGACTCAAAACGCACACAAGTTTTTCATACGGACTCCGAATTGGGTGATTCTTTTTTTTGTTGGAAACTAGATTTCGTGCACTTTCCAACCCAATTGGAATCACCTTCAAATTCGTCCGGAGCGTTGAGTTGTGGACGAAACAATCTGATGCTGCAGCAGAATCCGAGTCAAACTACAAGTTCAAAGGTGTTACATCACCTCCACTTGGGCCCATTGGCCTTGTACGACCTAGATTTAGTTTTAGGCTGCCTTGGGACGTCCTCCCACCTCCTTGGCCGCCACCCCTTGCTCCTATATAAGTAGATCCATCTAGTAGCTTTTCCTTGGGTTTTGTTTAGATTAAAAGTTCGCCATAGCTGCAACTTCGCGTACTTCGTTTGTGTTCAACGACCAGACAAAGGCGTCACAGAACCCCACCTTGATCAATAAAGCTTTCATCTTATATTCGCAATATCCAGATTGCAATCTCAGTTTCTTGCTTGTTCTTCGTTTGCTCGCAGGAAACAGACCCTCGTGGTCAGGTTGATCGTGCTCCGGCGTGGTCAATAACCTCTCGGAGTTGGTTTAGCGATTGCTAAGGCGCGACGTCCTCGCACGTTCGTAGTCGGATCGTCAAAGTCGACTTCCACCAAAGCGAAATCCATCATCTCATCGAAAGACGGGACACCTTTGCCTCTACCAAGTGGTATCAGTTTTCAGGTTGCTCGGTGAGAATTTCCAGTTTTCCTAGATTAGATTTATTTTCTTACCTATTGTCCAAGAAAAAGCCACAAAAAAGAGTTAGATCTATTCATCCTTGGTCCAAGCCAGTCTGAGCCTTTGCAATTTTCTTTTCATTGCTTGCATAGTTGAATTATCGGTTGCATCGTCGTGTCGAGTTGCTGGTCTTAGTGTCTAGTTCGTTTAGAGTTTCGAGTTCTGTTCACATTAGTCACGCCACCGCTGCATCATTATCTCTTCCGCGGTCCACCACCCATCCATCAATTTCCACCACGTGCTACCCACCATTCATTGTCATAATAATAGTTGAGATCGTTCACATCTTCACTTGATCCAATCTGCATCTTATCTAGTTTGTTTTGGAAAGAGGGAGAAAAAAAGAGAGAAAAGTGAGAGAAAAAAACAAGAGAAAAAAAAGAGAAAAAAAAGTCAGAGAAAAAAAGGAGAAAAAAAATCAAAAAAATCGGCACAAACTTTTTCAGAGGAAAGTTGGAGACAAAGTTGTTGTATATCCTGCTTGGCAGTTGTTTTTCATCATTATCTTCACTGCCGTTGTGATCTTCACTTATATCTTGCTGTCAAGAGCTACTTAGTATCCTTCATTGATGCTAGTTGTGCTACGCCGTGACCTCATTAGTGTTCTAGGCTCGCGTCTCTAGTCCGGTCTAGCCTAGGACCAGCACAGTACCGTCGTTGAGCGTTTATTCAACATTGCATCTTTGAATTGATTATTGCTAATCTTTTGCTACCATATATAGCCAACCCAGCTCCACATATTTCTACACCGTGTATACGTACGCTCCCCTGGCAATCGCTTTACTCAATATTCGGAGTTACTTGACACCGCTGGTTGCCGATCACCGTCTGCTGCATGGTAAGAACTTGTAAGACATTGATATTTGCTTTACTGTGAGCGTTTTACCACCACATCCTAGTAGTTCTAGGAACATTATTTTTGCGTTTTGTTTCTTGTTCTACTAATCATGATAGGATCCAGAGTCAATTCATGGGCTTTGTCGATCGCGGGAGACGTGCCACCACCTTTGCAAATACCACAACCGTCACGAGAGGTGCACAAACATCCAAATGCACATGATCAGGTTAATGTATCTATACCACCATTTAATGGCCGTTTTAAACCTGCTTTATATATTGAATGGGAGTTCGACATAAAAAATATATTTGCTTCCCATAATTTCGATGAACATAAAAAGGTTAAGGTTGCGGTTGGTTCTTTCACTGGTTATGCTTTGGTTTGGTGGAGTGAATATTGTCGGTTACACCCTGATTATATACCTACTACTTGGGATGATTTGAAACTTGCCATGCGACATACTTTCGTCCCTGCTTATTATACTCGTGACATGATTAAGAAGTTGCAACACTTAAAACAAGGTAGTGAAACTGTAACAAAATATTATGATGATTTACAAACTACCTTGTTGCATTCCTCTTTAGAAGAAAGTGAAGATGATTTTATGGATAGATTTTGGGGAGGATTAAACCATGATATTCAAGAGATACTAATTCATGAAGAGTGTTATCCTATGGACCATTTGTTTCATCTTGCTTGCAAAGCTGAACAGGAAATAAAACGACGTGTTGGCCACGAGGAGAACAAGCGCATGGTGCACATTCCAAGAGTTGATATGATTGTTCCTTCAACTACTAGGCATACTATGACAACCACATCCGTTGTTGTCAGGACTACATCACCTCCACCATGTGACACATCGCCCCCGAGAGTGGCTACATCATCTGAGTTGATCATAAGAGGTAATGACAAAGGTACTGATCTTCCATCTCTACATGAGAATGATGAATGCCTTGTCAATTTGAATGCACCATCTGATGAGCTACCCACTACTTTGATCACACCACCTATTTTAGAGGACTACGTTGATAATTTGACTTTGCCATGTGATCAAACAACTGAAATACCAACAATTTTGAGTGCACCCATTGAATTAACTATTGATGCAAAAGAACCAATGTTTAATCATTTTGATATGACCTCTAATCTTGGTGATGATTCTGTGTTGAATGACTTATTGCATATTTGCTTGTTTAAGCATGTTGTAGCATGTAAATTTGATGCAAGTAAGGTTTATTCACCAATGTTGGGATGGTTTAATGATGAACATTGTCAATCTTTTGAAATGAATAAGAGCTTCACTTATATGTGCAAACTGAGTTGCAATATTTTCATGCCTTCTACTTCTTGTGCTAATTTTTTGGCTTTAGATTTTATGAACTATGCAAGTTACTCATCTATTCATGTGTCATATATACAAAAATCAAGGGAAGTAAAAATGGATAACATATACATATACAACATGTACACCTTGTCTCTTTTGTTAGCCACATTTCAGATTAAGCAACGCCGAGGACGGCTTTATTTTCAAGAAGGGGAGGATGATGAGGACATGACTACCTTGGATATGACCAAAAATATTGCATATATGCATATTTGTCAGGTGATTTCTAGTGCAAACTATTCAATAATCTATTTATGTTATCCAGAACAAAAATACTTCACACACTTTTGTGTTTTGTCTAATTGCAGGTGTATGGGACATTTGTACAATCCACATATGAAGATAAGGAAGAAAGAGATGTTTATTTGCTGTCCAAAAAGTTCTCTCACGTCACTTTTGGCCCAAGAGAAGATAGAGTCCAAGTCTCTCACGTTCTGGATTCAGATTCGGACTGCACAGACGTACCTGACTCAAAACGCACACAAGTTTTTCATACGGACTCCGAATTGGGTGATTCTTTTTTTGTTGGAAACTAGATTTCGTGCACTTTCCAACCCAATTGGAATCACCTTCAAATTCGTCCGGAGCGTTGAGTTGTGGACGAAACAATCTGATGCTGCAGCAGAATCCGAGTCAAACTACAAGTCCAAAGGTGTTACATCACCTCCACTTGGGCCCATTGGCCTTGTACGACCTAGATTTAGTTTTAGGCTGCCTTGGGACGTCCTCCCACCTCCTTGGCCGCCACCCCTTGCTCCTATATAAGTAGATCCATCTAGTAGCTTTTCCTTGGGTTTTGTTCAGATTAAAAGTTCGCCATAGCTGCAACTTCGCGTACTTCGTTTGTGTTCAACGACCAGACAAAGGCGTCACAGAACCCCACCTTGATCAATAAAGCTTTCATCTTATATTCGCAATATCCAGATTGCAATCTCAGTTTCTTGCTTGTTCTTCGTTTGCTCGCAGGAAACAGACCCTCGTGGTCAGGTTGATCGTGCTCCGGCGTGGTCAATAACCTCTCGGAGTTGGTTTAGCGATTGCTAAGGCGCGACGTCCTCGCACGTTCGTAGTCGGATCGTCAAAGTCGACTTCCACCAAAGCGAAATCCATCATCTCATCGAAAGACGGGACACCTTTGCCTCTATCATTGAGTGGGCCTAGTCTGAATTATTCTACTTACGATAAAGAATTATATGCTCTTGTTCGGACTTTAGAAACATGGCAACATTATTTATGGCCCAAAGAATTTGTTATACATTCTGATCATGAATCTTTGAAACATATTAAAAGTCAAGCTAAACTGAATCGTAGACATGCTAAATGGGTTGAATTTATTGAGACTTTCCCTTATGTCATTAAACACAAGAAGGGAAAAGAAAATGTTATTGCTGATGCATTGTCTCGTCGCTATACTATGCTTTCACAACTTGACTTCAAAATATTTGGTTTGGAGACCATCAAAGATCAATATGTCCATGATGCTGATTTTAAAGATGTAATGCAGAATTGTAAAGAAGGAAGAATGTGGAACAAGTTTGTCGTTAACGATGGATTTGTGTTTTGTGCTAAGCTATGCATTCCAGCTAGCTCCGTTCGTCTTTTGTTGTTGCAGGAGGCGCATGGAGGAGGATTAATGGGACACTTTGGCGTGAAGAAGACGGAGGACGTACTTGCTACACATTTCTTTTGGCCAAAGATGAGACGGGATGTTGAGCGTTTTATTGCTCGCTGCACTACATGTCAAAAAGCTAAGTCACGACTCAATCCTCATGGTTTATATATGCCTTTGCCTGTACCTAGTGTTCCTTGGGAGGATATATCTATGGACTTTGTTTTAGGTTTACCTCGAACAAAGAAGGGGAGGGATAGCATATTTGTTGTCGTGGATAGATTCTCGAAAATGGCACACTTTATACCATGTCATAAAAGCGATGATGCTGTTAATGTTGCTGATTTGTTCTTTCGTGAAATTATTCGCTTGCATGGTGTGCCAAATACTATTGTTTCAGATCGTGATACTAAATTTCTTAGCCACTTTTGGAGATGTTTATGGGCTAAGTTGGGGACTAAACTGCTTTTTAGTACTACTTGTCACCCCCAAACTGATGGACAAACTGAAGTAGTCAATAGAACATTGTCTACTATGCTTAGGGCTGTTTTGAAGAATAATAAGAAAATGTGGGAGGAATGCTTGCCTCATATTGAATTTGCTTATAATCGTTCATTGCATTCTACTACTAAGATGTGCCCTTTTGAAGTTGTGTATGGTTTCCTACCTCGTGCACCTATTGATTTGTTGCCTCTTCCATCTTCGGAGAAGGTTAATTTTGATGCTAAAGAACGTGCTGAATTGATTTTAAAAATGCATGAGTTAACTAAGGAAAACATTGAGCGTATGAATGCTAAATATAAACTTGCTGGAGATAAGGGTAGAAAACATGTTGTGTTTGCACCTGGAGATCTTGTTTGGTTACATTTGCGTAAGGATAGATTTCCTGATCTGCGCAAATCAAAGCTAATGCCACGTGCTGCTGGTCCCTTTAAGGTGTTGGAGAAAGTAAATGATAATGCATATAAACTTGAGCTGCCTGCAGATTTTGGGGTTAGTCCCACTTTTAACATTGCAGATTTGAAGCCTTATTTGGGTGAGGAAGATGAGCTTCCGTCGAGGACGACTTCATTTCAAGAAGGGGAGGATGATGAGGACATCAATACCATTGTTACACCCACAACCCCTACCGCTACATATACTGGACCAATTACTAGAGCTCGCGCACGCCAATTAAATTATCAGGTACTTTCGTTTCTTGGTAATTATTCTAATGTTCATGAGAATATGATGCTGCCTAAATTGGATACATTTGTTTTGCTTACAAATGAAGGGCCTAGCTTGGAGAAGGATGGACATTGGAGCAAGAGCAAGCATGGAGATGATGCCATGCGCAAGGGGAACCAGAACGGAGTTACAAGTGATGATTTCAGGACTTTGAAGCCACCATAAGAGTGCATGAAGCCTTGGACGAAATATACAAGATGCCACTTCATAAATTTCGTCCAGAGGCTATTATAGGTGCTGCGTCACCTTTTTATTGGGCCAGGCCCATGTAATTTCGAAATACATAAGTATAGGCTATTTTTAGAGTCCGTATGTGTGGGGAAACAAGAGATAGGGATGATTTCGGACCCCTCCACCAAGGGCCACGAAATTCCCCTCTCTTCCTCCATATATACAGCCCTTAGGGCACCGTTTAGACTTTGGGTTTTGTTTAGATTAAAAGTTCGCCATAGCTGCAACTTCGCGTACTTCATTTGTGTTCAACAACCAGACAAAGGCGTCACAGAACCCCACCTTGATCAATAAAGCTTTCATCTTATATTCGCAATATCCAGATTGCAATCTCAGTTTCTTGCTTGTTCTTCGTTTGCTCGCAGGAAACAGACCCTCGTGGTCAGGTTGATCGTGCTCCGGCGTGGTCAATAACCTCTCGGAGTTGGTTTAGCGATTGCTAAGGCGCGATGTCCTCGCACGTTCGTAGTCGGATCGTCAAAGTCGACTTCCACCAAAGCGATATCCATCATCTCATCGAAAGACGGGACACCTTTGCCTCTATCAAGCTAGCTCCGTTTGTCTTTTGTTGTTGCAGGAGGCGCATGGAGGAGGACTAATGGGACACTTTGGCGTGAAGAAGACGGAGGATATACTTGCTACAAATTTCTTTTGGCCAAAGATGAGACGGGATGTTGAGCGTTTTGTTGCTCGCTGCACTACATGTCAAAAAGCTAAGTCACGACTCAATCCTCATGGTTTATATATGCCTTTGCCTGTACCTAGTGTTCCTTGGGAGGATATATCTATGGACTTTGTTTTAGGTTTACCTCGAACAAAGAAGGGGAGGGATAGCATATTTGTTGTCGTGGATAGATTCTCGAAAATGGCACACTTTATACCATGTCATAAAAGCGATGATGCTGTTAATGTTGCTGATTTGTTCTTTCGTGAAATTATTCGCTTGCATGGTGTGCCAAATACTATTGTTTCAGATCGTGATACTAAATTTCTTAGCCACTTTTGGAGATGTTTATGGGCTAAGTTGGGGACTAAACTGCTTTTTAGTACTACTTGTCACCCTCAAACTGATGGACAAACTGAAGTAGTCAATAGAACATTGTCTACTATGCTTAGGGCTGTTTTGAAGAATAATAAGAAAATGTGGGAAGAACGCTTGCCTCATATTGAATTTGCTTATAATCGTTCATTGCATTCTACTACTAAGATGTGCCCTTTTGAAGTTGTGTATGGTTTCCTACCTCGTGCACCTATTGATTTGTTGCCTCTTCCATCTTCGGAGAAGGTTAATTTTGATGCTAAACAACGTGCTGAATTGATTTTAAAAATGCATGAGTTAACTAAGGACAACATTGAGCGTATGAATGCTAAATATAAACTTGCTGGAGATAAGGGTAGAAAACATGTTGTGTTTGCACCTGGAGATCTTGTTTGGTTACATTTGCGTAAGGATAGATTTCCTGATTTGCGCAAATCAAAGCTAATGCCACGTGCTGCTGGTCCCTTTAAGGTGTTGGAGAAAGTAAATGATAATGCATATAAACTTGAGCTGCCTGCAGATTTTGGGGTTAGTCCCACTTTTAACATTGCAGATTTGAAGCCTTATTTGGGTGAGGAAGATGAGCTTCCGTCGAGGACGACTTCATTTCAAGAAGGGGAGGATGATGAGGACATCAATACCATTGTTACACCCACAACCCCTACTGCTACATATACTGGACCAATTACTAGAGCTCGCGCACGCCAATTAAATTATCAGGTACTTTCGTTTCTTGGTAATGATTCTAATGTTCATGAGAATATGATGCTGCCTAAATTGGATACATTTGTTTTGCTTAAAAATGAAGGGCCTAGCTTGGAGAAGGATGGACATTGGAGCAAGAGCAAGCATGGAGATGATGCCATGCGCAAGGGGAACCAGAACGGAGTTACAAGTGATGATTTCAGGACTTTGAAGCCACCATAAGAGTGCATGAAGCCTTGGATGAAATATACAAGATGCCACTTCATAAATTTCGTCCAGAGGCTATTATAGGTGCTGCGTCACCTTTTTATTGGGCCAGGCCCATGTAATTTCGAAATACATAAGTATAGGCTATTTTTAGAGTCCGTATGTGTGGGGAAAGAAGAGATAGGGATGATTTCGGACCCCTCCACCAAGGGCCACGAAATTCCCCTCTCTTCCTCCATATATACAGCCCTTAGGGCACCGTTTAGACTTTGGGTTTTGTTTAGATTAAAAGTTCGCCATAGCTGCAACTTCGCGTACTTCGTTTGTGTTCAACAACCAGACAAAGGCGTCACAGAACCCCACCTTGATCAATAAAGCTTTCATCTTATATTCGCAATATCCAGATTGCAATCTCAGTTTCTTGCTTGTTCTTCGTTTGCTCGCAGGAAACAGACCCTCGTGGTCAGGTTGATCGTGCTCCGGCGTGGTCAATAACCTCTCGGAGTTGGTTTAGCGATTGCTAAGGCGCGACGTCCTCGCACGTTCGTAGTCGGATCGTCAAAGTCGACTTCCACCAAAGCGATATCCATCATCTCATCGAAAGACGGGACACCTTTGCCTCTATCAAGCTAGCTCCGTTCGTCTTTTGTTGTTGCAGGAGGCGCATGGAGGAGGACTAATGGGACACTTTGGCGTGAAGAAGACGGAGGATATACTTGCTACAAATTTCTTTTGGCCAAAGATGAGACGGGATGTTGAGCGTTTTGTTGCTCGCTGCACTACATGTCAAAAAGCTAAGTCACGACTCAATCCTCATGGTTTATATATGCCTTTGCCTGTACCTAGTGTTCCTTGGGAGGATATATCTATGGACTTTGTTTTAGGTTTACCTCGAACAAAGAAGGGGAGGGATAGCATATTTGTTGTCGTGGATAGATTCTCGAAAATGGCACACTTTATACCATGTCATAAAAGCGATGATGCTGTTAATGTTGCTGATTTGTTCTTTCGTGAAATTATTCGCTTGCATGGTGTGCCAAATACTATTGTTTCAGATCGTGATACTAAATTTCTTAGCCACTTTTGGAGATGTTTATGGGCTAAGTTGGGGACTAAACTGCTTTTTAGTACTACTTGTCACCCTCAAACTGATGGACAAACTGAAGTAGTCAATAGAACATTGTCTACTATGCTTAGGGCTGTTTTGAAGAATAATAAGAAAATGTGGGAAGAACGCTTGCCTCATATTGAATTTGCTTATAATCGTTCATTGCATTCTACTACTAAGATGTGCCCTTTTGAAGTTGTGTATGGTTTCCTACCTCGTGCACCTATTGATTTGTTGCCTCTTCCATCTTCGGAGAAGGTTAATTTTGATGCTAAACAACGTGCTGAATTGATTTTAAAAATGCATGAGTTAACTAAGGACAACATTGAGCGTATGAATGCTAAATATAAACTTGCTGGAGATAAGGGTAGAAAACATGTTGTGTTTGCACCTGGAGATCTTGTTTGGTTACATTTGCGTAAAGATAGATTTCCTAATTTGCGCAAATCAAAGCTCATGCCACGTGCTGATTGTCCTTTTAAGGTGTTAGAGAAAATAAATGATAATGCATATAAACTTGAGCTACCTGTAGATTTTGGGGTTAGTCCCACTTTTAACATTGCAGATTTGAAGCCTTATTTGGGTGAGGAAGATGAGCTTCCGTCGAGGACGACTTCATTTCAAGAAGGGGAGGATGATGAGGACATCAATACCATTGTTACACCCACAGCCCCTACTGTTACATATACGGGGCCAATTACTAGAGCTCGCGCACGCCAATTAAATTACCAGGTACTTTCGTTTCTTGGTAATGATTCTAATGTTCATGAGAATATGATGCTGCCTAAATTGGATACATTTGTTTTGCTTATAAATGAAGGGCCTAGCTTGGAGAAGGATGAACATTGGAGCAAGAACACGCATGGAGTTGATGGCATGCGCAAGGGGATCAAGAACGGAGTTACAAGTGATGATTTCAGGACTTTGAAGCCACCATAAGGAGTGCATGAAGCCTTGGACGAAATATACAAGATGCCACTTCATAATATTCGTCCATAGGCTATTCTAGGTGCTGCGTCACCTTATTATTGGGCCAGACCCATGTAATTTCGAAATACTTAAGTATAGGCTATTTTTAGAGTCCGTATGTGTGGGGAAACAAGAGTTAGGGTTGGTTTCGGACCCCACCCTCAAGGGCCACGAAATTCCCTCCTTTTCCCCATATATACAGCCTTAGGGCGTCGTTTAGACTTTGGGTTTTGTTTAGATTAAAGTTTGCCATAGATGCAACTTCGCGTACTTCATTTGTGTTCAACGACCAGACAAAGGCGTCACAGAACCCCACCTTGATCAATAAAGCTTTCATCTTATATTCGCAATATCCAGATTGCAATCTTAGTTTCTTGCTTGTTCTCCGTTTGCTCGCAGGAAACAGATCCTCGTGGTCAGGTTGATCGTGCTCCGGCGTGGTCAATAACCTCTCGGAGTTGGTTTAGCGATTGCTAAGGCGCGACGTCCTCGCACGTTCGTAGTCGGATTGTCAAAGTCGACTTCCACCAAAGCGATATCCATCATCTCATTGAAAGACGGGACACCTTTGCCTCTATCACAAAGCAACTTGTGGTCTTGAACATAGCTGCGCAGACTGTCGATCGAACTCAAGGTAGAGCTAGAGCGCGAGACAAAACGCAGCAGGATTCCTTCGCATGCAGGTTTTTCATATGAATATAGGGATGTGCAAGGAAAATTTCTAACTTACCTTTATTTATTTTACTTCTTATCGCATGAAATGAAATGAATCGCCAATGCAACATTCCATTTTCGTTCCCCCCTAGGAAACATGTACGCGGAGAATCCTTCTGCACTTGTAGAAAATAGAAAGGATAAGCACAGTAATGTGGATACCTTGGCAGTATATTAGTCATTTCATTCAAGTGAAGCGCTATCACACTATATTATGCATTAGTACGTAAGTAAATATGCATGAAAGTACGTGGAGCACTTAGCATTATTTAGATATGCACAGGTTATGCGCCTGGCTTTGTTCAAAGGGTTACAAGTCTATAAGACTATCCTTGTACAAAAGGGGTTGCTGGGATGAGGCCTGGCAACGGTGCCTTACGGATCGAACTTGTGAAGATGCTCGATATTCCATTAGTTTTGCACACACATGCCATCTTCGGTCTCCAGACTGACTGCGTCGGGTCTGGTGACTTGTACTACCCAAAAAGGGAGCTTCCACTTTGGCGTCAACTTGTTTGTTCCCTTGGCGGATTGAACGCGCCGAAGGAAAAGGTTGCCTTCCTCAAGGCTTTGGGCATGAACTTTGCGGCTATGATAGCGGCACAAAGCTTGCTGGTAGCATGCAGCTCGCATAGCCGACCGAAGACGATCTTCCTCGAGGATCACAGCATCGTCATGCCAGAGCTGCTCTTGCCCTACTTCATCATAGGCAAGTACTCGAGGTGACCCGTATATGAGTTTCACGGGTAGTACCGCTTCTGCACCATAGACTAGGGAGAAGGTTGTTTGGCCAGTAGCTCGATTTGGTGTCGTCCTGAGTGACCAAAGAACCAATGGCAACTCATCAATCCATCGCATCCCGCACTTGTGCAGCTTGTCAAAAGTTCTTTTCTTGAGCCTGCGCAACACTTCAGCATTTGTTCTTTCAGCTTGGTCGTTACTCCTTGGGTGAGCAACGGATGCAAAGCAAACCTTGCTTCCAAGGCTATGGATGTACTACATGAAGGTGCGGCTCATAAATTGTGTGCCTTTGTCAGTGATGACTCTGTTTGGAACCCTAGACCAGCAACTAATCCTTTGAAAAACTTGACAGCTGACTATGCAGTCACCTTCCTCGCTGGCTCTACCTCAGGCCACTTTGTGAACTTGTCGATAGCAGCTTACAAGAACTCAAATCCCCTGGTAGCATAGGGGAAGAGGCCCAAGATATCGAGCCCCCAGACCGAGAAGAGCCAAGAGAGAGGGATTGTTTGGAGGGCTTGTGCCAACTGATGTATATTCTTTGAATTGAACCGGCATGCTTTACATCTTGTTACTAGCTCAGTTGCATCCTGGAGGGCAGTGGGCCAATAAAAACCTTACCGGGAAGCTTTCTCGACAAGGGATCTTGATCCTATATGGGAACCACATATGCCTCCGTGTATCTCCACCAACAACTTCAGTCCATCTTTCTAGCAAATGCACTTCAATTTGACTCTTTTTGGTCTCTTTCTGCACAGGATGTTGTCCACAAACAGATACATACTTGACTGACGGGCTACTTTTTCAGCTCACTCTTGTTCCTTGGGAAGTTCTCCTGTTTGGAGAAACTGAACTATCTGTTGGGCCCACGCTAGAGCCTGTTGGCTCGACAACAAGGACTAAAGGCATCTCTTTAGCCGCGGGAGCGCTAACCTCGACGACAAGAATTTGATATTCTGCTTGAGGTTGCTGCTCGCCGGCAAGTGCACCATCCTTTTTGGCAACATTTTCATCGGCAGCTTCAGGGAGCTCTACCGGGAAATATTTGTTGGTGCTTAGCTTTCTTCTCTTGGCTCTCGTTGACGAGGCAACTATTGGCTGATTCAAATGGAGCACAAAAGTTCCTGGTTCCACGGGAAGCTTCTGGGCAGCACACTTTGACAGTTGATCATCAATGTTATTTCCCACACAGGGGACGTGCTCTATTTGCTAACCATCAAAGTGTTCTTCCAATTTCCTAACTTCATCCACATATGCATCCATCAACAAGCTCTGGTAATCTTTGTTCACTTGCTTCACTACAAGTTACGAGTCTCCTCAGACGATCAACTTTTTGATTCCCAACTCCACTGCAGTTCTGAGGCCAGCAAGTAGTCCTTCATACTTCGTACAGTTCTCCGGCGGGTGCGACAAGCAGCACTCCAGCACAAGCGCCCTGCAGTGATAAAGCACCATCAAAGTACATGATCCAATTCTTCTCAGTTTCCCTGTTGGGGCGGGTTGATTCTGAGGCCTCGTAGTCTTGCGTTGGCATCCATTCCGCGATGAATTCTACCAATGCTCTGCTCTGAATAGTCTCGAACTTGAGTGCAAAACTTGACAGTTCCAATGCCCACTCTACTATCCTGCCGGTTCCTCTGGATTCCTTAGAATGTGCTGCAATGGGAAGCGAGTGGCCACTGTGATCTCATGCGCCTGGAAGTAGTGGCGCGGCTTCCTTGAGGCCATGAGTAAGCCAAAGAGAAACTTTTGCATGCCTGAATACGTTGACCTAGCCCCCCTGCAGGAGAGAGCTAACAAAATACACCGGCTGCTGCACCATCTTCTTCTTTGGCATAATCTGCTGATCATCTACTTTCTCTTGCACAGCTTTTGCCATACCGGCATTTAGATTTGCCGGGGAGGATACTACTTTGTCATGGTATGGCTTTGTTGTTGTTGTCTGCTCATCACCAACTTCTCTCTATGCAACCAGTGTGGCACTCACCACTTGGTTCATTGCCGCTAAATATAGCAACAACAATTCATGTGGCTTAGGCGGGACTAAGGTTGGCGCTGAGGACAGGTACCTTTTCAGATCTTGTAATGCAGCCTCCACTTCTGGAGTCCATTTTACTGACCTGCCTTCTTCGATATCTTGAAAAAACGGCAGGGTGTGCATAACAGACCTTGAAATGAACCTACTCAAATATGTGACACAACCGCAAGACGCCGCACATCCATGATGGTTTTGGTTTCTCGAATCTGCTCAATATCTTTGATCTTGTCGGGATTCAGTTTGATTTCATGCTGGAACGCCAAACACACACTTCTCAGGGTTGAGATTCATGTTGATTTTGCGCAAGTTAGCAAATGTTTCTTCCAAATCTTCAATGATGGTTGACTTGTCCTTGGTTTTGAACACTATATCATCCATATAAGCTTCCACATTTCTTGGTAACTATGCACTACTAGGGAAAAGTCTAGCAGCAGCACGGGTTTTTGGCCTACAGTAGAGCAGGCACCGACGCTACTAATAGGGTGCTACAGCTAACCCATAGCAGCAGCACGTGCGCGGCCGGCTACTGCTATACAAGTGTAGCAGCAGCATGCTGCATGGATGCTCGCTACTGCTAATAGCTCTAGCATGCTTTGGTCGTACACGCTACTGCTATAGTGACGCTGCTGCTAACTTTCCTCCACTCACTACTGCTAATTTTAGTTGTTTTTTATTTTTTTTCTGCATATTTGTTTTGTATTTGAAAAGGCTTTATACAAGAATCTTTAGCACATGCAAATGTCATCATCATACACATACACTGCGAGACCACAAATGTAATCATAGCATATACATACAAATAGTCTCATCATAATGATCATCCAACACAAAGTGGTATCTCGTCATCATCTCGAAAATAGAGATTCATGCAAGTCTCGAATACTTGCAACTACAACGTCATCCATCTAAACAATAGTATACGCGAGAAGAGCTATCACTATGAGTGAGAGCGGAACTATGCAGTACATGAGGCGGCGGTTATGAGTCCTCTCTCGCGCTAGCGTGAACCTCAAGTAACTAGCTTCTCCTTCTTGTATGCTTTTGAAGCCTTTATGGCTGGCGTCCGAGACCCCATTCACTTGCGCCTGACACTCAGGCCACTCGTTGTACACCCCCGGAACCTTCCCTTTGTACACGACATAGCACTGCCATCTCGCCATCAAGAAACTAGGTACCTGTTAGAGATGCATCTTCATGAAGAGGATGTACAATCATATGCAACAAAATATACTAGAGCAACACGAAAAAGAAAGGGTTAGCAACTAGATGCAACATAAAGTATGCAAACTAATTAACTAGAGGTACGCAGGTCATTGTACGCAAACTAACAAAGTAGCGTTACGCAAGTTCGGCAGGGACCGTGGACATCACAAAGTTTCATTGCTACAGAAAGTATACAAGTTCAACCGACACATATCATCATCATCGGCATCGTAAATCACTAGAAGTTCCATCCTTCCATATCATCGAGGATGGACCCTAGCTTCTTGAACGGCATGAGGTCTAGACGTTGCATGCCTATGCGAGTTCGGACGTCAGCTCGCTATATAGGGCTCAAACTTGCCAGGTGCCATCTTTGTGATCACTAGTCGTCCAATCCCTAGTTTGTGATGAGGACATGACTACCTTGGATATGACCAAAAATATTGCATATATGCATATTTGTCAGGTAATTTCTAGTGCAAACTATTCAATAATCTATTTATGTTATCCAGAACAAAAATACTTCACACACTTTTGTGTTTTGTCTAATTGCAGGTGTATGGGACATTTGTACAATCCACATATGAAGATAAGGAAGAAAGAGATGTTTATTTGCTGTCCAAAAAGTTCTCTCACGTCACTTTTGGCCCAAGAGAAGATAGAGTCCAAGTCTCTCACGTTCTGGATTCAGATTCGGACTGCACAGACATACCTGACTCAAAACGCACACAAGTTTTTCATACGGACTCCGAATTGGGTGATTCTTTTTTTGTTGGAAACTAGATTTCGTGCACTTTCCAACCCAATTGGAATCACCTTCAAATTCGTCCGGAGGGTTGAGTTGTGGACGAAACAATCTGATGCTGCAGCAGAATCCGAGTCAAACTACAAGTCCAAAGGTGTTACATCACCTCCACTTGGGCCCATTGGCCTTGTACGACCTAGATTTAGTTTTAGGCTGCCTTGGGACGTCCTCCCACCTCCTTGGCCGCCACCCCTTGCTCCTATATAAGTAGATCCATCTAGTAGCTTTTCCTTGGGATTTGTTTAGTTAAAAGTTAGCCATTGCAACTTCGTGTGCTTCGTTTGTGTCCAACGACCAGACCAAGACCACTTTTCGGATCCCCACCATTATCAATACTTCATACATATTCGCGATATTCAGATTGCTTTTATCATATTCTTGCTTGTTCTTCGATTGCTTGCAGGAATAGACCTTCGTGGTCAGGTTGATCGTGCTCCGGTGTGGTCAATAACCTCTCGGAGTTGGTTTAGCGATTGCTAAGGCACAACGTCGTTGCACATTTGTAGTCGGATCGTCAAAGTCGTCTCCACCAAATCGATAGTTATCATCTCATCGAAAGATCGGGACACCCTTTGCCTCTATCAAGTGGTATAAGTTTTCACGTTGCTCGGTGAGAATTTCCAGTTTTCCTAGATTAGATTTATTTTCTTACCTATTGTCCAAGAAAAAGCCACAAAAAAGAGTTAGATCTATTCATCCTTGGTCCAAGCCAGTCTGAGCCTTTGCAATTTTCTTTTCATTGCTTGCATAGTTGAATTATCGGTTGCATCGTCGTGTCGAGTTGCTGGTCTTAGTGTCTAGTTCGTTTAGAGTTTCGAGTTCTGTTCACATTAGTCACGCCACCGCTGCATCATTATCTCTTCCGCTGTCCACCACCCATCCATCAATTTCCACCACGTGCTACCCACCATTCATTGTCATAATAATAGTTGAGATCGTTCACATCTTCGCTTGATCCAATCTGCGTCTTATCTAGTTTGTTTTGGAAAGAGGGAGAAAAAAAGAGAGAGAAAAAACGAGAAAAAAAAGAGAAAAAAAGTCAGAGAAAAAAAGGATAAAAAATAAAAAAAAATCGGCACAAACTTTTTGAGAGGAAAGTTGGAGACAAAGTTGTTGTATATCCTGCTTGGCAGTTGTTTTTCATCATTATCCTCACTGCCGTTGAGATCTTCACTTATATCTTGCTGTCAAGAGCTACTTAGTATCCTTCATTGATGCTAGTTGTGCTACGCCGTGACCTCATTAGTGTTCTAGGCTCGCGTCTCTAGTCCGGTCTAGCCTAGGACCAGCACAGTACCATCGTTGAGCGTTTATTCAACATTGCATCTTTGAATTGATTATTGCTAATCTTTTGCTACCATATATAGCCAACCCAGCTCCTGATGAGGACATGACTACCTTGGATATGACCAAAAATATTGCATATATGCATATTTGTCAGGTGATTTCTAGTGCAAACTATTCAATAATCTATTTATGTTATCCAGAACAAAAATACTTCACACACTTTTGTGTTTTGTCTAATTGCAGGTGTATGGGACATTTGTACAATCCACATATGAAGATAAGGAAGAAAGAGATGTTTATTTGCTGTCCAAAAAGTTCTCTCACGTCACTTTTGGCCCAAGAGAAGATAGAGTCCAAGTCTCTCACGTTCTGGATTCAGATTCGGACTGCACAGACGTACCTGACTCAAAACGCACACAAGTTTTTCATACGGACTCCGAATTGGGTGATTCTTTTTTTGTTGGAAACTAGATTTCGTGCACTTTCCAACCCAATTGGAATCACCTTCAAATTCGTCCGGAGCGTTGAGTTGTGGACGAAACAATCTGATGCTGCAGCAGAATCCGAGTCAAACTACAAGTCCAAAGGTGTTACATCACCTCCACTTGGGCCCATTGGCCTTGTACGACCTAGATTTAGTTTTAGGCTGCCTTGGGACGTCCTCCCACCTCCTTGGCCGCCACCCCTTGCTCCTATATAAGTAGATCCATCTAGTAGCTTTTCCTTGGGATTTGTTTAGTTAAAAGTTAGCCATTGCAACTTCGTGTACTTCATTTGTGTCCAACGACCAGACCAAGACCGCTTACGGATCCCCACCTTTATCAATACTTCATATATACTCGCAATATTCAGATTGCTTTTATCATATTCTTGCTTGTTCTTCGATTGCTTGCAGGAATAGACCTTCGTGGTCAGGTTGATTGTGCTCCGGCGTGGTCAATAACCTCTCAGAGTTGGTTTAGCGATTGCTAAGGCGCAACGTCGTGCACGTATGTAGTCGGATCGTCAAAGTCATCTTCACCAAATCGATAGTTATCATCTCATCGAAAGATCGGGACATCCCCGCCTCTATCAAGTGGTATCAGTTTTCAGGTTGCTCGGTGAGAATTTCCAGTTTTCCTAGATTAGATTTATTTTCTTACCTATTGTCCAAGAAAAAGCCACAAAAAAGAGTTAGATCTATTCATCCTTGGTCCAAGCCAGTCTGAGCCTTTGCAATTTTCTTTTCATTGCTTGCATAGTTGAATTATCGGTTGCATCGTCGTGTCGAGTTGCTGGTCTTAGTGTCTAGTTCGTTTAGAGTTTCGAGTTCTGTTCACATTAGTCACGCCACCGTTGCATCATTATCTCTTCCGCTGTCCACCACCCATCCATCAATTTCCACCACGTGCTACCCACCATTCATTGTCATAATAATAGTTGAGATCGTTCACATCTTCACTTGATCCAATCTGCATCTTATCTAGTTTGTTTTGGAAAGTGGAAGAAAAAAAGAGAGAAAAAAACGAGAGAAAAAAAACGAGAGAAAAAAAAAGAGAAAAAAAAAGCCAGAGAAAAAAAAGGAGAAAAAAATCAAAAAAATCGGCACAAACTTTTTCAGAGGAAAGTTGGAGACAAAGTTGTTGTATATCCTGCTTGGCAGTTGTTTTTCATCATTATCTTCACTGCCGTTGTGATCTTCACTTATATCTTGCTGTCAAGAGCTACTTAGTATCCTTCATTGATGCTAGTTGTGCTACGCCGTGACCTCATTAGTGTTCTAGGCTCGCGTCTCTAGTCCGGTCTAGCCTAGGACCAGCACAGTACCGTCGTTGAGCGTTTATTCAACATTGCATCTTTGAATTGATTATTGCTAATCTTTTGCTACCATATATAGCCAACCCAGCTCCACATATTTCTACACCGTGTATACGTACGCTACCCTGGCAATCGCTTTACTCAATATTCAGAGTTACTTGACACCGCTGGTTGCCGATCACCGCCTGCTGCATGGTAAGAACTTGTAAGACATTGATATTTGCTTTACTGTGAGCGTTTTACCACGACATCCTAGTAGTTATAGGAACATTATTTTTGGGTTTTGTTTCTTGTTCTACTAATCATGACAGGATCCAGAGTCAATTCATGGGCTTTGTCGATCGCGGGAGACGTGCCACCACCTTTGCAAATACCACAACCGTCACGAGAGGTGCACAAACATCCAAATGCACATGATCAGGTTAATGTATCTATACCACCATTTAATGGCCGTTTTAAACCTGCTTTATATATTGAATGGGAGTTCGACATAAAAAATATATTTGCTTCCCATAATTTCGATGAACATAAAAAGGTTAAGGTTGCGGTTGGTTCTTTCACTGGTTATGCTTTGGTTTGGTGGAGTGAATATTGTCGGTTACACCCTGATTATATACCTACTACTTGGGATGATTTGAAACTTGCCATGCGACATACTTTTGTCCCTGCTTATTATACTCGTGACATGATTAAGAAGTTGCAACACTTAAAACAAGGTAGTGAAACTGTAACAAAATATTATGATGATTTACAAACTACCTTGTTGCATTCCTCTTTAGAAGAAAGTGAAGATGATTTTATGGATAGATTTTGGGGAGGATTAAACCGTGATATTCAAGAGATACTAATTCATGAAGAGTGTTATCCTATGGACCATTTGTTTCATCTTGCTTGCAAAGCTGAACAGGAAATAAAACAACGTGTTGGCCACGAGGAGAACAAGCGCACGGTGCACATTCCAAGAGTTGATATGATTGTTCCTTCAACTACCAGGCATACTATGACAACCACATCCGTTGTTGTCAGGACTACATCACCTCCACCATGTGACACATCGCCCTCGAGAGTGGCTACATCATCTGAGTTGATCATAAGAGGTAATGACAAAGGTACTGATCTTCCATCTCTACATGAGAATGATGAATGCCTTGTCAATTTGAATGCACCATCTGATGAGCTACCCACTACTTTGATCACACCACCTATTTTAGAGGACTGCGTTGATAATTTGACTTTGCCATGTGATCAAAAAACTGAAATACCAACAATTTTGAGTGCACCCATTGAATTAACTATTGATGCAAAAGAACCAATGTTTAATCATTTTGAATGACTTATTGCATATTTGCTTGTTTAAGCATGTTGTAGCATGTAAATTTGATGCAAGTAATGTTTATTCACCAATGTTGGGATGGTTTAATGATGAACACTATCAATCTTTTGAAATGAATAAGAGCTTCACTTATATGTGCAAACTGAGTTGCAATATTTTCATGCCTTCTACTTCTTGTGCTAATTTTTTGGCTTTAGATTTTATGAACTATACAAGTTACTCATCTATTCATGTGTCATATATGCAAAAATCAAGGGAAGTAAAAATGGATGACATATACATATACAACATGTACACCTTGTCTCTTTTGTTAGCCACATTTCAGATTAAGCAACGCCGGGGACGGCTTTATTTTCAAGAAGGGGAGGATGATGAGGACATGACTACCTTGGATATGACCAAAAATATTGCATATATGCATATTTGTCAGGTGATTTCTAGTGCAAACTATTCAATAATCTATTTATGTTATCCAGAACAAAAATACTTCACACACTTTTGTGTTTTGTCTAATTGCAGGTGTATGGGACATTTGTACAATCCACATATGAAGATAAGGAAGAAAGAGATGTTTATTTGCTGTCCAAAAAGTTCTCTCACGTCACTTTTGGCCCAAGAGAAGATAGAGTCCAAGTCTCTCACGTTCTGGATTCAGATTCGGACTGCACAGACGTACCTGACTCAAAACGCACACAAGTTTTTCATACGGACTCCGAATTGGGTGATTCTTTTTTTGTTGGAAACTAGATTTCGTGCACTTTCCAACCCAATTGGAATCACCTTCAAATTCGTCCGGAGCGTTGAGTTGTGGACGAAACAATCTGATGCTGCAGCAGAATCCGAGTCAAACTACAAGTCCAAAGGTGTTACATCACCTCCACTTGGGCCCATTGGCCTTGTACGACCTAGATTTAGTTTTAGGCTGCCTTGGGACGTCCTCCCACCTCCTTGGCCGCCACCCCTTGCTCCTATATAAGTAGATCCATCTAGTAGCTTTTCCTTGGGATTTGTTTAGTTAAAAGTTAGCCATTGCAACTTCGTGTACTTCATTTGTGTCCAACGACCAGACCAAGACCGCTTACGGATCCCCACCTTTATCAATACTTCATATATACTCGCAATATTCAGATTGCTTTTATCATATTCTTGCTTGTTCTTCGATTGCTTGCAGGAATAGACCTTCGTGGTCAGGTTGATTGTGCTCCGGCGTGGTCAATAACCTCTCAGAGTTGGTTTAGCGATTGCTAAGGCGCAACGTCGTGCACGTTTGTAGTCGGATCGTCAAAGTCATCTTCACCAAATCGATAGTTATCATCTCATCGAAAGATCGGGACATCCTTTGCCTCTATCAGCTCCACATATTTCTACACCATGTATACGTACGCTCCCCTGGCAATCGCTTTACTCAATATTTGGAGTTACTTGACACCGCTAGTTGCCGATCACCACCTGCTGCATGGTAAGAACTTGTAAGACATTGATATTTGCTTTACTGTGAGCGTTTTACCACCACATCCTAGTAGTTATAGGAACATTATTTTTGGGTTTTGTTTGTTGTTCTACTAATCATGACAGGATCCAGAGTCAATTCATGGGCTTTGTCGATCGCGGGAGACGTGCCACCACCTTTGCAAATACCACAACCGTCATGAGAGGTGCACAAACATCCAAATGCACATGATCAGGTTAATGTATCTATACCACCATTTAATGGCCGTTTTAAACCTGCTTTATATATTGAATGGGAGTTCGACATAAAAAATATATTTGCTTCCCATAATTTCGATGAACATAAAAAGGTTAAGGTTGCGGTTGGTTCTTTCACTGGTTATGCTTTGGTTTGGTGGAGTGAATATTGTCGGTTACACCCTGATTATATACCTACTACTTGGGATGAATTGAAACTTGCCATGCGACATACTTTCGTCCCTGCTTATTATACTCGTGACATGATTAAGAAGTTGCAACACTTAAAACAAGGTAGTGAAACTGTAACAAAATATTATGATGATTTACAAACTACCTTGTTGCATTCCTCTTTAGAAGAAAGTGAAGATGATTTTATGGATAGATTTTGGGGAGGATTAAACCGTGATATTCAAGAGATACTAATTCATGAAGAGTGTTATCCTATGGACCATTTGTTTCATCTTGCTTGCAAAGCTGAACAGGAAATAAAACGATGTGTTGGCCACGAGGAGAACAAGCGCACGGTGCACATTCCAAGAGTTGATATGATTGTTCCTTCAACTACTAGGCATACTATGACAACCACATCCGTTGTTGTCAGGACTACATCACCTCCACCATGTGACACATCGCCCTCGAGAGTGGCTACATCATCTGAGTTGATCATAAGAGGTAATGACAAAGGTACTGATCTTCCATCTCTACATGAGAATGATGAATGCCTTGTCAATTTGAATGCACCATCTGATGAGCTACCCACTACTTTGATCACACCACCTATTTTAGAGGACTACGTTGATAATTTGACTTTGCCATGTGATCAAACAACTGAAATACCAACAATTTTGAGTGCACCCATTGAATTAACTATTGATGCAAAAGAATCAATGTTTAATCATTTTGATATGACCTCTAATCTTGGTGATGATTCTGTGTTGAATGACTTATTGCATATTTGCTTGTTTAAGCATGTTGTAGCATGTAAATTTGATGCAAGTAATGTTTATTCACCAATGTTGGGATGGTTTAATGATGAACATTGTCAATCTTTTGAAATGAATAAGAGCTTCACTTATATGTGCAAACTGAGTTGCAATATTTTCATGCCTTCTACTTCTTGTGCTAATTTTTTGGCTTTAGATTTTATGAACTATGCAAGTTACTCATCTATTCATGTGTCATATATGCAAAAATCAAGGGAAGTAAAAATGGATGACATATACATATACAACATGTACACCTTGTCTCTTTTGTTAGCCACATTTCAGATTAAGCAACGCCGAGGACGGCTTTATTTTCAAGAAGGGGAGGATGATGAGGACATGACTACCTTGGATATGACCAAAAATATTGCATATATGCATATTTGTCAGGTAATTTCTAGTGCAAACTATTCAATAATCTATTTATGTTATCCAGAACAAAAATACTTCACACACTTTTGTGTTTTGTCTAATTGCAGGTGTATGGAACATTTGTACAATCCACATATGAAGATAAGGAAGAAAGAGATGTTTATTTGCTGTCCAAAAAGTTCTCTCACGTCACTTTTGGCCCAAGAGAAGATAGAGTCCAAGTCTCTCACGTTCTGGATTCAGATTCGGACTGCACAGACATACCTGACTCAAAACGCACACAAGTTTTTCATACGGACTCCAAATTGGGTGATTCTTTTTTTGTTGGAAACTAGATTTCGTGCACTTTCCAACTCAATTGGAATCACCTTCAAATTCGTCCGGAGCGTTGAGTTGTGGACGAAACAATCTGATACTGCAGCAGAATCCGAGTCAAACTACAAGTCCAAAGGTGTTACATCACCTCCACTTGGGCCCATTGGCCTTGTATGACCTAGATTTAGTTTTAGGCTGCCTTGGGACGTCCTCCCACCTCCTTGGCCGCCACCCCTTGCTCCTATATAAGTAGATCCATCTAGTAGCTTTTCCTTCGGATTTGTTTAGTTAAAAGTTAGCCATTGCAACTTCGTGTGCTTCGTTTGTGTCCAACGACCAGACCAAGACCACTTTTCGGATCCCCACCATTATCAATACTTCATACATATTCGCGATATTCAGATTGCTTTTATCATATTCTTGCTTGTTCTTCGATTGCTTGCAGGAATAGACCTTCGTGGTCAGGTTGATCGTGCTCCGGTGTGGTTAATAACCTCTCGGAGTTGGTTTAGCGATTGCTAAGGCACAACGTCGTTGCACGTTTGTAGTCGGATCGTCAAAGTCGTCTCCACCAAATCGATAGTTATCATCTCATCGAAAGATCGGGACACCCCGCCTTTATCAGTTTGTTAGGTTTTCGTATCCTCTGCTTCTTCTGTTCTTTTCGGTAGTGGCATCGGCGCCGGTACCTTCCCCGTCGGTATCTTCCCCGACGGTACCTTCCCCGCCAGTCTTGGTGCCGCCATCGGTGCCAGCGCCATCGGTGTCGATGTCGGCATCAGTACCATCATTGAGGCCGTCCTGCAAACCTTGCTTAGCAGTCAAATAGTCGAGGTACTATTATTCACCCTCATAATCCAACTCCTCTGCATCTTGGTCAGAAGGCCCAGTTTCTTCGTTGTTCGACATGTTTCCTATGATTAAGTCACCTCGTTTATTTCTAAAAGTATGAAAAAAATGAGAAATGACATAAAAAAGAAATCTATGTGCCAGCACTCGATATGCCTACTATATAGCACAAATCATGCCAAAAATCGCGGGAAATTTCGGCATGACCTTTGCTAAAAAATGGACATATCGAGCGCCTGAAATTCACCAGAACGGAAATGAATCAACATTCCGGCGTAACATAGGCCACTCGGATCATTTTCCAAAATTGAACCAAAACATCACATGTCCAAATGACATGTCCAAATTCCAAACATGACATGTCCACATATCACATGTCCAGTTCAAATTTGCATATAAATTTAGCCTACCTAAATTTGCTTTAACAAGGGATGTTGATTTGGACAATTGCTTAAATGCTGCCTTTTCTTTTAACTACAATTGCTTAACCCTAAATTTCTGTCCTATTTTAAAACCTAGCTAAATTCCTAACTAAATAGATAACCTAATTAACCTACTGCCCTAACTAAAACCTAAGTAAATTAACCAAAGAACCCTAGCTAGCAGAGAGAGAGGGGGGGTTTACAGAGGGTGCAGGGGCGAGGAGGCAGGCCCGACGACAGCCGAGGTTGGGAGGGGAGGAAGTAGAGGAGGGAGGCGTGGCGCGTCGGGGTCGGGGTCGAGCGCCGGGGTCGTGGGCGAGCGTTGGGTCGAGGGCGAGCGCCGGGGTCGGGGGCGAGCGCCAGGGCGCGGTGGTGCGACGGGGGAGTGGGGATTTTGGGGGAAAAGAGGCGGGATGAAGCAGAGAGAGTGAGGATTTTGGGTTAAGTGGACGTAGCAGTAGCGTGTTTAGACCAAACGTGCTACTACTATTACAGGCAGCTATAGCGGTTTTATACGAAAACCGCTACTACTACCTTGACTAGCTGTAGCTCTTTTTCAGTTAAGCGCTACTACTATAACCAGTTTCCTTTTTCTTTTCCTTTATTTTCTCTCACTTTTCATTTTTTTCTGAGAGCAGTAAACGAAGGGAAGGCGATATATATTGCATCATTTGACGGTTAAATATGTATACAAAATAGGAACATATATATTACATCATTGGACCCATGCATAATAATGGCTAAGTATGTATACAAAATAGGAACATATATATATATAGTAGGAACATAATAATGGCTAAGAGTGACGGTTATATATATATATATATACAGCGTTGACGTTTTCGTTTTTGAGTTAGCTTCTTTCCCTTCTTGTTCGTTGAAGAATAATTGATCCCCTCATTGTGACTTTCCCTTTTCCATGGAGTACGATTTTTCTTAGGTAATGTAGTATTGATTCTTCTTTTGACGTATACTTCATCATCATCATCATCTTCCCTCATTGGGTTGTCGTACTGATCGTAGTCTTCCTCTCCTCACGACAACACGGCTGGGATTGCACGGGTCAGTTATGAAGAAGCATTGTGTCACGTGCTTAGCGTGTACCCATGGCTCATTTTTTGCGATAGCGTTCACGGTAGCGCTCTTGGCGTCGGGTATAGTCATGGTAGTGAAATTCCGGTTTTCTCTTTCGACATTCTTAGCCCATCTGACACAGAACATCATCGTGTTGTGCAGTCCAGCATAGTCAAGCTCCCAGATCTCCTCGACCCTTCCGTAAAATCTTTCAGTTGCGCCGTTGTCGCTGCCGGTCATGCATTCCATCGTCACCCCTGAGTTCTAATCATCACTGTCCATATCTTTGGCCTCCGTGTAGAACGTGTATCCGTTGATATCGTATGCCTGATAGGTTACAGGTTGGACGAGGGGCCATTGCTAAGGCGTATATGAGCAATCCGTCCTTAGAGCCCTCCTCAGGGGATTAGCAATAATATGCTCTTTGAACCAATGCAGGAAAGTGGAGTTGTGCTCTCTAGTAACTTCGGCGTCCGTCCTGCATACCCGGTCATGATACTTCTTTGCGATAATTTCTTTGTGCAGTGCCATGAAAGGATCTACCTCGTCTAGGTGTTGTAGCACTACCAAGTTTGCTCTGTCAAAGTCGCTGCATCGATCTGAGTATGCCACGTGCAGTTCCCTGCGACCCTTGGAGTGACCTTCTCCTTCGAGCCTCCCATCGTGCTTGTTAACGGGCAAACCAACACTAGCACCAGGCGGCTGCAGGTCTGTGCCTTATAGAAAATTCTCGCAGAAGAGATGCACTCTTGTGTCAGATAGCCCTGGACGATGCTTCCATCTGGACGGGACATGTTAGGAACGAATCCTTTGATGATCCCATTCATCCTCTCAAACGGCATCATGTTGTGCAGAAATGACGGCCCCAGGTCTATTATGTCGTCCACAATATGGACACACAGATGCACCATCACGTCAAATAACGTGGGCGGGAAGTACATCTCAAGCTCATTCAGTATCACAATGATCTCTTCCTGTAGCCTTTGGAGCTGCTTCACACTGATCAAATTTCGAGAGATGACGTCGAAAAAGTTGCAGAGACCAATAAGCGTGTCACGGATGTTCTTGTCCATTATCCCTTGATAGAGGCAAAGGTGTCCCGTCTTTCGATGAGATGATGGAAATCGCTTTGGTGGAAGTCGACTTTGACGATCCGACTACGAACGTGCGAGGACGTCGCGCCTTAGCAATCGCTAAACCAACTCCGAGAGGTTATTGACCACGCCGGAGCACGATCAACCTGACCACTAGGGTCTGTTTCCTGCGAGCAAACGAAGAACAAGCAAGAAACTAAGATTGCAATCTGGATATTGCGAATATAAGATGAAAGCTTTATTGATCAAGGTGGGGTTCTGTGACGCCTTTGTCTGGTCGTTGAACACAAACGAAGTACGCGAAGTTGCAGCTATGGCGAACTTTTAATCTAAACAAAACCCAAAGTCTAAACAGTGCCCTAAGGGCTGTATATATGGAGGAAGAGAGGGGGAATTTCGTGGCCCTTGGTGGAGGGGTCCGAAATCAACCCTATCTCTTGTTTCCCCACACATACGGACTCTAAAAATAGCCTATACTTATGTATTTCGAAATTACATGGGCCTGGCCCAATAAAAAGGTGTCGCAGCACCTATAATAGCCTCTGGACGAAATTTATGAAGTGGCATCTTGTATATTTCGTCCAAGGCTTCATGCACTCTCATGGTGGCTTCAAAGTCCTGAAATCATCACTTGTAACTCCGTTCTGGTTCCCCTTGCGCATGGCATCATCTCCATGCTTGCTCTTGCTCCAATGTCCATCCTTCTCCAAGCTAGGCCCTTCATTTGTAAGCAAAACAAATGTATCCAATTTAGGCAGCATCATATTCTCATGAACATTAGAATCATTACCAAGAAACGAAAGTACCTGATAATTTAATTGGCGTGCGCGAGCTCTAGTAATTGGTCCAGTATATGTAGCAGTAGGGGCTGTGGGTGTAACAATGGTATTGATGTCCTCATCATCCTCCCCTTCTTGAAATGAAGTCGTCCTCGACGGAAGCTCATTTTCCTCACCCAAATAAGGCTTCAAATCTGCAATGTTAAAAGTGGGACTAACCCCAAAATCTGCAGGCAGCTCAAGTTTATATGCATTATCATTTATTTTCTCTAACACCTTAAAGGGACCATCAGCACGTGGCATTAGCTTTGATTTGCGCAAATTAGGAAATCTATCTTTACGCAAATGTAACCAAACAAGATCTCCAGGTGCAAACACAACATGTTTTCTACCCTTATCTCCAGCAAGTTTATATTTAGCATTCATACGCTCAATGTTTTCCTTAGTTAACTCATGCATTTTTAAAATCAATTCAGAACGTTCTTTAGCATCAAAATTAACCTTCTCCGAAGATGGAAGAGGCAACAAATCAATAGGTGCACGAGGTAGGAAACCATACACAATTTCAAAAGGGCACATCTTAGTAGTAGAATGCAATGAACGATTATAAGCAAATTCAATATGAGGCAAGCATTCTTCCCACATTTTCTTATTATTCTTCAAAACAGCCCTAAGCATAGTAGACAATGTTCTATTGACTACTTCAGTTTGTCCATCAGTTTGGGGGTGACAAGTAGTACTAAATAGCAGTTTAGTCCCCAACTTAGCCCATAAACATCTCCAAAAGTGGCTAAGAAATTTAGTATCACGATCTGAAACTATAGTATTTGGCACACCATGCAAGCGAATAATTTCACGAAAGAACAAATCAGCAACATTAACAGCATCATCGCTTTTATGACATGGTATAAAGTGTGCCATTTTCGAGAATCTATCCACGACAACAAATATGCTATCCCTCCCCTTCTTTGTTCGAGGTAAACCTAAAACAAAGTCCATAGATATATCCTCCCAAGGAACACTAGGTACAGGCAAAGGCATATATAAACCATGAGGATTGAGTCGTGACTTAGCTTTTTGACATGTAGTGCAGCGAGCAACAAAACGCTCAACATCCCGTCTCATCTTTGGCCAAAAGAAATGTGTAGCAAGTACGTCCTCCGTCTTCTTCACGCAAAGTGTCCCATTAATCCTCCCCCATGCGCCTCCTGCAATAGCAAAAGACGAACGGAGCTAGCTGGAATGCATAGCTTGTTAGCACGAAACACAAATCCATCGTTAACGACAAACTTGTTCCACATTCTTCCTTCTTTATAATTCTGCATTACATCTTTAAAATTAGCATCATGCACATATTGATCTTTGATGGTCTCCAAACCAAATATTTTGAAGTCAAGTTGTGAAAGCATAGTATAGCGACGAGACAATGCATCAGCAATAACATTTTCTTTTCCCTTCTTGTGTTTAATGACATAAGGGAAAGTCTCAATGAATTCAACCCATTTAGCATGTCTACGATTCAGTTTAGCTTGACTTTTAATATGTTTCAAAGATTCATGATCAGAATGTATAACAAATTCTTTGGGCCATAAATAATGTTGCCATGTTTCTAAAGTCCGAACAAGAGCATATAATTCTTTATCATAAGTAGAATAATTCAGACTAGGCCCACTCAATTTTTCAGAAAAGTATGCAACAGGTTTGCCATCTTGTAATAACACACCTCCTAATCCAATTCCACTAGCATCACATTCAAGCTCAAAAGTCTTATTAAAATCAGGAAGTTGGAGTAAAGGAGCATGTGTCAACTTATCTTTCAATACCGAGAAGGCTTCTTCCTGTGCGGTACCCCACAGAAAAGGCACATCTTTCTTTGTAAGCTCATTGAGAGGTGCAGCAATGGTGCTGAAATCTCTCACAAAACGCCTATAGAATCCAGCGAGGCCAAGGAAACTCCTCACTTGTGTGACCGTTTTGGGCTGTGGCCAACTCTCAATAGCTTCAATTTTGGCTTTATCAACTTCAATTCCCTGTGGAGTAACAACATAGCCAAGAAAAGATACTCGGTCGGTGCAAAAGGTGCACTTTCCAAGGTTACCAAACAAACGTGCATCACGTAGAGCAATAAAAACAGCACGTAAATGTTCCAAATGTTCCTCCAAAGATTTGCTATAAATCAATATGTCATCAAAGTAAACTACCACAAATCGTCCAATGAAAGCACGTAAAACTTCGTTCATTAACCTCATGAAAGTACTAGGTGCATTAGTTAACCCAAAAGGCATGACTAACCACTCATATAATCCAAACTTAGTTTTAAATGCTGTTTTCCATTCATCTCCCAATTTCATACGAATTTGATGGTATCCACTACGCAAATCAACTTTGGAGAATATTGTAGAGCCACTCAATTCATCAAGCATATCATCTAGCCTAGGAATAGGATGACGATAACGAATAGTAATATTATTAATGCCTCTACAATCAACGCACATACGCGACGTACCATCCTTTTTCGGCACTAAAATGATAGGAACAGCACAAGGACTAAGGGATTCGCGTATATAACCTTTGTCGAGCAGTTCTTGTACTTGACGCATAATCTCCTTCGTCTCCTCTGGATTGGTACGGTATGGTGCACGGTTGGGTAATGATGCACCGGGAATTAAGTCAATTTGATGCTCAATCCCGCGAATAGGTGGTAATCCTGGTGGCACGTCTTGTGGAAAGACGTCAGCGAACTCCTGCAAAATGTAAGTGACAGCAGGAGGCAAAGAGGAAGGCACGTCCTCGAATGAAAATAATGCCTCTTTGCACACAAAAGCATAGCAAACAGATTTGCTAAAATCTAGATCATCAATATCAGATTTGGTGGCAAGTAAACATGCACTTTTCAATTTAATTTCAGAAGCAACACTAGATTGTTTATTATTATTAGGCTGCATTTGTTGCTCAAATTCTTTTGCCACAATCTGATTTTCACTCTTAGTTTTCTCCTGTTTTGCTTTATTAGCTCTATTAATATCATCTTTCAAAATGGAATCAGGAGTCATAGGAAGCAAAGTAATATTTTTATCCTTATGAACAAGAGTATACTGATTGTTTCTACCATGGTGAATAGAATTTTTATCAAATTGCCATGGTCTACCAAGTAATAAGGAACATGCTTGCATAGGTACCACATCACAATCAACATAATCAGCATATGTAGAGATACTAAAATGCACACGAACAGTACGTGTTACCTTAACCTTGCCGCTGTTGTTGAACCATTGGATGTAGTAAGGATGTGGATGTGGTCTTGTGGTGAGAGATAGCTTCTCCACCAGCTCCATGCTAGCCAAGTTGTTGCAACTCCCTCCATCTATGATCACGCGAACAGAACGTTCCTTCACAACTCCCTTTGTATGGAACAAATTATGCCTCTGATTTTGCTCAGCTTGTGTAACCTGCACACTCAAAACACGTTGAGCAACTAAACATTCATACCTGTCAGCATCTTCAGGAGCCATGTATTGCGTCTCATGATCAGAATCTTCTCCACCGTGTTCGTCACGTGTAATAAGAGCCAAAGTCTCCTCATCATAGTCACTAGCGGACTCATACCCACCATCCTCAGTAACAATCATCACACGCTTAGAGGGGCATTCTCTCGCATAATGACCTCCACCCTTGCAACGTCGACAAATAATATCATGTGTTTGCCCTGTTGATGCCATGGATGAAGAAGAGCTCTTTGCAGGCCCAGAAGATGTGCTCTTGGCAGATAGTGGTGATTGTGCCTGCTTTATTGTATCACGGTTGGAGGTGGCAGCCGACGGAGGCGCCGGTGTAGCAGAACGTGTGGAAGTAGATGATGCACGTGGTGTCCATGATGAAGGTCGACCTGCAGAAAAGTTAGTCCGCGCCAATGCCTGTCGATCCTGCACTTCACGTTCAGCTTTACAAGCAAGATGGAATAAACGAGTGATATTAGTATACTCCTTATAATCTAGAATGGTCTGAATCTCTCTATTTAATCCACCCAGAAAACGTGCAAGCATAGCTTCATTCTCCTCAACAATACCACATCTAATCATGCCAGTTTGTAATTCCTGATAATATTCTTCTACAGAATTTTTTCCTTGTCTTAAGCGCTGTAATTTTTGAAGCAATTCACGTTGATAATATGGTGGAACCCAACGAGTACGCATAGCAGTTTTCAAAGCAGCCCAAGTAGCGGGAATAGGATATAATCTACAATGTTCAGACCACCATACACATGCAAAACTAGTGAAAGCACAAACAGCAGCAGCAACCCGTCTCTCCTCGGGATATTGTAAACATGTAAAACGTTGTTCAGTTTCTAACTCCCAAGTAAGATATATATCAGGAACATATCTACCCTCAAATGGTGGAATATTCAATTTCAGTTTAGGAATATGGACATCATCTCGTACCTGAGGTGGTGGTGCAGGCCTACCATTACGAATATATACCTGAGGTCGACCTGGTGGTGGTGCTGCTGGTGGCTGCACGTAGTGCTGATTTTGATCAACCTCATCCTCATAATCGCCCACATACTCATCATCCTCCTGGGTACCAGCAGCAGCAGTAGCAGGGGCCAAAGAAGCATCAACAACATGAACAGCAGCACCAGAAGTTTGGCCATCCTCAATAGGAACACGCTTCGCTCGTCCATACTGATTCGAAAGGATGCGTTGTTGTTGTTGTTGTTGTCGTTGGAGAGGTGCGTTAGGTGCAGCGGGTGGTGGTGGTGGAAGACGCGCGAGCAATTCATTAAACTTGTTATCGAGCTTTGTTTCGAACGTCTTCTCCATGCCATCTATCTTCTCCATGGCCTCTTCAAATCTGTTTAGCACATCTTGCACCTGTCCACTCATCATTTGCTGAAATTTATCATGCAAATCCTTATTCGTCATGTTCTCCCAGTCAGTCTCGTCGGCTTGTGATCCTGGCATGGTTAGCAGCAATAGAAACACACAAGAATATGATCCTACAGACTACTAACAAGAGGTGGTGGTGGGTGTCACAAATCCGTCAAGCAAATCTCAAATTCTTACCAGTTCTTACCCAGCAGCAGGCGGTGATCGGCAACCGTTGTAGTCAAAAACTCTCAAAGCTTGGATAGAGCGATTACCAGGGAGAGTCAAACGCACGACGTAGATGTATGTGGAGCTGGGAAGGCTTATAATATGGTAGCAAAAAGGGTCAGCAATAATCAATTCAGAGATGCAAAGTTGAATAAACGCTCAACGACGGTACTGTGCTGGTCCTAGGCTAGACTGTGCTAGAGACGCGAGCCTAGAACACTAACAAAATCACGGCGCTGCACGTAAACAAGGGAAAAGCACACTCTGGTTTTTTTTCGCTCTTTTTTTTTTGCGCTGCTTTTTTTTTGCGCTGCTCTTTTTTTTTTTTTTGCGAAAAATCACTATAATGGCGAGTGTCTCAAAACGCTTCCTAGGTCAAACTGACAGGAACGGCACGAAATTTTTTCGACCAATTTTTTTTTTTCGTTTTTTCGACTGCCCGGACCCAAAAACTGGAAACGGGTCAAAAAAAACTTCCTATAATGGCACCTGTCTCAAAACACTCAGAAACACCGAAAAATAAGATAGCCAGAAAATTTTTCGAAAAATGCGTTTTCGAAAAATTTTGGGCCTAAACGGAGCGTGGTTTCCAGACTTTTTTTTTTCCGAAACCTACTCCGGCAAGGAAACACGAATCGGAAACTAGATGGATCCCGAAAACAAACCTAATAAGCAAGGAACTCGGATTTGTGGTGGATATATGGTTGTGGTATATGGCAGCGGTGGTGGTAGCGGTGGTAGTATATGGATATGGATCGGTGGTGGTATATGGACACGGATTGGTGGTGGTATATGGATACGTATTCGGAGTGGTGGTGGTAGATGGCAGGGGCGATGATGATGGTGTGGCGGCGGCGTGACAACTTATGACCAGAACTCGAAACTCTAACAGACTAGACTCTAAGACCAGCAACTAGACCGACGATGCAACCGCAAATTCAACAAAGCAAAACCCTAAAAAGATTATGCAAAGGCTCAGATTGGTTCGGATATGATGAACTAACCCTAATTTTTTTTTGTGGCTTTTTCGTGGACTATTGGTATGAAGAACAGACTCGATCTAAACTACGAAAAACTGGAAAATCTCACCGAGCAACCTGGAAATCTGATACCACTTGATAGAGGCAAAGGTGTCCCGTCTTTCGATGAGATGATGGAAATCGCTTTGGTGGAAGTCGACTTTGACGATCCGACTACGAACGTGCGAGGACGTCGCGCCTTAGCAATCGCTAAACCAACTCCGAGAGGTTATTGACCACGCCGGAGCACGATCAACCTGACCACTAGGGTCTGTTTCCTGCAAGCAAACGAAGAACAAGCAAGAAACTAAGATTGCAATCTGGATATTGCGAATATAAGATGAAAGCTTTATTGATCAAGGTGGGGTTCTGTGACGCCTTTGTCTGGTCGTTGAACACAAACGAAGTACGCGAAGTTGCAGCTATGGCGAACTTTTAATCTAAACAAAACCCAAAGTCTAAACGGTGCCCTAAGGGCTGTATATATGGAGGAAGAGAGGGGGAATTTCGTGGCCCTTGGTGGAGGGGTCCGAAATCAACCCTATCTCTTGTTTCCCCACACATACGGACTCTAAAAATAGCCTATACTTATGTATTTCGAAATTACATGGGCCTGGCCCAATAAAAAGGTGTCGCAGCACCTATAATAGCCTCTGGACGAAATTTATGAAGTGCATCTTGTATATTTCGTCCAAGGCTTCATGCACTCTCATGGTGGCTTCAAAGTCCTGAAATCATCACTTGTGACTCCGTTCTGGTTCCCCTTGCGCATGGCATCATCTCCATGCTTGCTCTTGCTCCAATGTCCATCCTTCTCCAAGCTAGGCCCTTCATTTGTAAGCAAAACAAATGTATCCAATTTAGGCAGCATCATATTCTCATGAACATTAGAATCATTACCAAGAAACGAAAGTACCTGATAATTTAATTGGCGTGCGCGAGCTCTAGTAATTGGTCCAGTATATGTAGCAGTAGGGGTTGTGGGTGTAACAATGGTATTGATGTCCTCATCATCCCTCTAAGGGCAATAGGTAGTATTGGCGTCATCATCACATGACAGTCATGGGACTTCATCCCGCTGAACCTTTACTTGTCCGTGTCTAGATATCTACTTAACTTGCCACAGTAACCGGAACTAACTTTGACTCCGGTAAGGCACTTAAAGAATTGACCGATCTCAGCCTGACTTAAGGAGAAGCAAGAGGGGGGGCAATAATCCTCTTTCTTTATTTTATTTCCCTTCTTATCCCGTGCCTCTGTCTCCGACTCTGTCTCATCTGACATTTTACGGGGCGGCATGTGCAGATCTTCCCTGATTTTCAAATCTTGCAAGTCTTTTCTTGCCTTCGGCCCATCCATGGTCTTATCCGGCATGTTCATCAGTGTCGCGAGTAAGCTCTCAAGGACATTCTTACAGATATGCATTTGATCACGGCAATGAGGTGTATCAAGTTTGTGCAAGTACTCCAAGTCCCAGAACACAGACCTCATCTTCCATACCTTCATTAGCGGCTCCGCGACTTTCCCATCGTCTTTCACGGTGCGGGGCACTCCTTCCAGTTTTTCAATAGCTCATCGATTTTGGCACCGCTCTGCTTACATGGAGGTCCTCAATGCTCAGTGTGACCATTGAATAGATCTCCACGGTTTCTCCATGGGTCGTCCTGTTCGAGCCATCTTCGATGCCCCGTGTACACGATTTTCTCAGGCCCGCCATCTTTCCTTGATGTTAGCTGCTGAGACGTCATATCATCCATGCACCGCGTGCATCCGCAATATCGATGGCACACCTGGCCTGCGACATATCCGTAACCGAGATAGTCGTGCACCGTCGTGATGAGCGCGGCTCTCATGTAGAAATACTCGCCTTTGCTGGCGTCCCATGTCTTGGCCGGTGTTTTCCATAACGTGTCTAACTCCTCTTGAAGTAGCCCCAGATACAAATTAATATTATTTCCTGGTTGTTTCGGCCCTTGAATAAGCATGCTCATGTGAATGTACGTCGACTTCATGCACAACCAGCAGGGAGGTTGTACATCCATACAAACATGGGCCATGTGCTATGGTTGGTGTTCTGGTTGCCAAACGGATTCATGCCATCGGTACACGCGCCGAGCACGATCTTCCTTGCATCACATTCAAAATACCGATAGAAGCTGTTCACGCTCTCCACTGGCTTCCATCCTTGACGTGTCTCGGCTTCGGATCATCTCCATCGTCGGGCGTCTTCCTCTCTGCGTGCCAGCGCATTAGCTTTGCTTCCTTGGAATCTACAAAATACCGCTGGAGACGGGGAGTGATCGGTAAGTACCATACAAATTTCTGGGGACATTTCTTCCCGGCCTTCTTGTATCGAGAAGCATTGCACACTGGACAGCTTATTTTTTCCGCATGCTCCTTCCGATAAATTATGCAATCGTTGATGCATGCATGGTATCTAACGTGTGGCAGATCAAGAGGGAACACGATCTTCTTGGCCTCATCAACACTAGTAGGACATAGATTCCCGGCGGGAAGAACATCCTTTAGGTACTTGAGATGCCCATCGAGGCTAGTGTTGGTCCATTTGTTTTTAGCCTTCGTCTTCAAGAGTTGGGCGTGAAACTCAAGAGGGTCACCTCAGGATTGCAACCATCATACAATGAAGTGTTCGAGTCTACCACCAATTGCTCCAGCTTAGCCTCCTCTCTAGAAGCAGCTCTCTCAGTACTCGTCTCCTTGCGAAGCAATGCTTGAACATGAGGGTCCCGCATGATTGAACTTAGTACCAAGGAACTCTGCTGCACGGAGTCCATGTCGTTCTCTCCGCTGCCATGTTCGGCCCCTTCTCCTCCGCCATGTCCAACCCCTTCTCCGCCGCCATGTTCGGCCCCTTCTCCTCCGCCATGTCCAACCCCTTCTCCGCCGCCATGTCCGTCCTCTTCCCCACCGCCATTATCGATCATCTCTTCGTCTTGCCCCGTGTCATCATTGCCTGCCCCGTCGGCGTCCTCAACATCATCATCCTCATCTTCAGTTATCCACTGAGTATAGCCATCCATGAAACCAGTCATGAGCAGGTGCGCTTCGACACGACCATCATCGTAGGGGTCGAGCCAAACTATTCCTTTGCATTTTCGACATGGACATAAAATCTCCGTCCGGTTATTTTCTTTCATGTCCTGCACCGCCGACCGCAACCACCTGTCCACCATCGTTCCATTGACCATCATGAACGTCTGCACGGTAATAAAAAACAAATTGATTATAAAAATGTGTGCATGCATCAAAGTCATACAAAAATTCGGCATGACCTTCCCTAAAAATAGGACATACATAGATCTAGAGTTTGCCCGGAATTCGCCGAAACGAAAATAAATCGACATTTCGGCAAAACATAGGCAACTCAAAAGCACAATTTAGCGTCAACTCATGCCACACACACAATTTCCATAATATTACCCAATTATCATATCACATACACATACACATATTTCCATTTTGCAAAAGCATGAAATTTTAATCACCTCTATCTCACGATCGAGCACACGGTGGAGATAATGATGTAGGGAGATCAAAAGTGCACAAAGATTTTCTTGACAAAGATAGATCTAGTTAGGGGGCAAATAGGTCACTTGAATAAATGCTCCATCTACCTAGATAGCTAATTTGGGAGGAGACAACTTCAACTAGTGGAGGGAAGGAAAAAGATAAAGGAAATGCATTAATGGAGGTGGTGTAGTTAGCTAGTAGTAATGAAGAGAGAGAAAGGTAGGTAGAAGAGGGAGAGTAATGGGGGAGAAGTCTTGAGGAAGAAGAAGTGAGAGAGGGAGGATGTGGGAGGTAGGGGAAAGAGGGGTGAGGAGATGGGGGAGGGGAGGACGGGTGGGGAAAAGGTGGTGGGGTGTTGCGCCTTAGCAGTAGCGCGGGAGGAAAAGAGCGCTACTGCTAAGGGTGTAGCAGCAGCGCGCTTTACAAACATGCGCTACTGCTAAATGGGCCAACCGTGAGGATAATTTCAAAATTAGCAGCAGCGACGTGATAAAAAAGTGCGCTACTAGTAGTGCTTTAGCAGTAGCGCGCATCGCGCCACTGCGCTGCTGGTAAACTGAGGTTGTTGGGTTCTGTCGGTACATTTTTGTAGCAGCGCGGTTTATCCATCAAGCGCTACTGCTAAATTTTCATCAGCAGCACGCTTTTTTGAAGATCGCTACTGCTAAGTAGCCGTAGCGCCTCTTTTTGAGCCGCGCTGCTGCTAAGATTCTGTGTATAAGGTTTTCCCTAGTAGTGATGGTTCAAAACCAATTTGAACTGCTCTTGCAAACATTGAACCAACACTCTTTAGTCCGAAAGGCATACGTAGAAAGCAATACATACCACATGGAGTAATGAATGCGGTTTTCTCCTCATCTTCTTTTGACATGAATATCCGGTGTATGCATCAAGAAACAAGAGCAAATCACAACCGTTAGTGGAGTCCACAATCTGATCAATGCGCGACAAGGGGAAAGGATCCTTGGGACCTGCTTTGTTGAGATCAATGTAGTCAATGCAAAGCCTCCACTTCCCATTTTCCTTGGGCACGACAAATGGATTTGCCAACTGAGTTGGATGTAGCACTCCTCTAACCAATCCTGCTGCCTTGAGTTTCTTAATTTCTTCTGCTATGAATTGTTGCCGTTCCAAAGCTTGCTTCCTAACTTTCTACTTGATGGATCGAGCATGCGGGTAGATGGCAAGGTGGTGCTCGATTACCTCCCTGGGAACACCGGGGATGTCAGATGGTTGCCATGCAAACACATCTACATTCGCTCGTAGGAAGGCAATGTGCGCGCTTTCCTATTTGTTGTCAAGAGTGGCACCAACAATAAAAGCGCTGCCAGTGCCGTCTAGATTAACTTTGGACCTCTTGCCAATAGAGTTTTCTGGCAAGTCCTCAACGGGTAAGTAGCACTCCGAGGAGGTGCTTTTCTCAGAAGCCTCACTAGATGTCTTACTGGGTTTCTGGCTTTTCTTTTCCTTGGCAGGAGTGGTTGTCTTGACGGACTCCGCTGCCACCGCTCCTCTGTAGAGCTTATCTATGCATATAACTGCAACTGTCTTGTTAGAGTTGATGGAGATGAAATCCATGGGCCCTGACATCTTTAGCGTATTGTAAACATAGTGTGATGCTGCCATGAACTTGGCCAAGGCTGGGTGACCAAGAATTCCATTAAATGGCAAGGGGATATTAACAACATCAAACATGATTTTCTTGGTCCTGTAATTCAGCTCCCCGCCAAATGTCATCGGCAGCGTGATCTTTCCCTTTGGTTGGCTCCTTCCCAGATTGATTCCTTGGAACGTTTCGGTCGTCTTGAGCTCTTACTTAGGAATTTGCAGCCTCTTGATCACCTCAGAGGAGATCAAGTTCAAGCCAGCCCCATAGTCAACTAGTATTTTTGTGACCTTGAGGCCGCGTATTGTTGGTGAGACCAACAACGGCAAACACCCGATCACTGTTGTGCGATCAGGGCGGTCCTCGGCGTCGAAATAAATAGGTGTGTGGGACCACTTGAGGGGTTTTCTGGCATCCGCTGCTAGCTCCGCTGCATTGACCTCACACACCAATTGCTTGAGCTAGCGGTGAGAGGAGTGCAAAGATGCTGCCCAGTCAATGCACATGGCCTCTGTTGCCTTATGGAATTCCGGTTCACTAGACTCATCATCATCCTCATTCTCACTCTCATCATGCTCTTCTTTTTTCTCTCTGCCCCTGGTGGGCTTTTCTTTCTTTTGGTTAGCATTACCACGGCGTCCACCTCGACCACCGTGACCCTTCTTACTGGATCCACCCATACCGTCCTGGCCCTTCTCCTTGTCCTGCTTCTTGTGCTCAGTTTTCTATTTCTCAACTAGATGTTCAACTTGAAGACACTCCTTTAGGTCATGACCCTTAGTACGGTAGATTTTGCAGTACGACCCGTCAGATTTGTCGGCCTTCTCCCCCGCCGCAGCAACCTGGCAATCACCTCACACAGCTGTATCCTTGCCGGTGCTTTTCTTCTTGGTTTTCTTGGCAAGGATAGAATAGCTGGATCCCTCTACAGCCATCTCTGATTTTCCTTTGCGCTTTCTGTTGCGCCTTTGTCCTTTCTTCTTTGGGGCGGTGGCATCATTGTCATCAGAGTCAACTTCAATGCCAGCATCTTCCTTGGGAAGCCTTCTCCTTACTTCAGCCCGTGCACATTTATCCACCAACGTGTAAAGCTCGTTGATGGTCTTTGGTAACCGTACGTGCATCTTTTCTCGCATCTAGCAATTGTGCAAGTTCGTGAGGAACGCGGCAATCACAGCTGCCGGGTGCACATCCTGGATGCTATGGTGTACACGACTGAACCTTTGAATGTACATACATAGATCTTCTCCTTCCTTTTGTGGGATCACTTGCAAGTCAGTGGGAAATCCGGGGCCCTTCGGTCCTCCGATAAAGGCACCAACAAATTCATTGCATAGATCTGACCACAAGGAAATGGAGTTCTCTGGCAAGTTTATCAGCCAAGCTCTCACATTGGGCTTGACCACCAACGGGAAATCATTGGCTAAAATCTTTTCCTCCACCAGCTTGTACAACGATTGCGTAAATGCCCAAGAATTCTGCCGAGTTTAGTTTGCCATCGTACTTTTCTGGTACTTCGGGCTTCAACGCGTGGACAGACGGCCAACGGAGTTGCGGCAGCTCATGTATGAAGGTAGGGCACCCAACCTCGTCAGGCAGGTACCCGCCAACAACAGGTGCTGGCTCATCGACAATTAGGCCATTGCGCTCGTCTGACTGACGGTGCGCCTCTTGAGGTCATTGAATGGTGGTGCGAGGATCCTCTGCTCATCTGTCCAGCAGCACTTGTCGCTGATCTTGCTCCATCCGCGGGTCTGAGGAGCCCATCGACACATCGTCGGCTGTGTGTTCTACTGGGTCTACTGTGATTGCCTGTGCTGCTATTGGGATTGCTGTCTTGGAGGTGATTGCACCGTTGGTGCATCACATGCCACACGGCCATCAATTTGAGCTATGGGCATAGTTGGTGGCCGCCGTGAGGGTTCTGCCAACTAGGAACTGTTTGCGTAGGGCCGTAGGCAAACTTGATCAAGCTCCGGATAATGGCACTCCACTCGTCCATTTTGTCAGCTACTGGAGGGAAATCCAACAGCATCTGAGTGCGCTCCATCTCTTCTGTTGCTATAGAAGGCATGTCGGAACTTGAAGAACGTGACGTCACTCGACTTCTGGTAGAGCTAGTAAGAGCTACGTTATGATCTTCTCGTCGAACTGTAAGAGTGACAGCAGGCTGGTGTGCCAGGAGTGGTGCTTGAAGATCTTGGATCTAATCGACAGGCATCTTGCCGTGCGGGCGCTACTGTGGAGGTACAATAACGCCGCTTGGCATCACGTCGCGCCCATCTTGCGATGGAAACAGCATATGTCTCGATGTCATTCCCCTGGTCGCAGTCACCAGAGTCATAGCAGTGGGAGGGTCGTGGCTCGCGCCCGACCAGCTCCGATGGCTTCTTTCGCCGATGCACTGAGGAGGCAGGGGCCACGCACTAGCGCCAATCCACTCGAGGGCTGAGGCAGATTTCTGCCTCCAACATCTCCTCCGACCGTCTCCGCCATAGTGGGCACGACGATCGCACCTCCTATGCCGGCCGCGCCCACCGCGGCGTCCGCACCGTCCACTGTGGCAGCGCTGCCTGCACCACCTGCAGACGCATGTGAAGGGAGTTTGGACATTGAAGGTTTAGTCGTCATGGAGCCCTTCTTCTTGTGCACCATGAAAGGTGAATAAGATGTTGACTCAATGAAGTCGATGTGCTACTCATCGCCTTGGTTCGCGCTGGTGCAACCCCTACCCAGCGTGCCAAAGATGTCATCGTGGAGCTGGTGATCTATGGGACGATGTTGCCCCTTTCTTGTTCGGCAAGGGGGATGCACTCGACGCAAAGAGCAAGAACAACAATGGACACATCAGTTTTTACCCAGGTTCGGGCCGCTGAGAAGTGTAAAATCCTACTCCTGCTTTGGTGTATTGATTAGGTGTGTGTGCACAAGTACATGGAGCGATCTCTCCCGGCAAGGAGCAAAGGGAGGCTGCTACACAGGTACGTATGTGTGGGGTTGCTAAGGGTTTGAACCCTTGTAAAGGTTACCCGAGCCCTCCTTTTATAGCTCAAGGGGTTACCAGAGTGGCAAAAGGGTATTACATAATGATTTGATAGAAACAGATATATCATATTGTCGGTGCAACGAACATGGGCGGTTGCTTCCCTGACTTATGCATAGATGAATTATCGTTCCCCCCGGTAAGCATCAAGTTCCATACACATCTAGACCAGAGAAGGCGCTCTTCATGAGATCAAGGAGCACATTAAGAAGACGAAGGCTTGGAGCAAAGCCACGGTGATGAGGACATCAATACCATTGTTACACCCACAGCCCCTGCTGCTATACATACTGGACCAATTACTAGAGCTCGCGTGAAAGAGGCGGGGGTGTCCCGATCTTTCGATGAGATGATAACTATCGATTTGGTGAAGATGACTTTGACGATCCGACTACAAACGTGCACGACATTGCGCCTTAGCAATCGCTAAACCAACTCTGAGAGGTTATTGACCACGCCGGAGCACAATCAACCTAACCATGAAGGTCTATTCCTGCAAGCAATCGAAGAACAAGCAAGAATTTGATAAAAGCAATCTGAATATTGCGAGTATATATGAAGTATTGATAAAGGTGGGGATCCGTAAGCGGTCTTGGTCTGGTCGTTGGACACAAACGAAGTACACGAAGTTGCAATGGCTAACTTTTAACTAAACAAATCCCAAGGAAAAGCTACTAGATGGATCTACTTATATAGGAGCAAGGGGTGGCGGCCAAGGAGGTGGGAGGACGTCCCAAGGCAGCCTAAAACTAAATCTAGGTCGTACAAGGCCAATGGGCCCAAGTGGAGGTGATGTAACACCTTTGGACTTGTAGTTTGACTCGGATTCTGCTGCAGCATCAGATTGTTTCGTCCACAACTCAACGCTCCGGACGAATTTGAAGGTGATTCCAATTGGGTTGGAAAGTGCACGAAATCTAGTTTCCAACAAAAAAAAGAATCATCCAATTCGGAGTCCGTATGAAAAACTTGTGTGCGTTTTGAGTCAGGTATGTCTGTGCAGTCCGAATCTGAATCCAGAACGTGAGAGACTTGGACTCTATCTTCTCTTGGGCCAAAAGTGACGTGAGAGAACTTTTTGGACAGCAAATAAACATCTCTTTCTTCCTTATCTTCATATGTGGATTGTACAAATGTCCCATACACCTGCAATTAGACAAAACACAAAAGTGTGTGAAGTATTTTTGTTCTGGATAACATAAATAGATTATTGAATAGTTTGCACTAGAAATCACCTGACAAATATGCATATATGCAATATTTTTGGTCATATCCAAGGTAGTCATGTCCTCATCATCCTCCCCTTCTTGAAAATAAAGCCGTCCTCGGCGTTGCTTAATCTGAAATGTGGCTAACAAAAGAGACAAGGTGTACATGTTGTATATGTATATGTCATCCATTTTTACTTCCCTTGATTTTTGCATATATGACACATGAATAGATGAGTAACTTGCATAGTTCATAAAATCTAAAGCCAAAATATTAGCACAAGAAGTAGAAGGCATGAAAATATTGCAACTCAGTTTGCACATATAAGTGAAGCTCTTATTCATTTCAAAAGATTGACAATGTTCATCATTAAACCATCCCAACATTGGTGAATAAACCTTACTTGCATCAAATTTACATGCTACAACATGCTTAAATAAGCAAACATGCAATAAGTCATTCAACACAGAATCATCACCAAGATTAGAGGTCATATCAAAATGATTAAGCATTGGTTCTTTTGCATCAATAGTTAATTCAATGGGTGCACTCAAAATTGTTGGTATTTCAGTTGTTTGATCACATGGCAAAGTCAAATTATCAACGTAGTCCTCTAAAATAGGTGGTGTGATCAAAGTAGTGGGTAGCTCATCAGATGGTGCATTCAAATTGACAAGGCATTCATCATTCTCATGTAGAGATGGAAGATCAGTACCTTTGTCATTACCTCTTATGATCAACTCAGATGATGTAGCCACTCTCGGGGGCGATGTGTCACATGGTGGAGGTGATGTAGTCCTGACAACAACGGATGTGGTTGTCATAGTATGCCTAGTAGTTGAAGGAACAATCATATCAACTCTTGGAATGTGCACCGTGCGCTTGTTCTCCTCGTGGCCAACACGTTGTTTTATTTCCTGTTCAGCTTTGCAAGCAAGATGAAACAAATGGTCCATAGGATAACACTCTTCATGAATTAGTATCTCTTGAATATCACGGTTTAATCCTCCCCAAAATCTATCTATAAAATCATCTTCACTTTCTTCTAAAGAGGAATGCAACAAGGTAGTTTGTAAATCATCATAATATTTTGTTACAGTTTCACTACCTTGTTTTAAGTGTTGCAACTTCTTAATCATGTCACGAGTATAATAAGCAGGGACGAAAGTATGTCGCATGGCAAGTTTCAAATCATCCCAAGTAGTAGGAATATAATCAGGGTGTAACCGACAATATTCACTCCACCAAACCAAAGCATAACCAGTGAAAGAACCAACCGCAACCTTAACCTTTTTATGTTCATCGAAATTATGGGAAGCAAATATATTTTTTATGTCGAACTCCCATTCAATATATAAAGTAGGTTTAAAACGGCCATTAAATGGTGGTATAGATACATTAACCTGATCATGTGCATTTGGATGTTTGTGCACCTCTCGTGACGGTTGTGGTATTTGCAAAGGTGGTGGCACGTCTCCCGCGATCGACAAAGCCCATGAATTGACTCTGGATCCTGTCATGATTAGTAGAACAAGAAACACAACCCAAAAATAATGTTCCTATAACTACTAGGATGTGGTGGTAAAACGCTCACAGTAAAGCAAATATCAATGCCTTACAAGTTCTTACCATGCAGCAGGCGGTGATCGGCAACTAGCGGTGTCAAGTAACTCCGAATATTGAGTAAAGCGATTGCCAGGGGAGCGTATGTATACACGGTGTAGAAATATGTGGAGCTGGGTTGGCTATATATGGTAGCAAAAGATTAGCAATAATCAATTCAAAGATGCAATGTTGAATAAACGCTCAACGACGGTACTGTGCTTGTCCTAGGCTAGACCGGACTAGAGACGCGAGCCTAGAACACTAATGAGGTCACGGCGTAGCACAACTAGCATCAATGAAGGATACTAAGTAGCTCTTGACAGCAAGATATAAGTGAAGATCTCAACGGCAGTGAAGATAATGATGAAAAACAACTGCCAAGCAGGATATACAACAACTTTGTCTCCAACTTTCCTCTGAAAAAGTTTGTGCCGATTTTTTTAATTTTTTTTTCTCCTTTTTTCTCTGACTTTTTTTTCTCTTTTTTTCTCGTTTTTTTTCTCTCTTTTTTTTCTCCCTCTTTCCAAAACAAACTAGATAAGACGCAGATTGGATCAAGCGAAGATGTGAACGATCTCAACTATTATTATGACAATGAATGGTGGGTAGCACGTGGTGGAAATTGATGGATGGGTGGTGGACAGCGGAAGAGATAATGATGCAGCGGTGGCGTGACTAATGTGAACAGAACTCGAAACTCTAAACGAACTAGACACTAAGACCAGCAACTCGACACGACGATGCAACCGATAATTCAACTATCCAAGCAATGAAAAGAAAATTGCAAAGGCTCAGACTGGCTTGGACCAAGGATGAATAGATCTAACTCTTTTTTGTGGCTTTTTCTTGGACAATAGGTAAGAAAATAAATCTAATCTAGGAAAACTGGAAATTCTCACCGAGCAACCTGAAAACTGATACCACTTGATAGAGGCGGGGGTGTCCCGATCTTTCGATGAGATGATAACTATCGATTTGGTGAAGATGACTTTGACGATCCGACTACAAATGTGCACGACATTGCGCCTTAGCAATCGCTAAACCAACTCTGAGAGGTTATTGACCACGCCGGAGCACAATCAACCTAACCACGAAGGTCTATTCCTGCAAGCAATCGAAGAACAAGCAAGAATTTGATAAAAGCAATCTGAATATTGCGAGTATATATGAAGTATTGATAAAGGTGGGGATCCGTAAGCGGTCTTGGTCTGGTCGTTGGACACAAACGAAGTACACGAAGTTGCAATGGCTAACTTTTAACTAAACAAATCCCAAGGAAAAGCTACTAGATGGATCTACTTATATAGGAGCAAGGGGTGGCGGCCAAGGAGGTGGGAGGACATCCCAAGGCAGCCTAAAACTAAATCTAGGTCGTACAAGGCCAATGGGCCCAAGTGGAGGTGATGTAACACCTTTGGACTTGTAGTTTGACTCGGATTCTGCTGCAGCATCAGATTGTTTCGTCCACAACTCAACGCTCCGGACGAATTTGAAGGTGATTCCAATTGGGTTGGAAAGTGCACGAAATCTAGTTTCCAACAAAAAAAGAATCACCCAATTCGGAGTCCGTATGAAAAACTTGTGTGCGTTTTGAGTCAGGTATGTCTGTGCAGTCCGAATCTGAATCCAGAACGTGAGAGACTTGGACTCTATCTTCTCTTGGGCCAAAAGTGACGTGAGAGAACTTTTTGGACAGCAAATAAACATCTCTTTCTTCCTTATCTTCATATGTGGATTGTACAAATGTCCCATACACCTGCAATTAGACAAAACACAAAAGTGTGTGAAGTATTTTTGTTCTGGATAACATAAATAGATTATTGAATAGTTTGCACTAGAAATCACCTGACAAATATGCATATATGCAATATTTTTGGTCATATCCAAGGTAGTCATGTCCTCATCATCGCGCACGCCAACTAAATTACCAGGTACTTTCGTTTCTTGGTAATGATTCTAATGTTCATGAGAATATGATGCTGCCTAAATTGGATACATTTGTTTTGCTTACAAATGAAGGGCCTAGCTTGGAGAAGGATGAACATTGGAGCAAGAGAAAGCATGGAGATGATGGCATGCGCAAGGGGAACAAGAACGGAGTTACAAGTGATGATTTCAGGTCTTTGAGGCCACCATAAGAGTGCATGAAGCCTTGGACGAAATATACAAGATGCCACTTGATGAGGACATCAATACCATTGTTACACCCACAGCCCCTACTGCTACATATACTGGACCAATTACTAGAGCTCGCGCACGCCAATTAAATTATCAGGTACTTTCGTTTCTTGGTAATGATTCTAATGTTCATGAGAATATGATGCTGCCTAAATTGGATACATTTGTTTTGCTTACAAATGAAGGGCCTAGCTTGGAGAAGGATGGACATTGGAGCAAGAGCAAGCATGGAGATGATGCCATGCGCAAGGGGAACCAGAACGGAGTTACAAGTGATGATTTCAGGACTTTGAAGCCACCGTAAGAGTGCATGAAGCCTTGGACGAAATATACAAGATGCCACTTCATAAATTTCGTCCAGAGGCTATTATAGGTGCTGCGTCACCTTTTTATTGGGCCAGGCCCATGTAATTTCGAAATACATAAGTATAGGCTATTTTTAGAGTCCGTATGTGTGGGGAAACAAGAGATAGGGTTGATTTCGGACCCCTCCACCAAGGGCCACGAAATTCCCCCTCTCTTCCTCCATATATACAGCCCTTAGGGCACCGTTTAGACTTTGGGATTTGTTTAGTTAAAAGTTAGCCTTGCAACTTCGTGTACTTCGTTTGTGTCCAACGACCAGACCAAGACCGCTTACGGATCCCCACCTTTATCAATACTTCATATATACTCGCAATATTCAGATTGCTTTTATCATATTCTTGCTTGTTCTTCGATTGCTTGCAGGAATAGACCTTCGTGGTCAGGTTGATTGTGCTCCGGCGTGGTCAATAACCTCTCGGAGTTGGTTTAGCGATTGCTAAGGCGCAACGTCGTGCACGTTTGTAGTCGGATCGTCAAAGTCATCTTCACCAAATCGATAGTTATCATCTCATCGAAAGATCGGGACACCCCCGCCTCTATCAAGTGGTATCAGATTTCCAGGTTGCTCGGTGAGATTTTCCAGTTTTTCGTAGTTTAGATCGAGTCTGTTCTTCATACCTATAGTCCACGAAAAAGCCACAAAAAAAAATTAGGGTTAGTTCATCATATCCGAACCAATCTGAGCCTTTGCATAATCTTTTTAGGGTTTTGCTTTGTTGAATTTGCGGTTGCATCGTTGGTCTAGTTGCTGGTCTTAGAGTCTAGTCTTTTAGAGTTTCGGGTTCTGGTCATAAGTTGTCACGCCGCCGCCGCACCATCATCATCGCCCCTGCCATCTACCACCACCACTCCGAATCCGTATCCATATACCACCACCAATCCGTGTCCATATACCACCACCGATCCATATCCATATACTACCACCGCTACCACCACCGCTGCCATATACCACAACCATATATCCACCACCAATCCGAGTTCCTTGCTTATTAGGTTTGTTTTCGGGATCCATCTAGTTTCCGATTCGTGTTTCCTTGCCGGAGTAGGTTTCGGAAAAAAAAACAAAAAAAAAGAGTCCGGAAACCACGCTATCTTATTTTTAGGTGTTTCTGAGTGTTTTGAGACAGGTGCCATTATAGGAAGTTTTTTTTTGACCCGTTTCCAGTTTTTGGGTCCGGGCAGTCGAAAAAACGAAAAAAAAAATTGGTCGAAAAAATTTCGTGCCCATCCTGTCAGTTTGACCTAGGAAGCGCTTTGAGACACTCGCCATTATAGTGATTTTTCGCAAAAAAAAAAGAGCAGCGCAAAAAAAAAAGAGCAGCGCAAAAAAAAAAGAGCAGCGCAAAAAAAAAAGAGCGAAAAAAACAACCAGAGTGTGCTCTTCCCTTGTTTACGTGCAGCGCCGTGATTTTGTTAGTGTTCTAGGCTCGCGTCTCTAGCACAGTCTAGCCTAGGACCAGCACAGTACCGTCGTTGAGCGTTTATTCAACTTTGCATCTCTGAATTGATTATTGCTGACCCTTTTTGCTACCATATTATAAGCCTTCCCAGCTCCACATACATCTACGTCGTGCGTTTGACTCTCCCTGGTAATCGCTCTATCCAAGCTTTGAGAGTTTTTGACTACAACGGTTGCCGATCACCGCCTGCTGCTGGGTAAGAACTGGTAAGAATTTGAGATTTGCTTGACGGATTTGTGACACCCACCACCACCTCTTGTTAGTAGTCTGTAGGATCATATTCTTGTGTGTTTCTATTGCTGCTAACCATGCCAGGATCACAAGCCGACGAGACTGACTGGGAGAACATGACGAATAAGGATTTGCATGATAAATTTCAGCAAATGATGAGTGGACAGGTGCAAGATGTGCTAAACAGATTTGAAGAGGCCATGGAGAAGATAGATGGCATGGAGAAGACGTTCGAAACAAAGCTCGATAACAAGTTTAATGAATTGCTCGCGCGTCTTCCACCACCACCACCCGCTGCACCTAACGCACCTCTCCAACGACAACAACAACAACAACTCATCCTTTCGAATCAGTATGGACGAGCGAAGCGTGTTCCTATTGAGGATGGCCAAACTTCTGGTGCTGCTGTTCATGTTGTTGATGCTTCTTTGGCCCCTGCTACTGCTGCTGCTGGTACCCAGGAGGATGATGAGGATGTGGGCGATTATGAGGATGAGGTTGATCAAAATCAGCACTACGTGCAGCCACCAGCACCACCACCACCAGGTCGACCTCAGGTATATATTCGTAATGGTAGGCCTGCACCACCACCTCAGGTACGAGATGATGTCCATATTCCTAAACTGAAATTGAATATTCCACCATTTGAGGGTAGATATGTTCCTGATATATATCTTACTTGGGAGTTAGAAACTGAACAACGTTTTACATGTTTACAATATCCCGAGGAGAGACGGGTTGCTGCTGCTGTTTGTGCTTTCACTAGTTTTGCATGTGTATGGTGGTCTGAACATTGTAGATTATATCCTATTCCCGCTACTTGGGCTGCTTTGAAAACTGCTATGCGTACACGTTGGGTTCCACCATATTATCAACGTGAATTGCTTCAAAAATTACAGCGCTTAAGACAAGGAAAAAATTCTGTAGAAGAATATTATCAGGAATTACAAACTGGCATGATTAGATGTGGTATTGTTGAGGAGAATGAAGCTATGCTTGCACGTTTTCTGGGTGGATTAAATAGAGAGATTCAGACCATTCTAGATTATAAGGAGTATACTAATGTCACTCGTTTATTCCATCTTGCTTGTAAAGCTGAACGTGAAGTGCAGGATCGACAGGCATTGGCGCGGACTAACTTTTCTGCAGGTCGACCTTCATCATGGACACCACGTGCATCATCTACTTCCACACGTTCTGCTACACCGGCGCCTCCGTCGGCTGCCACCTCCAACCGTGATACAATAAAGCAGGCACAATCACCACTATCTGCCAAGAGCACATCTTCTGGGCCTGCAAAGAGCTCTTCTTCATCCATGGCATCAACAGGGCAAACACATGATATTATTTGTCGACGTTGCAAGGGTGGAGGTCATTATGCGAGAGAATGCCCCTCTAAGCGTGTGATGATTGTTACTGAGGATGGTGGGTATGAGTCCGCTAGTGACTATGATGAGGAGACTTTGGCTCTTATTACACGTGACGAACACGGTGGAGAAGATTCTGATCATGAGACGCAATACATGGCTCCTGAAGATGCTGACAGGTATGAATGTTTAGTTGCTCAACGTGTTTTGAGTGTGCAGGTTACACAAGCTGAGCAAAATCAGAGGCATAATTTGTTCCATACAAAGGGAGTTGTGAAGGAACGTTCTGTTCGCGTGATCATAGATGGAGGGAGTTGCAACAACTTGGCTAGCATGGAGATGGTGGAGAAGCTATCTCTCACCACAAGACCACATCCACATCCTTACTACATCCAATGGTTCAACAACAGCGGCAAGGTTAAGGTAACACGTACTGTTCGTGTGCATTTTAGTATCTCTACATATGCTGATTATGTTGATTGTGATGTGGTACCTATGCAAGCATGTTCCTTATTACTTGGTAGACCATGGCAATTTGATAAAAATTCTATTCACCATGGTAGAAACAATCAGTATACTCTTGTTCATAAGGATAAAAATATTACTTTGCTTCCTATGACTCCTGATTCCATTTTGAAAGATGATCTTAATAGAGCTAATAAAGCAAAACAGGAGAAAACTAAGAGTGAAAATCAGATTGTGGCAAAAGAATTTGAGCAACAAATGCAGCCTAATAATAATAAACAATCTAGTGTTGCTTCTGAAATTAAATTGAAAAGTGCATGTTTACTTGCCACCAAATCTGATATTGATGATCTAGATTTTAGCAAATCTGTTTGCTATGCTTTTGTGTGCAAAGAGGCATTATTTTCATTCGAGGATGTGCCTTCCTCTTTGCCTCCTGCTGTCACTAACATTTTGCAGGAGTTCGCTGACGTCTTTCCACAAGACGTGCCACCGGGATTACCACCTATTCACGGGATTGAGCATCAAATTGACTTAATTCCCGGTGCATCATTACCCAACCGTGCACCATACCGTACCAATCCAGAGGAGACGAAGGAGATTATGCGTCAAGTACAAGAACTGCTCGACAAAGGTTATATACGCGAATCCCTTAGTCCTTGTGCTGTTCCTATCATTTTAGTGCCGAAAAAGGATGGTACGTCGCGTATGTGCGTTGATTGTAGAGGCATTAATAATATTACTATTCGTTATCGTCATCCTATTCCTAGGCTAGATGATATGCTTGATGAATTGAGTGGCTCTACGATATTCTCCAAAGTTGATTTGCGTAGTGGATACCATCAAATTCGTATGAAATTGGGAGATGAATGGAAAACAGCATTTAAAACTAAGTTTGGATTATATGAGTGGTTAGTCATGCCTTTTGGGTTAACTAATGCACCTAGTACTTTCATGAGGTTAATGAACGAAGTTTTACGTGCTTTCATTGGACGATTTGTGGTAGTTTACTTTGATGACATATTGATTTATAGCAAATCTTTGGAGGAACATTTGGAACATTTACGTGCTGTTTTTATTGCTCTACGTGATGCACGTTTGTTTGGTAACCTTGGAAAGTGCACCTTTTGCACCGACCGAGTATCTTTTCTTGGCTATGTTGTTACTCCACAGGGAATTGAAGTTGATAAAGCCAAAATTGAAGCTATTGAGAGTTGGCCACAGCCCAAAACGGTCACACAAGTGAGGAGTTTCCTTGGCCTCGCTGGATTCTATAGGCGTTTTGTGAGAGATTTCAGCACCATTGCTGCACCTCTCAATGAGCTTACAAAGAAAGATGTGCCTTTTCTGTGGGGTACCGCACAGGAAGAAGCCTTCTCGGTATTGAAAGATAAGTTGACACATGCTCCTTTACTCCAACTTCCTGATTTTAATAAGACTTTTGAGCTTGAATGTGATGCTAGTGGAATTGGATTAGGAGGTGTGTTATTACAAGATGGCAAACCTGTTGCATACTTTTCTGAAAAATTGAGTGGGCCTAGTCTGAATTATTCTACTTATGATAAAGAATTATATGCTCTTGTTCGGACTTTAGAAACATGGCAACATTATTTATGGCCCAAAGAATTTGTTATACATTCTGATCATGAATCTTTGAAACATATTAAAAGTCAAGCTAAACTGAATCGTAGACATGCTAAATGGGTTGAATTCATTGAGACTTTCCCTTATGTCATTAAACACAAGAAGGGAAAAGAAAATGTTATTGCTGATGCATTGTCTCGTCGCTATACTATGCTTTCACAACTTGACTTCAAAATATTTGGTTTGGAGACCATCAAAGATCAATATGTGCATGATGCTGATTTTAAAGATGTAATGCAGAATTGTAAAGAAGGAAGAATGTGGAACAAGTTTGTCGTTAACGATGGATTTGTGTTTCGTGCTAACAAGCTATGCATTCCAGCTAGCTCCGTTCGTCTTTTGCTGTTGCAGGAGGCGCATGGGGGAGGATTAATGGGACACTTTGGCGTGAAGAAGACGGAGGACGTACTTGCTACACATTTCTTTTGGCCAAAGATGAGACGGGATGTTGAGCATTTTGTTGCTCGCTGCCCTACATGTCAAAAAGCTAAGTCACGACTCAATCCTCATGGTTTATATATGCCTTTGCCTGTACCTAGTGTTCCTTGGGAGGATATATCTATGGACTTTGTTTTAGGTTTACCTCGAACAAAGAAGGGGAGGGATAGCATATTTGTTGTCGTGGATAGATTCTCGAAAATGGCACACTTTATACCATGTCATAAAAGCGATGATGCTGTTAATGTTGCTGATTTGTTCTTTCGTGAAATTATTCGGTTGCATGGTGTGCCAAATACTATTGTTTCAGATCGTGATACTAAATTTCTTAGCCACTTTTGGAGATGTTTATGGGCTAAGTTGGGGACTAAACTGCTATTTAGTACTACTTGTCACCCCCAAACTGATGGACAAACTGAAGTAGTCAATAGAACATTGTCTACTATGCTTAGGGCTGTTTTGAAGAATAATAAGAAAATGTGGGAAGAATGCTTGCCTCATATTGAATTTGCTTATAATCGTTCATTGCATTCTACTACTAAGATGTGCCCTTTTGAAATTGTGTATGGTTTCCTACCTCGTGCACCTATTGATTTGTTGCCTCTTCCATCTTCGGAGAAGGTTAATTTTGATGCTAAAGAACGTTCTGAATTGATTTTAAAAATGCATGAGTTAACTAAGGAAAACATTGAGCGTATGAATGCTAAATATAAACTTGCTGGAGATAAGGGTAGAAAACATGTTGTGTTTGCACCTGGAGATCTTGTTTGGTTACATTTGCGTAAAGATAGATTTCCTAATTTGAGCAAATCAAAGCTAATGCCACGTGCTGATGGTCCCTTTAAGGTGTTAGAGAAAATAAATGATAATGCATATAAACTTGAGCTGCCTGCAGATTTTGGGGTTAGTCCCACTTTTAACATTGCAGATTTGAAGCCTTATTTGGGTGAGGAAAATGAGCTTCCGTCGAGGACGACTTCATTTCAAGAAGGGGAGGATGATGAGGACATCAATACCATTGTTACACCCACAGCCCCTACTGCTACATATACTGGACCAATTACTAGAGCTCGCGCACGCCAATTAAATTATCAGGTACTTTCGTTTCTTGGTAATGATTCTAATGTTCATGAGAATATGATGCTGCCTAAATTGGATACATTTGTTTTGCTTACAAATGAAGGGCCTAGCTTGGAGAAGGATGGACATTGGAGCAAGAGCAAGCATGGAGATGATGCCATGCGCAAGGGGAACCAGAACGGAGTTACAAGTGATGATTTCAGGACTTTGAAGCCACCGTAAGAGTGCATGAAGCCTTGGACGAAATATACAAGATGCCACTTCATAAATTTCGTCCAGAGGCTATTATAGGTGCTGCGTCACCTTTTTATTGGGCCAGGCCCATGTAATTTCGAAATACATAAGTATAGGCTATTTTTAGAGTCCGTATGTGTGGGGAAACAAGAGATAGGGTTGATTTCGGACCCCTCCACCAAGGGCCACGAAATTCCCCCTCTCTTCCTCCATATATACAGCCCTTAGGGCACCGTTTAGACTTTGGGATTTGTTTAGTTAAAAGTTAGCCTTGCAACTTCGTGTACTTCGTTTGTGTCCAACGACCAGACCAAGACCGCTTACGGATCCCCACCTTTATCAATACTTCATATATACTCGCAATATTCAGATTGCTTGATAGAGGCAAAGGTGTCCCGTCTTTCGATGAGATGGTGGATTTCGCTTTGGTGGAAGTCGACTTTGACGATCCGACTACGAACGTGCGAGGACGTCGCGCCTTAGCAATCGCTAAACCAACTCCGAGAGGTTATTGACCACGCCGGAGCACGATCAACCTGACCACGAGGGTCTGTTTCCTGCGAGCAAACGAAGAACAAGCAAGAAACTAAGATTGCAATCTGGATATTGCGAATATAAGATGAAAGCTTTATTGATCAAGGTGGGGTTCTGTGACGCCTTTGTCTGGTCGTTGAACACAAACGAAGTACGCGAAGTTGCAGCTATGGCGAACTTTTAATCTAAACAAAACCCAAAGTCTAAACGGCGCCCTAAGGGCTGTATATATGGAGGAAGAGGGGGGGAATTTCGTGGCCCTTGGTGGAGGGGTCCGAAATCAACCCTATCTCTTGTTTCCCCACACATACGGACTCTAAAAATAGCCTATACTTATGTATTTCGAAATTACATGGGCCTGGCCCAATAAAAAGGTGACGCAGCACCTATAATAGCCTCTGGACGAAATTTATGAAGTGGCATCTTGTATATTTCGTCCAAGGTTTCATGCACTCTTATGGTGGCTTCAAAGTCCTGAAATCATCACTTGTAACTCTGTTCTGGTTCCCCTTGCGCATGGCATCATCTCCATGCTTGCTCTTGCTCCAATGTCCATCCTTCTCCAAGCTAGGCCCTTCATTTGTAAGTAAAACAAATGTATCCAATTTAGGCAGCATCATATTCTCATGAACATTAGAATCATTACCAAGAAACGAAAGTACCTGATAATTTAATTGGCGTGCGCGAGCTCTAGTAATTGGTCCAGTATATGTAGCAGTAGGGGCTGTGGGTGTAACAATGGTATTGATGTCCTCATCATTGCTTTTATCATATTCTTGCTTGTTCTTCGATTGCCTGCAGGAATAGACCTTCGTGGTCAGGTTGATTGTGCTCCGGCGTGGTCAATAACCTCTTGGAGTTGGTTTAGCGATTGCTAAGGCGCAACGTCGTGCACGTTTGTAGTCGGATCGTCAAAGTCATCTTCACCAAATCGATAGTTATCATCTCATCGAAAGATCGGGACACCCCCGCCTCTATCACCACTTCATAAATTTCGTCCAGAGGTTATTATAGGTGCTGCGTCACCTTTTTATTGGGCCAGGCCCATGTAATTTCGAAATACATTAGTATACGCTATTTTTAGAGTCCGTATGTGTGGGGAAACAAGAGATAGGGTTGATTTCGGACCCCTCCACCAAGGGCCACGAAATTCCCCCTCTCTTCCTCCATATATACAGCCCTTAGGGCACCGTTTAGACTTTGGGGGTTTTGTTTAGATTAAAAGTTCGCCATAGCTGCAACTTCGCGTACTTCGTTTGTGTTCAACGACCAGACAAAGGCGTCACAGAACCCCACCTTGATCAATAAAGCTTTCATCTTATATTCGCAATATCCAGATTGCAATCTTAGTTTCTTGCTTGTTCTTCGTTTGCTCGCAGGAAACAGACCCTCGTGGTCAGGTTGATTGTGCTCCGGCGTGGTCAATAACCTCTCGGAGTTGGTTTAGCGATTGCTAAGGCGCGACGTCCTCGCACGTTCGTAGTCGGATCGTCAAAGTCGACTTCCACCAAAGCGAAATCCATCATCTCATCGAAAGACGGGACACCTTAGCCTCTATCAAGTGGTATCAGATTTCCAGGTTGCTCGGTGAGATTTTACAGTTTTTCGTAGATTAGATCGAGTCTGTTCTTCATACCTACAGTCCACGAAAAAGCCACAAAAAAAAATTAGGGTTAGTTCATCATATCCGAACCAATCTGAGCCTTTGCATAATCTTTTTAGGGTTTTTGCTTTGTTGAATTTGCGGTTGCATCGTCGTGTCAAGTTGCTGGTCTTAGAGTCTAGACTTTTAGAATTTCGAGTTCTGGTCATAAGTTGTCACGCCGCCGCCGCACCATCATCATCGCCCATCTACCACTTTTGCTTATCCGCCACCGCTCTGAATCCATATCCATATACCACTACCGATCCGTATCCATATACCACCACCAATCTGTATCCATATACCACCACCGCTACCATATACCACCACCGCTGCCATATACCACAACCATATATCCACCACCAATCCGAGTTCTTCTCATATTAGGTTTGTTCTTGAGATCAATCTAAATTCCGATTCGTGTTTCCTTGCCTGCGTAGGTCTCGGAGAAAAAAAAAAGAGTCTGGAGACCCCCGGGCAGTTTTTAGGCCAAAATTTTCACAGGCAATTTTTTTTCCCTATCCTATTTTTAGGCTTTTCTGAGTCTTTTGAGCCACGTGCCATCATAGTGATTTTTTGGTCGCACTTTTTCGTCGTCGCTGCACTAATTTCCGAAAAAAAAGTGAAAAAAAAATTTCGTGCCCATCCTATCAGTTTGACGAGGGAAGAGTTTTGAGACACTCGCCATTATAGTGATTTTTCGCAAAAAAAAGAGGAGCGCAAAAAAAAGGAGCGCAAAAAAAGAGCGAAAAAAAGAGTTCCAGAGTGTGCTTTTCCCTTATTTACGTGCAGTGCCGTGATTTTGTTAGTGTTCTAGGCTCGCGTCTCTAGCACGGTCTAGCCTAGGACCAGCACAGTACCGTCGTTGAGCGTTTATTCAACTTTGCATCTCTGAATTGATTATTGCTGACCCTTTTTGCTACCATACTATAAGCCTTCCCAGCTCCACATACATCTACGTCGTGTGTTTGACTCTCCCTAGTAATCGCTCTATCCAAGCTTTGAGAGTTTTTGACTACAACGGTTGCCGAACACCGCCTGCTGCTGGGTAAGAACTGGTAAGAATTTGAGATTTGCTTGACGGATTTGTGACACCCACCACCACCTCTTGTTAGTAGTCTGTAGGATCATATTCTTGTGTGTTTCTATTGCTGCTAACCATGCCAGGATCACAAGCCGACGAGACTGACTGGGAGAACATGACGAATAAGGATTTGAATGATAAATTTCAGCAAATGATGAGTGGACAGGTGCAAGATGTGCTAAACAGATTTGAAGAGGCCATGGAAAAGATAGATGGCATGGAGAAGACGTTCGAAACAAAGCTCGATAACAAGTTTAATGAATTGCTCGCGCTTCTTCCACCACCACCACCCGCTGCACCTAACGCACCTCTCCAACAACAACAACAACAACAACAACAACGCATCCTTTCGAATCAGTATGGACGAGCGAAGCGTGTTCCTATTAAGGATGGCCAAACTTCTGGTGCTGCTGTTCATGTTGTTGATGCTTCTTTGGCCCCTGCTACTGCTGCTGCTGGTACCCAGGAGGATGATGAGTATGCGGGCGATTATGAGGATGAGGTTGATCAAAATCAGCACTACGTGCAGCCACCAGCACCACCACCACCAAGTCGACCTCAGGTATATATTCGTAATGGTAGGCCTGCACCACCACCTCAGGTACGAGATGATGTCCATATTCCTAAACTGAAATTGAATATTCCACCATTTGAGGGTAGATATGTTCCTGGTATATATCTTACTTGGGAGTTAGAAACTGAACAACGTTTTACATGTTTACAATATCCCGAGGAGAGACGGGTTGCTGCTGCTGTTTGTGCTTTCACTAGTTTTGCATGTGTATGGTGGTCTGAACATTGTAGATTATATCCTATTCCAACTACTTGGGCTGCTTTGAAAACTGCTATGCGTACTCGTTGGGTTCCACCATATTATCAACGTGAATTGCTTCAGAAATTACAGCGCTTAAGACAAGGAAAAAATTCTGTAGAAGAATATTATCAGGAATTACAAACTGGCATGATTAGATGTGGTATTGTTGAGGAGAATGAAGCTATGCTTGCACGTTTTCTAGGTGGGACGTTGCGCCTTAGCAATCGCTAAACCAACTCTGAGAGGTTATTGGCTACAACGGTTGCCGATCACCGCCTGCTGCTGGGTAAGAACTGGTAAGAATTTGAGATTTGCTTGACGGATTTGTGACACCCACCACCACCTCTTGTTAGTAGTCTGTAGGATCATATTCTTGTGTGTTTCTATTGCTGCTAACCATGCCAGGATCACAAGCCGACGAGACTGATTGGGAGAACATGACGAATAAGGATTTGCATGATAAATTTCAGCAAATGATGAGTGGACAGATGCAAGATGTGCTAAACAGATTTGAAGAGGCCATGGAGAAGATAGATGGCATGGAGAAGACGTTCGAAACAAAGCTCGATAACAAGTTTAATGAATTGCTCGCGCGTCTTCCACCACCACCACCCGCTGCACCTAACGCACCTCTCCAACGACAACAACAACAACAACGCATCCTTTCGAATCAGTATGGACGAGCGAAGCATGTTCCTATTGAGGATGGCCAAACTTCTGGTGCTGCTGTTCATGTTGTTGATGCTTCTTTGGCCCCTGCTACTGCTGCTGCTGGTACCCAGGAGGATGATGAGTATGTGGCCGATTATGAGGATGAGGTTGATCAAAATCAGCACTACGTGCAGCCACCAGCACCACCACCACCAGGTCGACCTCAGGTATATATTCGTAATGGTAGGCCTGCACCACCACCTCAGGTACGAGATGATGTCCATATTCCTAAACTGAAATTGAATATTCCACCATTTGAGGGTAGATATGTTCCTGATATATATCTTACTTGGGAGTTAGAAACTGAACAACGTTTTACATGTTTACAATATCCCGAGGAGAGACGGGTTGCTGCTGCTGTTTGTGCTTTCACTAGTTTTGCATGTGTATGGTGGTCTGAACATTGTAGATTATATCCTATTCCCGCTACTTGGGCTGCTTTGAAAACTGCTATGCGTACTCGTTGGGTTCCACCATATTATCAACGTGAATTGCTTCAAAAATTACAGCGCTTAAGACAAGGAAAAAATTCTGTAGAAGAATATTATCAGGAATTACAAACTGGCATGATTAGATGTGGTATTGTTGAGGAGAATGAAGCTATGCTTGCACGTTTTCTGGGTGGATTAAATAGAGAGATTCAGACCATTCTAGATTATAAGGAGTATACTAATATCACTCGTTTATTCCATCTTGCTTGTAAAGCTGAACGTGAAGTGCAAGATCGACAGGCATTGGCGCGGACTAACTTTTCTGCAGGTCGACCTTCATCATGGACACCACGTGCATCATCTACTTCCACACGTTCTGCTACACCGGCGCCTCCGTCGGCTGCCACCTCCAACCGTGATACAATAAAGCAGGCACAATCACCACTATCTGCCAAGAGCACATCTTTTGGGCCTGCAAAGAGCTCTTCTTCATCCATGGCATCAACAGGGCAAACACATGATATTATTTGTCGACGTTGCAAGGGTGGAGGTCATTATGCGAGAGAATGCCCCTCTAAGCGTGTGATGATTGTTACTGAGGATGGTGGGTATGAGTCCGCTAGTGACTATGATGAGGAGACTTTGGCTCTTATTACACGTGACGAACACGGTGGAGAAGATTCTGATCATGAGACGCAATACATGGCTCCTGAAGATGCTGACAGGTATGAATGTTTAGTTGCTCAACGTGTTTTGAGTGTGCAGGTTACACAAGCTGAGCAAAATTAGAGGCATAATTTGTTCCATACAAAGGGAGTTGTGAAGGAACGTTCTGTTCGCGTGATCATAGATGGAGGGAGTTGCAACAACTTGGCTAGCATGGAGATGGTGGAGAAGCTATCTCTCACCACAAGACCACATCCACATCCTTACTACATCCAATGGTTCAACAACAGCGGCAAGGTTAAGGTAACACGTACTGTTCGTGTGCATTTTAGTATCTCTACATATGCTGATTATGTTGATTGTGATGTGGTACCTATGCAAGCATGTTCCTTATTACTTGGTAGACCATGGCAATTTGATAAAAATTCTATTCACCATGGTAGAAACAATCAGTATACTCTTGTTCATAAGGATAAAAATATTACTTTGCTTCCTATGACTCCTGATTCCATTTTGAAAGATGATCTTAATAGAGCTAATAAAGCAAAACAGGAGAAAACTAAGAGTGAAAATCAGATTGTGGCAAAAGAATTTGAGCAACAAATGCAGCCTAATAATAATAAACAATCTAGTGTTGCTTCTGAAATTAAATTGAAAAGTGCATGTTTACTTGCCACCAAATCTGATATTGATGATCTAGATTTTAGCAAATCTGTTTGCTATGCTTTTGTGTGCAAAGAGGCATTATTTTCATTCGAGGACGTGCCTTCCTCTTTGCCTCCTGCTGTCACTAACATTTTGCAGGAGTTCGCTGACGTCTTTCCACAAGACGTGCCACCGGGATTACCACCTATTCGCGGGATTGAGCATCAAATTGACTTAATTCCCGGTGCATCATTACCCAACCGTGCACCATACCGTACCAATCCAGAGGAGACGAAGGAGATTATGCGTCAAGTACAAGAACTGCTCGACAAAGGTTATATACGTGAATCCCTTAGTCCTTGTGCTGTTCCTATCATTTTAGTGCCGAAAAAGGATGGTACGTCGCGTATGTGCGTTGATTGTAGAGGCATTAATAATATTACTATTCGTTATCGTCATCCTATTCCTAGGCTAGATGATATGCTTGATGAATTGAGTGGCTCTACAATATTCTCCAAAGTTGATTTGCGTAGTGGATACCATCAAATTCGTATGAAATTGGGAGATGAATGGAAAACAACATTTAAAACTAAGTTTGGATTATATGAGTGGTTAGTCATGCCTTTTGGGTTAACTAATGCACCTAGTACTTTCATGAGGTTAATGAACGAAGTTTTACGTGCTTTCATTGGACGATTTGTGGTAGTTTACTTTGATGACATATTGATTTATAGCAAATCTTTGGAGGAACATTTGGAACATTTACGTGGTGTTTTTATTGCTCTACGTGATGCACGTTTGTTTGGTAACCTTCGAAAGTGCACCTTTTGCACCGACCGAGTATCTTTTCTTGGCTATGTTGTTACTCCACAGGGAATTGAAGTTGATAAAGCCAAAATTGAAGCTATTGAGAGTTGGCCCCAGCCCAAAACGGTCACACAAGTGAGGAGTTTCCTTGGCCTCGCTGGATTCTATAGGCGTTTTGTGAGAGATTTCAGCACCATTGCTGCACCTCTCAATGAGCTTACAAAGAAAGATGTGCCTTTTCTGTGGGGTACCGCACAGGAAGAAGCCTTGTCGGTATTGAAAGATAAGTTGACACATGCTCCTTTACTCCAACTTCCTGATTTTAATAAGACTTTTGAGCTTGAATGTGATGCTAGTGGAATTGGATTAGGAGGTGTGTTATTACAAGATGGCAAACCTGTTGCATACTTTTCTGAAAAATTGAGTGGGCCTAGTCTGAATTATTCTACTTATGATAAAGAATTATATGCTCTTGTTCGGACTTTAGAAACATGGCAACATTATTTATGGCCCAAAGAATTTGTTATACATTCTGATCATGAATCTTTGAAACATATTAAAAGTCAAGCTAAACTGAATCGTAGACATGCTAAATGGGTTGAATTCATTGAGACTTTCCCTTATGTCATTAAACACAAGAAGGGAAAAGAAAATGTTATTGCTGATGCATTGTCTCGTCGCTATACTATGCTTTCACAACTTGACTTCAAAATATTTGGTTTGGAGACCATCAAAGATCAATATGTGCATGATGCTGATTTTAAAGATGTAATGCAGAATTGTAAAGAAGGAAGAATGTGGAACAAGTTTGTCGTTAACGATGGATTTGTGTTTCGTGCTAACAAGCTATGCATTCCAGCTAGCTCCGTTCGTCTTTTGCTGTTGCAGGAGGCGCATGGGGGAGGATTAATGGGACACTTTGGCGTGAAGAAGACGGAGGACGTACTTGCTACACATTTCTTTTGGCCAAAGATGAGACGGGATGTTGAGCGTTTTGTTGCTCGCTGCACTACATGTCAAAAAGCTAAGTCACGACTCAATCCTCATGGTTTATATATGCCTTTGCCTGTACCTAGTGTTCCTTGGGAGGATATATCTATGGACTTGTTTTAGGTTTACCTCGAACAAAGAAGGGGAGGGATAGCATATTTGTTGTCGTGGATAGATTCTCGAAAATGGCACACATTATACCATGTCATAAAAGCGATGATGCTGTTAATGTTGCTGATTTGTTCTTTCGTGAAATTATTCGCTTGCATGGTGTGCCAAATACTATTGTTTCAGATCGTGATACTAAATTTCTTAGCCACTTTTGGAGATGTTTATGGGCTAAGTTGGGGACTAAACTGTTATTTAGTACTACTTGTCACCCCCAAACTGATGGACAAACTGAAGTAGTCAATAGAACATTGTCTACTATGCTTAGGGCTGTTTTGAAGAATAATAAGAAAATGTGGGAAGAATGCTTGCCTCATATTGAATTTGCTTATGATCGTTCATTGCATTCTACTACTAAGATGTGCCCTTTTGAAATTGTGTATGGTTTCCTACCTCATGCACCTATTGATTTGTTGCCTCTTCCATCTTCGGAGAAGGTTAATTTTGATGCTAAAGAACGTTCTGAATTGATTTTAAAAATGCATGAGTTAACTAAGGAAAACATTGAGCGTATGAATGCTAAATATAAACTTGCTGGAGATAAGGGTAGAAAACATGTTGTGTTTGCACCTGGAGATCTTGTTTGGTTACATTTGCGTAAAGATAGATTTCCTAATTTGCGCAAATCAAAGCTAATGCCACGTGCTGATGGTCCCTTTAAGGTGTTAGAGAAATAAATGATAATGCATATAAACTTGAGCTGCCTGCAGATTTTGGGGTTAGTCCCACTTTTAACATTGCAGATTTGAAGCCTTATTTGGGTGAGGAAAATGAGCTTCCGTCGAGGACGACTTCATTTCAAGAAGGGGAGGATGATGAGGACATCAATACCATTGTTACACCCACAGCCCCTACTGCTACATATACTGGACCAATTACTAGAGCTCGCGCACGCCAATTAAATTATCAGGTACTTTCGTTTCTTGGTAATGATTCTAATGTTCATGAGAATATGATGCTGCCCAAATTGGATACATTTGTTTTGCTTACAAATGAAGGGCCTAGCTTGGAGAAGGATGGACATTGGAGCAAGAGCAAGCATGGAGATGATGCCATGCGCAAGGGGAACCAGAACGGAGTTACAAGTGATGATTTCAGGACTTTGAAGCCACCATAAGAGTGCATGAAGCCTTGGACGAAATATACAAGATGCCACTTCATAAATTTCGTCCAGAGGCTATTATAGGTGCTGCGTCACCTTTTTATTGGGCCAGGCCCATGTAATTTCGAAATACATAAGTATAGGCTATTTTTAGAGTCCGTATGTGTGGGGAAACAAGAGATAGGGTTGATTTCGGACCCCTCCACCAAGGGCCACGAAATTTCCCCTCTCTTCCTCCATATATACAGCCCTTAGGGCACCGTTTAGACTTTGGGTTTTGTTTAGATTAAAAGTTCGCCATAGCTGCAACTTTGCGTACTTCGTTTGTGTTCAACGACCAGACAAAGGCGTCACAGAACCCCACCTTGATCAATAAAGCTTTCATCTTATATTCGCAATATCCAGATTGCAATCTTAGTTTCTTGCTTGTTCTTCGTTTGCTCGCAGGAAACAGACCCTCGTGGTCAGGTTGATCGTGCTCCGGCGTGGTCAATAACCTCTCGGAGTTGGTTTAGCGATTGCTAAGGCGCGACGTCCTCGCACGTTCGTAGTCGGATCGTCAAAGTCGACTTCCACCAAAGCGATTTCCATCATCTCATCGAAAGACGGGACACCTTTGCCTCTATCAATTAAATAGAGAGATTCAGACCATTCTAGACTATAAGGAGTATACTAATATCACTCGTTTATTCCATCTTGCTTGTAAAGCTGAACGTGAAGTGCAGGATCGACAGGCATTGGCGCGGACTAACTTTTCTGCAGGTCGACCTTCATCATGGACACCACGTGCATCATCTACTTCCACACGTTCTGCTACACCGGCGCCTCCGTCGGCTGCCACCTCCAACCGTGATACAATAAAGCAGGCACAATCACCACTATCTGCCAAGAGCACACCTTCTGGGCCTGCAAAGAGCTCTTCTTCATCCATGGCATCAACAGGGCAAACACATGATATTATTTGTCGACGTTGCAAGGGTGGAGGTCATTATGTGAGAGAATGCCCATCTAAGCGTGTGATGATTGTTAGTGAGGATGGTGGGTATGAGTCCGCTAGTGACTATGATGAGGAGACTTTGGCTCTTATTACACGTGACGAACACGGTGGAGACGATTCTGATCATGAGACGCAATACATGGCTCCTGAAGATGCTGACAGGTATGAATGTTTAGTTGCTCAACGTGTTTTGAGTGTGCAGGTTACACAAGCTGAGCAAAATCAGAGGCATAATTTGTTCCATACAAAGGGAGTTGTGAAGGAACGTTCTGTTCGCGTGATCATAGATGGAGGGAGTTGCAACAACTTGGCTAGCATGGAGATGGTGGAGAAGCTATCTCTCACCACAAGACCACATCCACATCCTTACTACATCCAATGGTTCAACAACAGCGGCAAGGTTAAGGTAACACGTACTGTTCGTGTACATTTTAGTATCTCTACATATGCTGATTATGTTGATTGTGATGTGGTACCTATGCAAGCATGTTCCTTATTACTTGGTAGACCATGGCAATTTGATAAAAATTCTATTCACCATGGTAGAAACAATCAGTATACTCTTGTTCATAAGGATAAAAATATTACTTTGCTTCCTATGACTCCTGATTCCATTTTGAAAGATGATATTAATAGAGCTAATGAAGCAAAACAGGAGAAAACTAAGAGTGAAAATCAGATTGTGGCAAAAGAATTTGAGCAACAAATGCAGCCTAATAATAATAAACAATCTAGTGTTGCTTCTGAAATTAAATTGAAAAGTGCATGTTTACTTGCCACCAAATCTGATATTGATGATCTAGATTTTAGCAAATCTGTTTGCTATACTTTTGTGTGCAAAGAGGCATTATTTTCATTCGAGGACGTGCCTTCCTCTTTGCCTCCTGCTGTCACTAACATTTTGCAGGAGTTCGCTGACGTCTTTCCACAAGACGTGCCACCGAGATTACCACCTATTCGCGGGATTGAGCATCAAATTGACTTAATTCCCGGTGCATCATTACCCAACCGTGCACCATACCGTACCAATCCAGAGGAGACGAAGGAGATTATGCGTCAAGTACAAGAACTGCTCGACAAAGGTTATATACGCGAATCCCTTAGTCCTTGTGCTGTTCCTATCATTTTAGTGTCGAAAAAGGATGGTACTTCGCGTATGTGCGTTGATTGTAGAGGCATTAATAATATTAGTATTCGTTATCGTCATCCTATTCCTAGGCTAGATGATATGCTTGATGAATTGAGTGGCTCTACAATATTCTCCAAAGTTGATTTGCGTAGTGGATACCATCAAATTCGTATGAAATTGGGAGATGAGTGGAAAACAACATTTAAAACTAAGTTTGGATTATATGAGTGGTTAGTCATGCCTTTTGGGTTAACTAATGCACCTAGTACTTTCATGAGGTTAATGAACGAAGTTTTACGTGCTTTCATTGGACGATTTATGGTAGTTTACTTTGATGACATATTGATTTATAGCAAATCTTTGGAGGAACATTTGGAACATTTACGTGCTGTTTTTATTGCTCTACGTGATGCACGTTTGTTTGGTAACCTTGGAAAGTGCACCTTTTGCACCGACCGAGTATCTTTTCTTGGCTATGTTGTTACTCCACAGGGAATTGAAGTTGATAAAGCCAAGATTGAAGCTATTGAGAGTTGGCCGCAGCCCAAAACAGTCACACAAGTGAGGAGTTTCCTTGGCCTCGCTGGATTCTATAGGCATTTTGTGAGAGATTTCAGCACCATTGCTGCACCTCTCAATGAGCTTACAAAGAAAGATGTGCCTTTTCTGTGGGGTACCGCACAGGAAGAAGCCTTCACGGTATTGAAAGATAAGTTGACACATGCTCCTTCACTCCAACTTCCTGATTTTACTAAGACTTTTGAGCTTGAATGTGATGCTAGTGGAATTGGATTAGGAGGTGTGTTATTACAAGATGGCAAACCTGTTGCATACTTTTCTGAAAAATTGAGTGGGCCTAGTCTGAATTATTCTACTTATGATAAAGAATTATATGCTCTTGTTCGGACTTTAGAAACATGGCAACATTATTTGTGGCCCAAAGAATTTGTTATACATTCTGATCATGAATCTTTGAAACATATTAAAAGTCAAGCTAAACTGAATCGTAGACATGCTAAATGGGTTGAATTCATTGAGACTTTCCCTTATGTCATTAAGCACAAGAAGGGTAAAGAAAATGTTATTGCGGATGCATTGTCTCGTCGCTATACTATGCTTTCACAACTTGACTTCAAAATATTTGGTTTGGAGACCATCAAAGATCAATATGTGCATGATGCTGATTTTAAAGATGTATTGCAGAATTGTAAAGAAGGAAGAACATGGAACAAGTTCGTCGTTAATGATGGATTTATGTCCCGTGCTAACAAGCTATGCATTCCAGCTAGCTCCGTTCGTCTTTTGTTGTTGCAGGAGGCGCATGGAGGAGGACTAATGGGACACTTTGGCGTGAAGAAGACGGAGGACGTACTTGCTACACATTTCTTTTGGCCAAAGATGAGATGGGATGTTGAGCGTTTTATTGCTCGCTGCACTACATGTCAAAAAGCTAAGTCACGACTCAATCCTCATGGTTTATATATGCCCTTGCCTGTACCTAGTGTTCCTTGGGAGGATATATCTATGGACTTTGTTTTAGGTTTACCTCGAACAAAGAAGGGGAGGGATAGCATATTTGTTGTCGTGGATAGATTCTCGAAAATGGCACACTTTATACCATGTCATAAAAGCGATGATGCTGTTAATGTTGCTGATTTGTTCTTTCGTGAAATTATTCGCTTGCATGGTGTGCCAAATACTATTGTTTCAGATCATGATACTAAATTTCTTAGCCACTTTTGGAGATGTTTATGGGCTAAGTTGGGGACTAAACTGCTTTTTAGTACTACTTGTCACCCCCAAACTGATGCACAAACTGAAGTAGTCAATAGAACGTTGTCTACTATGCTTAGGGCTGTTTTGAAGAATAATAAGAAAATGTGGGAGGAATGCTTGCCTCATATTGAATTTGCTTATAATTGTTCATTGCATTCTACTACTAAGATGTGCCCTTTTGAAGTTGTGTATGGTTTCCTACCTCGTGCACCTATTGATTTGTTGCCTCTTCCATCTTCGGAGAAGGTTAATTTTGATGCTAAACAACGTGCTGAATTGATTTTAAAAATGCATGAGTTAACTAAGGAAAACATTGAGCGTATGAATGCTAAATATAAACTTGCTGGCGATAAGGGTAGAAAACATGTTGTATTTGCACCTGGAGATCTTGTTTGGTTACATTTGCGTAAAGATAGATTTCCTGATTTGCACAAATCAAAGCTAATGCCACGTGCTGATGGTCCCTTTAAGGTGTTAGAGAAAATAAATGATAATGCATACAAACTTGAGCTGCCTGCAGATTTTGGGGTTAGTCCCACTGTTAACATTGCAGATTTGAAGCCTTATTTGGGTGAGGAAGATGAACTTCCGTCGAGGACGACTTCATTTCAAGAAGGGGAGGATGATGAGGACATCAATACCAGTGTTACACCCACAGCCCCTGCTGCTATACATACTGGACCAATTACTAGAGCTCGCGCACGCCAACTAAATTACCAGGTACTTTCGTTTCTTGGTAATGATTTTAATGTTCATGAGAATATGATGCTGCCTAAATTTGATACATTTGTTTTGCTTACAAATGAAGGGCCTAGCTTGGAGAAGGATGAACATTGGAGCAAGAGAAAGCATGGAGATGATGGCATGCGCAAGGGGAACAAGAACGGAGTTACTAGTGATGATTTCATGTCTTTGAGGCCACCATAAGAGTGCATGAAGCCTTGGACGAAATATACAAGATGCCACTTCATAAATTTCGTCCAGAGGTTATTATAGGTGCTGCGTCACCTTTTTATTGGGCCAGGCCCATGTAATTTCGAAATACATTAGTATAGGCTATTTTTAGAGTCCGTATGTGTGGGGAAACAAGAGATAGGGTTGATTTCGGACCCCTCCACCAAGGGCCACGAAATTCCCCCTCTCTTCCTCCATATATACAGCCCTTAGGGCACCGTTTAGACTTTGGGGGTTTTGTTTAGATTAAAAGTTCGCCATAGCTGCAACTTCGCGTACTTCGTTTGTGTTCAAAGACTAGACAAAGGCGTCACAGAACCCCACCTTGATCAATAAAGCTTTCATCTTATATTCGCAATATCCAGATTGCAATCTTAGTTTCTTGCTTGTTCTTCGTTTGCTCGCAGGAAACAGACCCTCGTGGTCAGGTTGATCGTGCTCCGGCGTGGTCAATAACCTCTCGGAGTTGGTTTAGCGATTGCTAAGGCACGACGTCCTCGCACGTTCGTAGTCGGATCGTCAAAGTCGACTTCCACCAAAGCGAAATCCATCATCTCATCGAAAGACGGGACACCTTAGCCTCTATCACACGGGATTCACAACAAAAGCAACTAACCCCGGAAAATGCAAGCCGGCAAGTCGCGGCCCAGCAAGCCCCTCGAGCACGGACTTCCCGCCGAACGCCAGCACTCCACCTCTCTGGACAGCTGGTCACTGATCAGCGAGGTGTTGAGCCCGCAGGTGATTAGGTGGAGGTAGCCGATACATGTCAGCTTGCTGGGGGGAGGATTACCTTTATTGAAACCCATCCTAATGGCATGTCAAGCTAATAAGAGGTAGGTGGATAAATGGTGCATTCTCTCTCCCGGGGTTCACCCTCCACACGACACCTAGCAGTGCATTTAATGCACTTTTCGTCCTAACTAGTAGAGTTAGGTATGATAGTTCTGTATCAGTCTAATCACCCTATAATGACCTTTTTGCCACTGTGGTAACCCCTTGAGATATAAAAGTTGGGCCAGGGCAACATTTACAGGGGCTCGAACCCTTGCAACCCACACACATAGATATTCATGCAGATACCCTCCCCTAGCGACTTGCCGGGGGGAGAGCGCTTCGTGTACTTTGTTCAATATTCACCCAATACACCAAAACAGGAGTAGGGTTTTATGCTTCTCAGCAGCCCGAACCTGGGTAAAATTGTTGTGTCTCCCATTGTGCTTGCTCTTCGCGCCAATTGACCCCCTGCCGAACTAGCAAAAGGACAGCCCCACACCATAGATCGCGGCTCCATACTGACATCTTTTTTGCACCAGGTAGGGGCTCCGTTGGCGAGAACCGAGGCAGCAGGCGGCGCTTCGATTCCTTTGAGTTCATCATCATCACAACCACCCATGGTGCCCAAGAATAAGGGCTCCATGGCTGTCAAGCCTTCTACGTCCTGACACCCATCGCCCTTATCTGCAGGCGGCGTAGGCGATGCCACCGCCATGGATGGAGCAAACACCGCGGTGGGCACGACCGACACAGGCGGCACAGTCGCCAAGCCCGCAGCAACAGAAGCAGGCGGTGGGGATGCTGGAGGCGATGCTTACCTCAACGCTCAGGTGAAAACGATGTTCATGGCATGGGTGACGTGGGTGCTCTACCCCTGCCTCCTCCTTGTGCCCGCAAACGCAGCCACCAGAGCAAACCCACTCGATCGGGCATGAACCACGACCCTCCCGCTGCGGCAGCACCGACGACGGCCATGGGAGCGACCTCAAAACACACTTCGCGCCCATCGCAAGGCAAGCGTGATGTGACACCAAGTGGTGTTGTTGTGCCTCCACAGCAACGCCGGCATGGCAAATCACCCGTCGACCAAACTCAAGACCCTCGGGCGCCGCTTCCGCCATGCCAACTCATTGTTGCCCTCACGGCATGGCGACAAGAAAACAACAACGCTCCTGCTGGCTCTGCCAGGAGTTGAGCGACGCCACGCTCTTGGCGTTCCAACATCCTTCAATGGCGATGGAGGTGATGGGGTGAGCACAGATGTTGCTGGATTTTCCTCCGGTAGCTCACAAGATGGATGAGTGGAGAGCCACCATCAGGAGTTTGATCAAGTTTGCTGTTGGCAACAGGTCCCAGCTGGCAAAGCCTTTGCGGTGTTGGCCAACTATGTTTGTGCCTCAAACTAAAGATCGTGTGGTAGGCGGTGCACCCACGGTGCAATCACCTCCTCGGCAACAATCTTAGCAGTAGCATCGGCACTCGCAGCGGGCCCAGCGAGATGCACAGCCCGACGACGCATCAATGGCTTCCTTAGACCCGCAGATGCAACGAGATCAGAGGCAAGTGTTGCTGGACAGATGAGCAGAAGACGCTCGCACTACCATCCAACAACGCCGGGAGGCACACCGTCAATCAGACAAGTGCAATGGTCTAGTCATCAATGAGCCAGCGCCCGTTGTTGGTGAGTACTTACCTTACGAGGTCGGGTGCCCCACCTTCACACGTGAGCTACAGCAAGTCCGGTGGCCATCCCTCCACACGTTCAAGCCCGTGGTCCCAGAAAGGTACGACAGTAATCGGAACCCGGTAGAGTTCTTGCGCATTTATACAATTGTTGTGCAAGGTGCCGGAAGAAGGGACGAGAAAGTCCTATACAACTACTTCTCATTGGTACTCAAGCCCAACATGAGGTCTAGGCTAATGAACCTGCGAGAAAACTCTGTTTCCTCGTGGTCAGATCTTTGCAATGAGTTTGTTGGTGTTTTTACCGGGGGACAGAAAGGTCCAGGGTTACCCATCGACTTGTAAATGATCCCACAGAAGGAAGGAGAGAACCTACTCAAGTACATCCAGAGATTCAGTCGCGTGCATTGCAGCATACCGGATATCCACCCCACGGTGGTGATTGCCGCATTCCACACGAATGTGCGCAATCGCAAGGTGCGGGACAAGATAGGAGGCTTCCCGGGAAGGATGACACTGCTGAAGTCGATTCTGACGATGACGATGCAACCGCCCCAGGGAAGAAAGGTTGAAGACGCAATAGAAAGCGCAAAGGTAAGTCGGTTATGGTTGTGGAAGGATCAGGCAACTCCGGCCCCGCCAAGAAACCCAAAATGGAGAGTACCGGCAAGCAAGCAGCTACATGCATTAATTGCCAGGTTGCTGCGGCAGGAGAGAAAGCTGGAAAGTCCGACGGGCCATACTACAAGATCCACCGTACCAAAGGCCATGACCTCCAGGAGTGCCGTCAAGTCGTGATGAGGACATGACTACCTTGGATATGACCAAAAATATTGCATATATGCATATTTGTCAGGTGATTTCTAGTGCAAACTATTCAATAATCTATTTATGTTATCCAGAACAAAAATACTTCACACACTTTTGTGTTTTGTCTAATTGCAGGTGTATGGGACATTTGTACAATCCACATATGAAGATAAGGAAGAAAGAGATGTTTATTTGCTGTCCAAAAAGTTCTGTCACGTCACTTTTGGCCCAAGAGAAGATAGAGTCCAAGTCTCTCACGTTCTGGATTCAGATTCGGACTGCACAGACATACCTGACTCAAAACGCACACAAGTTTTTCATACGGACTCCGAATTGGGTGATTCTTTTTTTGTTGGAAACTAGATTTCGTGCACTTTCCAACCCAATTGGAATCACCTTCAAATTCGTCCAGAGCGTTGAGTTGTGGACGAAACAATCTGATGCTGCAGCAGAATCCGAGTCAAACTACAAGTCCAAAGGTGTTACATCACCTCCACTTGGGCCCATTGGCCTTGTACGACCTAGATTTAGTTTTAGGCTGCCTTGGGACGTCCTCCCACCTCCTTGGCCGCCACCCCTTGCTCCTATATAAGTAGATCCATCTAGTAGCTTTTCCTTGGGATTTGTTTAGTTAAAAGTTAGCCATTGCAACTTCGTGTACTTCGTTTGTGTCCAACGACCAGACCAAGACCGCTTACGGATCCCCACCTTTATCAATACTTCATATATACTCGCAATATTCAGATTGCTTTTATCATATTCTTGCTTGTTCTTCGATTGCTTGCAGGAATAGACCTTCGTGGTCAGGTTGATTGTGCTCCGGCGTGGTCAGTAACCTCTCAGAGTTGGTTTAGCGATTGCTAAGGCGCAACGTCGTGCACGTTTGTAGTCGGATCGTCAAAGTCATCTTCACCAAATTGATAGTTATCATCTCATCGAAAGATCGGGACACACCCTTTGCCTCTATCAAGTGGTATCAGTTTTCAGGTTGCTCGGTGAGAATTTCCAGTTTTCCTAGATTAGATTTATTTTCTTACCTATTGTCCAAGAAAAAGCCACAAAAAAGAGTTAGATCTATTCATCCTTGGTCCAAGCCAGTCTGAGCCTTTGCAATTTTCTTTTCATTGCTTGCATAGTTGAATTATCGGTTGCATCGTCGTGTCAGTTGCTGGTCTTAGTGTCTAGTTCCTTTAGAGTTTCGAGTTCTGTTCACATTAGTCACGCCGCCGCTGCATCATTATCTCTTCCGCTGTCCACCACCCATCCATCAATTTCCACCACGTGCTACCCACCATTCATTGTCATAATAATAGTTGAGATCGTTCACATCTTCGCTTGATCCAATCTGCGTCTTATCTAGTTTGTTTTGGAAAGAGGGAGAAAAAAAGAGAGAAAATAAACGAGAAAAAAAAGAGAAAAAAAGTCAGAGAGAAAAAGGAGAAAAAAAATCAAAAAAGTCGGCACGAACTTTTTCAGAGGAAAGTTGGAGACAAAGTTATTGTATATCCTGCTTGGCAGTTGTTTTTCATCATTATCTTCACTGCCGTTGTGATCTTCACATATATCTTGCTGTCAAGAGCTACTTAGTATCCTTCATTGATGCTAGTTGTGCTACGCCGTGACCTCATTAGTGTTCTAGGCTCGCGTCTCTAGTCCGGTCTAGCCTAGGACCAGCACAGTACCGTCGTTGAGCGTTTATTCAACATTGCATCTTTGAATTGATTATTGCTAATCTTTTGCTACCATATATAGCCAACCCAGCTCCACATATTTCTACACCGTGTATACGTACGCTCCCCTGGCAATCGCTTTACTCAATATTCGGAGTTACTTGACACCGCTGGTTGCCGATCACCGCCTGCTGCATGGTAAGAACTTGTAAGACATTGATATTTGCTTTACTGCGAGCGTTTTACCACCACATCCTAGTAGTTATAGGAACATTATTTTTGGGTTTTGTTTCTTGTTCTACTAATCATGACAGGATCCAGAGTCAATTCATGGGCTTTGTCGATCGCGGGAGACGTGCCACCACCTTTGCAAATACCACAACCGTCACGAGAGGTGCACAGACATCCAAATGCACATGATCAGGTTAATGTATCTATACCACCATTTAATGGCCGTTTTAAACCTGCTTTATATATTGAATGGGAGTTCGACATAAAAAATATATTTGCTTCCCATAATTTCGATGAACATAAAAAGGTTAAGGTTGCGGTTGGTTCTTTCACTGGTTATGCTTTGGTTTGGTGGAGTGAATATTGTCGGTTACACCCTGATTATATACCTACTACTTGGGATGATTTGAAACTTGCCATGCGACATACTTTCGTCCCTGCTTATTATACTCGTGACATGATTAAGAAGTTGCAACACTTAAAACAAGGTAGTGAAACTGTAACAAAATATTATGATGATTTACAAACTACCTTGTTGCATTCCTCTTTAGAAGAAAGTGAAGATGATTTTATGGATAGATTTTGGGGAGGATTAAACCGTGATATTCAAGAGATACTAATTCATGAAGAGTGTTATCCTATGGACCATTTGTTTCATCTTGCTTGCAAAGCTGAACAGGAAATAAAACGACGTGTTGGCCACGAGGAGAACAAGTGCACGGTGCACATTCCAAGAGTTGATATGATTGTTCCTTCAACTACTAGGCATACTATGACAACCACATCCGTTGTTGTCAGGACTACATCACCTCCACCATGTGACACATTGCCCCCGAGAGTGGCTACATCATCTGAGTTGATCATAAGAGGTAATGACAAAGGTACTGATCTTCCATCTCTACATGAGAATGATGAATGCCTTGTCAATTTGAATGCACCATCTGATGAGCTACCCACTACTTTGATCACACCACCTATTTTAGAGGACTACGTTGATAATTTGACTTTGCCATGTGATCAAACAACTGAAATACCAACATTTTTGAGTGCACCCATTAAATTAACTATTGATGCAAAAGAACCAATGTTTAATCATTTTGATATGACCTCTAATCTTGGTGATGATTCTGTGTTGAATGACTTGTTGCATGTTTGCTTATTTAAGCATGTTGTAGCATGTAAATTTGATGCAAGTAAGGTTTATTCACCAATGTTGGGATGGTTTAATGATGAACATTGTCAATCTTTTGAAATGAACAAGAGCTTCACTTATATGTGCAAACTGAGTTGCAATATTTTCATGCCTTCTACTTCTTGTGCTAATTTTTTGGCTTTAGATTTTATGAACTATGCAAGTTACTCATCTATTCATGTGTCATATATGCAAAAATCAAGGGAAGTAAAAATGGATGACATATACATATACAACATGTACACCTTGTCTCTTTTGTTAGCCACATTTCAGATTAAGCAACGCCGAGGACGGCTTTATTTTCAAGAAGGGGAGGATGATGAGGACATGACTACCTTGGATATGACCAAAAATATTGCATATATGCATATTTGTCAGGTGATTTCTAGTGCAAACTATTCAATAATCTATTTATGTTATCCAGAACAAAAATACTTCACACACTTTTGTGTTTTGTCTAATTGCAGGTGTATGGGACATTTGTACAATCCACATATGAAGATAAGGAAGAAAGAGATGTTTATTTGCTGTCCAAAAAGTTCTGTCACGTCACTTTTGGCCCAAGAGAAGATAGAGTCCAAGTCTCTCACGTTCTGGATTCAGATTCGGACTGCACAGACATACCTGACTCAAAACGCACACAAGTTTTTCATACGGACTCCGAATTGGGTGATTCTTTTTTTGTTGGAAACTAGATTTCGTGCACTTTCCAACCCAATTGGAATCACCTTCAAATTCGTCCAGAGCGTTGAGTTGTGGACGAAACAATCTGATGCTGCAGCAGAATCCGAGTCAAACTACAAGTCCAAAGGTGTTACATCACCTCCACTTGGGCCCATTGGCCTTGTACGACCTAGATTTAGTTTTAGGCTGCCTTGGGACGTCCTCCCACCTCCTTGGCCGCCACCCCTTGCTCCTATATAAGTAGATCCATCTAGTAGCTTTTCCTTGGGATTTGTTTAGTTAAAAGTTAGCCATTGCAACTTCGTGTACTTCGTTTGTGTCCAACGACCAGACCAAGACCGCTTACGGATCCCCACCTTTATCAATACTTCATATATACTCGCAATATTCAGATTGCTTTTATCATATTCTTGCTTGTTCTTCGATTGCTTGCAGGAATAGACCTTCGTGGTCAGGTTGATTGTGCTCCGGCGTGGTCAGTAACCTCTCAGAGTTGGTTTAGCGATTGCTAAGGCGCAACGTCGTGCACGTTTGTAGTCGGATCGTCAAAGTCATCTTCACCAAATTGATAGTTATCATCTCATCGAAAGATCGGGACACACCCTTTGCCTCTATCAAGTCGAGCAGCTAGTTGGGAAACAGAAAGCTGAGTATGAAAAGCGGGACAAGGAGAAGGGTCAGGACAGTACAGGTGGATCCGACAAGAAGGGTCGTGGTGGTCGAGGTGGATGCCGCGGCAATGCTGGCCAGAAAAAAGAAAAGCCTGCCATCGGTAAAGAGAAGAAAGAGGAAGATGAAGGAAATGATGAGGAGGATGATGAAGAATCCAACGAACACGAATTCCATAAGGCAATAGAGGCCATGTGCATTGATGGAGGTGCATCTTTACACTTCTCTCACCGTCAGCTCAAGCAGTGGGCACGGGAAGTCATTATGGCGGAACCAACAGTGGATGCACAAAAGCCCCTCAAGTGGTCCCACACACCTAAAATTTTTTATGTTGAGGATCACCTTGATTGCACAACCCGTGGTCAGATGCTTGCCATTGTTGGTATCACCAACTATACACAACCTCAAGGTCATGAAAATATTAGTTGACAGTGGGGCCGGCTTGAACTTGATCTTGACTGAGGTGATCGAGAGGCTGCAAATCCCTGAGGAAGAGCTCCAGAAAACGGGGATGTTCCAAGAAATCAACCCAGGAAGGAGCCGACCCAAGGGAAAGATCACCCTACCAGTGAAGTTTGGCGGGGAACTAAATTGCAGAACAAAGAAGGTCGTGTTTGATGTTGTTAAGATCCCCTCGCCGTTTACTGGAATTCTTGGTCGCCCGGCCTTGGCCAAATTCCTGGCAGCATCCCACTATGGTTACAACACATTGAAGATGCCAGGGCCCATTGCTATCATATCCATCAACTCCAGCAAGAAAGATGTAGTCATTTGTATGGACAAACTATACATGGATGTGGTCACAGTGGAAATCGGCAAGGCAATAACTCCCGCCAAGTCGAAGAATAGCAAAAAAAGGCAAGACATCCAGCGAGGCCTCTGGGAAGCGCGCCTCGTCGGAGTGCTACACACCCATTGAGGATTTGCCGAAAAGCTCTGCTGGCAAGAGATCCAAGGCCATTCCACCTGCGACAAAGAAGGTGCCGGCAAGGGAGGATGGCACTAGTGAAAGCACATATATGAAAGCGCGCTCATTGCCTTCCGACGGGCGAATGTCGATGTGTTTGCGTGGAAACCATCTGACCTCCCCGGTGTTCCCAGGGAGGTAATTTAGCACCACCTTGATGTATGCCCTCATGCTCGGCCCATCAAGCAGAAGGTCAGAAAGCAAGCCTTGGAACGGCAAAAATTTGTAGTAGAAGAGATCAAGAAACTCGAGGCAGCTGGCTTGGTCATAGGAGAGCTACATCCAACCTGGTTGGCGAATTCGGTTGTCGTGCGCAAGGCGAATGGGAAATGGAGACTTTGTATTGATTACACCGTCCTCAAGAAACCATGTCCAAAGGATCCTTTCCCCTTGCCGCGCATCGACCATATTGTGGACTCCACTGCCGGCTGTGATCTACTCTCGTTTCTTGATGCCTACTCTGCATATCATCAGATATTCATGTCCAAAGAAGATGAAGAGAAAAACGCATCCATTACTCCATGTGGCTCATACTGCTTTATGCGGATACCTTTCGGACTAAAGAGTTTGGGTGGGCAGTTCAAAACGGTTTTGAGCTACAGTTACACAGGAACATAGAAGCCTACATGGATGATATTCTGGTCAAGACCAAGGACAAGTCGACCCTGATTAAAGATTTGGAGGAAACCTTCTCACTATAAAAAACACTTCCGTGATGATACGTGTTTGTCACAGTAGGTGACATTTTCTGTCATGCATGTACATCCATGACGATTTTATGACAAAATCAAAATAGTCATACCCCTGTTGTCGTAGAAGTGTTCCATGACAATACCAAAATTATCATCACGGAAGTGTCCACTTCCATGACAATAAATGGCATGTCGTGCAAGTGCTTTCATCAAGGTAACCGACACATGGCATCCACCGTAACGGGTCGCTGTTAAGCTATCGAGTTCTAGTTTGGATCTGATAACCCGTTAAGAGCCCGGACAAATGGCAATTTTCCACGTGTAAAAGTCTCATTCGCCGGATGATCCACGTGTTAGCTCAGCGTTGGGATAGATGTCAACTGTCCACTAGACAGGAGTCGCCAATGAAACGTTGACACGTTGGACAGCCCAGTAGAGCCCCATATAGGTTTAAAAGCCGGCCTAGGAATAGGCCCTCAAGATTTCGTCAGATCTAATGGACCGACCCATTAACAACCTAAAATTTTCTGGACCAAATTATGGCCCACGTCAGATACGGTATGTTAAAGGACTATAATACTCTGGGCCAGTTCATGGACCATATCAGATCCGGCCCATTAACAGCCTACAATAGATTGGGCCAAATTACGGTCCATATCTGATCCGACCCGTTAACTGATTTCACATCTTGGGCCAAATTACGGTCCATAACATATACGACCCTTTAACAGCTACTATGCCATTGGGCCCATTGGGGGCCTAATTTGCTCTTCGGCCCCTTAATGGCCCATTTAACAGTTTGTCCTGATATTAGTTTCGGCCTGTCAGCGGCCCTGTCTACAAATGGGCCTCTTTCGGCCCGATTTCACTTTCGGCCATTTAAAGGTCTGAATTGCATCTGGGCCTAATTCTAGTCCGTTGTGACTTTCGGCCTCTTAACAGCCGATAGTCTTCATTGACACATTCTAGACCAAACTTCCTATCGGCCTGTTAAAGGCCCTTGACAGTGTTAGGCCTAATTTTGGCCCATTATACATCTGGCATGCTTCCACCCGTCATGTAATTGGGTCAGCCAAGGCCCAGAAACATTTCAGCATGTTAATGGCCCGTCATACCAATGGGCCAATAATGGGCCAATGTATATTACAACCTGTTGTCGGCCTGTGATTTGTTCGCCACAGTCAAGGCTCAATCTAGATCTCAACCTGTTAAAAGCATATTTAATTTTCTGGCCCAATTAAGGCAAGCAGTTTACTCGGCCTTTTAAAGGCCCAAAATTAATAGTGGGCCAGATTAAGTCTAGGCCTAACTAATGGCCCAAGATGATTGTAGGCCCACGGTTCGGCCCATCCTAGCGATTGGCGACCGACCAATTTTAATGTCGAAATTATTTTTATATAAAACTAACCTATTGGTTCATTGCGCTTCGATCGAAGATTACGACCTTTTCTCAGAGTGACGACATCATAAACAGCAAATAAAGTACATCATCGTGACGAAGAATAAACCTGGACTATACAACAAAGAAATTACAACATATTAAATCCTGTGGGCATGAAAGTTTGCCGCAAGTGATAATAAAGGGAAACTAGACAGCAGATTCCATACACTGGGCAGGTCGACACCTGTGGAAGTAAACATGCCGACAAAATAATAGACAGAACCGACAACACTTCAACGTAGTTCACGAAAGGTTAGCCCTGCCAAAGAGCTGCAGTGCAAGCAGCTTAGCAACCTGATGAGACTGCACTTGTTTGACGCTTATATCCACCAACTTGAGTTGCATAGTATCAATAGACATCCTGTACTTATGGTTAATCAATTAGTTAACATTGGACAAGGAAGACAACGTAATGAGTTATGATTGTTTACATTCAGATAGAGGTTATATTGGCATGGATGTTCTAACATGTGATGCTTCTCTAGGATCTTTTGCTAGCCAAAAATTCGCACTAAGTAGAGATACTACTTGTGCATCCAAAACTCTTAAACCAAGTTTCATGTCATGAGAGTACACTTTATCTACCTAAGGATTCAATAAGATCCTTCAAGTAAGTTGTCATTAGTGCATAAAGCAATAAAAATTGCTCCAAAATATGTATGATCTTTTATTGTAAGGGAAATAAGCTTTGTATGATCTTGTGATGGTGAAGAAATAAAAGCAACAAACCGCGTAATAAAGATTGCTATCATAAGGGGCAATATAAAGTGACGTTGCTTTACATTAAGAGTTTGCACATCCAAAAAAAGAGATGACAACCTGTGCTTCCCTCTGTGAAGGGCCTATCTTTTACTTTAGTGAATTTATTTTTATGCAATAGTCAACAGTGTTCATCCTATTCCTCCCTATGTACTCTTTAGTGGCAAGCATCATATGGTGGATAGATATAGCTATATATATCCCATTGAATGTAGGTGATCATGAGTTATTATTGTTGATATTACCCTTGAGGTAAATAAGTTCGGTGGAAAAACCATAAGCCCCTATCTTTCTATGTGCCTACTGGAAATTTTTCTCTATGAATATGCCTTGAGTGTCAGTAATCATAGAAGACTAAATGATAGTTGAGTATGTGAACTTGCTAAACAAAGCTCTTACATAGACTCTCTTTCTGAAATATGATGGATTGTGATTGTTTCCATGACTGAAACCATACACTACTAGGGAAAAGCCTAGTAGCAGCGCGGGTTTTAGGCCTATCAGTAGCGCGGGACGATGCGCTACTGATAAGGTGCTACAGCTAACGTGTAGCAGTAGCGCCTGTCGTCCCACGCTACTGCTATACATGGATAGCTGTAGCGCGCTTCAGTGAAGAGCGCTGCTGATATTATCTGCAGCGCTTTTTACAGGGAAGCGCTACTGGTAAGGCGGCGCTACTGCTAACTTTTTCCCCTCGCTAATACTAGTTTTATTAGTTCTTTTCCTGCATATTTGTTTTGTATTTGAATAGGCTCTATACAATAGTCTCTAGCATATCGTACACATACAAATGTAATCATAGCATGTACTACAACTAGTCTCATTAAATCAAGTCATCATCATAATCATCATCCAACACAAAGTGGTGTCTCGTCATCATCTCGAAAATAGCGATACAAGTCTCTCGCATTAGCGTGAACCTAAACTAACTACTGCATGTCGCTCGGAAACCGAAAACCGGTACACCTGGGCCTGACACTCTGGCCACTCGTCGTATATATACTCCTGGCGTAGCACTTCTTCGCCATCGATGATCTATGCACCTACATCGTCACATGAGTTGATGATATGCAACATATATAGTTGAGCAACAGAAAGAGACAGACTTGGCAAAAATAGAAACAACATATCATAAGCATAAATAACGAAGTTCATCGTACCCCCACAGCACAGAAGGAGGACGGTTTAATTACATCACAAATAAAGTTTTGCGGTGCATAACTCAAAGTTTTGTCACACAGAAAGTATGGACTAAACGGACACATTGTCATATATCGACAATCACTCCAACATGTCGTGCCATCCATCGATGTCAGGGAGATAGTCCCCGAGCTTAGTGAAAGGCTTCATGTCGAGACGCTGAGAGGCTACCCACGTTCGGACGTCTTCCCGCAACATTTGTCCTTCTTCGTAGAACATCCCTGTTTTTCTGATGACCTCCTTCATGATGATTTGGGCAAGTTCGCGTTGGATGTTATAGAACTCAGCTCGAAGTCGATGATCCTCGATATCTCCTACGTCCTTTGCCCATTGCAGAATATGGGCATCGCCGGATCTAGGTGACATGCGAAGGTTCTGGTGATCCCGTTTGTACTTCAGCATGTGGTGTAGGACATAGAATCCATCATTAAGAGCATCATTTGGTTGCTGGATGCAGCAAAAGTTGGTCTTATGGCCGAAGGCGAGCCTGCCGCCCCTTCTCTTCTTGTCCTTGACCTCCCCACCATGTGCTTGGTAGTGAAACATAGCACTGTCGACAACATCCTTGATGTGGGTGTAATCCTTTTTGTGAATGTTCTTCGACGAGTCCAAGTAAAGAGCGTGGGAGTATCGGGGGTAGAGGATGATGAGGACGGCGCACCCGCCGCTGCACAAAATAAGTACACCTCAAATTAATTAGCCTGCACCGTGCAAATGAATGATTGAAATCGAAGGAAGGATATCCGCGCCGATGAATTACACGGGATGATAAGGCACGAGAATTGCCTCCTTGTCCTTATTGGCGAGCATGAAACTGACGATGTATTCCCTCACGTATTCACGGTGCTTTGCGCAGACTCCCAAGAAGCCCTCATGCATGTAGTACGGGTCAGCGACACATATATGAGGTATCTGTTCAACCCCGATGATGTAGTTCATGTGCAAGGCATAAAGGCGGACAAACGTAAAATCCACCTTCTTCACGTGAAACATGTTAAGTAGGTAATCGAATCGAAGGAAGAACTGTTGAGTGCCATCATCATCCTCATCCTCATCCATGGCGACGTCATCAGCGACTAATGGAGCTTCTTCCTGACCCCATTGCAACAATTGGGTAGGTGGGGTGTTGATGTTCATACCTTGCTGAGGCTGCGTGCTCGTGGGTGTGCTCCCGGCCGCCTCCAGACGAAGCAGACTCTTTGGCCACAACAGGACCCACCCACTGCAACAATCACCAAGCCGCCATGGGATCTCGTCGTCATCCCCCACTAGTATCAGAGGAGGCAAATTCTCATGGCCCGGTTTGACACTGGCCACAGAAACCTTGAAGACGTTCGGGGGGATCGGCCGGCTCTGGAACAATGGTTCCTTCGGCTCCATTATCGTCGCCTTCCCCACCTCCACCTGATGAGGACATCAATACCATTGTTACACCCACAGCCCCTACTGCTACATATACGGGACCAATTACTAGAGCTCGCGCACGCCAATTAAATTATCAGGTACTTTCGTTTCTTGGTAATGATTCTAATGTTCATGAGAATATGATGCTGCCTAAATTGGATACATTTATTTTGCTTACAAATGAAGGGCCTAGCTTGGAGAAGGATGAACATTGGAGCAAGAACAAGCATGGAGCCATGCGCAAGGGGAACAAGAACGGAGTTACAAGTGATGATTTCAGGACTTTGAAGCCACCATAATGGGTGCATGAAGCCTTGGACGAAATATACAAGATGCCACTTCATAAATTTCGTCCCGAGGCTATTATAGGTGCTGCGTCACCTTTTTATTGGGCCAGGCCCATGTAATTTCGAAATACATAAGTATAGGCTATTTTTAGAGTCCGTATGTGTGGGGAAACAAGAGATAGGGTTGATTTCGGACCCCTCCACCAAGGGCCACGAAATTCCCCCTCTCTTCCTCCATATATACAGCCCTTAGGGCACCGTTAGACTTTGGGTTTTGTTTAGATTAAAAGTTCGCCATAGCTGCAACTTCGCGTACTTCGTTTGTGTTCAACGACCAGACAAAGGCGTCACAGAACCCCACCTTGATCAATAAAGCTTTCATCTTATATTCGCAATATCCAGATTGCAATCTTAGTTTCTTGCTTGTTCTTCGTTTGCTCGCAGGAAACAGACCCTCGTGGTCAGGTTGATCGTGCTCCAGCGTGGTCAATAACCTCTCGGAGTTGGTTTAGCGATTGCTAAGGCGCGACGTCCTCGCACGTTCGTAGTCGGATCGTCAAAGTCGACTTCCACCAAAGCGAAATCCACCATCTCATCGAAAGACGGGACACCTTTGCCTCTATCAAGTGGTATCAGATTTCCAGGTTGCTCGGTGAGATTTTCCAGTTTTTCGTAGTTTAGATCGAGTCTGTTCTTCATACCTATAGTCCACGAAAAAGCCACAAAAAAATTAGGGTTAGTTCATCATATCCGAACCAATCTGAGCCTTTGCATAATCTTTTTAGGGTTTTGCTTTGTTGAATTTGCGGTTGCATCGTCGGTCTAGTTGCTGGTCTTAGAGTCTAGTCTTTTAGAGTTTCGAGTTCTGGTCATAAGTTGTCACGCTGTCGCCGCACCATCATCATCGCCCCTGCCATCTACCACCACCGCTCCGAACCATATACCACCACCAATCCGTGTCCATATACCACCACCGATCCATATCCATATACTACCACCGCTGCCATATACCACCACCATATATCCACCACCAATCCGAGTTCCTTGCTTATTAGGTTTGTTTTCGGGATCCATCTAGTTTACGATTCGTGTTTACTTGCCGGAGTAGGTTTCGGAAAAAAGAAAACGAAAACCACGCTCCGTTTAGGCCCAAAATTTTTCGAAAACGCATTTTTCGAAAAATTTTCTTTCTATCCTATTTTTAGGTGTTTCTGAGTGTTTTGAGACAGGTGCCATTATAGGAAGTTTTTTTTGACCCGTTTCCAGTTTTTGGGTCCGGGCGGTCGAAAAAACGAAAAAAAAAAATTGGTCGAAAAAATTTCGTGCCCATCCTGTCAGTTTGACCTAGGAAAAGTTTTGAGACACTCGCCATTATAGTGATTTTTCGCAAAAAAAAGAGCAGCGCAAAAAAAAGAGCGCAAAAAAAAAGAGCGAAAAAAAATCCAGAGTGTGCTTTTCCCTTGTTTACGTGCAGCGCCGTGATTTTGTTAGTGTTCTAGGCTCGCGTCTCTAGCACGGTCTAGCCTAGGACCAGCACAGTACCGTCGTTGAGCATTTATTCAACTTTGCATCTCTGAATTGATTATTGCTGACCCTTTTTGCTACCATATTATAAGCCTTCCCAGCTCCACATACATCTACGTCGTGCGTTGGACTCTCCCTGGTAATCGCTCTATCCAAGCTTTGAGAGTTTTGACTACAACGGTTGCCGATCACCGCCTGCTGCTGGGTAAGAACTGGTAAGAATTTGAGATTTGCTTGACGGGTTTGTGATACACCACCACCACTTCTTAGTACTCTGTAGGATCATATTCTTCTGTGTTTCTATTTGCTGCTAACCATGGTAGGATCGCAAGCCGATGAGACTGATTGGGAGAACCTGACGAACAAACAGCTACATGATAAATTTCAGCAAATGATGAGTGGACAGGTGCAAGATGTGCTAAACAGATTTGACGAGGCCATGGAGAAGATAGATGGCATTGAGAAGACGTTTGAAACAAAGCTTGATAGCAAGTTTGATGAATTGCTCGCGCGTTTTCCACAACCACCACCGGCTGCACCTATCGCACCTCTGCAACGACAACAACAACGCCTCCTTCCGAATCAATATGGACGAGTTCAGCATGTTCCTATTGAGCTAGGACAAAATTCTGGTGCCGCTGCTACTGCTGTTGGTGCTTCTTTGGCTCCTGCTACTACTGCTGCTGGTACCGAGGAGGATGATTATGTGGGAGATTACGAGGATGAGGTTGATCAACATCAGAACTACGTGCAACCACCAGCACCACAACCACCAGGTCGTCCACATGCAAATAATGGCAATGTTAGGGCTCCCCCTCAGGTACGAGATCATGACCATCTCCCTAAACTGAAATTGAATATTCCACCATTTGAGGGTAGATATGTTCCTGATATATATCTTACTTGGGAGTTAGAAACTGAACAACGTTTTACGTGTTTACAATATCCTGAGGAGAGACGTGTTCCTGCTGCTGTTTGTGCTTTCACTAGCTTTGCATGTATTTGGTGGTCTGAACATTGCAGATTATATCCTGTTCCAGCTACTTGGGCTGCTTTGAAAACTGCTATGCGTACTCGTTGGGTTCCACCATATTATCAACGTGAATTACTTCAAAAATTGCAGCGCTTAAGACAAGGAAAAAATTCTGTAGAAGAATATTATCAGGAATTACAAACTGGCTTGATTAGATGTGGTATTGTTGAGGAGAATGAAGCTATGCTTGCACGTTTTCTGGGTGGATTAAATAGAGATATTCAAACCATTCTAGACTATAAGGATTATAATAATATCACTCGTTTATTCCATCTTGCTTGTAAAGCTGAACGTGAAGTGCAGGATCGACAGGCATTGGCGCGCACTAACTTTTCTGCAGGTCGACCTTCATCATGGACACCACGTGCATCATCTACTTCCACAGCACCATCACCTCCTTCATGTGCCACCTCCAACCGTGATACAAGAAAGCAGGCTCAACCACCACTATCTGCCAAGAGCACACCTGCCGGGCCTGCACAGAGCTCTTCTTCTTCCATGGCGTCAACAGGGCACACAAGTGATATTATTTGTCGTCGTTGTAAGGGAAGAGGACATTTTGCGAGAGAATGCAAATCTCAGCGTGTGATGATTGCTACTGTGGATGGTGGATATGAGTCCGCTAGTGACTATGATGAGGAGACTTTGGCTCTTATCACACATGAAGAACATGGTGGAGATGATTCTGATCATGAGACGCAATACATGGCTCCTGAAGACGCTGACAGGTATGAATGTTTAGTTGCTCAACGTGTTTTGAGTGTGCAGGTCACACAAGCTGAGCAAAATCAGAGGCACAATTTGTTCCATACCAAGGGAGTTGTGAAGGAACGTTCTGTGCGCGTCATCATAGACGGAGGTAGTTGCAACAACTTGGCTAGCATGGAGATGGTGGAGAAGCTATCTCTCACCACAAGACCACATCCACATCCTTACTACATCCAATGGTTCAACAACAGCGGCAAGGTTAAGGTAACACGTACTGTTCGTGTACATTTTAGTATCTCTACATATGCTGATTATGTTGATTATGATGTGGTGCCTATGCAAGCATGTTCCTTATTACTTGGTAGACCATGGCAATTTGATAAAAATTCTATTCACCATGGTAGAAACAATCAGTATACTCTTGTTCATAAGGATAAAAATATTACTTTGCTTCCTATGACTCCTGATTCCATTTTGAAAGATGATATTAATAGAGCTAATAAAGCAAAACAGGAGGAAACTAAGAGTGAAAATCAGATTGTGGCAAAAGAATTTGAGCAACAAATGCAGCCTAATAATAATAAACAATCTAGTGTTGCTTCTGAAATTAAATTGAAAAGTGCAAGTTTACTTGCCACCAAATCTGATATTGATGATCTAGATTTTAGCAAATCTATTTGCTATGCTTTTGTGTGCAAAGAGGCATTATTTTCATTCGAGGACGTGCCTTCCTCTTTGCCTCCTGCTATCACTAACATTTTGCAGGAGTTCGCTGACGTCTTTCCACAAGACGTGCCACCGGGATTACCGCCTATTCGAGGGATTGAGCATCAGATTGACTTAATTCCCGGTGCTTCACTGCCAAACCATGCACCATACCGTACCAATCCAGAGGAGACGAAGGAGATTATGCGTCAAGTACAAGAGCTTCTCGACAAAGGTTATATACGCGAATCCCTTAGTCCTTGTGCTGTTCCTATTATTCTAGTGCCGAAAAAGGATGGTACATCACGTATGTGCGTTGATTGTAGAGGCATTAATAATATTACTATTCGTTATCGTCATCCTATTCCTAGGCTAGATGATATGCTTGATGAATTGAGTGGCTCTACAATATTCTCCAAAGTTGATTTGCGTAGCGGATACCATCAAATTCGTATGAAATTGGGAGATGAATGGAAAACAGCATTTAAAACTAAGTTTGGATTATATGAGTGGTTAGTCATGCCTTTTGGGTTAACTAATGCACCTAGTACTTTCATGAGGTTAATGAACGAAGTTTTACGTGCTTTCATTGGACGATTTGTGGTAGTTTACTTTGATGACATATTGATTTATAGCAAATCTTTGGAGGAACATTTGGAACATTTACGTGCTGTCTTTATTGCTCTACGTGATGCACGTTTGTTTGGTAACCTTGGAAAGTGCACCTTTTGCACCGACCGAGTATCTTTTCTTGGCTATGTTGTTACTCCACAGGGAATTGAAGTTGATAAAGCCAAGATTGAAGCTATTGAGAGTTGGCCGCAGCCCAAAACAGTCACACAAGTGAGGAGTTTCCTTGGCCTCGCTGGATTCTATAGGCGTTTTGTGAGAGATTTCAGCACCATTGCTGCACCTCTCAATGAGCTTACAAAGAAAGATGTGCCTTTTCTGTGGGGTACCGCACAGGAAGAAGCCTTCACGGTATTGAAAGATAAGTTGACACATGCTCCTTTACTCCAACTTCCTGATGTTAATAAGACTTTTGAGCTTGAATGTGATGCTAGTGGAATTGGATTAGGAGGTGTGTTATTACAAGATGGCAAACCTGTTGCATACTTTTCTGAAAAATTGAGTGGGCCTAGTCTGAATTATTCTACTTATGATAAAGAATTATATGCTCTTGTTCGGACTTTAGAAACATGGCAACATTATTTATGGCCCAAAGAATTTGTTATACATTCTGATCATGAATCTTTGAAACATATTAAAAGTCAAGCTAAACTGAATCGTAGACATGCTAAATGGGTTGAATTCATTGAGACTTTCCCTTATGTCATTAAACACAAGAAGGGAAAAGAAAATGTTATTGCTGATGCATTGTCTCGTCGCGATACTATGCTTTCACAACTTGACTTCAAAATATTTGGTTTGGAGACCATCCAAGATCAATATGTGCATGATGCTGATTTTAAAGATGTAATGCAGAATTGTAAAGAAGGAAGAATGTGGAACAAGTTTGTCGTTAACGATGGATTTGTGTTTCGTGCTAACAAGCTATGCATTCCAGCTAGCTCCGTTCGTCTTTTGTTGTTGCAGGAGGCGCATGGAGGAGGAGTAATGGGACACTTTGGCGTGAAGAAGACGGAGGACGTACTTGCTACACATTTCTTTTGGCCAAAGATGAGACGGGATGTTGAGCGTTTTATTGCTCGCTGCACTACATGTCAAAAAGCTAAGTCCCGACTCAATCCTCATGGTTTATATATGCCTTTGCCTGTACCTAGTGTTCCTTGGGAGGATATATCTATGGACTTTGTTTTATGTTTACCTCGAACAAAGAAGGGGAGGGATAGCATATTTGTTGTCGTGGATAGATTCTCGAAAATGGCACACTTTATACCATGTCATAAAAGCGATGATGCTGTTAATGTTTCTGATTTGTTCTTTCGTGAAATTATTAGCTTGCATGGTGTGCCAAATACTATAGTTTCAGATCGTGATACTAAATTTCTTAGCCACTTTTGGAGATGTTTATGGGCTAAGTTGGGGACTAAACTGCTTTTTAGTACTACTTGTCACCCCCAAACTGATGGACAAACTGAAGTAGTCAATAGAACATTGTCTACTATGCTTAGGGCTGTTTTGAAGACTAATAAGAAAATGTGGGAGGAATGCTTGCCTCATATTGAATTTGCTTATAATTGTTCATTGCATTCTACTACTAAGATGTGCCCTTTTGAAGTTGTGTATGGTTTCCTCCCTCGTGCACCTATTGATTTGTTGCCTCTTCCATCTTCGGAGAAGGTTAATTTTGATGCTAAAGAACGTGCTGAATTGATTTTAAAAATGCATGAGTTAACTAAGGAAAACATTGAGCGTATGAATGCTAAATATAAACTTGCTGGAGATAAGGGTAGAAAACATGTTGTGTTTGCACCAGGAGATCTTGTTTGGTTACATTTGCGTAAGGATAGATTTCCTGATTTGCGCAAATCAAAGCTAATGCCGCGTGCTGCTGGTCCCTTTAAGGTGTTGGAGAAAGTAAATGATAATGCATATAAACTTGAGCTGCCTGCAGATTTTGGGGTTAGTCCCACTTTTAACATTGCAGATTTGAAGCCTTATTTGGGTGAGGAAGATGAGCTTCCGTCGAGGACGACTTCATTTCAAGAAGGGGAGGATGATGAGGACATCAATACCATTGTTACACCCACAACCCCTACTGCTACATATACTGGACCAATTACTAGAGCTCGCGCACGCCAATTAAATTACCAGGTACTTTCGTTTCTTGGTAATGATTCTAATGTTCATGAGAATATGATGCTGCCTAAATTGGATACATTTGTTTTGCTTACAAACGAAGGGCCTAGCTTGGAGAAGGATGGACATTGGAGCAAGAGCAAGCATGGAGATGATGCCATGTGCAAGGGGAACAAGAACGGAGTTACAAGTGATGATTTCAGGACTTTGAAGCCACCATAATGGGTGCATGAAGCCTTGGACGAAATATACAAGATGCCACTTCATAAATTTCGTCCCGAGGCTATTATAGGTGCTTCGTCACCTTTTTATTGGGCCAGGCCCATGTAATTTCGAAATACATAAGTATAGGCTATTTTTAGAGTCCGTATGTGTGGGGAAACAAGAGATAGGGTTGATTTCGGACCCCTCCACCAAGGGCCACGAAATTCCCCCACTCTTCCTCCATATATACAGCCCTTAGAGCACCGTTTAGACTTTGGGTTTTGTTTAGATTAAAAGTTCGCCATAGCTGCAACTTCGCGTACTTCGTTTGTGTTCAACGACCAGACAAAGGCGTCACAGAACCCCACCTTGATTAATAAAGCTTTCATCTTATATTCGCAATATCCAGATTGCAATCTTAGTTTCTTGCTTGTTCTTCGTTTGCTCGCAGGAAACAGACCCTCGTGGTCAGGTTGATCGTGCTCCGGCGTGGTCAATAACCTCTCGGAGTTGGTTTAGCGATTGCTAAGGCGCGACGTCCTCGCACGTTCGTAGTCGGATCGTCAAAGTTGACTTCCACCAAAGCGAAATCCACCATCTCATCGAAAGACGGGACACCTTTGCCTCTATCACCACCTTCTGGTCGCCGATGGTGTACAATATGGTGCACAGGGTTTCGTCGGCCTGCAAAGAAAAGTCTGCGACGTGAGACATCCGAAAGGCAACGAAAACGGGAGATTATACATTTATTGAAGGGGGCCGGTGTGACAGATATCGTGAGGGCGTCAAGCTCAGCCAAAGACGAAGCACCGCCGAGCACGTCCGGTGCCGGAGCCGGTGCCGGAGCAGGTGCGGGAGTCGATGCGGGAGCAGGTGCTGGTGCAACGCAAGTCGAGCTGCTCCCCAAGAAGTCAGCAAGGGGAAAGTCCGCTGCATTTTTTTCTGGATTTTGCCTGGTCAATTGGGAACGGTCGGAACAAAGGAAGTAGACATATCTACAACCACCTGTTTTGCGGCAGCTACCATTGTTGCGACTGTCTGAGATGATTTCTTCTCAACCGCAATCTCAACCTTCTTCTCGATGTTTTCTTTAGTTAACCTTCGTCTTTACTTTCTCTCCTCCGTGGTATCACGGTAGTACTTCTTCCACGTGGCGCCGTCTCCGACACCGTACACGCGTCCATACGATGGTCGAGTCACCACTGGGAGTCGTTTCAATATGTTCAACGCCCGGTTGAATGGAGTGTCCCACTTGGGCCTCGCCAATGCCTCAGACGGCGAGTCGTTTTCGGCCGCAATCTTGTGCTGCTCTCTCTGCAAAAGGCACAAGGATCATTTACAAATATGACTAACATGTGCAGTCGAATTGATCAAAAACTAAAATTACCAGCAGTCTAATGAACTCCATCATGACCGCGTTTGTCTCGTAAACCTTCTTCACTGGGTCCCAACGGTGCCGAGCCCTGAGGACGTCACGCTCCTGCGGGACGGTGAACTCCGCCAAGGGGTCTGGGATGCCCAGACTCGCGGCTTCCGCATCCTCCTTGGCCCATTTGGACCTCTTCCTGCCGTAACCACGGCTTCCGAGGTGGTGGCTCCCAATGTTCCTCTCTTGAAGCCCCTTCATGTACTTAGACTTTTTTTTGGTAGCTTCGGCCTCGCAAGTCGCCTTGAATATTTGAAACTGCTCTTCCGTGATTGTCGGATTATCCTTTACAATCTCGGAGTAGGGTTCCTTCTTGTCGATGATCCTTGCTTTCACCCTTGTTTTCCAGGCGGCCAACTCACCGCTAAACTTGGTCATGGCGTGTTTGTTTATCTTCTTCATTGCCGGGTCCTTATCTGGATCTTCATAATCCTTTTCATTCCGGCCCGGGAACAAGAATATCTGGTCAAACTTCTTTAGGAGGTAGGGCCTCATATTATCTATCTTCTGTAGTTTCTCATCGTTGATGGTGGCGGTTGTCTGTACGATGCAGCCTATTTGATTGTCCTAGCACGCGCGTGCTTCCTCGGGCGCGTTTGGCTCAAAATTGCCGTCGTCCACCTTCGTGACCACCAGTCTAGTAGTCCTGAGTTTGTTAGGAAGCCGTTGCCTCTTTGCTTTCGGTTCTACACCGGCTCCACTCCCCGAGGCAGCGCCAGTCTCAGTCTCAACGCCGGTCTCGATGCCGGTCTGAGTCTCAGCGCCGGTCTCAGTCTCAGCACCGGACTGAGTGTTGGTCTCAGTCCTCGATGCCATCGGTGGGCCCAGCAACAACATCAGTTGATTGTCGGCAAGGCTCAAAAATTTGTCTGCCGCCCGGTAGACGTCGTTGCAATCACTAGAACCCTGTCCTTCATCGTTGCTAGATATGTTTCTACGATTAAATCTAGTCAATTAATGCTAGACCTAATAAAATGAATAATGACATAAAAAGGCCTATTGTTTTGCAGGAACCTTGACTCCTTCACGGTGTGGCAAATCCCGGGCACTTGATATGTCCTAGTTTGTAGCAGAAGTCATGCCGAAATTCACGAAAAATTTCGACATGACCTTTGCTAAAAAGTGGACAAATTGAGAACCTGAAATTTGCCGGAACGAAAATGAATCAACATTCCGGCAAAACATAGGCCACTCGGCTTCATTCCCTGGAAACAACAAAAGTCCACTTGGGCACAATCGAAACATGCATGTGCAAACACAATTGAGGAATTTGCATATATCCTAACCACTTCAAATTTGCATGTCCTAGCGTTTGACACTACAAGAAAATCTACACAAATCTCATGCTCTCTTAAACTCAATTTAAAAACCAAATATAGATTATATTTAGTTAACTACTGAACTAAATTACTTTACTCTAAAGTAAACCCTACTGCCCAAATTAACATCTAGTTAAACAAACTCAATTCAAAAACTAAACCTACTGAACTAATTAACATCAACATTATCTACTACTTAACATCTATTATTACCCTAACTAAAAAACATCTACTATTAACCATACAACCCTAGTTAACTAGTACAAGCACTACTACGAATTAACATCTACTACTACTACTAAAAATCATTATGTATGAACCCTAGTACTAATTAACATCTACTGCTAGGCTTACAGAGAGGGGGTGGGGGAGGGGTGGGGGGCTTACAGAGAGGGGATAGACGGTGGCGGGAAGGTGCTCGACGACGGAGGTAGGGGCAGCGAGGGCGGGCTCAGGATCGAGAGGCGGCGCTCCTGGGCGGGCTCAGGGGTGGTGAGGTCGAGTGCGGCGGCGGAGAGGTCGAGAGCGGCGACAGTGAGGTCGAGGGTGGCCCGAGAGGCGGCGGCGGTGAGGCTGTGATAGAGGCAAAGGTGTCCCGTCTTTCGATGAGATGATGGATTTCGCTTTGGTGGAAGTCGACTTTGACGATCCGACTACGAACGTGCGAGGACGTCGCGCCTTAGCAATTGCTAAGCCAACTCCGAGAGGTTATTGACCACGCCGGAGCATGATCAACCTGACCACGAGGGTCTGTTTCCTACGAGCAAACGAAGAACAAGCAAGAAACTGAGATTGCAATCTGGATATTGCGAATATAAGATGAAAGCTTTATTGATCAAGGTGGGGTTCTGTGACGCCTTTGTCTGGTCGTTGAACACAAACGAAGTACGCGAAGTTGCAGCTATGGCGAACTTTTAGTCTAAACAAAACCCAAAGTCTAAACGATGCCCTAAGGGCTGTATATATGGAGGAAGAGGGGGGGAATTTCGTGACCCTTGGTGGAGGGGTCCGAAATCAACCCTATCTCTTGTTTCCCCACACATACGGACTCTAAAAATAGCCTATACTTATGTATTTCGAAATTACATGGGCCTGGCCCAATAAAAAGGTGACGCAGCACCTATAATAGCCTCGGGACGAAATTTATGAAGTGGCATCTTGTATATTTCGTCCAAGGCTTCATGCACCCATTATGGTGGCTTCAAAGTCCTGAAATCATCACTTGTAACTCCGTTCTGGTTCCCCTTGCGCATGGCATCATCTCCATGCTTGTTCTTGCTCCAATGTCCATCCTTCTCCAAGCTAGGCCCTTCGTTTGTAAGCAAAACAAATGTATTATTCTCATGAACATTAGAATCATTACCAAGAAACGACAGTACCTGATAATTTAATTGGCGTGCGCGAGCTCTAGTAATTGGTCCAGTATATGTAGCAGTAGGGGCTGTGGGTGTAACAATGGTATTGATGTCCTCATCAGGCTGGGCGGCCTTGGGCGGCGGCGGTGAGGATGAGCACGACGTAGGAGATGGCGGCGAAGTGGGGGCGACGGCGAAGTGGGGGAGACGACGGCGAAGAGTGGGGCGAGGGATTTGGGGGAGAAGTGGTGGCCAGGGGAAACCGTTTTTTGGGTTAAGTCAAAAATAATGGTAGCGCGTTCGGGAAACCCGCTATAGCTAAGTTAGCTATAGCGCATTTTCGCAAATGCGCTACTGCTATTCCTTCATCATTTTTTCCTTTTTCGTGTATTTTTCTTTACATTTTATATTTTTCCTTTCTCCTTTTTCTATTTCTTTCATTTTCATTTACTTTCTATTTATTTTTCATTTTATTTTATTTTCCTTAGCAGTAGCGCTTTACACCTAAACGCGCTGCTATAAGAATATTAGCGACAGCGCGGTTTCTGAAAGATCGCTACTACTATGTGTAGCCCATCGGCTTAGTGGTCGAAATTTTAGTAGTAGTGAGTTTTCAGCGAGACGCGTTACTGCTATATATGCATCTGCAGCATGCTTATTTGGCACGCGCTACTGCTGTCTAGCAGTAGCGAGGTTTTTTAACAAGCGCTACTGCTAAAGTTCTGTGTATAACGTTTTCCCTAGCAGTGATAGTTTGTTAGTTTCTGATGCGTCTCCAACGTATCTATAATTTATGAAGTATTCATTCCATGTTTACAGCAATTTTATGTGGCTTTGGTATGATTTCATTAGAACTAACCCGGACCGACGTTGTTTTCAGCAGAACTACCGTGGTGGTGTTTTCTGTGCAGAAATAAAAGTTCTCGGAATGGGCTGAAAATTTACGTTGATTCTTTATGGACCAGAAGAGACCCACGGAGCACCGCAGCCAGGCCAAAAGAGCCACGAGGGCAAGACAAGCCTGGGAGGGCACGCCCCCCGAGCTTGTCGCCCCTCGTGGGCCCCCCTTGACATGATACCGACGCCAAAAATTCCTATAAATACCCAAACCTCCGAAAGAATCCTAGATGAGAAGCTCCACCACCGCAAGCCTCTGTATCCAAGAAAACTCAATCAGGGCAATGTTTCGGCACCTTACCAGAGGGGGAAATCATCACCGGCGGCCATCTTCATCATCCCGGCGGCCACCATGATGAGGAAGAAGTAGTTCACCCTCGAGGCCGAGGGTATGTACCAGTAGCTATGTGTTTGATCTCTCTCTCTCTCTCACTCTCACTCTCATGTTCTTTATTTGGCACGATCTTGATGTACCGTGAGCTTTGTTAATATAGTTCAATCATATGGTGTTTCTCCCTCTCTATCTTGTTGTGATGAATTGAGTTTTTACCTTGAGGTTTCACCATTATCAGATTGAATACTTTTATTGATTTGAGAACACTTGATGTATGTCTTGCATATGAATATCGGTGGTGACAATGGAGTATTATATTGATTCACTTGATGTATGTTCTGGCACTCAACTCGTGGATTCCCGAGGTGACATTGGGGTAATCTATGCATAAGGGTTGATGCATGTTTTCCTCCTACTTTCTTGGTAGAAATCTTGGGGCACGCTTTGAAGTTCTTTCTCTTGGATTGAATATTATGAATCCGAAGTTGTTTGATGCATATCATATAATCAACTCACAGATACTCGTGGTGACATTGGAGTATCTAGCTAGGTGACACTAGAGTTGGTTGATGTGTATCATATGGTGTTATTTTAATAGGAACTCTAGGGCAGTTTGTGGCACTTAATGGAATAGCTCAATAGATTGATCGGAAAGAATAGCTTTCATGTGGTTTCATACCCTACAAACAATTTCATCTTATATTCTCCTCTAGATAAGAACTTTGGAGTGACTCTTTGCTGCATGTTGAGGGATTGTTATATGATTCAATTATGTTAGCATTGAGAGATTGCACAAGTGAAAGTATGACCCTAGGCATTGTTTCTAAGCATTCTAATACCGTTAGTGCTCACTTTTGTTACTTGCTACCTTGCTATTCACATTACAAAAACCAACATCTACTATCCATACTACACTTGTATCACCATCTCTTCGCAGAACTAGTGCACCTATACAATTTGCCATTGTATTTCCTGCGTTGGGGACACAAGATATTTCTTGTATTTGATAGCAGGGTTGTTCAAGAGAGACCATCTTCATCCCACGCCTCCCACGGATTGATAAACCTTAGGTCATCCAGTTGAGGGAAAATTGCTATTGTCCTACAAAACTCTGCACTTGGAGGCCCAACACGAGTCTACAAGAATAAGTTGTGTAGTAGACATCAAGCACTTTTCTGGCGCCGTTGCCGGGGAGGTGAGCGCTTGAAGATATATCTTTAGATCTTGCAATTGAATCTTTTAGTTTCTTGTTTGATCACTAGTTGGTTTATATAATAAAACTACAAAAACACAGGGAACTGAGGTTGCCTCATATTATTCATCTTTATCATGTCTTTCTTGATAATGATGGATCAAAAAATTGTGCTCAATTGATAGAAGAAGAATTCAATAAAATGTTTGGCATAAAATCTTTGAATATTTAGAATGATTGCAATATTGCCAGTATGAATTCTTCGAATATCCACGATGCAAATGATATGCAAAGCCATAAGCTTGGGGATGCTATGTTTGATGAAGATGGTATTTTTAGTCCCCCAGTTTTGATGAGAAAATTTATTATGATGATTGCATGCCTTTCTATTTATGATGATTGCAATATTTATGAAAGTGGGTTCGGTAGAGTGTCAACACTAGGAAGTAATGATCCCACTATTTTGGAGGGTGCTGAATCTTATTATGATAAAATTGGATTTGGTGACGTCATAACTTTATTTAATGATGAATCCACTATTTTAGAAGAGGTTCAATTGATTATTATGAGAACAAAGTTGCTATCTATGGTAATTATTGTGATGACATTTATGCTATGAAGAATAATGATAACCATGAAATTCATCATCATGATTTAAGTGCCCAAATTGATTATGTAAATCAAGTATCATGTGATAGATATTTTGTTGAGTTTGCTCCCACCATTATGACTGGGGATAAATTTGCTTATGTGGAGAGTAATAAAATTTCTATGCTTATGAATCATGAACAAAATCCTTTATGTGACAGCTATATTGTTGACTTCATTCATGATGCTACTAAAAATTATTATGAGAGAGGAACATATGCCTTTACATATCTCAATAATACCAAGTTTCCTCTCTATATGTTGAAAATCTTGAAGTTCTTGTTTTGCCTTCCTATGCTAGTTGATTCTTGTTCCCATGAATTTTTTGCTCACAGAATCCCTATGCATAGGAATTGGGTTAGGCTTGAATGTGCTTTCCATGTGTTTCATGATGCTCAAGTTATGTTCTAATTATTTACTTTCATGTCAGCATCATATAAATCATCATGCCTAGCTAAAAAGGCATTAAAGAAAAGCGCTTGTTGGGAGAAAACCCAACATTTACCCCTACCGTTTTTGTGTGTTCACATGATTAAGCTACTTTATTAATCATGTTTTATAGCTTTTGTTTCAATAAAGTGCCAAGTAAACCTTTGGTTAGTGTGGATGATAGTTGACTTGATTATGTGCAAAAACAGAAAGTTTTGCACCCAGTTCTGGAATTAATGTGATACACTGGAGTGTCTAAAAATTCTAAAATTTATACACATGATTTATACACTAATTTACTATGTTGTTCTAATGTTAGAATTTTTGGGTTTACAGAAGTATGGTCATTATTCAGATCATTACAGACTGTTTTGTTTTTGATACATTCTATTTTCAGTTTGCTTGTTTTGTAGTTTCTATGGCTTATATTGGTCAATATAAATTGTGGAAATAGTACAGTAGGAATTGTGTGGAAACAATTATGAATCTTGTCTTTGACAGTACCGAAGTGAACTATTTGCTCTTTATCATACTGACCTATCTCACGAAGTTCCATTAAGTTTTGCGTGATTGAAGTTCTCAAGTTTTCGGTGAGATATCAATATGAGGAAAAGGAGAGGCAAGAACCTAAGCTTGGGGATTCCCAAGGCACCCCAAGGCAATATCTAAGGAAGACCCAAGCGTCCAAGCTTGGGGATGCCCCGGAAGGCATCTCCTCTTTTGTCTTCAACATTATCGGTAACGTCACTTGGAGCTATATTTGTATTCATCACATGATATGTGTTTTGCTTGAAGTGTCAGTTTATTTTATTAGGATTTGCTTACTGTTATTTAGAATAATGTTTTGTATCTTTTATTTCAATAAAAATGACAAGTATAGCCTTTACCATGCTTATTTTGCAAATCTATATGTTGTTGTTTCAAAACAGTAAGTTTTCTATTATTTTCCGAATTATTCTGGAATGTCAAAATCTGATAAAAACTTGAAATTTTTACATAGTAAGCTATGATAAAAAAAATCTACAGTGTAGTAATTTTTCAGAATTTTTGGAGTTTAATAAGTATGATCTTCTTGCATCCTTTACACACTGTCCTGGTTAGACAGATTGCTTTTAGGTTTGCATATGTTTGCTTGTTTAATGATCCCATTTGAGGATAGGAATATTAAATATGCAGAGGCATATAGTATGCAATGTTAAATTGTAATTTTAGTGATTTGTTACAGTAGAGAATGATGAGGTTTTGCATCGATTTATACTAACTTATCTCACGAGATCTTATTGAGTTTTGTGTTAAGATTTAAGGAAACCATGATATGAGAGGATATAAGGAGACACAAGAGCTCAAGCTTGGGGGTGCCCAAGGAATCCAAAACTAATATTGCAAGAAGTCTCAAGCATCTAAGCTTGGGGATGCCCCGGTAGGCATCCCACCTTTCTTGTTCAACAACTATCGGTTAGTTTTGGTTGAGCCTAAGTTTCTGCTTCTTCACATGATATGTACTATTCTTGGAATGTCGTTTTATTTTGTTTTCTTTCCTGTTTGAATAAAATACTTAAGGTCTGAAGTTTTTAAATGAGAGAGTTATGGTGTCGAAAAGTATGGGCTCTTCTGTACCCCTTACTTGTGCACGGGCTGTCGTAGCTACACCTGCGGCGGGGCTTGGTGGGGCAGTAGAAGACGAGATACCAGACTACCAAGACAACATTCAAGCCAATGAACAAAGAGCAAAAGACTAGCTGGACCTCCCCCGGCAACATCCTTGCCGGGGCGGCTTGCAAAGCCCCGGCAAGGCCCTTGCCGGGGCAGCCCACGAAACACCAGCAAGATCATCACCCTTAAGGCTGAAAGCTTTGATGCCATTGGCAATGTCAAGGCCAAGACTTGAGAACGCATGCGTAGTAGCATGCAGATCTTTGTGAAGAATGGTGGCCTACCAGTCTACATGGAGACCAGAGAGCGAAGACTCCCAGCAAAACCCTTGGGAGGGACGACCACGAGGCCCCCGGCAAGATCCTTGATGGGGACAATTGCGGGGCCATAACCAGGCCCGCACCCGACAAGGTTTCACCACTTCACTGCCGTTCCAACGCGATGACTAGCCTGCCAACTAAGCAGATGCATGTGTGGCGACATGCGGGTCCTAAGGCAACTAAGCAAGCGCTTGTGTGGCGGCATGCAAATCCTCGTGGAGGATCTACCACCGCGCCAGCACAACAGCTAGCCGACTAGCCTGGCGTTGCATGCCTCATCAGCCTAGACGCCTGTCAAGGCAAGGAGAGGCGGCGACGGACAGGACGGCTTCTGTTACCACCCCTGATAAAGTAAGAGGGCACGTAGGCAGTGCATTAAATGTGTTTGTCCTACGATGTCAATGATAAGGTTGTACACTGTAGATACTTTCCACCTCATGTGTGCCACTGTGGCGACCCCTTTGACATATAAAAGGAGGCGCGAGGTGTACTGGGAGAGGATTCGGACTTTTTGGACTGGGCATGCACCACAGCTAGTTCAAAAACTCATGACGAGGACATGACTACCTTGGATATGACCAAAAATATTGCATATATGCATATTTGTCAGGTGATTTCTAGTGCAAACTATTCAATAATCTATTTATGTTATCCAGAACAAAAATACTTCACACACTTTTGTGTTTTGTCTAATTGCATGTGTATGGGACATTTGTACAATCCACATATGAAGATAAGGAAGAAAGAGATGTTTATTTGCTGTCCAAAAAGTTCTCTCACGTCACTTTTGGCCCAAGAGAAGATAGAGTCCAAGTCTCTCACGTTCTGGATTCAGATTCGGACTGCACAGACGTACCTGACTCAAAACGCACACAAGTTTTTCATACGGACTCCGAATTGGGTGATTCTTTTTTTGTTGGAAACTAGATTTCGTGCACTTTCCAACCCAATTGGAATCACCTTAAAATTCGTCCGGAGCGTTGAGTTGTGGACGAAACAATCTGATGCTGCAGCAGAATCCGAGTCAAACTACAAGTCCAAAGGTGTTACATCACCTCCACTTGGGCCCATTGGCCTTGTACGACCTAGATTTAGTTTTAGGCTGCCTTGGGACGTCCTCCCACCTCCTTGGCCGCCACCCCTTGCTCCTATATAAGTAGATCCATCTAGTAGCTTTTCCTTGGGATTTGTTTAGTTAAAAGTTAGCCATTGCAACTTCGTGTACTTCGTTTGTGTCCAACGACCAGACCAAGACCGCTTACGGATCCCCACCTTTATCAATACTTCATATATACTCGCAATATTTAGATTGCTTTTATCATATTCTTGCTAGTTCTTCGATTGCTTGCAGGAATAGACCTTCGTGGTCAGGTTGATTGTGCTCCGGCGTGGTCAATAACCTCTCAGAGTTGGTTTAGCGATTGCTAAGGCGCAACGTCGTGCACGTTTGTAGTCGGATCGTCAAAGTCATCTTCACCAAATCGATAGTTATCATCTCATCGAAAGATCCGGACACCCCCGCCTCTATCAAGTGCTATCAGTTTTCAGGTTGCTCGGTGAGAATTTCCAGTTTTCCTAGATTAGATTTATTTTCTTACCTATTGTCCAAGAAAAAGCCACAAAAAAAGAGTTAGATCTATTCATCCTTGGTCCAAGCCAGTCTGAGCCTTTGCAATTTTCTTTTCATTGCTTGCATAGTTGAATTATCGGTTGCATCGTCGTGTCGAGTTGCTGGTCTTAGTGTCTAGTTCGTTTAGAGTTTCGAGTTCTGTTCACATTAGTCACGCCACCACTGCATCATTATCTCTTCCGCTGTCCACCACCCATCCATCAATTTCCACCACGTGCTACCACCATTCATTGTCATAATAATAGTTGAGATCGTTCACATCTTCACTTGATCCAATCTGCATCTTATCTAGTTTGTTTTGGAAAGAGGGAGAAAAAAAAGAGAGAGAAAAAACGAGAGAAAAAAAACGAGAGAAAAAAAAAAGAGAAAAAAAAGTCAGAGAAAAAAAAGGAGAAAAAAAATCAAAAAAACCGGCACAAACTTTTTTGGAGGAAAGTTGGAGACAAAGTTGTTGTATATCCTGCTTGGCAGTTGTTTCTCATCATTATCTTCACTGCCGTTGTGATCTTCACTTATATCTTGCTGTCAAGAGCTACTTAGTATCCTTCATTGATGCTAGTTGTGCTACGCTGTGACCTCATTAGTGTTCTAGGCTCGCGTCTCTAGTCCGGTCTAGCCTAGGACCAGCACAGTACCGTCGTTGAGCGTTTATTCAACATTGCATCTTTGAATTGATTATTGCTAATCTTTTGCTACCATATATAGCCAACCCAGCTCCACATATTTCTACACCGTGTATACGTACGCTCCCCTGGCAATCGCTTTACTCAATATTCGGAGTTATTTGACACCGCTGGTTGCCGATCACCGCCTGCTGCATGGTAAGAACTTGTAAGACATTGATATTTGCTTTACTGTGAGCGTTTTACCACCACATCCTAGTAGTTATAGGAACATTATTTTTGGGTTTTGTTTCTTGTTCTACTAATCATGACAGGATCCAGAGTACATTCATGGGCTTTGTCGATCGCGGGAGACGTGCCACCACATTTGCAAATACCACAACCATCACGAGAGGTGCACAAACATCCAAATGCACATGATCAGGTTAATGTATCTATACCACCATTTAATGGCTGTTTTAAACCTGCTTTATATATTGAATGGGAGTTCGACATAAAAAATATATTTGCTTCCCATAATTTCGATGAACATAAAAAGGTTAAGGTTGCGGTTGGTTCTTTCACTGGTTATGCTTTGGTTTGGTGGAGTGAATATTGTCGGTTACACCCTGATTATATACCTACTACTTGGGATGATTTGAAACTTGCCATGCGACATACTTTCGTCCCTGCTTATTATACTCGTGACATGATTAAGAAGTTGCAACATTTAAAACAAGGTAGTGAAACTGTAACAAAATATTATGATGATTTACAAACTACCTTGTTGCATTCCTCTTTAGAAGAAAGTGAAGATGATTTTATGGATAGATTTTGGGGAGGATTAAACCGTGATATTCAAGAGATACTAATTCATGAAGAGTGTTATCCTATGGACCATTTGTTTCATCTTGCTTGCAAAGCTGAACAGGAAATAAAACAACGTGTTGGCCACGAGGAGAACAAGCGCACGGTGCACATTCCAAGAGTTGATATGATTGTTCCTTCAACTACTAGGCATACTATGACAACCACATCCGTTGTTGTCAGGACTACATCACCTCCACCATGTGACACATCGCCCCCGAGAGTGGCTACATCATCTGAGTTGATCATAAGAGGTAATGACAAAGGTACTGATCTTCCATCTCTACATGAGAATGATGAATGCCTTGTCAATTTGAATGCACCATCTGATGAGCTACCCACTACTTTAATCACACCACCTATTTTAGAGGACTACGTTGATAATTTGACTTTGCCATGTGATCAAACAACTGAAATACCAACAATTTTGAGTGCACCCATTGAATTAACTATTGATGCAAAAGAACTGATGAGGACATCAATACCATTGTTACACCCACAGCCCCTACTGCTACATATACTGGACCAATTACTAGAGCTCGCGCACGCCAATTAAATTATCAGGTACTTTCGTTTCTTGGTAATGATTCTAATGTTCATGAGAATATGATGCTGCCTAAATTGGATACATTTGTTTTGCTTACAAATGAAGGGCCTAGCTTGGAGAAGGATGGACATTGGAGCAAGAGCAAGCATGGAGATGATGCCATGCGCAAGGGGAACCAGAACGGAGTTACAAGTGATGATTTCAGGACTTTGAAGCCACCATGAGAGTGCATGAAGCCTTGGACGAAATATACAAGATGCCACTTCATAAATTTCGTCCAGAGGCTATTATAGGTGCTGCGACACCTTTTTATTGGGCCAGGCCCATGTAATTTCGAAATACATAAGTATAGGCTATTTTTAGAGTCCGTATGTGTGGGGAAACAAGAGATAGGGTTGATTTCGGACCCCTCCACCAAGGGCCACGAAATTCCCCCTCTCTTCCTCCATATATACAGCCCTTAGGGCACCGTTTAGACTTTGGGTTTTGTTTAGATTAAAAGTTCGCCATAGCTGCAACTTCGCGTACTTCGTTTGTGTTCAACGACCAGACAAAGGCGTCACAGAACCCCACCTTGATCAATAAAGCTTTCATCTAATATTCGCAATATCCAGATTGCAATCTCAGTTTCTTGCTTGTTCTTCGTTTGCTCGCAGGAAACAGACCCTCGTGGTCAGGTTGATCGTGCTCCGGCGTGGTCAATAACCTCTCGAAGTTGGTTTAGCGATTGCTAAGGCGCGACGTCCTCGCACGTTCGTAGTCGGATCGTCAAAGTCGACTTCCACCAAAGCGAAATCCATCATCTCATCGAAAGACGGGACACCTTTGCCTCTATCAAGTGGTATCAGAGTTCCAGGTTGCTCGGTGAGATTTTCCAGTTTTTCGTAGTTTAGATCGAGTCTGTTCTTCATACCTATAGTCCACGAAAAAGCCACACAAAAAAAATTAGGGTTAGTTCATCATATCCGAACCAATCTGAGCCTTTGCATAATCTTTTTAGGGTTTTGCTTTGTTGAATTTGCGGTTGCATCGTCGGTCTAGTTGCTGGTCTTAGAGTCTAGTCTTTTAGAGTTTCGAGTTCTGGTCATAAGTTGTCACGCCGCCGCTGCACCATCATCATCGCCCCTGCCATCTACCACCACCACTCCGAATCCGTATCCATATACCACCACCATATATCCACCACCAATCCGAGTTCCTTGCTTATTAGGTTTGTTTTCGGGATCCATCTAGTTTCCGATTCGTGTTTCCTTGCCGGAGTAGGTTTCGGAAAAAAAAAAAAGAGTCTGGAAACCACGCTCCGTTTAGGCCCAAAATTTTTCGAAAACGCATTTTTCGAAAAATTTTCTGGCTATCCTATTTTTAGGTGTTTCTGAGTGTTTTGAGATAGGTGCCATTATAGGAAGTTTTTTTTTGACCCGTTTCCAGTTTTTGGGTCCGGGCAGTCGAAAAAACGAAAAAAAAAATTGGTCGAAAAAATTTTGTGCCCATCCTGTCAGTTTGACCTAGGAAGAGTTTTGAGACACTCGCCATTATAGTGATTTTTCGCAAAAAAAAAAAAGAGCAGCGCAAAAAAAAAGAGCGCAAAAAAAAAAGAGCGAAAAAAAAATCCAGAGTGTGCTTTTCCCTTGTTTACGTGCAGCGCCGTGATTTTGTTAGTGTTCTAGGCTCGCGTCTCTAGCACGGTCTAGCCTAGGACCAGCACAGTACCGTCGTTGAGCGTTTATTCAACTTTGCATCTCTGAATTGATTAGTGCTGACCCTTTTTGCTACCATATTATAAGCCTTCCCAGCTCCACATACATCTACGTCGTGCGTTTTGACTCTCCCTGGTAATCGCTCTATCCAAGCTTTGAGAGTTTTTGACTACAACGGTTGCCGATCACCGCCTGCTGCTGGGTAAGAACTAGTAAGAATTTGAGATTTGCTTGACGGATTTGTGACACCCACCACCACCTCTTGTTAGTAGTCTGTAGGATCATATTCTTGTGTGTTTCTATTGCTGCTAACCATGCCAGGATCACAAGCCGACGAGACTGACTGGGAGAACATGACGAATAAGGATTTGCATGATAAATTTCAGCAAATGATGAGTGGACAGGTGCAAGATGTGCTAAACAGATTTGAAGAGGCCATGGAGAAGATAGATGGCATGGAGAAGACGTTCGAAACAAAGCTCGATAACAAGTTTAATGAATTGCTCGCGCGTCTTCCACCACCACCACCCGCTGCACCTAACGCACCTCTCCAACGACAACAACAACAACAACGCATCCTTTCGAATCAGTATGGACGAGCGAAGCGTGTTCCTATTGAGGATGGCCAAACTTCTGGTGCTGCTGTTCATGTTGTTGATGCTTCTTTGGCCCCTGCTACTGCTGCTGCTGGTACCCAGGAGGATGATGAGTATGTGGGCAATTATGAGGATGAGGTTGATCAAAATCAGCACTACGTGCAGCCACCAGCACCACCACCACCAGGTCGACCTCAGGTATATATTCGTAATGGTAGGCCTGCACCACCACCTCAGGTACGAGATGATGTCCATATTCCTAAACTGAAATTGAATATTCCACCATTTGAGGGTAGATATGTTCCTGATATATATCTTACTTGGGAGTTAGAAACTGAACAACGTTTTACATGTTTACAATATCCCGAGGAGAGACGGGTTGCTGCTGCTGTTTGTGCTTTCACTAGTTTTGCATGTGTATGGTGGTCTGAACATTGTAGATTATATCCTATTCCCGCTACTTGGGCTGCTTTGAAAACTGCTATGCGTACTCGTTGGGTTCCACCATATTATCAACGTGAATTGCTTCAAAAATTACAGCGCTTAAGACAAGGAAAAAATTCTGTAGAAGAATATTATCAGGAATTACAAACTGGCATGATTAGATGTGGTATTGTTGAGGAGAATGAAGCTATGCTTGCACGTTTTCTGGGTGGATTAAATAGAGAGATTCAGACCATTCTAGACTATAAGGAGTATACTAATATCACTCGTTTATTCCATCTTGCTTGTAAAGCTGAACGTGAAGTGCAGGATCGACAGGCATTGGCGCGGACTAACTTTTCTGCAGGTCGACCTTCATCATGGACACCACGTGCATCATCTACTTCCACACGTTCTGCTACACCAGCGCCTCCGTCGGCTGCCATCTCCAACCGTGATACAATAAAGCAGGCACAATCACCACTATCTGCCAAGAGCACACCTTCTGGGCCTGCAAAGAGCTCTTCTTCATCCATGGCATCAACAGGGCAAACACATGATATTATTTGTCGACGTTGCAAGGGTGGAGGTCATTATGCGAGAGAATGCCCATCTAAGCGTGTGATGATTGTTACTGAGGATGGTGGGTATGAGTCCGCTAGTGACTATGATGAGGAGACTTTGGCTCTTATTACACATGACGAACACGGTGGAGACGATTCTGATCATGAGACGGAATACATGGCTCCTGAAGATGCTGACAGGTATGAATGTTTAGTTGCTCAACGTGTTTTGAGTGTGCAGGTTACACAAGCTGAGCAAAATCAGAGGCATAATTTGTTCCATACAAAGGGAGTTGTGAAGGAACGTTCTGTTCGCGTGATCATAGATGGAGGGAGTTGCAACAACTTGGCTAGCATGGAGATGGTGGAGAAGCTTTCTCTCACCACAAGACCACATCCACATCCTTACTACATCCAATGGTTCAACAACAGCGGCAAGGTTAAGGTAACACGTACTGTTCGTGTGCATTTTAGTATCTCTACATATGCTGATTATGTTGATTGTGATGTGGTACCTATGCAAGCATGTTCCTTATTACTTGGTAGACCATGGCAATTTGATAAAAATGCTGTACACCATGGTAGAAACAATCATTATAGTCTTGTTCATTGATAGAGGCGGGGGTGTCCCGATCTTTCGATGAGATGATAACTATCGATTTGGTGAAGATGACTTTGACGATCCGACTACAAACGTGGACGACGTTGCACCTTAGCAATCGCTAAACCAACTCTGAGAGGTTATTGACCACGCCGGAGCACAATCAACCTGACCACGAAGGTCTATTCCTGCAAGCAATCGAAGAACAAGCAAGAATATGATAAAAGCAATCTGAATATTGCGAGTATATATGAAGTATTGATAAAGGTGGGGATCCGTAAGCGGTCTTGGTCTGGTCGTTGGACACAAACGAAGTACACGAAGTTGCAATGGCTAACTTTTAACTAAACAAATCCCAAAATCTAAACGACGCCCTAAGGGCTGTATATATGGAGGAAGAGGGGGGGGGGGGGGAATTTCGTGGCCCTTGGTGGAGGGGTCCGAAATCAACCCTATCTCTTGTTTCCCCACACATACGGACTCTAAAAATAGCCTATACTTATGTATTTCGAAATTACATGGGCCTGGCCCAATAATAAGGTGACGCAGCACCTATAATAGCCTCTGGACAAAATTTATGAAGTGGCATCTTGTATATTTCGTCCAAGGCTTCATGCACTCTTATGGTGGCTTCAAAGTCCTGAAATCATCACTTGTAACTCCGTTCTGGTTCCCCTTGCGCATGGCATCATCTCCATGCTTGCTCTTGCTCCAATGTCCATCCTTCTCCAAGCTAGGCCCTTCATTTGTAAGCAAAACAAATGTATCCAATTTAGGCAGCATCATATTCTCATGAACATTAGAATCATTACCAAGAAACGAAAGTACCTGATAATTTAATTGGCGTGCGCGAGCTCTAGTAATTGGTCCAGTATATGTAGCAGTAGGGGCTGTGGGTGTAACAATGGTATTGATGTCCTCATCATCCTCCCCTTCTTGAAATGAAGTCGTCCTCGACGGAAGCTCATCTTCCTCGCCCAAATACGGCTTCAAATCTGCAATGTTAAAAGTGGGACTAACCCCAAAATCTGCAGGCAGCTCAAGTTTATATGCATTATCATTTACTTTCTCCAACACCTTAAAGGGACCAGCAGCACGTGGCATTAGCTTTGATTTGCGCAAATCAGGAAATCTATCCTTACGCAAATGTAACCAAACAAGATCTCCAGGTGCAAACACAACATGTTTTCTACCCTTATCTCCAGCAAGTTTATATTTAGCATTCATACGCTCAATGTTTTCCTTAGTTAACTCATGCATTTTTAAAATCAATTCAGCACGTTCTTTAGCATCAAAATTAACCTTCTCCGAAGATGGAAGAGGCAACAAATCAATAGGTGCACGAGGTAGGAAACCATACACAACTTCAAAAGGGCACATCTTAGTAGTAGAATGCAATGAACGATTATAAGCAAATTCAATATGAGGCAAGCATTCCTCCCACATTTTCTTATTATTCTTCAAAACAGCCCTAAGCATAGTAGACAATGTTCTATTGACTACTTCAGTTTGTCCATCAGTTTGGGGGTGACAAGTAGTACTAAAAAGCAGTTTAGTCCCCAACTTAGCCCATAAACATCTCCAAAAGTGGCTAAGAAATTTAGTATCACGATCTGAAACAATAGTATTTGGCACACCATGCAAGCGAATAATTTCACGAAAGAACAAATCAGCAACATTAACAGCATCATCGCTTTTATGACATGGTATAAAGTGTGCCATTTTCGAGAATCTATCCACGACAACAAATATGCTATCCTTCCCCTTCTTTGTTCGAGGTAAACCTAAAACAAAGTCCATAGATATATCCTCCCAAGGAACACTAGGTACAGGCAAAGGCATATATAAACCATGAGGATTGAGTCGTGACTTAGCTTTTTGACATAGTGCAGCGAGCAATAAAACGCTCAACATCCCGTCTCATCTTTGGCCAAAAGAAATGTGTAGCAAGTACGTCCTCTGTCTTCTTCACGCCAAAGTGTCCCATTAATCCTCCTCCATGCGCCTCCTGCAACAACAAAAGACGAACGGAGCTAGCTGGAATGCATAGCTTGTTAGCACGAAACACAAATCCATCGTTAACGACAAACTTGTTCCACATTCTTCCTTCTTTACAATTCTGCATTACATCTTTAAAATCAGCATCATGCACATATTGATCTTTGATGGTCTCCAAACCAAATATTTTGAAGTCAAGTTGTGAAAGCATAGTATAGCGACGAGACAATGCATCAGCAATAACATTTTCTTTTCCCTTCTTGTATTTAATGACATAAGGGAAAGTCTCTATAAATTCAACCCATTTAGCATGTCTACGATTCAGTTTAGCTTGACTTTTAATATGTTTCAAAGATTCATGATCAGAATGTATAACAAATTCTTTGGGCCATAAATAATGTTGCCATGTTTCTAAAGTCCGAACAAGAGCATATAATTCTTTATCATAAGTAGAATAATTCAGACTAGGCCCACTCAATTTTTCAGAAAAGTATGCAACGGGTTTGCCATCTTGTAATAACACACCTCCTAATCCAATTCCACTAGCATCACATTCAAGCTCAAAAGTCTTATTAAAATCAGGAAGTTGGAGTAAAGGAGCATGTGTCAACTTATCTTTCAATACCGTGAAGGCTTCTTCCTGTGCGGTACCCCAAATAAAAGGCACATCTTTCTTTGTAAGCTCATTGAGAGGTGCAGCAATGGTGCTGAAATCTCTCACAAAACGCCTATAGAATCCAGCGAGGCCAAGAAAACTCCTCACTTGTGTGACCGTTTTGGGCTGCGGCCAACTCTCAATAGCTTCAATCTTGGCTTTATCAACTTCAATTCCCTGTGGAGTAACAACATAGCCAAGAAAAGATACTCGGTCGGTGCAAAAGGTGCACTTCCCAAGGTTACCAAACAAACATGCATCACGTAGAGCAATAAAAACAGCACGTAAATGTTCCAAATGTTCTTCCAAAGATTTGCTATAAATCAGTATATCATCAAAATAGACTACCACAAATCGTCCAATGAAAGCACGTAAAACTTCGTTCATTAATCTCATGAAAGTACTAGGTGCATTAGTTAACCCAAAAGGCATGACTAACCACTCATATAAACCAAACTTAGTTTTAAATGCTGTTTTCCATTCATCACCCAATTTCATACGAATTTGATGGTATCCACTACGCAAATCAACTTTGGAGAATATTGTAGAGCCACTCAATTCATCAAGCATATCATCTAGCCTAGGAATAGGATGACGATAACGAATAGTAATATTATTAATGCCTCTACAATCAACACACATACGTGACGTACCATCCTTTTTAGGCACTAGGATAATAGGAACAACACAAGGACTAAGAGATTCGCGTATATAACCTTTGTCGAGTAGCTCCTGTACTTGACGCATAATCTCCTTCGTCTCCTCTGGATTGGTACGGTATGGTGCACGGTTGGGTAGCGATGCACCGGGAATTAAGTCAATTTGATGCTCAATCCCTCGAATGGGTGGTAATCCCGGTGGCACGTCTTGTGGAAAGACGTCAGCGAACTCCTGCATAATGTTAGTGACAGCAGGGGGCAAAGAGGAAGGCACGTCCTCCAATGAAAATAATGCCTCTTTGCACACAAAAGCATAGCAAACAGATTTGCTGAAATCTAGCTCATCAATATCAGATTTGGTGGCAAATAAACATGCACTTTTCAATTTAATTTCAGAAACAACACTAGATGGTTTATTATTAGGCTTCATTTGTTGCTCAAATTCTTTTGCCACAATCTGATTTTCACTCTTATTCTTCTCCTGTTTTGCTTTATTAGCTCTATTAATATCATCTTTCAAAATAGAATCAGGAGTCATAGGAAGCAAAGTAATATTTTTATCCTTATGAACAAGAGTATAATGATTGTTTCTACCATGGTGTACAGCATTTTTATCAAATTGCCATGGTCTACCAAGTAATAAGGAACATGCTTGCATAGGTACCACATCACAATCAACATAATCAGCATATGTAGAGATACTAAAATGCACACGAACAGTACGTGTTACCTTAACCTTGCCGCTGTTGTTGAACCATTGGATGTAGTAAGGATGTGGATGTGGTCTTGTGGTGAGAGAAAGCTTCTCCACCATCTCCATGCTAGCCAAGTTGTTGCAGCTACCTCCGTCTATGATGACGCGCACAGAACGTTCCTTCACAACTCCCTTGGTATGGAACAAATTGTGCCTCTGATTTTGCTCAGCTTGTGTGACCTGCACACTCAAAACACGTTGAGCAACTAAACATTCATACCTGTCAGCATCTTCAGGAGCCATGTATTGCGTCTCATGATCAGAATCATCTCCACCATGTTCTTCATGTGTAATAAGAGCCAAAGTCTCCTCATCATAGTCACTAGCGGACTCATATCCACCATCCTCAGTAGCAATCATCACACGCTGAGATTTGCATTCTCTCGCAAAATGTCCTCTTCCCTTACAACGACGACAAATAATATCACTTGTATGCCCTGTTGACGCCATGGAAGAAGAAGAGCTCTGTGCAGGCCCGGCAGGTGTGCTCTTGGCAGATAGTGGTGGTTGTGCCTGCTTTCTTGTATCACGGTTGGTGGTGGCACCTGAAAGAGGTGATGGTGCAGTGGAAGTAGATGATGCACGTGGTGTCCATGATGAAGGTCGACCTGCAGAAAAGTTAGTGCGCACCAATGCCTGTCGATCCTGCACTTCACGTTCAGCTTTACAAGCAAGATGGAATAAACGAGTGATATTATTATAATCCTTATAATCTAGAATGGTCTGAATATCTCTATTTAATCCACCCAGAAAACGTGCAAGCATAGCTTCATTCTCCTCAACAATACCACATCTAATCAAGCCAGTTTGTAATTCCTGATAATATTCTTCTACAGAATTTTTTCCTTGTCTTAAGCGCTACAATTTTTGAATAATTCACGTTGATAATATGGTGGAACCCAACGAGTACGCATAGCAGTTTTAAAAGCAGCCCAAGTAGCTGGAACAGGATATAATCTACAATGCTCAGACCACCAAACACATGCAAAGCTAGTGAAAGCACAAACAGCAGCAGGAACACGTCTCTCCTCAGGATATTGTAAACATGTAAATCGTTGTTCAGTTTCTAACTCCCAAGTAAGATATATATCAGGAACATATCTACCCTCAAAAGGTGGAATTTTCAATTTCAGTTTAGGAATATGGACATCATCTCGTACCTGAGGTGGTGGTGCAGGCCTACCATTACGAATATATACCTGAGGTCGACCTGGTGGTGGTGGTGCTGGTGGCTGCACGTAGTGCTGATTTTGATCAACCTCATCCTCATAATCGCCCGCATACTCATCATCCTCCTGGGTACTAGCAGCAGCAGTAGCAGGCGCCAAAGAAGCATCAACAACATGAACAGCAGCACCAGAAGTTTGGCCATCCTCAATAGGAACACGCTTCGCTCGTCCATACTGATTCGAAAGGATGCGTTGTTGTTGTTGTTGTTGTTGTTGGAGAGGTGCGTTAGGTGCAGCGGGTCGTGGTGGTGGAAGACGCGCGAGCAATTCATTAAACTTGTGATAGAGGCAAAGGTGTCCTATCTTTCGATGAGATGATGGAAATCGCTTTGGTGGAAGTCAACTTTGACGATTCGACTACGAACGTGCGAGGACGTCGCGCCTTAGCAATCGCTAAACCAACTCCGAGAGGTTATTGACCACGCCGGAGCACGATCAACCTGACCACGAGGGTCTGTTTCCTGCGAGCAAACGAAGAACAAGCAAGAAACTAAGATTGCAATCTGGATATTGCGAATATAAGATGAAAGCTTTATTGATCAAGGTGGGGTTCTGTGACGCCTTTGTCTGGTCGTTGAACACAAACGAAGTACGCGAAGTTGCAGCTATGGCGAACTTTTAATCTAAACAAAACCCAAAGTCTAAACGGTGCCCTAAGGGCTGTATATATGGAGGAAGAGGGGGGGAATTTCGTGACCCTTGGTGGAGGGGTCCGAAATCAACCCTATCTCTTGTTTCCCCACACATACGGACTCTAAAAATAGCCTATACTTATGTATTTCGAAATTACATGGGCCTGGCCCAATAAAAAGGTGACGCAGCACCTATAATAGCCTCTGGACGAAATTTATGAAGTGGCATCTTGTATATTTCGTCCAAGGCTTCATGCACTCTTATGGTGGCTTCAAAGTCCTGAAATCATCACTTGTAACTCCGTTCTGGTTCCCCTTGCGCATGGCATCATCTCCATGCTTGCTCTTGCTCCAATGTCCATCCTTCTCCAAGCTAGGCCCTTCATTTGTAAGCAAAACAAATGTATCCAATTTAGGCAGCATCATATTCTCATGAACATTAGAATCATTACCAAGAAACGAAAGTACCTGATAATTTAATTGGCGTGCGCGAGCTCTAGTAATTGGTCCAGTATATGTAGCAGTAGGGGCTGTGGGTGTAACAATGGTATTGATGTCCTCATCAACTTGTTATCGAGCTTTGTTTCGAACGTCTTCTCCATGCCATCTATCTTCTCCATGGCCTCTTCAAATCTGTTTAGCACATCTTGCACCTGTCCACTCATCATTTGCTGAAACTTATCATGAAGCTCCTTGTTCGATAAATTCTCCCAGTCAGTCTCGTCGGCTTGTGATCCTGGCATGGTTAGCAGCAATAGAAACACACAAGAATATGATCCTACAGACTACTAACAAGAGGTGGTGGTGGGTGTCACAAATCCGTCAAGCAAATCTCAAATTCTTACCAGTTCTTACCCAGCAGCAGGCGGTGATCGGCAACCGTTGTAGTCAAAAACTCTCAAAGCTTGGATAGAGCGATTACCAGGGAGAGTCAAACGCACAACGTAGATGTATGTGGATCTGGAAAGGCTTATAATATGGTAGCAAAAAGGGTCAGCAATAATCAATTCAGAGATGCAAAGTTGAATAAACGCTCAACGACGGTACTGTGCTGGTCCTAGGCTAGACCGTGCTAGAGACGCGAGCCAAGAACACTAACAAAATCACGGCGCTGCACGTAAACAAGGGAAAAGCACACTCTGGATTTTTTTTTCGCTCTTTTTTTTCTTTTTTTGCGCGCTTTTTTTTTTGCGCTGCTCTTTTTTTTTGCGAAAAATCACTATAATGGCGAGTGTCTCAAAACTCTTCCTAGGTCAAACTGACAGGATGGGCACGAAATTTTTTCGACCAATTTTTTTTTTCGTTTTTTCGACTGCCCGGACCCAAAAACTGGAAACGGGTCAAAAAAAACTTCCTATAATGGCACCTGTCTCAAAACACTCAGAAACACCTAAAAATAGGATAGCCAGAAAATTTTCGAAAAATGCGCTGCTCTTTTTTTTTTTTCCGAAACCTACTCCGGCAAGGAAACACGAATCGGAAACTAGATGGATCCCGAAAACAAACCTAATAAGCAAGGAACTCGGATTGGTGGTGGATATATGGTGGTGGTATATGGCAGCGGTGGTGGTAGCGGTGGTAGTATATGGATATGGATCGGTGGTGGTATATGGACACGGATTGGTGGTGGTATATGGATACGGATTCGGAGCGGTGGTGGTAGATGGCAGGGGCGATGATGATGGTGCGGCGGCAGCGTGACAACTTATGACCAGAACTCGAAACTCTAAAAGACTAGACTCTAAGACCAGCAACTAGACCGACGATGCAACCGCAAATTCAACAAAGCAAAACCCTAAAAAGATTATGCAAAGGCTCAGATTGGTTCGGATATGATGAACTAACCCTAATTTTTTTTGTGGCTTTTTCGTGGACTCTAGGTATGAAGAACAGACTCGATCTAAACTACGAAAAACTGGAAAATCTCACCGAGCAACCTGGAAATCTGATACCACTTGATAGAGGCGGGGGTATCCCGATCTTTCGATGAGATGATAACTATCGATTTGGTGAAGATGACTTTGACGATCCGACTACAAACGTGCACGACGTTGCGCCTTAGCAATCGCTAAACCAACTCTGAGAGGTTATTGACCACGCCGGAGCACAATCAATGATAGAGGAGGGGGTGTCCCGATCTTTCGATGAGATGATAACTATCGATTTGGTGAAGATGACTTTGACGATCCGACTACAAACGTGCACGACGTTGCGCCTTAGCAATCGCTAAACCAACTCTGAGAGGTTATTGACCACGCCGGAGCACAATCAACCTGACCACGAAGGTCTATTCCTGCAAGCAATCGAAGAACAAGCAAGAATATGATAAAAGCAATCTGAATATTGCGAGTATATATGAAGTATTGATAAAGGTGGGGATCCGTAAGCGGTCTTGGTCTGGTCGTTGGACACAAACAAAGTACACGAAGTTGCAATGGCTAACTTTTAACTAAACAAATCCCAAGGAAAAGCTACTAGATGGATCTACTTATATAGGAGCAAGGGGTGGCGTCCAAGGAGGTGGGAGGACGTCCCAAGGCAGCCTAAAACTAAATCTAGGTCGTACAAGGCCAATGGGCCCAAGTGGAGGTGATGTAACACCTTTGGACTTGTAGTTTGACTCGGATTCTGCTGCAGCATCAGATTGTTTCGTCCACAACTCAACGCTCCGGACGAATTTGAAGGTGATTCCAATTGGGTTGGAAAGTGCACGAAATCTAGTTTCCAACAAAAAAAGAATCACCCAATTCGGAGTCCGTATGAAAAACTTGTGTGCGTTTTGAGTCAGGTATGTCTGTGCAGTCCGAATCTGAATCCAGAACGTGAGAGACTTGGACTCTATCTTCTCTTGGGCCAAAAGTGACGTGAGAGAACTTTTTGGACAGCAAATAAACATCTCTTTCTTCCTTATCTTCATATGTGGATTGTACAAATGTCCCATACACCTGCAGTTAGACAAAACACAAAAGTGTGTGAAGTATTTTTGTTCTGGATAACATAAATAGATTATTGAATAGTTTGCACTAGAAATCACCTGACAAATATGCATATATGCAATATTTTTGGTCATATCCAAGGTAGTCATGTCCTCATCATCCTCCCCTTCTTGAAAATAAAGCCGTCCTCGGCGTTGCTTAATCTGAAATGTGGCTAACAAAAGAGACAAGGTGTACATGTTGTATATGTATATGTCATCCATTTTTACTTCCCTTGATTTTTGCATATATGACACATGAATAGATGAGTAACTTGCATAGTTCATAAAATCTAAAGCCAAAAAATTAGCACAAGAAGTAGAAGGCATGAAAATATTGCAACTCAGTTTGCACATATAAGTGAAGCTCTTATTCATTTCAAAAGATTGACAATGTTCATCATTAAACCATCCCAACATTGGTGAATAAACCTTACTTGCATCAAATTTACATGCTACAACATGCTTAAATAAGCAAACATGCAATAAGTCATTCAACACAGAATCATCACCAAGATTAGAGGTCATATCAAAATGATTAAACATTGGTTCTTTTGCATCAATAGTTAATTCAATGGGTGCACTCAAAATTGTTGGTATTTCAGTTGTTTGATCACATGGCAAAGTCAAATTATCAACGTAGTCCTCTAAAATAGGTGGTGTGATCAAAGTAGTGGGTAGCTCATCAGATGGTGCATTCAAATTGACAAGGCATTCATCATTCTCATGTAGAGATGGAAGATCAGTACCTTTGTCATTACCTCTTATGATCAACTCAGATGATGTAGCCACTCTCGAGGGCGATGTGTCACATGGTGGAGGTGATGTAGTCCTGACAACAACGGATGTGGTTGTCATAGTATGCCTAGTAGTTGAAGGAACAATCATATCAACTCTTGGAATGTGCACCGTGCGCTTGTTCTCCTCGTGGCCAACACATCGTTTTATTTCCTTTTCAGCTTTGCAAGCAAGATGAAACAAATGGTCCATAGGATAACACTCTTCATGAATTAGTATCTCTTGAATATCACGGTTTAATCCTCCCCAAAATCTATCCATAAAATCATCTTCACTTTCTTCTAAAGAGGAATGCAACAAGGTAGTTTGTAAATCATCATAATATTTTGTTACAGTTTCACTACCTTGTTTTAAGTGTTGCAACTTCTTAATCATGTCACGAGTATAATAAGCAGGGACGAAAGTATGTCGCATGGCAAGTTTCAAATCATCCCAAGTAGTAGGTATATAATCAGGGTGTAACCGACAATATTCACTCCACCAAACCAAAGCATAACCAGTGAAAGAACCAACCGCAACCTTAACCTTTTTATGTTCATCGAAATTATGGGAAGCAAATATATTTTTTATGTCGAACTCCCATTCAATATATAAAGCAGGTTTAAAACGGCCATTAAATGGTGGTATAGATACATTAACCTGATCATGTGCATTTGGATGTTTGTGCACCTCTCGTGACGGTTGTGGTATTTGCAAAGGTGGTGGCACGTCTCCCGCGATCGACAAAGCCCATGAATTGACTCTGGATCCTGTCATGATTAGTAGAACAAGAAACAAAACCCAAAAATAATGTTCCTATAACTACTAGGATGTGGTGGTAAAACGCTCACAGTAAAGCAAATATCAATGTCTTACAAGTTCTTACCATGCAGCAGGCGGTGATCGGCAACTAGCGGTGTCAAGTAACTCCGAATATTGAGTAAAGCGATTGCCAGGGGAGCGTACGTATACACGGTGTAGAAATATGTGGAGCTGGGTTGGCTATATATGGTAGCAAAAGATTAGCAATAATCAATTCAAAGATGCAATGTTGAATAAACGCTCAACGACGGTACTGTGCTGGTCCTAGGCTAGACCGGACTAGAGACGCGAGCCTAGAACACTAATGAGGTCACGGCGTAGCACAACTAGCATCAATGAAGGATACTAAGTAGCTCTTGACAGCAAGATATAAGTGAAGATCTCAACGGCAGTGAAGATAATGATGAAAAACAACTGCCAAGCAGGATATACAACAACTTTGTCTCCAACTTTCCTCTGAAAAAGTTTGTGCCGATTTTTTTGATTTTTTTTCTCCTTTTTTTCTCTGACTTTTTTTTTCTCTTTTTTTTCTCGTTTTTTCTCTCTCTTTTTTCTCCCTCTTGCCAAAACAAACTAGATAAGACGCAGATTGGATCAAGCGAAGATGTGAACGATCTCAACTATTATTATGACAATGAATGGTGGGTAGCACGTGGTGGAAATTGATGGATGGGTGGTGGACAGCGGAAGAGATAATGATGCAGCGGTGGCGTGACTAATGTGAACAGAACTCGAAACTCTAAACGAACTAGACACTAAGACCAGCAACTCGACACGACGATGCAACCGATAATTCAACTATGCAAGCAATGAAAAGAAAATTGCAAAGGCTCAGACTGGCTTGGACCAAGGATGAATAGATCTAACTCTTTTTTGTGGCTTTTTCTTGGACAATAGGTAAGAAAATAAATCTAATCTAGGAAAACTGGAAATTCTCACCGAGCAACCTGAAAACTGATACCACTTGATAGAGGAGGGGGTGTCCCGATCTTTCGATGAGATGATAACTATCGATTTGGTGAAGATGACTTTGACGATCCGACTACAAACGTGCACGACGTTGCGCCTTAGCAATCGCTAAACCAACTCTGAGAGGTTATTGACCACGCCGGAGCACAATCAACCTGACCACGAAGGTCTATTCCTGCAAGCAATCGAAGAACAAGCAAGAATATGATAAAAGCAATCTGAATATTGCGAGTATATATGAAGTATTGATAAAGGTGGGGATCCGTAAGCGGTCTTGGTCTGGTCGTTGGACACAAACAAAGTACACGAAGTTGCAATGGCTAACTTTTAACTAAACAAATCCCAAGGAAAAGCTACTAGATGGATCTACTTATATAGGAGCAAGGGGTGGCGTCCAAGGAGGTGGGAGGACGTCCCAAGGCAGCCTAAAACTAAATCTAGGTCGTACAAGGCCAATGGGCCCAAGTGGAGGTGATGTAACACCTTTGGACTTGTAGTTTGACTCGGATTCTGCTGCAGCATCAGATTGTTTCGTCCACAACTCAACGCTCCGGACGAATTTGAAGGTGATTCCAATTGGGTTGGAAAGTGCACGAAATCTAGTTTCCAACAAAAAAAGAATCACCCAATTCGGAGTCCGTATGAAAAACTTGTGTGCGTTTTGAGTCAGGTATGTCTGTGCAGTCCGAATCTGAATCCAGAACGTGAGAGACTTGGACTCTATCTTCTCTTGGGCCAAAAGTGACGTGAGAGAACTTTTTGGACAGCAAATAAACATCTCTTTCTTCCTTATCTTCATATGTGGATTGTACAAATGTCCCATACACCTGCAATTAGACAAAACACAAAAGTGTGTGAAGTATTTTTGTTCTGGATAACATAAATAGATTATTGAATAGTTTGCACTAGAAATCACCTGACAAATATGCATATATGCAATATTTTTGGTCATATCCAAGGTAGTCATGTCCTCATCAATCAACCTGACCACGAAGGTCTATTCCTGCAAGCAATCGAAGAACAAGCAAGAATATGATAAAAGCAATCTGAATATTGCGAGTATATATGAAGTATTGATAAAGGTGGGGATCCGTAAGCGGTCTTGGTCTGGTCGTTGGACACAAACGAAGTACACGAAGTTGCAATGGCTAACTTTTAACTAAACAAATCCCAAAATCTAAACGACGCCCTAAGGGCTGTATATATGGAGGAAGAGGGGGGGGGGGGGGGAATTTCGTGGCCCTTGGTGGAGGGGTCCGAAATCAACCCTATCTCTTGTTTCCCCACACATACGGACTCTAAAAATAGCCTATACTTATGTATTTCGAAATTACATGGGTCTGGCCCAATAATAAGGTGACGCAGCACCTATAATAGCCTCTGGACGAAATTTATGAAGTGGCATCTTGTATATTTCGTCCAAGGCTTCATGCACTCTTATGGTGGCTTCAAAGTCCTGAAATCATCACTTGTAACTCCGTTCTGGTTCCCCTTGCGCATGGCATCATCTCCATGCTTGCTCTTGCTCCAATGTCCATCCTTCTCCAAGCTAGGCCCTTCATTTGTAAGCAAAACAAATGTATCCAATTTAGGCAGCATCATATTCTCATGAACATTAGAATCATTACCAAGAAACGAAAGTACCTGATAATTTAATTGGCGTGCGCGAGCTCTAGTAATTGGTCCAGTATATGTAGCAGTAGGGGCTGTGGGTGTAACAATGGTATTGATGTCCTCATCATTCATAAGGATAAAAATATTACTTTTCTTCCTATGACTCCTGATTCTATTTTGAAAGATGATATTAATAGAGCTAATAAAGCAAAACAGGAGAAGAATAAGAGTGAAAATCAGATTGTGGCAAAAGAATTTGAGCAACAAATGAAGCCTAATAATAAACCATCTAGTGTTGCTTCTGAAATTAAATTGAAAAGTGCATGTTTATTTGCCACCAAATCTGATATTGATAAGCTAGATTTCAGCAAATCTGTTTGCTATGCTTTTGTGTGCAAAGAGGCATTATTTTCATTCGAGGACGTGCCTTCCTCTTTGCCCCCTGCTGTCACTAACATTATGCAGGAGTTCGCTGACGTCTTTCCACAAGATGTGCCACCGGGATTACCACCCATTAGAGGGATTGAGCATCAAATTGACTTAATTCCCGGTGCATCGCTACCCAACCGTGCACCATACCATACCAATCCAGAGGAGACGAAGGAGATTATGCGTCAAGTACAGGAGCTACTCGACAAAGGTTATATACGCGAATCTCTTAGTCCTTGTGCTGTTCCTATTATACTAGTGCCTAAAAAGGATGGTACGTCACGTATGTGTGTTGATTGTCGAGGCATTAATAATATTACTATTCGTTATCGTCATCCTATTCCTAGGCTAGATGATATGCTTGATGAATTGAGTGGCTCTACAATATTCTCCAAAGTTGATTTGCGTAGTGGATACCATCAAATTCGTATGAAATTGGGTGATGAATGGAAAACAGCATTCAAAACTAAGTTTGGTTTATATGAGTGGTTAGTCATGCCTTTTGGGTTAACTAATGCACCTAGTACTTTCATGAGATTAATGAACGAAGTTTTACGTGCTTTCATTGGACGATTTGTGGTAGTCTATTTTGATGATATATTGATTTATAGCAAATCTTTGGAAGAACATTTGGAACATTTACGTGCTGTTTTTATTGCTCTACGTGATGCACGTTTGTTTGGTAACCTTGGAAAGTGCACCTTTTGCACCGACCGAGTATCTTTTCTTGGCTATGTTGTTACTCCACAGGGAATTGAAGTTGATAAAGCCAAGATTGAAGCTATTGAGAGTTGGCCGCAGCCCAAAACGGTCACACAAGTGAGGAGTTTCCTTGGCCTCGCCGGATTCTATAGGCGTTTTGTGAGAGATTTCAGCACCATTGCTGCACCTCTCAATGAGCTTACAAAGAAAGATGTGCCTTTTCTGTGGGGTACCGCACAGGAAGAAGCCTTCACGGTATTGAAAGATAAGTTGACACATGCTCCTTTACTCCAACTTCCTGATTTTAATAAGACTTTTGAGCTTGAATGTGATGCTAGTGGAATTGGATTAGGAGGTGTGTTATTACAAGATGGCAAACCTGTTGCATACTTTTCTGAAAAATTGAGTGGGCCTAGTCTGAATTATTCTACTTATGATAAAGAATTATATGCTCTTGTTCGGACTTTAGAAACATGGCAACATTATTTATGGCCCAAAGAATTTGTTATACATTCTGATCATGAATCTTTGAAACATATTAAAAGTCAAGCTAAACTGAATCGTAGACATGCTAAATGGGTTGAATTCATTGAGACTTTCCCTTATGTCATTAAACACAAAAAGGGAAAAGAAAATGTTATTGCTGATGCATTGTCTCGTCGCTATACTATGCTTTCACAACTTGACTTCAAAATATTTGGTTTGGAGACCATCAAAGATCAATATGTGCATGATGCTGATTTTAAAGATGTATTGCAGAATTGTAAAGAAGGAAGAATGTGGAACAAGTTTGTCGTTAATGATGGATTTGTGTTTCGTGCTAACAAGCTATGCATTCCAGCTAGCTCCGTTCGTCTTTTGTTGTTGCAGGAGGCGCATGGAGGAGGATTAATGGGACACTTTGGCGTGAAGAAGACGGAGGACGTACTTGCTACACATTTCTTTTGGCCAAAGATGAGACGGGATGTTGAGCGTTTTATTGCTCGCTGCACTACATGTCAAAAAGCTAAGTCACGACTCAATCCTCATGGTTTATATATGCCTTTGCCTGTACCTAGTGTTCCTTGGGAGGATATATCTATGGACTTTGTTTTAGGTTTACCTCGAACAAAGAAGGGGAGGGATAGCATATTTGTTGTCGTGGATAGATTCTCGAAAATGGCACACTTTATACCATGTCATAAAAGCGATGATGCTGTTAATGTTGCTGATTTGTTCTTTCGTGAAATTATTCGCTTGCATGGTGTGCCAAATACTATTGTTTCAGATCGCGATACTAAATTTCTTAGCCACTTTTGGAGATGTTTATGGGCTAAGTTGGGGACTAAACTGCTTTTTAGTACTACTTGTCACCCCCAAACAGATGGACAAACTGAAGTAGTCAATAGAACATTGTCTACTATGCTTAGGGCTGTTTTGAAGAATAATAAGAAAATGTGGGAGGAGTGCTTGCCTCATATTGAATTTGCTTATAATCGTTCATTGCATTCTACTACTAAGATGTGCCCTTTTGAAGTTGTGTATGGTTTCCTACCTCGTGCACCTATTGATTTGTTGCCTCTTCCATCTTCGGAGAAGGTTAATTTTGATGCTAAAGAACGTGCTGAATTGATTTTAAAAATGCATGAGTTAACTAAGGAAAACATTGAGCGTATGAATGCTAAATATAAACTTGCTGGAGATAAGGGTAGAAAACATGTTGTGTTTGCACCTGGAGATCTTGTTTGGTTACATTTGCGTAAGGATAGATTTCCTGATTTGCGCAAATCAAAGCTAATGCCACGTGCTGCTGGTCCCTTTAAGGTGTTGGAGAAAGTAAATGATAATGCATATAAACTTGAGCTGCCTGCAGATTTTGGGGTTAGTCCCACTTTTAACATTGCAGATTTGAAGCCTTATTTGGGTGAGGAAAATGAGCTTCCGTCGAGGACGACTTCATTTCAAGAAGGGGAGGATGATGAGGACATCAGTACCATTGTTACACCCACAGCCCCTACTGCTACATATACTGGACCAATTACTAGAGCTCGTGCACGCCAATTAAATTATCAGGTACTTTCGTTTCTTGGTAATGATTCTAATGTTCATGAGAATATGATGCTGCCTAAATTGGATACATTTGTTTTGCTTACAAATGAAGGGCCTAGCTTGGAGAAGGATGGACATTGGAGCAAGAGCAAGCATGGAGATGATGCCATGCGCAAGGGGAACCAGAACGGAGTTACAAGTGATGATTTCAGGACTTTGAAGCCACCATGAGAGTGCATGAAGCCTTGGACGAAATATACAAGATGCCACTTCATAAATTTCGTCCAGAGGCTATTATAGGTGCTGCGACACCTTTTTATTGGGCCAGGCCCATGTAATTTCGAAATACATAAGTATAGGCTATTTTTAGAGTCCGTATGTGTGGGGAAACAAGAGATAGGGTTGATTTCGGACCCCTCCACCAAGGGCCACGAAATTCCCCCTCTCTTCCTCCATATATACAGCCCTTAGGGCACCGTTTAGACTTTGGGTTTTGTTTAGATTAAAAGTTCGCGATAGCTGCAACTTCGCGTACTTCGTTTGTGTTCAACGACCAGACAAAGGCGTCACAGAACCCCACCTTGATCAATAAAGCTTTCATCTAATATTCGCAATATCCAGATTGCAATCTCAGTTTCTTGCTTGTTCTTCGTTTGATCGCAGGAAACAGACCCTCGTGGTCAGGTTGATCGTGCTCCGGCGTGGTCAATAACCTCTCGGAGTTGGTTTAGCGATTGCTAAGGCGCGACGTCCTCGCACGTTCGTAGTCGGATCGTCAAAGTCGACTTCCACCAAAGCGAAATCCATCATCTCATCGAAAGACGGGACACCGTTGCCTCTATCAAGTGGTATCAGATTTCCAGGTTGCTCGGTGAGATTTTCCAGTTTTTCGTAGTTTAGATCGAGTCTGTTCTTCATACCTATAGTCCACGAAAAAGCCACAAAAAAAATTAGGGTTAGTTCATCATATCCGAACCAATCTGAGCCTTTGCATAATCTTTTTAGGGTTTTGCTTTGTTGAATTTGCGGTTGCATCGTTGGTCTAGTTGCTGGTCTTAGAGTCTAGTCTTTTAGAGTTTCGAGTTCTGGTCATAAGTTGTCACGCCGCCGCCGCACCATCATCATCGCCCCTGCCATCTACCACCACCGTTCCGAATCCGTATCCATATACCACCACCAATCCGTGTCCATATACCACCACCGATCCATATCCATATACTACCATCGCTACCACCACCGCTGCCATATACCACCACCATATATCCACCACCAATTCGAGTTCCTTGCTTATTAGGTTTGTTTTCGGGATCCATCTAGTTTCCGATTCGTGTTTCCTTGCCGCAGTAGGTTTCGGAAAAAAAAAAGTCCGGAAACCACGCTCCGTTTAGGCCCAAAATTTTTTGAAAACGCATTTTTCGAAAAAATTTCTGGCTATCCTATTTTTAGGTGTTTCTGAGTGTTTTGAGACAGGTGCCATTATAGGAAGTTTTTTTTGACCCGTTTCCAGTTTTTGGGTCCCGGCAGTCGAAAAAACGAAAAAAAAAATTGGTCGAAAAAATTTCGTGCCCATCCTGTCAGTTTGATCTAGGAAGAGTTTTGAGACACTCGCCATTATAGTGATTTTTCGCAAAAAAAAGCAGCGCAAAAAAAAAGAGCGCAAAAAAAAAAGAGCGAAAAAAAAATCCAGAGTGTGCTTTTCCCTTGTTTACGTGCAGCGCCGTGATTTTGTTAGTGTTCTAGGCTCGCGTCTCTAGCACGGTCTAGCCTAGGACCAGCACAGTACCGTCGTTTAGCGTTTATTCAACTTTGCATCTCTGAATTGATTATTGCTTACCCCTTTTGCTACCATATTATAAGCCTTCCCAGCTCCACATACATCTACGTCGTGCGTTTGATTCTCCCTGGTAATTGCTATGTCCAAGCTTTGAGAGTTTTGACTACAACGGTTGCTGATCACCACCTGCTGCTGGGTAAGAACTGGTAAGAATTTGAGATTTGCTTGACGGGTTTGTGATACACCACCACCACTTCTTAGTACTCTGTAGGATCATATTCTTCTGTGTTTCTATTTGCTGCTAACCATGGTAGGATCACAAGCCGATGAGACTGATTGGGAGAACCTGACGAACAAACAGCTACATGATAAATTTCAGCAACTGATGAGTGGACAGGTGCAAGATGTGCTAAACAGATTTGACGAGGCCATGGAGAAGATAGATGGCATTGAGAAGACATTTGAAACAAAGCTTGATAGCAAGTTTGATGAATTGCTCGCGCGTTTTCCACAACCACCGCCGGCTGCACCTATCGCACCTCTGCAACGACAACAACTACGGCCCCTTCCGAATCAGTATGGACGAGCTCAGCGTGTTCCTATTGAGCTAGGACAAAATTCTGGTGCCGCTGCTACTGCTGTTGGTGCTTCTTTGGCTCCTGCTCCTACTGCTGCTGGTACCGAGGAGGATGATTATGTGGGAGATTACGAGGATGAGGTTGATCAACATCAGAACTACGGGCAACCACCAGCACCACAACCACCAGGTCGTCCACATGCAAATAATGGCAATGTTAGGGCTCCCCCTCAGGTACGAGATCATGACCATCTCCCTAAACTGAAATTGAATATTCCACCATTTGAGGGTAGATATGTTCCTGATATATATCTTACTTGGGAGTTAGAAACTGAACAACGATTTACATGTTTACAATATCCTGAGGAGAGACGTGTTCCTGCTGCTGTTTGTGCTTTCACTAGCTTTGCATGTGTTTGGTGGTCTGAACATTGTAGATTATATCCTGTTCCAGCTACTTGGGCTGCTTTGAAAACCGCTATGCGTACTCGTTGGGTTCCACCATATTATCAACGTGAATTACTTCAAAAATTGCAGCGCTTAAGACAAGGAAAAAATTCTGTAGAAGAATATTATTAGGAATTACAAACTGGCTTGATTAGATGTGGTATTGTTGAGGAGAATGAAGTTATGCTTGCACGTTTTCTGGGTGGATTAAATAGAGATATTCAGACCATTCTAGACTATAAGGATTATAATAATATCACTCATTTATTCCATCTTGCTTGTAAAGCTAAACGTGAAGTGCAGGATCGACAGGCATTGGCGCGCACTAACTTTTCTGCAGGTCGACCTTCATCATGGACACCACGTGCATCATCTACTTCCACTGCACCATCACCTCCTTCAGGTGCCACCTCCAACCGTGATACAAGAAAGCAGGCACAACCACCACTATCTGCCAAGAGCACACCTGTCGGGCCTACACAGAGCTCTTCTTCTTCCATGGCGTCAATAGGGCACACAAGTGATATTATTTGTCGTCGTTGTAAGGGAAGAGGACATTTTGCGAGAGAATGCAAATCTCAGCGTGTGATGATTGCTACTGAGGATGGTGGATATGAGTCCGCTAGTGACTATGATGAGGAGACTTTGGCTCTTATTACACATGAAGAACATGGTGGAGATGATTCTGATCATGAGACGCAATACATGGCTCCTGAAGATGCTGACAAGTATGAATGTTTAGTTGCTCAACGTGTTTTGAGTGTGCAGGTCACACAAGCTGAGCAAAATCAGAGGCACAATTTGTTCCATACCAAGGGAGTTGTGAAGGAACGTTCTGTGCGCGTCATCATAGACGGAGGGAGCTGCAACAACTTGGCTAGCATGGAGATGGTGGAGAAGCTTTCTCACACCACAAGACCACATCCACATCCTTACTACATCCAATGGTTCAACAACAGCGGCAAGGTTAAGGTAACACGTACTGTTCGTGTGCATTTTAGTATCTCTACATATGCTGATTATGTTGATTGTGATGTGGTACCTATGCAAGCATGTTCCTTATTACTTGGTAGACCATGGCAATTTGATAAAAATTCTGTACACCATGGTAGAAACAATCACTATACTCTTTTTCATAAGGATAAAAATATTACTTTGCTTCCTATGACTCCTGATTCTATTTTGAAAGATGATATTAATAGAGCTAATAAAGCAAACCAAGAGAAAACTAAGAGTGAAAATCAGATTGTGGCAAAAGAATTTGAGCAACAAATGCAGCCTAATAATAATAAACAATCTAGTGTTGCTTCTGAAATTAAATTGAAAAGTGCATGTTTACTTGCCACCAAATCTGATATTGATGATCTAGATTTTAGCAAATCTGTTTGCTATGCTTTTGTGTGCAAAGAGGCATTATTTTCATTCGAGGACGTGCCTTCCTCTTTGCCTCCTGCTGTCACTAACATTTTGCAGGAGTTCGCTGACGTCTTTCCACAAGACGTGCCACCGGGATTACCACCTATTCGCGGGATTGAGCATCAAATTGACTTAATTCCCGGTGCATCATTACCCAACCGTGCACCATACTGTACCAATCCAGAGGAGACGAAGGAGATTATGCGTCAAGTACAAGAACTGCTCGACAAAGGTTATATACGCGAATCCCTTAGTCCTTGTGCTGTTCCTATCATTTTAGTGCCGAAAAAGGATGGTACGTCGCGTATGTGCGTTGATTGTAGAGGCATTAATAATATTACTATTCGTTATCGTCATCCTATTCCTAGGCTAGATGATATGCTTGATGAATTGAGTGGCTCTACAATATTCTCCAAAGTTGATTTGCGTAGTGGATACCATCAAATTCGTATGAAATTGGGAGATGAGTGGAAAACAGCATTTAAAACTAAGTTTGGATTATATGAGTGGTTAGTCATGCCTTTTGGGTTAACTAATGCACCTAGTACTTTCATGAGGTTAATGAACGAAGTTTTACGTGCTTTCATTGGACGATTTTTGGTAGTTTACTTTGATGACATATTGATTTATAGCAAATCTTTGGAGGAACATTTGGAACATTTACGTGCTGTTTTTATTGCTCTACGTGATGCACGTTTGTTTGGTAACCTTGGAACGTGCACCTTTTGCACCGACCGAGTCTCTTTTCTTGGCTATGTTGTTACTCCACAGGGAATTGAAGTTGATAAAGCCAAGATTGAAGCTATTGAGAGTTGGCCGCAGCCCAAAACGGTCACACAAGTGAGGAGTTTCCTTGGCCTCGCTGGATTCTATAGGCGTTTTGTGAGAGATTTCAGCACCATTGCTGCACCTCTCAATGAGCTTACAAAGAAAGATGTGCCTTTTCTGTGGGGTACCGCACAGGAAGAAGCCTTTACGGTATTGAAAGATAAGTTGACACATGCTCCTTTACTCCAACTTCCTGATTTTAATAAGACTTTTGAGCTTGAATGTGATGCTAGTGGAATTGGATTAGGAGGTGTGTTATTACAAGATGGCAAACCTGTTGCATACTTTTCTGAAAAATTGAGTGGACCTAGTCTGAATTATTCTACTTATGATAAAGAATTATATGCTCTTGTTCGGACTTTAGAAACATGGCAACATTATTTATGGCCCAAAGAATTTGTTATACATTCTGATCATGAATCTTTGAAACATATTAAAAGTCAAGCTAAACTGAATCGTAGACATGCTAAATGGGTTGAATTTATTGAGACTTTCCCTTATGTCATTAAACACAAGAAGGGAAAAGAAAATGTTATTGCTGATGCATTGTCTCGTCGCTATACTATGCTTTCACAACTTGACTTCAAAATATTTGGTTTGGAGACCATCAAAGATCAATATGTGCATGATGCTGATTTTAAAGATGTAATGCAGAATTGTAAAGAAGGAAGAATGTGGAACAAGTTTGTCGTTAACGATGGATTTGTGTTTCGTGCTAACAAGCTATGCATTCCAGCTAGCTCCGTTCGTCTTTTGTTGTTGCAGGAGGCGCATGGAGGAGGATTAATGGGACACTTTGGCGTGAAGAAGACGGAGGACGTACTTGCTACACATTTCTTTTGGCCAAAGATGAGACGGGATGTTGAGCGTTTTATTGCTCGCTGCACTACATGTCAAAAAGCTAAGTCACGAATCAATCCTCATGGTTTATATATGCCTTTGCCTGTACCTAGTGTTCCTTGGGAGGATATATCTATGGACTTTGTTTTAGGTTTACCTCGAACAAAGAAGGGGAGGGATAGCATATTTGTTGTCGTGGATAGATTCTCGAAAATGGCACACTTTATACCATGTCATAAAAGCGATGATGCTGTTAATGTTGCTGATTTGTTCTTTCGTGAAATTATTCGCTTGCATGGTGTGCCAAATACTATAGTTTCAGATCGTGATACTAAATTTCTTAGCCACTTTTGGAGATGTTTATGGGCTAAGTTGGGGACTAAACTGCTTTTTAGTACTACTTGTCACCCCCAAACTGATGGACAAACTGAAGTAGTCAATAGAACATTGTCTACTATGCTTAGGGCTGTTTTGAAGACTAATAAGAAAATGTGGGAGGAATGCTTGCCTCATATTGAATTTGCTTATAATCGTTCATTGCATTCTACTACTAAGATGTGCCCTTTGAAGTTGTGTATGGTTTCCTACCTCGTGCACCTATTGATTTGTTGCCACTTCCATCTTCGGAGAAGGTTAATTTTGATACTAAAGAACGTGCTGAATTGATTTTAAAAATGCATGAGTTAACTAAGGAAAACATTGAGCGTATGAATGCTAAATATAAACTTGCTGGAGATAAGGGTAGAAAACATGTTGTGTTTGCACCTGGAGATCTTGTTTGGTTACATTTGCGTAAGGACAGATTTCCTGATTTGCGCAAATCAAAGCTAATGCCACGTGCTGCTGGTCCCTTTAAGGTGTTGGAGAAAGTAAATGATAATGCATATAAACTTGAGCTGCCTGCAGATTTTGGGGTTAGTCCCACTTTTAACATTGCAGATTTGAAGCCTTATTTGGGTGAGGAAGATGAGCTTTCGTCGAGGACGACTTCATTTCAAGAAGGGGAGGATGATGAGGACATCAATACCACTGTTACACCCACAGCCCCTACTGCTACATATACTGGACCAATTACTAGAGCTCGCGCACGCCAATTAAATTATCAAGTACTTTCGTTTCTTGGTAATGATTCTAATGTTCATGAGAATATGATGCTGCCTAAATTGGATACATTTGTTTTGCTTACAAATGAAGGGCCTAGCTTGGAGAAGGATGGACATTGGAGCAAGAGCAAGCATGGAGATGATGCCATGCGCAAGGGGAACCAGAACGGAGTTACAAGTGATGATTTCAGGACTTTGAAGCCACCATAAGTGTGCATGAAGCCTTGGACGAAATATACAAGATGCCACTTCATAAATTTCGTCCAGAGGCTATTATAGGTGCTGCGTCACCTTATTATTGGGCCAGGCCCATGTAATTTCGAAATACATAAGTATAGGCTATTTTTAGAGTCCGTATGTGTGGGGAAACAAGAGATAGGGTTGATTTCGGACCCCTCCACCAAGGGCCACGAAATTCCCCTCCTCTTCCTCCATATATACAGCCCTTAGGGCGCCGTTTAGACTTTGGGTTTTGTTTAGATTAAAAGTTCGCCATAGCTGCAACTTCGCGTACTTCGTTTGTGTTCAACGACCAGACAAAGGCGTCACAGAACCCCACCTTGATCAATAAAGCTTTCATCTTATATTCGCAATATCCAGATTGCAATCTCAGTTTCTTGCTTGTTCTTCGTTTGCTCACAGGAAACAGACCCTCGTGGTCAGGTTGATCGTGCTCCGGCGTGGTCAATAACCTCTCGGAGTTGGTTTAGCGATTGCTAAGGCGCGACGTCCTCGCATGTTCGTAGTCGGATCGTCAAAGTCGACTTCCACCAAAGCGAAATCCATCATCTCATCGAAAGACGGGACACCGTTGCCTCTATCAACTAAGGGATTCGCGTATATAACCTTTGTCGAGCAGTTCTTGTACTTGACGCATAATCTCCTTCGTCTCCTCTGGATTGGTACGGTATGGTGCACGGTTGGGTAATGATGCACCGGGAATTAAGTCAATTTGATGCTCAATCCCGCGAATAGGCGGTAATCCCGGTGGCACGTCTTGTGGAAAGACGTCAGCGAACTCCTGCAAAATGTTAGTGATAGCAGGAGGCAAAGAGGAAGGCACGTCCTCGAATGAAAATAATGCCTCTTTGCACACAAAAGCATAGCAAACAGATTTGCTGAAATCTAGCTCATCAATATCAGATTTGGTGGCAAATAAACATGCACTTTTCAATTTAATTTCAGAAGCAACACTAGATGGTTTATTATTAGGCTGCATTTGTTGCTCAAATTCTTTTGCCACAATCTGATTTTCACTCTTATTCTTCTCTTGTTTTGCTTTATTAGCTCTATTAATATCATCTTTCAAAATGGAATCAGGAGTCATAGGAAGCAAAGTAATATTTTTATCCTTATGAACAAGAGTATAGTGATTGTTTCTACCATGGTGTACAGAATTTTTATCAAATTGCCATGGTCTACCAAGTAATAAGGAACATGCTTGCATAGCTACCACATCACAATCAACATAATCAACATATGTAGATATACTAAAATGCACACGAACAGTACGTGTTACCTTAACCTTGCCGCTGTTGTTGAACCATTGGATGTAGTAAGGATGTGGATGTGGTCTTGTGGTGAGAGAAAGCTTCTCCACCATCTCCATGCTAGCCAAGTTGTTGCAGCTACCTCCGTCTATGATGACGCGGACAGAACGTTCCTTCACAACTCCCTTGGTATGGAACAAATTGTGCCTCTGATTTTGCTCAGCTTGTGTGACCTGCACACTCAAAACACGTTGAGCAACTAAACATTCATACCTGTCAGCGTCTTCAGGAGCCATGTATTGCGTCTCATGATCAGAATCATCTCCACCATGGTCTTCACGTGTAATAAGAGCCAAAGTCTCCTCATCATAGTCACTAGCGGACTCATATCCACCATCCTCAGTAGCAATCATCACACGCTGAGATTTGCATTCTCTCGCAAAATGTCCTCTTCCCTTACAACGACGACAAATAATATCACTTGTATGCCCTATTGACGCCATGGAAGAAGAAGAGCTCTGTGCAGGCCCGGCAGGTGTGCTCTTGGCAGATAGTGGTGGTTGTGCCTGCTGATGAGGACATGACTACCTTGGATATGACCAAAAATATTGCATATATGCATATTTTTCAGGTGATTTCTAGTGCAAACTATTCAATAATCTATTTATGTTATCCAGAACAAAAATACTTCACACACTTTTGTGTTTTGTCTAATTGCAGGTGTATGGGACATTTGTACAATCCACATATGAAGATAAGGAAGAAAGAGATGTTTATTTGCTGTCCAAAAAGTTCTCTCACGTCACTTTTGGCCCAAGAGAAGATAGAGTCCAAGTCTCTCACGTTCTGGATTCAGATTCGGACTGCACAGACGTACCTGACTCAAAACGCACACAAGTTTTTCATACGGACTCCGAATTGGGTGATTCTTTTTTTGTTGGAAACTAGATTTCGTGCACTTTCCAACCCAATTGGAATCACCTTCAAATTCGTCCGGAGCGTTGAGTTGTGGACGAAACAATCTGGTGCTGCAGCAGAATCCGAGTCAAACTACAAGTCCAAAGGTGTTACATCACCTCCACTTGGGCCCATTGGCCTTGTACGACCTAGATTTAGCTTTAGGCTGCCTTGGGACGTCCTCCCACCTCCTTGGCCGCCACCCCTTGCTCCTATATAAGTAGATCCATCTAGTAGCTTTTCCTGGGGGATTTGTTTAGTTAAAAGTTAGCCATTGCAACTTCGTGTGCTTCGTTTGTGTCCAACGACCAGACCAAGACCACTTTTCGGATCCCCACCATTATCAATACTTCATACATATTCGCGATATTCAGATTGCTTTTATCATATTCTTGCTTGTTCTTCGATTGCTTGCAGGAATAGACCTTCGTGGTCAGGTTGATCGTGCTCCGGTGTGGTCAATAACCTCTCGGAGTTGGTTTAGCGATTGCTAAGGCACAATGTCGTTGCACGTTTGTAGTCGGATCGTCAAAGTCGTCTCCACCAAATCGATAGTTATCATCTCATCGAAAGATCGGGACACCCCGCCTCTATCAAGTGGTATCAGTTTTCAGGTTACTCGGTGAGAATTTCCAGTTTTCCTAGATTAGATTTATTTTCTTACCTATTGTCCAAGAAAAAGCCACAAAAAAGAGTTAGATCTATTCATCCTTGGTCCAAGCCAGTCTGAGCCTTTGCAATTTTCTTTTCATTGCTTGCATAGTTGAATTATCGGTTGCATCGTCGTGTCGAGTTGCTGGTCTTAGTGTCTAGTTCGTTTTGAGTTTCGAGTTCTGTTCACATTAGTCACGCCACCGCTGCATCATTATCTCTTCCGTTGTCCACCACCCATCCATCAATTTCCACCACGTGCTACCCACCATTCATTGTCATAATAATAGTTGAGATCGTTCACATCTTCACTTGATCCAATCTGCATCTTATCTAGTTTGTTTTGGAAAGAGGGAGAAAAAAAAGAGAGAAAAAAACGAGAGAAAAAAAACGAGAGAAAAAAAAAGAGAAAAAAAAGTCAGAGAAAAAAAAAGGAGAAAAAAATCAAAAAAATCGGCACAAACTTTTTCAGAGGAAAGTTGGAGACAAAGTTGTTGTATATCCTGCTTGGCAGTTGTTTTTCATCATTATCTTCACTGCCGTTGTGATCTTCACTTATATCTTGCTGTCAAGAGCTACTTAGTATCCTTCATTGATGCTAGTTGTGCTACGCCGTGACCTCATTAGTGTTCTAGGCTCGCGTCTCTAGTCCGGTCTAGCCTAGGACCAGCACAGTACCGTCGTTGAGCGTTTATTCAACATTGCATCTTTGAATTGATTATTGCTAATCTTTTGCTACCATATATAGCCAACCCAGCTCCACATATTTCTACACCGTGTATACGTACGCTCCCCTAGCAATCGCTTTACTCAATATTCGGAGTTCCTTGACACCGCTGGTTGCCGATCACCGCCTGCTGCATGGTAAGAACTTGTAAGACATTGATATTTGCTTTACTGTGAGCGTTTTTTTTCGGGTTTTGTTTCTTGTTCTACTAATCATGACAGGATCCAGAGTCAATTCATGGGCTTTGTCGATCGCGGGAGACGTGCCACCACCTTTGCAAATACCACAACCGTCACGAGAGGTGCACAAACATCCAAATGCACATGATCAGGTTAATGTATCTATACCACCATTTAATGGCCGTTTTAAACCTGCTTTATATATTGAATGGGAGTTCGACATAAAAAATATATTTGCTTCCCATAATTTCGATGAACATAAAAAGGTTAAGGTTGCGGTTGGTTCTTTCACTGGTTATGCTTTGGTTTGGTGGAGTGAATATTGTCGGTTACACCCTGATTATATACCTACTACTTGGGATGATTTGAAACTTGCCATGCGACATACTTTCGTCCCTGCTTATTATACTCGTGACATGATTAAGAAGTTGCAACACTTAAAACAAGGTAGTGAAACTGTAACAAAATATTATGATGATTTACAAACTACCTTGTTGCATTCCTCTTTAGAAGAAAGTGAAGATGATTTTATGGATAGATTTTGGGGAGGATTAAACCGTGATATTCAAGAGATACTAATTCATGAAGAGTGTTATCCTATGGACCATTTGTTTCATCTTGCTTGCAAAGCTGAACAGGAAATAAAACGACGTGTTGGCCACGAGGAGAACAAGCGCACGGTGCACATTCCAAGAGTTGATATGATTGTTCCTTCAACTACTAGGCATACTATGACAACCACATCCGTTGTTGTCAGGACTACATCACCTCCACCATGTGACACATCGCCCCCGAGAGTGGCTACATCATCTGAGTTGATCATAAGAGGTAATGACAAAGGTACTGATCTTCCATCTCTACATGAGAATGATGAATGCCTTGTCAATTTGAATGCACCATCTGATGAGCTACCCACTACTTTGATCACACCACCTATTTTAGAGGACTACGTTGATAATTTGACTTTGCCATGTGATCAAACAACTGAAATACCAACAATTTTGAGTGCGCCCATTGAATTAACTATTGATGCAAAAGAACCAATGTTTAATCATTTTGATATGACCTCTAATCTTGGTGATGATTCTGTGTTGAATGACTTATTGCATGTTTGCTTATTTAAGCATGTTGTAGCATGTAAATTTGATGCAAGTAAGGTTTATTCACCAATGTTGCGATGGTTTAATAATGAACATTGTCAATCTTTTGAAATGAATAAGAGCTTCACTTATATGTGCAAACTGAGTTGCAATATTTTCATGCCTTCTACTTCTTGTGCTAATTTTTTGGCTTTAGATTTTATGAACTATGCAAGTTACTCATCTATTCATGTGTCATATATGCAAAAATCAAGGGAAGTAAAAATGGATGACATATACATATACAACATGTACACCTTGTCTCTTTTGTTAGCCACATTTCAGATTAAGCAACGCCGAGGACGGCTTTATTTTCAAGAAGGGGAGGATGATGAGGACATGACTACCTTGGATATGACCAAAAATATTGCATATATGCATATTTTTCAGGTGATTTCTAGTGCAAACTATTCAATAATCTATTTATGTTATCCAGAACAAAAATACTTCACACACTTTTGTGTTTTGTCTAATTGCAGGTGTATGGGACATTTGTACAATCCACATATGAAGATAAGGAAGAAAGAGATGTTTATTTGCTGTCCAAAAAGTTCTCTCACGTCACTTTTGGCCCAAGAGAAGATAGAGTCCAAGTCTCTCACGTTCTGGATTCAGATTCGGACTGCACAGACGTACCTGACTCAAAACGCACACAAGTTTTTCATACGGACTCCGAATTGGGTGATTCTTTTTTTGTTGGAAACTAGATTTCGTGCACTTTCCAACCCAATTGGAATCACCTTCAAATTCGTCCGGAGCGTTGAGTTGTGGACGAAACAATCTGGTGCTGCAGCAGAATCCGAGTCAAACTACAAGTCCAAAGGTGTTACATCACCTCCACTTGGGCCCATTGGCCTTGTACGACCTAGATTTAGCTTTAGGCTGCCTTGGGACGTCCTCCCACCTCCTTGGCCGCCACCCCTTGCTCCTATATAAGTAGATCCATCTAGTAGCTTTTCCTGGGGGATTTGTTTAGTTAAAAGTTAGCCATTGCAACTTCGTGTGCTTCGTTTGTGTCCAACGACCAGACCAAGACCACTTTTCGGATCCCCACCATTATCAATACTTCATACATATTCGCGATATTCAGATTGCTTTTATCATATTCTTGCTTGTTCTTCGATTGCTTGCAGGAATAGACCTTCGTGGTCAGGTTGATCGTGCTCCGGTGTGGTCAATAACCTCTCGGAGTTGGTTTAGCGATTGCTAAGGCACAATGTCGTTGCACGTTTGTAGTCGGATCGTCAAAGTCGTCTCCACCAAATCGATAGTTATCATCTCATCGAAAGATCGGGACACCCCGCCTCTATCACCTGCTTTCTTGTATCACGGTTGGAGGTGGCACCTGAAGGAGGTGATGGTGCAGTGGAAGTAGATGATGCACGTGGTGTCCATGATGAAGGTCGACCTGCAGAAAAGTTAGTGCGCGCCAATGCCTGTCGATCCTGCACTTCACGTTCAGCTTTACAAGCAAGATGGAATAAACGAGTGATATTATTATAATCCTTATAGTCTAGAATGGTCTGAATATCTCTATTTAATCCACCCAGAAAACGTGCAAGCATAGCTTCATTCTCCTCAACAATACCACATCTAATCAAGCCAGTTTGTAATTCCTGATAATATTCTTCTACAGAATTTTTTCCTTGTCTTAAGCGCTGCAATTTTTGAAGTAATTCACGTTGATAATATGGTGGAACCCAACGAGTACGCATAGCAGTTTTCAAAGCAGCCCAAGTAGCTGGAACGGGATATAATCTACAATGTTCAGACCACCAAACACATGCAAAGCTAGTGAAAGCACAAACAGCAGCAGGAACACGTCTCTCCTCAGGATATTGTAAACATGTAAATCGTTGTTCAGTTTCTAACTCCCAAGTAAGATATATATCAGGAACATATCTCCCCTCAAATGGTGGAATATTCAATTTCAGTTTAGGGAGATGGTCATGATCTCGTACCTGAGGGGGAGCCCTAACATTACCATTATTTGCATGTGGACGACCTGGTGGTTGTGGTGCTGGTGGTTGCACATAGTTCTGATGTTGATCAACCTCATCCTCGTAATCTCCCACATAATCATCCTCCTTGGTACCAGCAGCAGTAGTAGCAGGAGCCAAAGAAGCACCAACAGCAGTAGCAGCGGCACCAGAATTTTGTCCTAGCTCAATAGGAACACGCTGAGCTCGTCCATACTGATTCGGAAGGGGGCGTAGTTGTTGTCGTTGCAGAGGTGCGATAGGTGCAGCCGGCGGTGGTTGTGGAAAACGCGCGAGCAATTCATCAAACTTGTTATCAAGCTTTGTTTCAAACGTCTTCTCAATGCCATCTATCTTCTCCATGGCCTCGTCAAATCTGTTTAGCACATCTTGCACCTGTCCACTCATCATTTGCTGAAATTTATCATGTAGCTGTTTGTTCGTCAGGTTCTCCCAATCAGTCTCATCGGCTTGTGATCCTACCATGGTTAGCAGCAAATAGAAACACAGAAGAATAGGATCCTACAGAGTACTAAGAAGTGGTGGTGGTGTATCACAAACCCGTCAAGCAAATCTCAAATTCTTACCAGTTCTTACCCAGCAGCAGGCGGTGATCGGCAACCGTTGTAGTCAAAACTCTCAAAGCTTGGATAGAGCGATTACCAGGGAGAGTCCAACGCACGACGTAGATGTATGTGGAGCTGGGAAGGCTTATAATATGGTAGCAAAAAGGGTCAGCAATAATCAATTCAGAGATGCAAAGTTGAATAAACGCTCAACGACGGTACTGTGCTGGTCCTAGGCTAGACTGTGCTAGAGACGCGAGCCTAGAACACCAACAAAATCACGGCGCGGCACGTAAACAAGGGAGGAGCACACTCTGAATTTTTTTTTCTCTTTTTTTTCCTTTTTTTTGCATTTTTTTTCCTCTTTTTTTTTTTGCTCCGCAACAAATTTTTTTTGAAAAAGTCTACAAATGGTCTAAAAACTGCCTAGCCAGAATTTTCCAGACTTAGTTTTTTTTTTGAAACTGGAACTATTTTTCTTCTGCGGGTGGCTCGGAAGTTGGGGAGTCCTCCGCTGTCACGACTCGGAGTATCGCGTGATCTGGAAATCGAAAACAATGCAACAATTACTGGACTCGGACTAGGACTGGTGGCGGAGATGAATCTGGTGGAACTCGGACTGGTGGCGGATATATGTTGCAGGTGGACTCGGATGGGCGTGATGGCGGCGGATATGTGGTGGCGTATATGGATTCGGATTGGCGATGAATATGTGGTGGTGGTATATGGCAGCGGCGACGTGACAACCTGTGAACAGAACTCGAAACTCTAAAAGACTAGACGCTAAGACCAGCAACTTGACACGACGATGCAACCGCAAATTCAACAAAGCAAATACAGAAAAGATTATGCAAAGGCTCAATTTGGTTCGGATGGGATGAACTAACCCTATTTTTTTTTTGGCTTTTTCGTGGACTATAGGTATGAAGAACAGACTCGATCTAAACTACGAAAAACTGTAAAATCTCACCGAGCAACCTGGAAATCTGATACCACTTGATAGAGGCAAAGGTGTCCCGTCTTTCGATGAGATGATGGATTTCGCTTTGGTGGAAGTCGACTTTGACGATCCGACTACGAACGTGCGAGGACGTCGCGCCTTAGCAATCGCTAAACCAACTCCGAGAGGTTATTGACCACGCCGGAGCACGATCAACCTGACCACGAGGGTCTGTTTCCTGCGAGCAAACGAAGAACAAGCAAGAAACTGAGATTGCAATCTGGATATTGCGAATATAAGATGAAAGCTTTATTGATCAAGTTGGGGTTCTGTGACACCTTTGTCTGGTCGTTGAACACAAACGAAGTACGCGAAGTTGCAACTATGGCGAACTTTTAATCTAAACAAAACCCAAAGTCTAAACGGTGCCCTAAGGGCTGTATATATGGAGGAAGAGAGGGGGAATTTCGTGGCCCTTGGTGGAGGGGTCCGAAATCAACCCTATCTCTTGTTTCCCCACACATACGGACTCTAAAAATAGCCTATACTTATGTATTTCGAAATTACATGGGCCTGGCCCAATAAAAAGGTGACGCATCACCTATAATAGCCTCAGGACGAAATTTATGAAGTGGCATCTTGTATATTTCGTCCAAGGCTTCATGCACCCATTATGGTGGCTTCAAAGTCCTGAAATCATCACTTGTAACTCCGTTCTTGTTCCCCTTGCGCATGGCATCATCTCCATGCTTGTTCTTGCTCCAATGTTCATCCTTCTCCAAGCTAGGACCTTCATTTGTAAGCAAAACAAATGTATCCAATTTAGGCAACATCATATTCTCATGAACATTAGAATCATTACCAAGAAACGAAAGTACCTGATAATTTAATTGGCGTGCGCGAGCTCTAGTAATTGGTTCCGTATATGTAGCAGTAGGGGCTGTGGGTGTAACAATGGTATTGATGTCCTCATCAGCTCCTCCCTTTCCTCGCACTTGTCTTTACCACCAATGCGACCAGAAGTGTTCGCATGAACGCAGCTACTCCTCGACTTCCCTCCTGCTGCGGAGAGGCAAGAAGAGTGGAGAGCTGCTATCCAGAGCCTTATTGGCCACGCCAACAGGGATGGCCACCGGGAGGCAAGTCCCTCGCGGCGCCGGACCACTGAGCCGGCGCGCCTTGACAGTGGAAGGGCTGGAGGCGCCTCAACCACGGTGCACTCCCCTCCATCGCGGCAATGGCGGTCGCCAGCTCTTTGGGTTGATGCCAGTGATAATGTGTCCATGGCGTCGTCCGACCCACGAGCACGTCACGACCAAAGTCAGGTTCTTCGTCAATGGCTCAAGGAGGATGCCTGGACCACCATCAAGCGACGATGGGAAGCACGCCACCAATCTGATAGGCGTGCAGGGCCCACCGCATGCAGGCTTGCACCGGGGGATGCTGACAACTTGCCTTATGCAATAACCTATCCAGCGTTCACCCGTGAGTTGCGGCAGTTCGAGTGGCCCACAACCCGCACGTTCAAACCAGAGGTCCGGGAGAAGTATGAAGGCAAGACCCATCCGTCCGAGTTCTTGAGTGTTTACACCATTGTGATGCAAGCTGTCAGGGCTCAGGACGGCCAGGTGCTCCCCAACTATTTCCCGTTGGTGCTCAAGCCCAACGTCTGGTCATGGCTGATGCACCTAGCAGTAGATTCCATCTCCTCTTGGTCGAATTTGTGCCATGAGTTCGTTGGCGCCTTTACTGGAGGCCACATAGCTCCTGGCCAGGCAAGTGATTTGCACGTCATCCCTCAGAAGGATGGCGAATGTTTGTGCAAATACATACAGAGATTCTGCCAGGTACAATACAACATCCCAGATGTTCATCCCGCTGTTGTCATCAGCACATTCCATCAAAACGTCCGGAATCGTAAGATGCACGAAGAGCTGGCGATGAACAAGGTTGCTGATGTAGCCGAACTATATGTTCGGGCCGATAGGTGTGCCCGAGCTGAGGAAGGAAGGAAGTACCGCTGCGAAGATGCCGACGTGGAAAGTGACTCTGAAGATGAAGACGTTGTCGCCACGGCAAAGAAGGGCCGACAACGCAACAGTAAGCGTAAGGGCAAGACCGTGCTTGCTGTCGAGGAATCCGGCGACCCCGGCATCACTAAGAAGGCCAAGGTTGATGACCCCGATAAGAAGATTGCCAGGTGCGACACCTGCCGAGCATTGGTGGTTGCCGGCAAGCCAGAGGGCTCCGACAAGCAATATTGCAAGATTCACTGTATGAAGGGCCACGACCTCCAAAACTGCTGTCAAGTTGAGCAGTTGATGGAGAAGCAAAGGGCTGAGTACGAGAGACGGGACAAAGAGAAGGTCCAAGATGGCACTGATGGATCCGGCAAGAAGCACAGTGGCCGAGGAGGTCACCGCGGCAAGGATAAGCAACAAGAGAGGCTTGCTCGAGGCCGTGACAAGGAAAAAGGAGATGAGATTGTGACGATGACGACGAGTCCACTGAGCACGAGTTTCAGAAGGCGACGGAGGTCATGTGTGTTGATGGAGGTACCTTGTTGCATTCTTCCCACCGCCAATTTAAACAGTGGGCGTGTGAGATTAATGCGACGGAACCGATGGTCGATGGCCAGAAGCCACTGAAATGGTCCGACACGCTTATCATTTTCGATGCCGAGGATCACCCTGATCGCACAACCGCGGTAGGGTGTTTGCCATTGTTGGTCTCACCAACAATACGCAACCTCAAGGTGACAAAAATGCTAGTTAACAGTGGGGCCGGTCTGAACTTGATCTCGCCCAATGTAATCAAGAGATTGCAGATCCATGATGAAGATCTCGAAGAAACAAGTACGTTCCAAGGGATCAATCTAGGGAGAAGCCATCGCAAGGGAAAGGTCACACTACCAATTACTTTTGGTGGTGACCTGAACTACAGAATGGAGAGGATTGTTTTTTATGTTGCCGAGATCCCGTTGCCATATACTGGGATCCTTGGTCGTCCAGCATTGGCCAAGTTCATGGTGGTGTCACACTATACGTACAACAAGCTAAAGATGCCCGGCACAATGAGCATCATCACCGTCAGCTGCGACAAGAGGGATGCGCTCATTTGTGTCGATGAACTCTATTGTGAGGCAGTTGTAGCGTCCGCCGCCAAAACACTTGCTCCTGCCACTAGGAAGAAGACCGGCAAGGCCTCGGTCGCCGGCAAGCCTTCAGCCACCGGCAAGACTCCTAGCCCCGGCAAGGACTCCTGCACCCACTCTGGCAAACGCGCCTCTTCAGAGTGCTGCATTCCCATTGCGAACATACCAGAGATCTCCACTGGCAAGAGCAAGAGATCCAAGGCAGCACCACCAGAAACCAAGAAGGTACCCATCAAGGAGGATGGCACAGGTAGAGCTTTTACCATAAGCTCCACCATTGACAGCAAATAGGAAAGCGCGCTCAGCGCCTTCCTGCGAGCGAATGTCGTTCTGTTTTCATGGCAAGCATCCGACATTCGCGGCGTTCCTAGGGAGGTGATTGAGCACCACCTTGTTGTTTGTCCCCATGCGCGGCCCGTCAAGCAAAAGGTTAGGAAGCAAGCTTTGGAGCGACAAGAGTTCATCATCAAGGAGATCAGGAAGTTGGAAGCGGCAGGCTTGGTCAGAGGAGTGCTCCACTCAACGTGGTTAGCCAATCCAGTGGTAGTGCGTAAGGCAAATGGGAAATGGAGGCTGTCTATTGACTACACAGATATCAATAAAGCTTGTCCAAAGGATCCTTTCCCTTTACCACGCATTGACCAGATAGTGGAATCCACTGCCGGGTGTGACCTGCTGCCATTCCTCGACACCTACTAATGATAGAGGCAAAGGTGTCCCGTCTTTCGATGAGATGATGGAAATCGCTTTGGTGGAAGTCGACTTTGACGATCCGACTACGAACGTGCGAGGACGTCGCGCCTTAGCAATCGCTAAACCAACTCCGAGAGGTTATTGACCACGCCGGAGCACGATCAACCTGACCACGAGGGTCTGTTTCCTGCGAGCAAACGAAGAACCAGCAAGAAACTAAGATTGCAATCTGGATATTGCGAATATAAGATGAAAGCTTTATTGATCAAGGTGGGGTTCTGTGACGCCTTTGTCTGGTCGTTGAACACAAACGAAGTACGCGAAGTTGCAGCTATGGCGAACTTTTAATCTAAACAAAACCCAAAGTCTAAACGGTGCCCTAAGGGCTGTATATATGGAGGAAGAGAGGGGAAATTTCGTGGCCCTTGGTGGAGGGGTCCGAAATCAACCCTATCTCTTGTTTCCCCACACATACGGACTCTAAAAATAGCCTATACTTATGTATTTCGAAATTACATGGGCCTGGCCCAATAAAAAGGTGACGCAACACCTATAATAGCCTCTGGACGAAATTTATGAAGTGGCATCTTGTATATTTCGTCCAAGGCTTCATGCACTCTTATGGTGGCTTCAAAGTCCTGAAATCACCACTTGTAACTCCGTTCTGGTTCCCCTTGCGCATGGCATCATCTCCATGCTTGCTCTTGCTCCAATGTCCATCCTTCTCCAAGCTAGGCCCTTCATTTGTAAGCAAAACAAATGTATCCAATTTAGGCAGCATCATATTCTCATGAACATTAGAATTATTACCAAGAAACGAAAGTACCTGATAATTTAATTGGCGTGCGCGAGCTCTAGTAATTGGTCCAGTATATGTAGCAGTAGGGGCTGTGGGTGTAACAATGGTATTGATGTCCTCATCATCCTCCCCTTCTTGAAATGAAGTCGTCCTCGACGGAAGCTCATTTTCCTCACCCAAATAAGGCTTCAAATCTGCAATGTTAAAAGTGGGACTAACCCCAAAATCTGCAGGCAGCTCAAGTTTATATGCATTATCATTTATTTTCTCTAACACCTTAAAGGCAGCACGTGGCATTAGCTTTGATTTGCGCAAATTAGGAAATCTATCTTTACGCAAATGTAACCAAACAAGATCTCCAGGTGCAAACACAACATGTTTTCTACCCTTATCTCCAGCAAGTTTATATTTAGCATTCATACGCTCAATGTTTTCCTTAGTTAACTCATGCATTTTTAAAATCAATTCAGAACGTTCTTTAGCATCAAAATTAACCTTCTCCGAAGATGGAAGAGGCAACAAATCAATAGGTGCACGAGGTAGGAAACCATACACAATTTCAAAAGGGCACATCTTAGTAGTAGAATGCAATGAACGATTATAAGCAAATTCAATATGAGGCAAGCATTCTTCCCACATTTTCTTATTATTCTTCAAAACAGCCCTAAGCATAGTAGACAATGTTCTATTGACTACTTCAGTTTGTCCATCAGTTTGGGGGTGACAAGTAGTACTAAATAACAGTTTAGTCCCCAACTTAGCCCATAAACATCTCCAAAAGTGGCTAAGAAATTTAGTATCACGATCTGAAACAATAGTATTTGGCACACCATGCAAGCGAATAATTTCACGAAAGAACAAATCAGCAACATTAACAGCATCATCGCTTTTATGACATGGTACAAAGTGTGCCATTTTCGAGAATATATCCACGACAACAAATATGCTATCCCTCCCCTTCTTTGTTCGAGGTAAACCTAAAACAAAGTCCATAGATATATCCTCCCAAGGAACACTGATAGAGGCAAAGGTGTCCCGTCTTTCGATGAGATGATGGATATCGCTTTGGTGGAAGTCGACTTTGACGATCCGACTACGAACATGCGAGGACGTCGCGCCTTAGCAATCGCTAAACCAACTCCGAGAGGTTATTGACCACGCCGGAGCACGATCAACCTGACCACGAGGGTCTGTTTCCTGCGAGCAAATAAAGAACAAGCAAGAAACTAAGATTGCAATCTGGATATTGCGAATATAAGATGAAAGCTTTATTGATCAAGGTGGGGTTCTGTGACGCCTTTGTCTGGTCGTTGAACACAAACGAAGTACGCGAAGTTGCAGCTATGGCGAACTTTTAATCTAAGCAAAATCCAAAGTCTAAACGGTGCCATAAGGGCTGTATATATGGAGGAAGAGAGGGGGAATTTCGTGGCCCTTTGTGGAGGTGTCCGAAATCAACCCTATCTCTTGTTTCCCCACACATACGGACTCTAAAAATAGCCTATACTTATGTATTTCGAAATTACATGGGCCTGGCCCAATAAAAAGGTGACGCAGCACGTATAATAGCCTGGGGACGAAATTTATGAAGTGGCATCTTGTATATTTCGTCCAAGGCTTCATGCACCCATTATGGTGGCTTCAAAGTCCTGAAATCAGCACTTGTAACTCCGTTCTGGTTCCCCTTGCGCATGGCATCATCTCCATGCTTGTTCTTGCTCCAATGTTCATCCTTCTCCTAGCTAGGCCCTTCATTTGTAAGCAAAACAAATGTATCCAATTTAGGCAGCATCATATTCTCATGAACATTAGAATCATTACCAAGAAACGAAAGTACCTGATAATTTAATTGGCGTGCGCGAGCTCTAGTAATTGGTCCCATATATGTAGCAGTAGGGGCTGTGGGTGTAACAATGGTATTGATGTCCTCATCATCCTCCCCTTCTTGAAATGAAGTCGTCCTCGACGGAAGCTCATCTTCCTCACCCAAATAAGGCTTCAAATCTGCAATGTTAAAAGTGGGACTAACCCCAAAATCTGCAGGCAGCTCAAGTTTATATGCATTATCATTTATTTTCTCTAACACCTTAAAGGGACCATCAGCACGTGGCATTAGCTTTGATTTGCGCAAATCAGGAAATCTGTCCTTACGCAAATGTAACCAAACAAGATCTCCAGGTGCAAACACAACATGTTTTCTACCCTTATCTCTAGCAAGTTTATATTTAGCATTCATACGCTCAATGTTTTCCTTAGTTAACTCATGCATTTTTAAAATCAATTCACTACGTTGTTTAGCATCAAAATTAACCTTCTCCGAAGATGGAAGAGGCAACAAATCAATAGGTGCACGAGGTAGGAAACCATACACAACTTCAAAAGGGCACATCTTAATAGTAGAATGCAATGAACGATTATAAGCAAATTCAATATGAGGCAAGCATTCGTCCCACATTTTCTTATTATTCTTCTAAACAGCCCTAAGCATAGTAGACAACGTTCTATTGACTACTTCAGTTTGTCCATCAGTTTGGGGGTGACAAGTAGTACTAAAAAGCAGTTTAGTCCCCAACTTAGCCCATAAACATCTCCAAAAGTGGCTAAGAAATTTAGTATCACGATCTGAAACAATAGTATTTGGCACACCATGCAAGCGAATAATTTCACGAAAGAACAAATCAGCAACATTAACAGCATCATCGCTTTTATGACATGGTATAAAGTGTGCCATTTTCGAGAATCTATCCACGACAACAAATATGCTATCCCTCCCCTTCTTTGTTCGAGGTAAACCTAAAACAAAGTCCATAGATATATCCTCCCAAGGAACACTAGGTACAGGCAAAGGCATATATAAACCATGAGGATTGAGTCGTGACTTAGCTTTTTGACATGTAGTGCAGCGAGCAATAAAACGCTCAACATCCCGTCTCATCTTTGGCCAAAAGAAATGTGCAGCAAGTACGTCCTCCGTCTTCTTCACGCCAAAGTGTCCCATTAATCCTCCTCCATGCGCCTCCTGCAACAACAAAAGACGAACGGAGCTAGCTGGAATGCATAACTTGTTAGCACGAAACACAAATCCATCGTTAACGACAAACTTGTTCCACATTCTTCCTTCTTTACAATTCTGCATTACATCTTTAAATTCAGCATCATGCACATATCGATCTTTGATGGTCTCCAAACCAAATATTTTGAAGTCAAGTTGTGAAAGCATAGTATAGCGACGAGACAATGCATCAGCAATAACATTTTCTTTTCCCTTCTTGTGTTTAATGACATAAGGGAAAGTCTCAACAAATTCAACCCATTTAGCATCTCTACGATTCAGTTTAGCTTGACTTTTAATATGTTTCAAAGATTCATGATCAGAATGTATAGCAAATTCTTTGGGCCATAAATAATGTTGCCATGTTTCTAAAGTCCGAACAAGAGCATATAATTCTTTATCGTAAGTAGAATAATTCAGACTAGGCCCACTCAATTTTTCAGAAAAGTATGCAACAGGTTTGCCATCTTGTAATAACACACCTCCTAATCCAATTCCACTAGCATCACATTCAAGCTCAAAAGTCTTATTAAAATCAGGAAGTTGGAGTAAAGGAGCATGTGTCAACTTATCTTTCAATACCGTGAAGGCTTCTTCCTGTGCGGTACCCCACAGAAAAGGCACATCTTTCTTTGTAAGCTCATTGAGAGGTGCAGCAATGGTGCTGAAATCTCTCACAAAACGCCTATAGAATCCGGCGAGGCCAAGGAAACTCCTCACTTGTGTGACCGTTTTGGGCTGCGGCCAACTCTCAATAGCTTCAATCTTGGCTTTATCAACTTCAATTCCCTGTGGAGTAACAACATAGCCAAGAAAAGATACTCGGTCGGTGCAAAAGGTGCACTTTCCAAGGTTACCAAACAAACGTGCATCACGTAGAGCAATAAAAACAGCACGTAAATGTTCCAAATGTTCCTCCAAAGATTTGCTATAAATCAATATGTCATCAAAGTAAACTACCACAAATCGTCCAATGAAAGCACGTAAAACTTCGTTCATTAACCTCATGAAAGTACTAGGTGCATTAGTTAACCCAAAAGGCATGACTAACCACTCATATAATCCAAACTTAGTTTTAAATGCTGTTTTCCATTCATCTCCCAATTTCATACGAATTTGATGGTATCCACTACGCAAATCAACTTTGGAGAATATTGTAGAGCCACTCAATTCATCAAGCATATCATTTAGCCTAGGAATAGGATGACGAAAACGAATAGTAATATTATTAATGCCTCTACAATCAACGCACATACGCGACGTACCATCCTTGTTCGGCACTAAAATGATAGGAACAGCACAAGGACTAAGGGATTCGCGTATATAACCTTTGTCGAGCAGTTCTTGTACTTGACGCATAATCTCCTTCGTCTCCTCTGGATTGGTACGGTATGGTGCACGGTTGGGTAATGATGCACCGGGAATTAAGTCAATTTGATGCTCAATCCCGCGAATAGGTGGTAATCCCGGTGGCACGTCTTGTGGAAAGACGTCAGCGAACTCCTGCAAAATGTTAGTGACAGCAGGAGGCAAAGAGGAAGGCACGTCCTCGAATGAAAATAATGCCTCTTTGCACAGAAAAGCATAGCAAACAGATTTGCTAAAATCTAGATCATCAATATCAGATTTGGTGGCAAGTAAACATGCACTTTTCAATTTAATTTCAGAAGCAACACTAGATTGTTTATTATTATTAGGCTGCATTTGTTGCTCGAATTCTTTTGCCACAATCTGATTTTCACTCTTAGTTTTCTCCTGTTTGCTTTATTAGCTCTATTAATATCATCTTTCAAAATGGAATCAGGAGTCATAGGAAGCAAAGTAATATTTTTATCCTTATGAACAAGAGTATACTGATTGTTTCTACCATGGTGAATAGAATTTTTATCAAATTGCCATGGTCTACCAAGTAATAAGGAACATGCTTGCATAGGTACCACATCACAATCAACATAATCAGCATATGTAGAGATACTAAAATGTACACGAACAGTACGTGTTACCTTAACCTTGCCGCTGTTGTTGAACCATTGGATGTAGTAAGGATGTGGATGTGGTCTTGTGGTGAGAGATAGCTTCTCCACCATCTCCATGCTAGCCAAGTTGTTGCAACTCCCACCATCTATGATCACGCGAACAGAACGTTCCTTCGCAACTCCCTTTGTATGGAACAAATTATGCCTCTGATTTTGCTCAGCTTGTGTAACCTGCACACTCAAAACACGTTGAGCAACTAAACATTCATACCTGTCAGCATCTTCAGGAGCCATGTATTGCGTCTCATGATCAGAATCGTCTCCACCGTGTTCATCACGTGTAATAAGAGCCAAAGTCTCCTCATCATAGTCACTAGCCGACTCATACCCACCATCCTCAGTAATAATCATCACACGCCCAGAAGGTGTGCTCTTGGCAGATAGTGGTGATTGTGCCTGCTTTATCGTATCACGGTTGGAGGTGGCAGCCGACGGAGGCGTCGGTGTAGCAGAACGTGTGGAAGTAGATGATGCACGTGGTGTCCATGATGAAGGTCGACCTACAGAAAAGTTAGTCCATGCCAATGCCTGTCGATCCTGCACTTCACGTTCAGCTTTACAAGCAAGATGGAATAAACGAGTGATATTAGTATACTCCTTATAGTCTAGAATGGTCTGAATCTCTCTATTTAATCCACCCAGAAAACATGTAAGCATAGCTTCATTCTCCTCAACAATACCACATCTAATCATGCCAGTTTGTAATTCCTGATAGTATTCTTCTACAGAATTTTTTCCTTGTCTAGAATGATCCTGCACTGTAATTTTTGAAGCAATTCACGTTGATAATATGGTGGAACCCAACGAGTACGCATAGCAGTTTTCAAAGCAGCCCAAGTAGCGGGAATAGGATATAATCTACAATGTTCAGACCACCATACACATGCAAAACTAGTGAAAGCACAAACAGCAGCAGCAACCCGTCTCTCCTCGGGATATTGTAAACATGTAAAACGTTGTTCAGTTTCTAACTCCCAAGTAAGATATATATCAGGAACATATCTACCGTCAAATGGTGGAATATTCAATTTCAGTTTAGGAATATGGACATCATCTCGTACCTGAGGTGGTGGTGCAGGCCTACCATTATGAATATATACCTGAGGTCGACCTGGTGGTGGTGGTGCTGGTGGCTGCACGTAGTGCTGATTTTGATCAACCTCATCCTCATAATCGCCCGCATAGTCATCATCCTCCTGGGTACCAGCGGCAGCAGTAGCAGGGGCCAAAGAAGCATCAACAACATGAACAGCAGCACCAGAAGTTTGGCCATCCTCAATAGGAACACGCTTCGCTCGTCCATACTGATTCGAAAGGATGCGTTGTTGTTGTTGTTGTTGTTGTTGTTGGAGAGGTGCGTTAGGTGCAGCGGGTGGTGGTGGTGGAAGACGCGCGAGCAATTCATTAAACTTGTTATCGAGCTTTGTTTCGAACATCTTCTCCATGCCATCTATCTTCTCCATGGCCTCTTCAAATCTGTTTAGCACATCTTGCACCTGTCCACTCATCATTTGCTGAAATTTATCATGCAAATCCTTATTCGTCATGTTCTCCCAGTCAGTCTCGTCGGCTTGTGATCCTGGCATGGTTAGCAGCAATAGAAACACACAAGAATATGATCCTACAGACTACTAACAAGAGGTGGTGGTGGGTGTCACAAATCCGTCAAGCAGATCTCAAATTCTTACCAGTTCTTACCCAGCAGCAGGCGGTGATCGGCAACCGTTGTAGTCAAAAACTCTCAGAGCTTGGATAGAGCGATTACCAGGGAGAGTCAAACGCACGACGTAGATGTATGTGGAGCTGGGAAGGCTTATAATATGGTAGCAAAAAGGGTCAGCAATAATCAATTCAGAGATGCAAAGTTGAATAAACGCTCAACGACGGTACTGTGCTGGTCCTAGGCTAGACTGTGCTAGAGACGCGAGCCTAGAACACCAACAAAATCACGGCGCGGCACGTAAACAAGGGAAAAGCACACTCTGGAACTCTTTTTTTTTCGCTCTTTTTTTTTGCGCTCCTCTTTTTTTTGCGAAAAATCACTATAATGGCGAGTGTCTCAAAACTCTTCCCTCGTCAAACTGATAGGATGGGCACGAAATTTTTTTTTCACTTTTTTTTTCGGAAATTAGGGCAGCGACGACGAAAAAGTGCGACCAAAAAATCACTATGATGGCACGTGGCTCAAAAGACTCAGAAAAGCCTAAAAATAGGATAGGGAAAAAAAATTTTGCCCGTGAAAATTTTGGCCTAAAAATTTTGCCCGTGAATTTTTTTTTCCGAGACCTACGCAGGCAAGGAAACACGAATCGGAATTGAGATTGATCTCAAGAACAAACCTAATATGAGAAGAACTCAGATTGGTGGTGGATATATGGTTGTGGTATATGGCGGTGGTGGTGGTATATGGTAGCGGTGGTGGTATATGGATACAGATTGGTGGTGGTATATGGATACGGATTGGTAGTGGTATATGGATACGGATTCAGAGCGGTGGCGGATAAGCAAAAGTGCTAGATGGGCGATGATGATGGTGCGGCGGCGGCGTGACAACTTATGACCAGAACTCGAAACTCTAAAAGACTAGACTCTAAGACCAGCAACTTGACACGACGATGCAACCGCAAATTCAACAAAGCAAAAACCCTAAAAAGATTATGCAAAGGCTCAGATTGGTTCGGATATGATGAACTAACCCTAATTTTTTTTGTGGCTTTTTCGTGGACTGTAGGTATGAAGAACAGACTCGATCTAATCTACGAAAAACTGTAAAATCTCACCGAGCAACCTGGAAATCTGATACCACTTGATAGAGGCAAAGGTGTCCCGTCTTTCGATGAGATGATGGATTTCGCTTTGGTGGAAGTCGACTTTGACGATCCGACTACGAACGTGCGAGGACGTCGCGCCTTAGCAATCGCTAAACCAACTCCGAGAGGTTATTGACCACGCCGGAGCACGATCAACCTGGCCACGAGGGTCTGTTTCCTGCGAGCAAACGAAGAACAAGCAAGAAACTGAGATTGCAATCTGGATATTGCGAATATAAGATGAAAGCTTTATTGATCAAGGTGGGGTTCTGTGACGCCTTTGTCTGGTCGTTGAACACAAACGAAGTACGCGAAGTTGCAGCTATGGCGAACTTTTAGTCTAAACAAAACCCAAAGTCTAAACGATGCCCTAAGGGCTGTATATATGGAGGAAGAGGGGGGGAATTTCGTGACCCTTGGTGGAGGGGTCCGAAATCAACCCTATCTCTTGTTTCCCCACACATACGGACTCTAAAAATAGCATATACTTATGTATTTCGAAATTACATGGGCCTGGCCCAATAAAAAGGTGACGCAGCACCTATAATAGCCTCGGGACGAAATTTATGAAGTGGCATCTTGTATATTTCGTCCAAGGCTTCATGCACCCATTATGGTTGCTTCAAAGTCCTGAAATCATCACTTGTAACTCCGTTCTGGTTCCCCTTGCGCATGGCATCATCTCCATGCTTGTTCTTGCTCCAATGTCCATCCTTCTCCAAGCTAGGCCCTTCGTTTGTAAGCAAAACAAATGTATCCAATTTAGGTAGCATCATATTCTCATGAACATTAGAATCATTACCAAGAAACGAAAGTACCTGATAATTTAATTGGCGTGCGCGAGCTCTAGTAATTGGTCCAGTATATGTAGCAGTAGGGGCTATGGGTGTAACAATGGTATTGATGTCCTCATCAGGCTGGGCGGCCTTGGGCGGCGGCGGTGAGGATGAGCACGACGTAGGAGACGGCGGCGAAGTGGGGGCGATGGCGAAGTGGGGGAGACGACGGCGAAGAGTGGGGCGAGGGATTTGGGGGAGAAGTGGTGGCCAGGGGAAACCGTTTTTTGGGTTAAGTCAAAAATAACGGTAGCGCGTTCGGGAAACCCGCTATAGCTAAGTTAGCTATAGCGCATTTTCGCAAATGCGCTACTGCTATTCCTTCATCCTTTTTTCCTTTTTCGTTTATTTTTCTTTACATTTTATATTTTTCCTTTCTCCTTTTTCTATTTCTTTCATTTTCATTTACTTTCTATTTATTTTTCATTTTATTTTATTTTCCTTAGCAGTAGCGCTTTACACCTAAACGCGCTGCTATAAGAATATTAGCGACAGCGCGGTTTCTGAAAGATCGCTACTACTATGTGTAGCCCATCGGCTTAGTGGTCGAAATTTTAGTAGTAGTGAGTTTTCAGCGAGACGCGTTACTGCTATATATGCATCTGCAACATGCTTATTTGGCACGCGCTACTGCTGTCTAGCAGTAGCGAGGTTTTTTAACAAGCGCTACTGCTAAAGTTCTGTGTATAACGTTTTCCCTAGTAGTGATAGTTTGTTAGTTTCTGATGCGTCTCCAACGTATCTATAATTTATGAAGTATTCATGCCATGTTTACAGCAATTTTATGTGGCTTTGGTATGATTTCATTAGAACTAACCCGGACCGACGTTGTTTTCAGCGGAACTACCGTGGTGGTGTTTTCTGTGCAGAAATAAAAGTTCTCGGAATGGGCTGAAAATTTATGTTGATTCTTTATGGACCAGAAGAGACCCACGGAGCACCGCAGCCAGGCCAAAAGAGCCACGAGGGCAAGACAAGCTTGGGAGGGCACGCCCCCCGAGCTTGTCGCCCCTCGTGGGCCCCCCTTGACATGATACCGACGCCAAAAATTCCTATAAATACCCAAACCTCCGAAAGAATCCTAGATGAGAAGCTCCACCACCGCAAGCCTCTGTATCCAAGAAAACTCAATCAGGGCAATGTTTCGGCACCTTACCAGAGGGGGAAATCATCACCGGCGGCCATCTTCATCATCCCGGCGGCCACCATGATGAGGAAGAAGTAGTTCACCCTCGAGGCCGAGGGTATGTACCAGTAGCTATGTGTTTGATCTCTCTCTCTCTCTCTCACTCTCACTCTCATGTTCTTTATTTGGCACGATCTTGATGTACCGTGAGCTTTGTTAATATAGTTCAATCATATGGTGTTTCTCCCTCTCTATCTTGTTGTGATGAATTGAGTTTTTACCTTGAGGTTTCACCATTATCAGATTGAATACTTTTATTGATTTGAGAACACTTGATGTATGTCTTGCATATGAATATCGGTGGTGACAATGGAGTATTATATTGATTCACTTGATGTATGTTCTGGCACTCAACTCGTGGATTCCCGAGGTAACATTGGGGTAATCTATGCATAAGGGTTGATGCATGTTTTCCTCCTACTTTCTTGGTAGAAATCTTGGGGCACTCTTTGAAGTTCTTTCTCTTGGATTGAATATTATGAATCTGAAGTTGTTTGATGCATATCATATAATCAACTCACAGATACTCGTGGTGACATTGGAGTATCTAGCTAGGTGACACTAGAGTTGGTTGATGTGTATCATATGGTGTTATTTTAATAGGAACTCTAGGGCAGTTTGTGACACTTAATGGAATAGCTCAATAGATTGATCGGAAAGAATAGCTTTCATGTGGTTTCATACCCTACAAACAATTTCATCTTATATTCTCCTCTAGATAAGAACTTTGGAGTGACTCTTTGCTGCATGTTGAGGGATTGTTATATGATTCAATTATGTTAGCATTGAGAGATTGCACAAGTGAAAGTATGACCCTAGGCATTGTTTCTAAGCATTCTAATACCGTTAGTGCTCACTTTTGTTACTTGCTACCTTGCTATTCACATTACAAAAACCAACATCTACTATCCATACTACACTTGTATCACCATCTCTTCGCAGAACTAGTGCACCTATACAATTTGCCATTGTATTTCCTGCGTTGGGGACACAAGATATTTCTTGTATTTGATAGCAGGATTGTTCAAGAGAGACCATCTTCATCCCACGCCTCCCACGGATTGATAAACCTTAGGTCATCCAGTTGAGGGAAAATTGCTATTGTCCTACAAAACTCTGCACTTGGAGGCCCAACACGAGTCTACAAGAATAAGTTGTGTAGTAGACATCAAGCACTTTTCTGGCACCGTTGCCGGGGAGGTGAGTGCTTGAAGATATATCTTTAGATCTTGCAATTGAATCTTTTAGTTTCTTGTTTGATCACTAGTTGGTTTATATAATAAAACTACAAAAACACAGGGAACTGAGGTTGCCTCATATTATTCATCTTTATCATGTCTTTCTTGATAATGATGGATCAAAAAATTGTGCTCAATTGATAGAAGAAGAATTCAATAAAATGTTTGGCATAAAATCTTTGAATATTTAGAATGATTGCAATATTGCCAGTATGAATTCTTCGAATATCCACGATGCAAATGATATGCAAAGCCATAAGCTTGGGGATGCTATGTTTGATGAAGATGGTATTTTTAGTCCCCCAGTTTTGATGAGAAAATTTATTATGATGATTGCATGCCTTTCTATTTATGATGATTGCAATATTTATGAAAGTGGGTTCGGTAGAGTGTCAACACTAGGAAGTAATGATCCCACTATTTTGGAGGGTGCTGAAACTTATTATGATAAAATTGGATTTGGTGACGTCATAACTTTATTTAATGATGAATCCACTATTTTAGAAGAGGTTTCAATTGATTATTATGAGAACAAAGTTGCTATCTATGGTAATTATTGTGATGACATTTATGCTATGAAGAATAATGATAACCATGAAATTCATCATCATGATTTAAGTGCCCAAATTGATTATGTAAATCAAGTATCATGTGATAGATATTTTGTTGACTTTGCTCCCACCATTATGACTGGGGATAAATTTGCTTATGTGGAGAGTAATAAAATTTCTATGCTTATGAATCATGAACAAAATCCTTTATGTGACAGCTATATTGTTGACTTCATTCATGATGCTACTAAAAATTATTATGAGAGAGGAACATATGCCTTTACATATCTCAATAATACCAAGTTTCCTCTCTATATGTTGAAAATCTTGAAGTTCTTGTTTTGCCTTCCTATGCTAGTTGATTCTTGTTCCCATGAATTTTTTGCTCACAAAATCCCTATGCATAGGAATTGGGTTAGGCTTGAATGTGCTTTCCATGTGTTTCATGATGCTCAAGTTATGTTCTAATTATTTACTTTCATGTCAGCATCATATAAATCATCATGCCTAGCTAAAAAGGCATTAAAGAAAAGCGCTTGTTGGGAGAAAACCCAACATTTACCCCTACCGTTTTTGTGTGTTCACATGATTAAGCTACTTTATTAATCATGTTTTATAGCTTTTGTTTCAATAAAGTGCCAAGTAAACCTTTGGTTAGTGTGGATGATAGTTGACTTGATTATGTGCAAAAACAGAAAGTTTTGCACCCAGTTCTGGAATTAATGTGATACACTGGAGTGTCTAAAAATTCTAAAATTTATACACATGATTTATACACTAATTTACTATGTTGTTCTAATGTTAGAATTTTTGGGTTTACAGAAGTATGGTCATTATTCAGATCATTACAGACTGTTTTGTTTTTGATACATTCTATTTTCAGTTTGCTTGTTTTGTAGTTTCTATGGCTTATATTGGTCAATATAAATTGTGGAAATAGTACAGTAGGAATTGTGTGGAAACAATTATGAATCTTGTCTTTGACAGTACCGAAGTGAACTATTTGCTCTTTATCATACTGACCTATCTCACGAAGTTCCATTAAGTTTTGCGTGATTGAAGTTCTCAAGTTTTCGGTGAGATATCAATATGAGGAAAAGGAGAGGCAAGAACCTAAGCTTGGGGATTCCCAAGGCACCCCAAGGCAATATCTAAGGAAGACCCAAGCGTCCAAGCTTGGGGATGCCCCGGAAGGCATCTCCTCTTTTGTCTTCAACATTATCGGTAACGTCACTTGGAGCTATATTTGTATTCATCACATGATATGTGTTTTGCTTGAAGTGTCAGTTTATTTTATTAGGATTTGCTTACTGTTATTTAGAATAATGTTTTGTATCTTTTATTTCAATAAAAATGACAAGTATAGCCTTTACCATGCTTATTTTGCAAATCTATATGTTGTTGTTTCAAAACAGAAAGTTTTCTATTATTTTCCGAATTCTTCTGGAATGTCAAAACCTGATAAAAACTTGAAATTTTTACATAGTAAGCTATGATAAAAAAATCTACAGTGTAGTAATTTTTCAGAATTTTTGGAGTTTAATAAGTATGATCTTCTTGCATCCTTTACACACTGTCCTGGTTAGACAGATTGCTTTTAGGTTTGCATATGTTTGCTTGTTTAATGATCCCATTTGAGGATAGGAATATTAAATATGCAGAGGCATATAGTATGCAATGTTAAATTGTAATTTTAGTGATTTGTTACAGTATAGAATGATGAGGTTTTGCATCGATTTATACTAACTTATCTCACGAGATCTTATTGAGTTTTGTGTTAAGATTTAAGGAAACCATGATATGAGAGGATATAAGGAGACACAAGAGCTCAAGCTTGGGGGTGCCCAAGGAATCCCAAACTAATATTGCAAGAAGTCTCAAGCATCTAAGCTTGGGGATGCCCCGGTAGGCATCCCACCTTTCTTGTTCAACAACTATCGGTTAGTTTTGGTTGAGCCTAAGTTTCTGCTTCTTCACATGATATGTACTATTCTTGGAATGTCGTTTTATTTTGTTTTCTTTCCTGTTTGAATAAAATACTTAAGGTCTGAAGTTTTTAAATGAGAGAGTTATGGTGTCGAAAAGTATGGGCTCTTCTGTACCCCTTACTTGTGCACGGGCAGTCGTAGCTACACCTGCGGCGGGGCTTGGTGGGGCAGTAGAAGACGAGATACCAGACTACCAAGACAACATTCAAGCCAATGAACAAAGAGCAAAAGACTAGCTGGACCTCCCCCGGCAACATCCTTGCCGGGGCGGCTTGCAAAGCCCCGGCAAGGCCCTTGCCGGGGCAGCCCACGAAACACCAGCAAGATCATCACCCTTAAGGCTGAAAGCTTTGACGCCATTGGCAATGTCAAGGCCAAGACTCGAGAACGCATGCGTAGTAGCATGCAGATCTTTGTGAAGAATGGTGGCCTACCAGTCTACACGGAGACCAGAGAGCGAAGACTCCCAGCAAAACCCTTGGGAGGGACGACCACGAGGCCCCCGGCAAGATCCTTGATGGGGACAATTGCGGGGCCATAACCAGGCCCGCACCCGACAAGGTTTCACCACTTCACTGCCGTTCTAATGCGACGACTAGCCTGCCAACTAAGCAGATGCATGTGTGGCGACATGCGGGTCCTAAGGAAACTAAGCAAGCGCTTGCGTGGCGGCATGCAAATCCTCGTGGAGGATCTACCACCGCGCCAGCACAACAGCTAGCCGACTAGCCTGGCGTTGCATGCCTCATCAGCCTAGACGCCTGTCAAGGCAAGGAGAGGCGGCGACGGACAGGACGGCTTCTGTTACCACCCCTGATAAAGTAAGAGGGCACGTAGGCAGTGCATTAAATGTGTTTGTCCTACGATGTCAATGATAAGGTTGTACACTGTAGATACTTTCCACCTCATGTGTGCCACTGTGGCGACCCCTTTGACATATAAAAGGAGGCGCGAGGTGTACTGGGAGAGGATTCGGACTTTTTGGACTGGGCATGCACCACAGCTAGTTCAAAAACTCAAGAACACTAAATATACACTCAAGCAGGACTAGGGTTTTACGCACCATTGCGGCCCGAACCTGGGTAAAAATTCCTCGTGCTGATCACTAGACCTACTCTTTGCGCAGTTCTCTCCCCGCCAATCGTAGAAGGGATCCTCGTGATCCCATAGGTGTCGTTTTCCCCGACAGAGAGAGGCCTCACATAGCTACCCATTTGATCTTCACTTAACTACTCATTTGATCTTCACTTATACGGTTCTTGGAGTAGTCTAGCGTCGGAAGCTGTGAAAATCTGGTCTAGTAGTTAGTGCAGCAGTTTCTTCATTGCCATGGCTCCGAAGAAGAAGATGATCGCGGCGGTCGGTTCGTCTGGAGCCGGTCCGCCTGTGCCAGCGCGGACGGGCGACGTGGCAGACGCCGGTGGTGGAGGATACCAAGGTCATCCACGCCACCCTGATACTAGAAGCCAGGCGAGTGGCGTCGTCCACAGCAGCGACGACGATCCGCCCGCCGCTGCACCCAAGGACGGAGTTGTGCTGCCTATAGGCTGCACGGGGGTCTCCAAGGGTAGGAAGATGACCCCGCCGACGCACGCACCGCGGTCCTCCCAGGTCATGTGCGACGAGCAGCGCCGCAACGTTCGCGACCCCGGGGGTCGTCACGGCAAGAGCCCTCAGCGCCATTCGCAAGATCCGCTGGGTCGACATGTACACCAAGATGTGGTTGAAAAGGGCGCGCTGCCGCGGAGTCGTGATGGAACTCCTCCTAACATAGTTGGAAGTCTGAGCTCCTGATAGAGGCAAAGGTGTCCCGTCTTTCGATGAGATGATGGATTTCGCTTTGGTGGAAATCGACTTTGACGATCCGACTACGAACGTGCGAGGACGTCGCGCCTTAGCAATCGCTAAACCAACTCCGAGAGGTTATTGACCACGCCGGAGCACGATCAACCTGACCACGAGGGTCTGTTTCCTGCGAGCAAACGAAGAACAAGCAAGAAACTGAGATTGCAATCTGGATATTGCGAATATAAGATGAAAGATTTATTGATCAAGTTGGGGTTCTGTGACGCCTTTGTCTGGTCGTTGAACACAAACGAAGTACGCGAAGTTGCAACTATGGCGAACTTTTAATCTAAACAAAACCCAAAGTCTAAACGGTGCCCTAAGGGCTGTATATATGGAGGAAGAGAGGGGGAATTTCGTGGCCCTTGGTGGAGGGGTCCGAAATCAACCCTATCTCTTGTTTCCCCACACATACGGACTCTAAAAATAGCCTATACTTATGTATTTCGAAATTACATGGGCCTGGCCCAATAAAAAGGTGACGCAGCACCTATAATAGCCTCGGGACGAAATTTATGAAGTGGCATCTTGTATATTTCGTCCAAGGCTTCATGCACCCATTATGGTGGCTTCAAAGTCCTGAAATCATCACTTGTAACTCCGTTCTTGTTCCCCTTGCGCATGGCATCATCTCCATGCTTGTTCTTGCTCCAATGTTCATCCTTCTCCAAGCTAGGCCCTTCATTTGTAAGCAAAACAAATGTATCCAATTTAGGCAGCATCATATTCTCATGAACATTAGAATCATTACCAAGAAACGAAAGTACCTGATAATTTAATTGGCGTGCGCGAGCTCTAGTAATTAGTCCCGTATATGTAGCTGTAGGGGCTGTGGGTGTAACAATGGTATTGATGTCCTCATCATCCTCCCCTTCTTGAAATGAAGTCGTCCTCGACGGAAGCTCATCTTCCTCACCCAAATAAGGCTTCAAATCTGCAATGTTAAAAGTGGGACTAACCCCAAAATCTGCAGGCAGCTCAAGTTTATATGTATTATCATTTACTTTCTCCAACACCTTAAAGGGACCAGAAGCACGTGGCATTAGCTTTGATTTGCGCAAATCAGGAAATCTATCCTTACGCAAATGTAACCAAACAAGATCTCCAGGTGCAAACACAACATGTTTTCTACCCTTATCTCCAGCAACTTCATATTTAGCATTCATACGCTCAATGTTTTCCTTAGTTAACTCATGCATTTTTAAAATCAATTCAGCACGTTCTTTAGCATCAAAATTAACCTTCTCCGAAGATGGAAGAGGCAACAAATCAATAGGTGCACGAGGTAGGAAACCATACACAACTTCAAAAGGGCACATCTTAGTAGTAGAATGCAATGAACGATTATAAGCAAATTCAATATGAGGCAAGCATTCCTCCCACATTTTCTTATTATTCTTCAAAACAGCCCTAAGCATAGTAGACAATGTTCTATTGACTACTTCAGTTTGTCCATCAGTTTGGGGGTGACAAGTAGTACTAAAAAGCAGTTTAGTCCCCAACTTAGCCCATAAACATCTCCAAAAGTGGCTAAGAAATTTAGTATCACGATCTGAAACAATAGTATTTGGCACACCATGCAAGCGAATAATTTCACGAAAGAACAAATCAGCAACATTAACAGCATCATCGCTTTTATGACATGGTATAAAGTGTGCCATTTTCGAGAATCTATCCACGACAACAAATATGCTATCCCTCCCCTTCTTTGTTCGGGGTAAACCTAAAACAAAGTCCATGGATATATCCTCCCAAGGAACACTAGGTACAGGCAAAGGCATATATAAACCATGAGGATTGAGTCGTGACTTAGCTTTTTGACATGTAGTTCAGCGAGCAATAAAACGCTCAACATCCCGTCTCATCTTTGGCCAAAAGAAATGTGTAGCAAGTACGTCCTCCATCTTCTTCACGCCAAAGTGTCCCATTAATCCTCCTCCATGCGCCTCCTGCAACAACAAAAGACGAACGGAGCTAGCTGGAATGCATAGCTTGTTAGCACGAAACACAAATCCATCGTTAACGACAAACTTGTTCCACATTCTTCCTTCTTTACAATTCTGCATTACATCTTTAAAATCAGCATCATGCACATATTGATCTTTGATGGTCTCCAAACCAAATATTTTGAAGTCAAGTTGTGAAAGCATAGTATAGCGACGAGACAATGCATCAGCAATAACATTTTCTTTTCCCTTCTTGTGTTTAATGACATAAGGGAAGTCTCAATAAATTCAACCCATTTAGCATGTCTACGATTCAGTTTAGCTTGACTTTTAATATGTTTCAAAGATTCATGATCAGAATGTATAACAAATTCTTTGGGCCATAAATAATGTTGCCATGTTTCTAAAGTCCGAACAAGAGCATATAATTCTTTATCGTAAGTAGAATAATTCAGACTAGGCCCACTCAATTTTTCAGAAAAGTATGCAACAGGTTTGCCATCTTGTAATAACACACCTCCTAATCCAATTCCACTAGCATCACATTCAAGCTCAAAAGTCTTATTAAAATCAGGAAGTTGGAGTAAAGGAGCATGTGTCAACTTATCTTTCAATACCGTAAAGGCTTCTTCCTGTGCGGTACCCCACAGAAAAGGCACATCTTTCTTTGTAAGCTCATTGAGAGGTGCAGCAATGGTGCTGAAATCTCTCACAAAACGCCTATAGAATCCGGCGAGGCCAAGGAAACTCCTCACTTGTGTGACCGTTTTGGGCTGCGGCCAACTCTCAATAGCTTCAATCTTGGCTTTATCAACTTCAATTCCCTGTAGAGTAACAACATAGCCAAGAAAAGATACTCGGTCGGTGCAAAAGGTGCACTTTCCAAGGTTACCAAACAAACGTGCATCACGTAGAGCAATAAAAACAGCACGTAAATGTTCCAAATGTTCCTCCAAAGATTTGCTATAAATCAATATGTCATCAAAGTAAACTACCACAAATCGTCCAATGAAAGAACGTAAAACTTCGTTCAATAACCTCATGAAAGTACTAGGTGCATTAGTTAACCGAAAAGGCATGACTAACCACTCATATAATCCAAACTTAGTTTTAAATGTTGTTTTCCATACGAATTTGATGGTATCCACTACGCAAATTCGTCAAGCATATCATATAATCCAATTTCATACGAATTTGATGGTATCCACTACGCAAATTCGTCAAGCATATCATCTAGCCTAGGAATAGGATGACGATAACGAATAGTAATATTATTAATGCCTCTACAATCAACACACATACGCGACGTACCATCCTTTTTCGGCACTAAAATGATAGGAACAGCACAAGGACTAAGGGATTCGCGTATATAACCTTTGTCGAGCAGTTCTTGTACTTGACGCATAATCTCCTTCGTCTCCTCTGGATTGGTACGGTATGGTGCACGGTTGGGTAATGATGCACCGGGAATTAAGTCAATTTGAAGCTCAATCCCGCGAATAGGCGGTAATCCCGGTGGCATGTCTTGTGGAAAGACGTCAGCGAACTCCTGCAAAATGTTAGTGATAGCAGGAGGCAAAGAGGAAGGCACGTCCTCGAATGAAAATAATGCCTCTTTGCACACAAAAGCATAGCAAACAGATTTGCTGAAATCTAGCTCATCAATATCAGATTTGGTGGCAAATAAACATGCACTTTTCAATTTAATTTCAGAAGCAACACTAGATGGTTTATTATTAGGCTGCATTTGTTGCTCAAATTCTTTTGCCACAATCTGATTTTCACTCTTATTCTTCTCTTGTTTTGCTTTATTAGCTCTATTAATATCATCTTTCAAAATGGAATCAGGAGTCATAGGAAGCAAAGTAATATTTTTATCCTTATGAACAAGAGTATAGTGATTGTTTCTACCATGGTGTACAGAATTTTTATCAAATTGCCATGGTCTACCAAGTAATAAGGAACATGCTTGCATAGCTACCACATCACAATCAACATAATCAACATATGTAGATATACTAAAATGCACACGAACAGTACGTGTTACCTTAACCTTGCCGCTGTTGTTGAACCATTGGATGTAGTAAGGATGTGGATGTGGTCTTGTGGTGAGAGAAAGCTTCTCCACCATCTCCATGCTAGCCAAGTTGTTGCAGCTACCTCCGTCTATGATGACGCGGACAGAACGTTCCTTCACAACTCCCTTGGTATGGAACAAATTGTGCCTCTGATTTTGCACAGCTTGTGTGACCTGCACACTCAAAACACGTTGAGCAACTAAACATTCATACCTGTCAGCGTCTTCAGGAGCCATGTATTGCGTATCATGATCAGAATCATCTCCACCATGGTCTTCACGTGTAATAAGAGCCAAAGTCTCCTCATCATAGTCACTAGCGGACTCATATCCACCATCCTCAGTAGCAATCATCACACGCTGAGATTTGCATTCTCTCGCAAAATGTCCTCTTCCCTTACAACGACGACAAATAATATCACTTGTATGCCCTGTTGACGCCATGGAAGAAGAAGAGCTCTGTGCAGGCCCGGCAGGTGTGCTCTTGGCAGATAGTGGTGGTTGTGCCTGCTTTCTTGTATCACGGTTGGAGGTGGCACCTGAAGGAGGTGATGGTGCAGTGGAAGTAGATGATGCACGTGGTGTCCATGATGAAGGTCGACCTGCAGAAAAGTTAGTGCGCGCCAATGCCTGTCGATCCTGCACTTCACGTTCAGCTTTACAAGCAAGATGGAATAAACGAGTGATATTATTATAATCCTTATAGTCTAGAATGGTCTGAATATCTCTATTTAATCCACCCAGAAAACGTGCAAGCATAGCTTCATTCTCCTCAACAATACCACATGTAATCAAGCCAGTTTGTAATTCCTGATAATATTCTTCTACAGAATTTTTTCCTTGTCTTAAGCGCTGCAATTTTTGAAGTAATTCACGTTGATAATATGGTGGAACCCAACGAGTACGCATAGCAGTTTTCAAAGCAGCCCAAGTAGCTGGAACGGGATATAATCTACAATGTTCAGACCACCAAACACATGCAAAGCTAGTGAAAGCACAAACAGCAGCAGGAACACGTCTCTCCTCAGGATATTGTAAACATGTAAATCGTTGTTCAGTTTCTAACTCCCAAGTAAGATATATATCAGGAACATATCTACCCTCAAATGGTGGAATATTCAATTTCAGTTTAGGGAGATGGTCATGATCTCGTACCTGAGGGGGAGCCCTAACATTGCCATTATTTGCATGTGGACGACCTGGTGGTTGTGGTGCTGGTGGTTGCACATAGTTCTGATGTTGATCAACCTCATCCTTGTAATCTCCCACATAATCATCCTCCTCGGTACCAGCAGCCGTAGTAGCAGGAGCCAAAGAAGCACCAACAGCAGTAGCAGCGGCACCAAAATTTTGTCCTAGCTCAATAGGAACACGCTGAGCTCGTCCATACTGATTCGGAATGGGGCGTAGTTGTTGTCGTTGCAGAGGTGCGATAGGTGCAGCCGGCGGTGGTTGTGGAAAACGCGCGATGATGAGGACATGACTACCTTGGATATGACCAAAAATATTGCATATATGCATATTTGTCAGGTGATTTCTAGTGCAAACTATTCAATAATCTATTTATGTTATCCAGAACAAAAATACTTCACACACTTCTGTGTTTTGTCTAATTGCAGGTGTATGGGACATTTGTACAATCCACATATGAAGATAAGGAAGAAAGAGATGTTTATTTGCTGTCCAAAAAGTTCTCTCACGTCACTTTTGGCCCAAGAGAAGATAGAGTCCAAGTCTCTCACGTTCTGGATTCAGATTCGGACTGCACAGACGTACCTGACTCAAAACGCACACAAGTTTTTCATACGGACTCCGAATTGGGTGATTCTTTTTTTGTTGGAAACTAGATTTCGTGCACTTTCCAACCCAATTGGAATCACCTTCAAATTCGTCCGGAGCGTTGAGTTGTGGACGAAACAATCTGATGCTGCAGCAGAATCCGAGTCAAACTACAAGTCCAAAGGTGTTACATCACCTCCACTTGGGCCCATTGGCCTTGTACGACCTAGATTTAGTTTTAGGCTGCCTTGGGACGTCCTCCCACCTCCTTGGCCGCCACCCCTTGCTCCTATATAAGTAGATCCATCTAGTAGCTTTTCCTTGGGTTTTGTTTAGATTAAAAGTTCGCCATAGCTGCAACTTCGCGTACTTCGTTTGTGTTCAACGACCAGACAAAGGCGTCACAGAACCCCACCTTGATCAATAAAGCTTTCATCTTATATTCACAATATCCAGATTGCAATCTCAGTTTCTTGCTTGTTCTTCGTTTGCTCGCAGGAAACAGACCCTCGTGGTCAGGTTGATCGTGCTCCGGCGTGGTCAATAACCTCTCGGAGTTGGTTTAGCGATTGCTAAGGCGCGACGTCCTCGCACGTTCGTAGTCGGATCGTCAAAGTCGACTTCCACCTAAGCGAAATCCATCATCTCATCGAAAGACGGGACACCTTTGCCTCTATCAAGTGGTATCAGTTTTCAGGTTGCTCGGTGAGAATTTCCAGTTTTCCTAGATTAGATTTATTTTCTTACCTATTGTCCAAGAAAAAGCCACAAAAAAGAGTTAGATCTATTCATCCTTGGTCCAAGCCAGTATGAGCCTTTGCAATTTTCTTTTCATTGCTTGCATAGTTGAATTATCGGTTGCATCGTCGTGTCGAGTTGCTGGTCTTAGTGTCTAGTTCGTTTAGAGTTTCAAGTTCTGTTCACATTAGTCACGCCACCGCTGCATCATTATCTCTTCCGCAGTCCACCACCCATCCATCAATTTCCACCACGTGCTACCCACCATTCATTGTCATAATAATAGTTGAGATCGTTCACATCTTCGCTTGATCCAATCTGCGTCTTATCTAGTTTGTTTTGGAAAGAGGGAGAAAAAAAAAGAGAGAAAAAAAACGAGAAAAAAAAGAGAAAAAAAGTCAGAGAAAAAAAGGAGAAAAAAAATCAAAAAAATCGGCACAAACTTTTTCAGAGGAAAGTTGGAGACAAAGTTGTTGTATATCCTGCTTGGCAGTTGTTTTTCATCATTATCTTCACTGCCGTTGTGATCTTCACTTATATCTTGCTGTCAAGAGCTACTTACTATCCTTCATTGATGCTAGTTGTGCTACGCCGTGACCTCATTAGTGTTCTAGGCTCGCGTCTCTAGTCCGGTCTAGCCTAGGACCAGCACAGTACCGTCGTTGAGCGTTTATTCAACATTGCATCTTTGAATTGATCATTGCTAATCTTTTGCTACCATATATAGCCAACCCAGCTCCACATATTTCTACACCGTGTATATGTACACTCCCCTGGCAATCGCTTTACTCAATATTCGGAGTTACTTGACACCGCTGGTTGCCGATCACCGCCTGCTGCATGGTAAGAACTTGTAAGACATTGATATTTGCTTTACTGTGAGCGTTTTACCACCACATCCTAGTAGTTATAGGAACATTATTTTTGGGTTTTGTTTCTTGTTCTACTAATCATGACAGGATCCAGAGTCAATTCATGGGCTTTGTCGATCGCGGGAGACGTGCCACCACCTTTGCAAATACCACAACCGTCACGAGAGGTGCACAAACATCCAAATGCACATGATCAGGTTAATGTATCTATACCACCATTTAATGGCCGTTTTAAACCTGCTTTATATATTGAATGGGAGTTCGACATAAAAAATATATTTGCTTCCCATAATTTCGATGAACATAAAAAGGTTAAGGTTGCGGTTGGTTCTTTCACTGGTTATGCTTTGGTTTGGTGGAGTGAATATTGTCGGTTACACCCTGATTATATACCTACTACTTGGGATGATTTGAAACTTGCCATGCGACATACTTTCGTCCCTGCTTATTATACTCGTGACATGATTAAGAAGTTGCAACACTTAAAACAAGGTAGTGAAACTATAACAAAATATTATGATGATTTACAAACTACCTTGTTGCATTCCTCTTTAGAAGAAAGTGAAGATGATTTTATGAATAGATTTTGGGGAGGATTAAACCATGATATTCAAGAGATACTAATTCATGAAGAGTGTTATCCTATGGACCATTTGTTTCATCTTGCTTGCAAAGCTGAACAGGAAATAAAACGACGTGTTGGCCACGAGGAGAACAAGCGCACGGTGCACATTCCAAGAGTTGATATGATTGTTCCTTCAACTACTAGGCATACTATGACAACCACATCCGTTGTTGTCAGGACTACATCACCTCCACCATGTGACACATCGCCCCCGAGAGTGGCTACATCATCTGAGTTGATCATAAGAGGTAATGACAAAGGTACTAATCTTCCATCTCTACATGAGAATGATGAATGCCTTGTCAATTTGAATGCACCATCTGATGAGCTACCCACTACTTTGATCACACCACCTATTTTAGAGGACTACGTTGATAATTTGACTTTGCCATGTGATCAAACAACCGAAATACCAACAATTTTGAGTGCACCCATTGAATTAACTATTGATGCAAAAGAACCAATGTTTAATCATTTTGATATGACCTCTAATCTTGGTGATGATTCTGTGTTGAATGACTTATTGCATGTTTGCTTATTTAAGCATGTTGTAGCATGTAAATTTGATGCAAGTAAGGTTTATTCACCAATGTTGGGATGGTTTAATGATGAACATTGTCAATCTTTTGAAATGAATAAGAGCTTCACTTATATGTGCAAACTGAGTTGCAATATTTTCATGCCTTCTACTTCTTGTGCTAATTTTTTGGCTTTAGATTTTATGAACTATGCAAGTTACTCATCTCTTCATGTGTCATATATGCAAAAATCAAGGGAAGTAAAAATGGATGACATATACATATACAACATGTACACCTTGTCTCTTTTGTTAGCCACATTTCAGATTAAGCAACGCCGAGGACGGCTTTATTTTCAAGAAGGGGAGGATGATGAGGACATGACTACCTTGGATATGACCAAAAATATTGCATATATGCATATTTGTCAGGTGATTTCTAGTGCAAACTATTCAATAATCTATTTATGTTATCCAGAACAAAAATACTTCACACACTTTTGTGTTTTGTCTAATTGCAGGTGTATGGGACATTTGTACAATCCACATATGAAGATAAGGAAGAAAGAGATGTTTATTTTCTGTCCAAAAAGTTCTCTCACGTCACTTTTGGCCCAAGAGAAGATAGAGTCCAAGTCTCTCACGTTCTGGATTCAGATTCGGACTGCACAGACGTACCTGACTCAAAACGCACACAAGTTTTTCATACGGACTCCGAATTGGGTGATTCTTTTTTTGTTGGAAACTAGATTTCGTGCACTTTCCAACCCAATTGGAATCACCTTCAAATTCGTCCGGAGCGTTGAGTTGTGGACGAAACAATCTGATGCTGCAGCAGAATCCGAGTCAAACTACAAGTCCAAAGGTGTTACATCACCTCCACTTGGGCCCATTGGCCTTGTACGACCTAGATTTAGTTTTAGGCTGCCTTGGGACGTCCTCCCACCTCCTTGGCCGCCACCCCTTGCTCCTATATAAGTAGATCCATCTAGTAGCTTTTCCTTGGGTTTTGTTTAGATTAAAAGTTCGCCATAGCTGCAACTTCGCGTACTTCGTTTGTGTTCAACGACCAGACAAAGGCGTCACAGAACCCCACCTTGATCAATAAAGCTTTCATCTTATATTCGCAATATCCAGATTGCAATCTCAGTTTCTTGCTTGTTCTTCGTTTGCTCGCAGGAAACAGACCCTCGTGGTCAGGTTGATCGTGCTCCGGCGTGGTCAATAACCTCTCGGAGTTGGTTTAGCGATTGCTAAGGCGCGACGTCCTCGCACGTTCGTAGTCGGATCGTCAAAGTCAACTTCCACCAAAGCGAAATCCATCATCTCATCGAAAGACGGGACACCTTTGCCTCTATCACGCGAGCAATTCATCAAACTTGTTATCAAGCTTTGTTTCAAACGTCTTCTCAATGCCATCTATCTTCTCCATGGCCTCGTCAAATCTGTTTAGCACATCTTGCACCCGTCCACTCATCATTTGCTGAAATTTATCATGTAGCTGTTTGTTCGTCAGGTTCTCCCAATCAGTCTCATCGGCTTGTGATCCTACCATGGTTAGCAGCAAATAGAAACACAGAAGAATAGGATCCTACAGAGTACTAAGAAGTGGTGGTGGTGTATCACAAACCCGTCAAGCAAATCCCAAATTCTTACCAGTTCTTACCCAGCAGCAGGCGGTGATCGGCAACCGTTGTAGTCAAAACTCTCAAAGCTTGGATAGAGCAATTACCAGGGAGAGTCCAACGCACGATGTAGATGTATGTGGAGCTGGGAAGGCTTATAATATGGTAGCAAAAAGGGTCAGCAATAATCAATTCAGAGATGCAAAGTTGAATAAATGCTCAACGACGGTACTGTGCTGGTCCTAGGCTAGACTGTGCTAGAGACGCGAGCCTAGAACACCAACAAAATCACGGCGCGGCACGTAAACAAGGGAGGAGCACACTCTGAATTTTTTTTTTCTCTTTTTTTTCCTTTTTTTTGCACTTTTTTTTCCTCTTTTTTTTTTTGCTCCGCAACAAATTTTTTTCGAAAAAGTCTACAAATGGTCTAAAAACTGCCTAGCCAGAATTTTCCAGACTTAGTTTTTTTTTTTGAAACTGGAACTATTTTTCTTCTGCGGGTGGCTCGGAAGTTGGGGAGTCCTCCGCTGTCACGACTCGGAGTATCGCGTGATCTGGAAATCGAAAACAATGCAACAATTACTGGACTCGGACTAGGACTGGTGGCGGAGATGAATCTGGTGGAACTCGGACTGGTGGCGGATATATGTTGCAGGTGGACTCGGATGGGCGTGATGGCGGCGGATATGTGGTGGCGTATATGGATTCGGATTGGCGATGAATATGTGGTGGTGGTATATGGCAGCGGCGACGTGACAACCTGTGAACAGAACTCGAAACTCTAAAAGACTAGACGCTAAGACCAGCAACTTGACACGACGATGCAACCGCAAATTCAACAAAGCAAATACAGAAAAGATTATGCAAAGGCTCAGATTGGTTCGGATGGGATGAACTAACCCTAATTTTTTTTGGCTTTTTCGTGGACTATAGGTATGAAGAACAGACTCGATCTAAACTACGAAAAACTGTAAAATCTCACCGAGCAACCTGGAAATCTGATACCACTTGATAGAGGCAAAGGTGTCCCCTCTTTCGATGAGATGATGGATTTCGCTTTGGTGGAAGTCGACTTTGACGATCCGACTACGAACGTGCGAGGACGTCGCGCCTTAGCAATCGCTAAACCAACTCCGAGAGGTTATTGACCACGCCGGAGCACGATCAACCTGACCACGAGGGTCTGTTTCCTGCGAGCAAACGAAGAACAAGCAAGAAACTGAGATTGCAATCTGGATATTGCGAATATAAGATGAAAGCTTTATTGATCAAGTTGGGGTTCTGTGACACCATTGTCTGGTCGTTGAACACAAACGAAGTACGCGAAGTTGCAACTATGGCGAACTTTTAATCTAAACAAAACCCAAAGTCTAAACGGTGCCCTAAGGGCTGTATATATGGAGGAAGAGAGGGGGATATTCGTGGCCCTTGGTGGAGGGGTCCGAAATCAACCCTATCTCTTGTTTCCCCACACATACGGACTCTAAAAATAGCCTATACTTATGTATTTCGAAATTACATGGGCCTGGCCCAATAAAAAGGTGACGCAGCACCTATAATAGCCTCAGGACGAAATTTATGAAGTGGCATCTTGTATATTTCGTCCAAGGCTTCATGCACCCATTATGGTGGCTTCAAAGTCCTGAAATCATCACTTATAACTCCGTTCTTGTTCCCCTTGCGCATGGCATCATCTCCATGCTTGTTCTTGCTCCAATGTTCATCCTTCTCCAAGCTAGGCCCTTCATTTGTAAGCAAAACAAATGTATCCAATTTAGGCAGCATCATATTCTCATGAACATTAGAATCATTACTAAGAAACGAAAGTACCTGATAATTTAATTGGCGTGCGCGAGCTCTAGTAATTGGTCCCGTATATGTAGCAGTAGGGGCTGTGGGTGTAACAATGGTATTGATGTCCTCATCAGCTCCTCCCGTTCCTCGCACTTGTCTCTACCACCAACGCGACCAGAAGTGTTCGCATGAACGCAGCTACTCCTTGACTTCCCTCCTGCTGCGGAGAGGCAAGAAGAGTGGAGAGGTGCTATCCAGAGCCTTATTGGCCACGCCAACAGGGATGGCCACCGGGAGGCAAGTCCCTCGCGGCGCCGGACCACTGAGCCGGCGCGCCTTTACAGTGGAAGGGTTGGAGGCGCCTCAACCACGGTGCACTCCCCTCCATCGCGGCAACGGCGGTCGCCAGCTCTTTGGGTTGATGCCAGTGATAATGTGTCCATGGCGTCGTCCGACCCATGAGCACGTCACGACCAACGTCAGGTTTTTCGTCAACGGCTCAAGGAGGATGCCTGGACCACCATCAAGCGACGACGGGAAGCACGCCACCAATCTGATAGGCGTGCAGGGCCCACCGCGTGCAGGCTTGCACCGGGGGATGCTGACAACTTGCCTTATGCAATAACCTATCCAGCGTTCACCCGTGAGTTGCGGCAGTTCGAGTGGCCCACAACCCGCACGTTCAAACCAGAGGTCCGGGAGAAGTATGACGGCAAGACCCATCCGTCCGAGTTCTTGAGTGTTTACACCATTGTGATGCAAGCTGTCAGGGCTCAGGACGGCCAGGTGCTCCCCAACTATTTCCCGTTGGTGCTCAAGCCCAACGTCTGGTCATGGCTGATGCACCTAGCAGTAGATTCCATCTCCTCTTGGTCGAATTTGTGCCATGAGTTCGTTGGCGCCTTTACTGGAGGCCACATAGCTCCTGGCCAGGCAAGTGATTTGCACGTCATCCCTCAGAAGGATGGCGAATGTTTGCGCAAATACATACAGAGATTCTGCCAGGTACAATACAACATCCCAGATGTTCATCCCGCTGTTGTCATCAGCACATTCCATCAAAATGTCCGGAATCGTAAGATGCACGAAGAGCTGGCAATGAACAAGGTTGCTGATGTAGCCTAACTATATGTTCGGGCCGATAGGTGTGCCCGAGCTGAGGAAGGAAGGAAGTACCGCTGCGAAGATGCCGACGTGGAAAGTGACTCTGAAGATGAAGACGTTGTCGCCACGGCAAAGCAGGGCCGACAACGCAACAGTAAGCGTAAGGGCAAGACCGTGCTTGCTGTCGAGGAATCCGGCGACCCCGGCATCACTAGGAAGGCCAAGGTTGATGACCCCGATAAGAAGATTGCCAGGTGCGACACCTGCCGAGCATTGGCGGTTGCCGGCAAGCCAGAGGGCTCCGACAAGCAATATTGCAAGATTCACTGTATGAAGGGCCACGACCTCCAAAACTGCTGTCAAGTTGAGCAGTTGATGGAGAAGCAAAGGGTTGAGTACGAGAGACGGGACAAAGAGAAGGTCCAAGATGGCACTGATGGATCCGGCAAGAAGCACAGTGGCCGAGGAGGTCACCGCGGCAAGGATAAGCAACAAGAGAGGCTTGCTCGAGGCCGTGACAAGGAAAAAGGAGATGAGATTGTGACGATGACGACGAGTCCACTGAGCACGAGTTTCAGAAGGCGACGGAGGTCATGTGTGTTGATGGAGGTACCTTGTTGCATTCTTCCCACCGCCAATTTAAACAGTGGGCGTGTGAGATTAATGCGACGGAACCGATGGTCGATGGCCAGAAGCCACTGAAATGGTCCGACACGCTTATCATTTTCGGTGCCGAGGATCACCCTGATCGCACAACCGCGGTAGGGTGTTTGCCATTGTTGGTCTCACCAACAATACGCAACCTCAAGGTGACAAAAATGCTAGTTAACAGTGGGGCCGGTCTGAACTTGATCTCGCCCAATGTAATCAAGAGATTGCAGATCCATGATGAAGATCTCGAAGAAACAAGTACGTTCCAAGGGATCAATCTAGGGAGAAGCCATCGCAAGGGAAAGGTCACACTACCAATTACTTTTGGTGGTGACCTGAACTACAGAATGGAGAGGATTGTTTTTTATGTTGCCGAGATCCCGTTGCCATATACTGGGATCCTTGGCCGTCCAGCATTGGCCAAGTTCATGGTGGTGTCACACTATACGTACAACAAGCTAAAGATGCCCGGCACAATGAGCATCATCACCGTCAGCTGCGACAAGAGGGATGCGCTCATTTGTGTCGATGAACTCTATTGTGAGGCAGTTGTAGCGTCCGCCGCCAAAACACTTGCTCCTGCCACTAGGAAGAAGACCGGCAAGGCCTCGGTTGCCGGCAAGCCTTCAGCCACCGGCAAGACTCCTGGCCCCGGCAAGGACTCCTGCACCCACTCTGGCAAACGCGCCTCTTCAGAGTGCTGCATTCCCATTGCGAACATACCAGAGATCTCCACTGGCAAGAGCAAGAGATCCAAGGCAGCCCCACCAGAAACCAAGAAGGTACCCATCAAGGAGGATGGCACAGGTAGAGCTTTTACCATAAGCTCCACCATTGACAGCAAATAGGAAAGCGCGCTCAACGCCTTCCTGCGAGCGAATGTCGTTCTGTTTTCATGGCAAGCATCCGACATTCGCGGCGTTCCTAGGGAGGTGATTGAGCACCACCTTGTTGTTTGTCCCCATGCGCGGCCCGTTAAGCAAAAGGTTAGGAAGCAAGCTTTGGAGCGACAAGAGTTCATCATCAAGGAGATCAGGAAGTTGGAAGCGGCAGGCTTGGTCAGAGGAGTGCTCCACTCAACGTGGTTAGCCAATCCAGTGGTAGTGCATAAGGCAAATGGGAAATGGAGGCTGTCTATTGACTACACAGATATCAATAAAGCTTGTCCAAAGGATCCTTTCCCTTTACCACGCATTGACCAGATAGTGGAATCCACTGCCGGGTGTGACCTGCTGCCATTCCTCGACACCTATTAAGGATACCACCAGATCTTCATGACAAAGGAAGACGAAGAAAAGACCGCATTCATCACCCCATGTGGTACATACTGTTTTGTACGAATGCCTTTCGGGTTGAAAAGCACTGGTTCGATGTTTGCTCGAGCAGTCCAAATTGGTTTTGAGCACCAGGTACATAGATGGAAGCTTATATGGATGATATAGTGGTCAAAACCAAGGACAAGGCCACGCTCGTGCAGGATCTGGAGGAAACATTAGCAAATTTTAGCAAGAGCAACCTCAAGCTCAACCCTGAGAAGTGCGTGTTCGGCGTTCCATCCAGCAAACTTCTTGGGTTCTTTGTGTCTCAATGCGGAATCGAAGCGAATCCCGGCAAGATCAAAGCAATTGAGTAGATTGAGGCGCCAAGTTGAGTCAACGACGTCCATAGGCTCGCCGGCTGTGTTGCTACTCTGAGTAGGTTCATCTCAAAATCTGTTGAGCGCGCCCTGAAAAAGGTGGGTCCAATGAAATGGAATCCAGAAGCGGAGGTAGCGCTGCAAGATTTGAACAGGTACCTCTCCTCCACGCCAATACTAGTCGCTCCTAAACTACAAGAGCCGTTGCTGCTATATCTAGCGGCAACGAATCAAGTGGTCAGTGTTGCGCTAGTGGCACAGAGAGAAGTCGACGAAGAGGCAGCGGCAGCAGCAAAACCGTCGTATGATGTGCCGGAGCCTTCCCCGGCAGGGCCTGATGCCGGCAAGGCAGAACCCCTAGCAAAGCCGGTCCCAGCAACACAGAGTCTGCGCAAGTGAGCGAAGTTGAACAGAAGAACAAGGTGATGCAGCACCCGGTTTATTCTGTCAGCTCCCTCTTGCAGGGGGCTAGATCAAGATATTCTGGTATGCAGAAGCTGCTTTTCGCCCTCCTTATGGCCTCAAGAAAGCTGCGTCACTATTTCCAAGCACATGAGATCACCACCGTCACTCACCTCCCATTCCAACGGATCTTGCACAACCCAGATGCAACCGGGAGGATTGTGGAGTGTGCGTTGGAACTGTCAACCTTTGGCCTCAAGTTTCAAAGCACTTCGATGATCAAGAGCAGGGCCTTGGCAAAGTTCATAGCAGAATGGACCTCCATGCCTGATGAACAAGTTCAACAGACCACTTGATGTAGGGTAGAACCCTAGGAGGGACCTTTTCACACTTGAAGGGGGAAAAAGGAGGGAAACCACAAGAACAACAAGAACACAAAGATGATCACAAGAGGCAATCACTACAACAATTCCCGATTACACATCCACTAGGGTAACAACACAAGATCCACAAGTGATAGAGGCAAAGGTGTCCCGTCTTTCGATGAGATGATGGATATTGCTTTGGTGGAAGTCGACTTTGACGATCCGACTACGAACGTGCGAGGACGTCGCGCCTTAGCAATCGCTAAACCAACTCCGAGAGGTTATTGACCACGCCGGAGCACGATCAACCTGACCACGAGGGTCTGTTTCCTGCGAGCAAACGAAGAACAAGCAAGAAACTAAGATTGCAATCTGGATATTGCGAATATAAGATGAAAGCTTTATTGATCAAGGTGGGGTTCTGTGACGCCTTTGTCTAGTCGTTGAACACAAACGAAGTACGCGAAGTTGCAGCTATGGCGAACTTTTAATCTAAACAAAACCCAAAGTCTAAACGGTGCCCTAAGGGCTGTATATATGGAGGAAGAGAGGGGAATTTCGTGGCCCTTGGTGGAGGGGTCCGAAATCAACCCTATCTCTTGTTTCCCCACACATACGGACTCTAAAAATAGCCTATACTTATGTATTTCGAAATTACATGGGCCTGGCCCAATAATAAGGTGACGCAGCACCTAGAATAGCCTCGGGACGAAATTTATGAAGTGGCATCTTGTATATTTCGTCCAAGGCTTCATGCACCCATTATGGTGGCTTCAAAGTCCTGAAATCATCACTTGTAACTCCGTTCTGGTTCCCCTTGCGCATGGCATCATCTCCATGCTTGTTCTTGCTCCAATGTCCATCCTTCTCCAAGCTAGGCCCTTCACTTGTAAGCAAAACAAATGTATCCAATTTAGGCAGCATCATATTCTCATGGACATTAGAATCATTACCAAGAAACGAAAGTACCTGATAATTTAATTGGCTTGCGCGAGCTCTAGTAATTGGTCCAGTATATGTAGCTGTAGGGGCTGTGGGTGTAAGAATGGTATTGATGTCCTCATCATCCTCCCCTTCTTGAAATGAAGTCGTCCTTGACGGAAGCTCATCTTCGTCTCCCAAATAAGGCTTCAAATCTGCAATGTTAAAAGTGGGACTAACCCCAAAATCTGCAGGTAGCTCAAGTTTATATGCATTATCATTTACTTTCTCCAACACCTTAAAGGGACCAGCAGCACGTGGCATTAGCTTTGATTTGCGCAAATCAGGAAATCTGTCCTTACGCAAATGTAACCAAACAAGATCTCCAGGTGCAAACACAACATGTTTTCTACCCTTATCTCCAGCAAGTTTATATTTAGCATTCATACGCTCAATGTTTTCCTTAGTTAACTCATGCATTTTTAAAATCAATTCAGCACGTTATTTAGCATCAAAATTAACCTTCTCCGAAGATGGAAGAGGCAACAAATCAATAGGTGCACGAGGTAGGAAACCATACACAACTTCAAAAGGGCACATCTTAATAGTAGAATGCAATGAACGATTATAAGCAAATTCAATATGAGGCAAGCATTCCTCCCACATTTTCTTATTATTCTTCAAAACAGCCCTAAGCATAGTAGACAACGTTCTATTGACTACTTCAGTTTGTCCATCAGTTTGGGGGTGACAAGTAGTACTAAAAAGCAGTTTAGTCCCCAACTTAGCCCATAAACATCTCCAAAAGTGGCTAAGAAATTTAGTATCACGATCTGAAACAATAGTATTTGGCACACCATGCAAGCGAATAATTTCACGAAAGAACAAATCAGCAACATTAACAGCATCATCGCTTTTATGACATGGTATAAAGTATGCCATTTTCGAGAATCTATCCACGACAACAAATATGCTATCCCTCCCCTTCTTTGTTCGAGGTAAACCTAAAACAAAGTCCATAGATATATCCTCCCAAGGAACACTAGGTACAGGCAAAGGCATATATAAACCATGAGGATTGAGTCGTGACTTAGCTTTTTGACATGTAGTGCAGCGAGCAATAAAACGCTCAACATCCCGTCTCATCTTTGGCCAAAAGAAATGTGTAGCAAGTACGTCCTCCGTCTTCTTCACGCCAAAGTGTCCCATTAATCCTCCTCCATACGCCTCCTGCAACAACAAAAGACGAACGGAGCTAGCTGGAATACATAACTTGTTAGCACGAAACACAAATCCATCGTTAACGACAAACTTGTTCCACATTCTTCCTTCTTTACAATTCTGCATTACATCTTTAAAATCAGCATCATGGACATATCGATCTTTGATGGTCTCCAAACCAAATATTTTGAAGTCAAGTTGTGAAAGCATAGTATAGCGACGAGACAATGCATCAGCAATAACATTTTCTTTTGCCTTCTTGTGTTTAATGACATAAGGGAAAGTCTCAATAAATTCAACCCATTTAGCATGTCTACGATTCAGTTTAGCTTGACTTTTAATATGTTTCAAAGATTCATGATCAGAATGTATAACAAATTCTTTGGGCCATAAATAATGTTGCCATGTTTGATAGAGGCAAAGGTGTCCCGTCTTTCGATGAGATGATGGAAATCGCTTTGGTGGAAGTCGACTTTGTCGATCCGACTACGAACGTGCGAGGACGTCGCGCCTTAGCAATCGCTAAACCAACTCCGAGAGGTTATTGACCACGCCGGAGCACGATCAACCTGACCACGAGGGTCTGTTTCCTGCGAGCAAACGAAGAACAAGCAAGAAACTAAGATTGCAATCTGGATATTGCGAATATAAGATGAAAGCTTTATTGATCAAGGTGGGGTTCTGTGACGCCTTTGTCTGGTCGTTGAACACAAACGAAGTACGCGAAGTTGCAGCTATGGCAAACTTTTAATCTAAACAAAACCCAAAGTCTAAACGGTGCCCTAGGGGCTGTATATATGGAGGAAGAGAGGGGGAATTTCGTGGCCCTTGGTGGAGGGGTCCGAAATCAACCCTATCTCTTGTTTCCCCACACATACGGACTCTAAAAATAGCCTATACTTATGTATTTCGAAATTACATGGGCCTGGCCCAATAAAAAGGTGACGCAGCACCTATAATAGCCTCTGGACGAAATTTATGAAGTGGCATCTTGTATATTTCGTCCAAGGCTTCATGCACTCTTATGGTGGCTTCAAAGTCCTGAAATCATCACTTGTAACTCCGTTCTGGTTCCCCTTGCGCATGGCATCATCTCCATGCTTGCTCTTGCTCCAATGTCCATCCTTCTCCAAGCTAGGCCCTTCATTTGTAAGCAAAACAAATGTATCCAATTTAGGCAGCATCATATTCTCATGAACATTAGAATCATTACCAAGAAACGAAAGTACCTGATAATTTAATTGGCGTGCGCGAGCTCTAGTAATTGGTCCAGTATATGTAGCAGTAGGGGCTGTGGGTGTAACAATGGTATTGATGTCCTCATCATCCTCCCCTTCTTGAAATGAAGTCGTCCTCGACGGAAGCTCATTTTCCTCACCCAAATAAGGCTTCAAATCTGCAATGTTAAAAGTGGGACTAACCCCAAAATCTGCAGGCAGCTCAAGTTTATATGCATTATCAGTTATTTTCTCTAACACCTTAAAGGGACCATCAGCACGTGGCATTAGCTTTGATTTGCGCAAATTAGGAAATCTATCTTTACGCAAATGTAACCAAACAAGATCTCCAGGTGCAAACACAACATGTTTTCTACCCTTATCTCCAGCAAGTCTATATTTAGCATTCATACGCTCAATGTTTTCCTTAGTTAACTCATGCATTTTTAAAATCAATTCAGAACGTTCTTTAGCATCAAAATTAACCTTCTCCGAAGATGGAAGAGGCAACAAATCAATAGGTGCACGAGGTAGGAAACCATACACAATTTCAAAAGGGCACATCTTAGTAGTAGAATGCAATGAACGATTATAAGCAAATTCAATATGAGGCAAGCATTCTTCCCACATTTTCTTATTATTCTTCAAAACAGCACTAAGCATAGTAGACAATGTTCTATTGACTACTTCAGTTCGTCCATCAGTTTGGGGGTGACAAGTAGTACTAAATAGCAGTTTAGTCCCCAACTTAGCCCATAAACATCTCCAAAAGTGGCTAAGAAATTTAGTATCACGATCTGAAACAATAGTATTTGGCACACCATGCAAGCGAATAATTTCACGAAAGAACAAATCAGCAACATTAACAGCATCATCGCTTTTATGACATGGTATAAAGTGTGCCATTTTCGAGAATCTATCCACGACAACAAATATGCTATCCCTCCCCTTCTTTGTTCGAGGTAAACCTAAAACAAAGTCCATAGATATATCCTCCCAAGGAACACTAGGTACAGGCAAAGGCATATATAAACCATGAGGATTGAGTCGTGACTTAGCTTTTTGACATGTAGTGCAGCGAGCAACAAAACGCTCAACATCCCGTCTCATCTTTGGCCAAAAGAAATGTGTAGCAAGTACGTCCTCCGTCTTCTTCACGCCAAAGTGTCCCATTAATCCTCCCCCATGCGCCTCCTGCAACAGCAAAAGACGAACGGAGCTAGCTGGAATGCATAGCTTGTTAGCACGAAATACAAATCCATCGTTAACGACAAACTTGTTCGACATTCTTCCTTCTTTACAATTCTGCATTACATCTTTAAAATCAGCATCATGCACATATTGATCTTTGATGGTCTCCAAACCAAATATTTTGAAGTCAAGTTGTGAAAGCATAGTATAGCGACGAGACAATGCATCAGCAATAACATTTTCTTTTCCCTTCTTGTGTTTAATGACATAAGGGAAAGTCTCAATGAATTCAACCCATTTAGCATGTCTACGATTCAGTTTAGCTTGACTTTTAATATGTTTCAAAGATTCATGATCAGAATGTATAACAAATTCTTTGGGCCATAAATAATGTTGCCATGTTTCTAAAGTCCGAACAAGAGCATATAATTCTTTATCATAAGTAGAATAATTCAGACTAGGCCCACTCAATTTTTCAGAAAAGTATGCAACAGGTTTGCCATCTTGTAATAACACACCTCCTAATCCAATTCCACTAGCATCACATTCAAGCTCAAAAGTCTTATTAAAATCAGGAAGTTGGAGTAAAGGAGCATGTGTCAACTTATCTTTCAATACCGAGAAGGCTTCTTCCTGTGCGGTACCCCACAGAAAAGGCACATCTTTCTTTGTAAGCTCATTGAGAGGTGCAGCAATGGTGCTGAAATCTCTCACAAAACGCCTATAGAATCCAGCGAGGCCAAGAAAACTCCTCACTTGTGTGACCGTTTTGGGCTGCAACCAACTCTCAATAGCTTCAATCTTGGCTTTATCAACTTCAATTCCCTGTGGAGTAACAACATAGCCAAGAAAAGATACTCGGTCGGTGCAAAAGGTGCACTTCCCAAGGTTACCAAACAAACGTGCATCACGTAGAGCAATAAAAACAGCACGTAAATGTTCCAATTGTTCTTCCAAAGATCTGCTATAAATCAGTATATCATCAAAATAGACTACCACAAATCGTCCAATGAAAGCACGTAAAACTTCGTTCATTAGTCTCATGAAAGTACTAGGCGCATTAGTTAACCCAAAAGGCATGACTAACCACTCATATAATCCAAACTTAGTTTTAAATGCTGTTTTCCATTCATCCCCCAATTTCATACGAATTTGATGGTATCCACTACGCAAATCAACTTTGGAGAATATTGTAGAGCCACTCAATTCATCAAGCATATCATCTAGCCTAGGAATAGGATGACGATAACGAATAGTAATATTATTAATGCCTCTACAATCAACACACATACGCGATGTACCATCCTTTTTCGGGACTAGAATAATAGGAACAGCACAAGGACTAAGGGATTCGCGTATATAACCTTTGTCGAGAAGCTCTTGTACTTGATGCATAATCTCCTTCGTCTCCTCTGGATTGGTACGGTATGGCGCACGGTTTGGCAGTGAAGCACCGGGAATTAAGTCGATCTGATGCTCAATCCCTCGAATAGGTGGTAATCCCGGTGGCACGTCTTGTGGAAAGACGTCAGCGAACTCCTGCAAAATGTTAGTGATAGCAGGGGGCAAAGAGGAAGGCACGTCCTCGAATGAAAATAATGCCTCTTTGCACACAAAAGCATAGCAAACAGATTTGCTGAAATCTAGCTCATCAATATCAGATTTGGTGGCAAATAAACATGCACTTTTCAATTTAATTTCAGAAGCAATACTAGATGGTTTATTATTAGGCTTCATTTGCTGCTCAAATTCTTTTGCCACAATCTGATTTTCACTCTTATTCTTCTCCTGTTTTGCTTTATTAGCTCTATTAATATCATCTTTCAAAATAGAATCAGGAGTCATAGGAAGCAAAGTAATATTTTTATCCTTATGAACAAGAGTATACTGATTGTTTCTACCATGGTGTACACAATTTTTATCAAATTGCCATGGTCTACCAAGTAATAAGGAACATGCTTGCATAGGTACCACATCACAATCAACATAATCAGCATATGTAGAGATACTAAAATGCACACGAACAGTACGTGTTACCTTAACCTTGCCGCTGTTGTTGAACCATTGGATGTAGTAAGGATGTGGATGTGGTCTTGTGGTGAGAGAAAGCTTCTCCACCATCTCCATGCTAGCCAAGTTGTTGCAGCTACCTCCGTCTATGATGACGCGCACAGAACGTTCCTTCACAACTCCCTTGGTATGGAACAAATTGTGCCTCTGATTTTGCTCAGCTTGTGTGACCTGCACACTCAAAACACGTTGAGAAACTAAACATTCATACCTGTCAGCGTCTTCAGGAGCCATGTATTGCGTCTCATGATCAGAATCATCTCCACCATGTTCTTCACGTGTAATAAGAGCCAAAGTCTCCTCATCATAGCCACTAGTGGACTCATATCCACCATCCGCAGTAGCAATCATCACACGCGGAGATTTGCATTCTCTCGCATAATGACCTCCTCCCTTACAACGACGACAAATAATATCACTTGTGTGCCCTGTTGATGCCATGGAAGAGAAGAAGTCCGTGCAGGCCCAGCAGGTGCGCTCTTGGCAGATAATGGTGGTTGTGCCTGTTTTCTTGTATCACGACTGGAGGAGGCACCTGATTGAGGTGCTGGTGCAGTTGAAGTAGAAGATGCATGCGGTGTCCATGATGAAGGTCGGCCTGCAGAAAAGTTAGTGCGCGCCAATGCTTGTCGATCCTGCACTTCACGTTCAGCTTTACAAGCAAGATGAAACAAACGATTGATATTAGTATACTCCTTATAGTCTAGAATGGTCTGAATCTCTCTATTTAATCCACCCAGAAAACGTGCAAGCATAGCTTCATTCTCCTCAACAATACCACATCTAATCATGCCAGTTTGTAATTCCTGATAATATTCTTCTACAGAATTTTTTCCTTGTCTTAAGCGCTGTAATTTTTGAAGCAATTCACGTTGATAATATGGTGGAACCCAACGAGTACGCATAGCAGTTTTCAAAGCAGCCCAAGTAGCTGGAACAGGATATAATCTACAATGTTCAGACCACCATACACATGCAAAACTAGTGAAAGCACAAACAGCAGCAGCAACTCGTCGCTCCTCAGGATATTGTAAACATGTAAATCGTGTTCCGTTTCTAACTCCCAAGTAAGATATATATCAGGAACATATCTACCCTCAAATGGTGGAATATTCAATTTTAGTTTAGGAATATGGACATCATCTCGTACCTGAGGTGGTGGTGCAGGCCTACCATTACGAATATATACCTGAGGTCGACCTGCTGGTGGTGGTGCAGGTGGCTGAACGTAGTGCTGATTTTGATCGACCTCATCCTCATAATCGCCCGCATAATCATCCTCCTCCGCATCAGCAGCAGGAGCCACAGAAGTATCAACAGCAGCACCAATAGTTTGGCCAAACACAAGAGGAACACGGCTCACTCGGCGAAGGTCTGTTTCACGATGTGGAGGTAGTCGTCGTTGTTGTTGTTGGAGATGTGCGTTAGGTGCAGCGGGTTGTGGTGGTGGAAGACGCGCGAGCAATTCATTAAACTTGTTATCGAGCTTTGTTTCGAACGTCTTCTCCATGCCATCTATCTTCTCCATGGCCTCTTCAAATCTGTTTAGCACATCTTGCACCTGTCCACTCATCATTTGCTGAAAATTATCATGCAAATCCTTATTCGTCATGTTCTCCCAGTCAGTCTCGTCGGCTTGTGATCCTGGCATGGTTAGCAGCAATAGAAACACACATGAATATGATCCTACAAACTACTAACAAGAGGTGGTGGTGGGTGTCACAAATCCGTCAAGCAAATCTCAAATTCTTACCAGTTCTTACCCAGCAGCAGGCGGTGATCGGCAACCGTTGTAGTCAAAAACTCTCAAAGCTTGGATGGAGCGATTACCAGGGAGAGTCAACCGCACGACGTAGATGTATGTGGAGCTGGGAAGGCTTATAATATGGTAGCAAGAAGGGTCAGCAATAATAAATTCAGAGATGCAAAGTTGAATAAACGCTCAACGACGGTACTGTCTGGTCCTAGGCTAGACTGTGCTAGAGACGCGAGCCTAGAACACTGATGAGGACATCAATACCATTGTTACACCCATAGCCCCTACTGTTACATATACGGGACCAATTACTAGAGCTCGCGCACGCCAATTAAATTACCAGGTACTTTCGTTTCTTGGTAATGATTCTAATGTTCATGAGAATATGCTACTGCCTAAATTGGATACATTTGTTTTGCTTACAAATGAAGGGCCTAGCTTGGAGAAGGATGAACATTGGAGCAAGAACACGCATGGAGTTGATGGCATGCGCAAGGGGATCATGAACGGAGTTACAAGTGATGATTTCAGGACTTTGAAGCCACCATAAGGAGTGCATGAAGCCTTGGACGAAATATACAAGATGCCAATTCATAATATTCGTCCATAGGCTATTCTAGGTGCTGCGTCACCTTATTATTGGGCCAGGCCCATGTAATTTCGAAATACTTAAGTATAGGCTATTTTTAGAGTCCGTATGTGTGGGGAAACAAGAGTTAGGGTTGGTTTTGGACCCCACCCTCAAGGGCCACGAAATTCCCTCCTTTCCCCCATATATACAGCCCTTAGGGCGTCGTTTAGACTTTGGGTTTTGTTTAGATTAAAAGTTCACCATAGCTGCAACTTCGCGTACTTCGTTTGTGTTCCACGACCAGACAAAGGTGTCACAGAACCCCACCTTGATCAATAAAGCTTTCATCTTATATTCGCAATATCCAGATTGCAATCTCAGTTTCTTGCTTGTTCTTCATTTGCTCACAGGAAACAGACCCTCGTGGTCAGGTTGATCGTGCTCCGGCGTGGTCAATAACCTCTCGGAGTTGGTTTAGCGATTGCTAAGGCGCGACGTCCTCGCACGTTCGTAGTCGGATCGTCAAAGTCGACTTCCACCAAAGCGATATCCATCATCTCATCGAAAGACGGGACACCTGTGCCTCTATCAAGTGGTATCAGATTTCCAGGTTGCTCGATGAGATTTTACAGTTTTTCATAGTTTAGATCGAGTCTGTTCTTCATACCTATAGTCCACGAAAAAGCCAAGAAAAAAAAATTTAGGGTTAGTTCTTCCCATCCGAACCAATCTGAGCCTTTGCATAATCTTTTCTGTATTTGCTTTGTTGAATTTGCGGTTGCATCGTCGTGTCAAGTTGCTGGTCTTAGCGTCTAGTCTTTTAGAGTTTCGAGTTCTGTTCACAGGTTGTCACGTCGCTGCTGCCATATATCACCACCGCATCATCATCGTCGCTGTTGCCATATACCACCACCACATATTCACCGCCAATCCGAATCCATATACGCCACCACATATCCGCCGCCATCACGCCAATCCGAGTTCACCTACAACATATATCCGCCACCTGTCCGTGTTCCACCAGATTCATCTCCGCCACCAGTCCGAGTTCCACCAGATTCATCTCCGCCACCAGTCCTAGTCCGAGTCCAGTAATTGTTGCATTGTTCTCGATTTCCAGATCACGCGATACTCCGAGTCGTGACAGAGAAGGACTCCCCAACTTCCGAGTCGTGAAATTCTGGAAAATTGTGGCTAGGCAGTTTTTAGACCATTTGTAGACTTCTTCAAAAAAAATTTGTTGGGGAGCAAAAAAAAAAAAAGAGGAAAAAAAAGTGCAAAAAAAAGAGAAAAAAATTTCAGAATGTGCTCCTCCCTTGTTTACGTGCCGCGCCATGATTTTGTTGGTGTTCTAGGCTCGCGTCTCTAGTACAGTCTAGCCTAGGACCAGCACAGTACCGTCGTTGAGCGTTTATTCAACTTTGCATCTCTGAATTGATTATTGCTTACCCCTTTTGCTACCATATTATAAGCCTTCCCAGCTCCACATACATCTACGTCGTGCGTTTGATTCTCCCTGGTAATCGCTATATCCAAGCTTTGAGAGTTTTGACTACAACGGTTGCTGATCACCACCTGCTGCTGGGTAAGAACTGGTAAGAATTTGAGATTTGCTTGACGGGTTTGTGATACACCACCACCACTTCGTAGTAGTCTGTAGGATCATATTCTTGTGTGTTTCTATTTGCTGCTAACCATGGTAGGATCACAAGCTGATGAGACTGATTGGGACAACCTGACGAACAAACAGCTACATGATAAATTTCAGCAAATGATGAGTGGACAGGTGCAAGATGTGCTAAACAGGTTTGACGAGGTGATGAGGACATCGATACCATTGTTACACCCACAGCCCCTACTGCTACATATACTGGACCAATTACTAGAGCTCGCGCACGCCAATTAAATTATCAGGTACTTTCGTTTCTTGGTAATGATTCTAATGTTCATGAGAATATGATGCTGCCTAAATTGGATACATTTGTTTTGCTTACAAATGAAGGGCCTAGCTTGGAGAAGGATGGACACTGGAGCAAGAGCAAGCATGGAGATGATGCTATGCGCAAGGGGAACCAGAACGGAGTTACAAGTGATGATTTCAGGACTTTGAAGCCACCATAAGAGTGCATGAAGCCTTGGACGAAATATACAAGATGCCACTTCATAAATTTCGTCCAGAGGCTATTATAGGTGCTGCGTCACCTTTTTATTGGGCCAGGCCCATGTAATTTCGAAATACATAAGTATAGGCTATTTTTAGAGTCCGTATGTGTGGGGAAACAAGAGATAGGGTTGATTTCGGACCCCTCCACCAAGGGCCACGAAATTCCCCTCTCTTCCTCCATATATACAGCCCTTAGGGCACCGTTTAGACTTTGGGTTTTGTTTAGATTAAAAGTTCGCCATAGCTGCAACTTCGCGTACTTCGTTTGTGTTCAACGACTAGACAAAGGCGTCACAGAACCCCACCTTGATCAATAAAGCTTTCATCTTATATTCGCAATATCCAGATTGCAATCTCAGTTTCTTGCTTGTTCTTCGTTTACTCGCAGGAAACAGACCCTCGTGGTCAGGTTGATCGTGCTCCGGCGTGGTCAATAACCTCTCGGAGTTGGTTTAGCGATTGCTAAGGCGCGACGTCCTCGCACGTTCGTAGTCGGATCGTCAAAGTCGACTTCCACCAAAGCGATATCCATCATCTCATCGAAAGACGGGACACCTTTGCCTCTATCAAGTGGTATCAGATTTCCAGGTTGCTCGGTGAGATTTTCCAGTTTTTCGTAGTTTAGATCTAGTCTGTTCTTCATACCTATAGTCCACGAAAAAGCCACAAAAAAAATTAGGGTTAGTTCATCATATCCGAACCAATCTGAGCCTTTGCATAATCTTTTTAGGGTTTTGCTTTGTTGAATTTGCGGTTGCATCGTCGGTCTAGTTGCTGGTCTTAGAGTCTAGTCTTTTAGAGTTTCGAGTTCTGGTCATAAGTTGTCACGCCGCCGCCGCACCATCATCATCGCCCCTGCCATCTACCACCACCGCTCCGAATCCGTATCCATATACCACCACCAATCCGTGTCCATATACCACCACCGATCCATATCCATATACTACCACCGCTACCACCACCGCTGCCATATACCACCACCATATATCCACCACCAATCCGAGTTCCTTGCTTATTAGGTTTGTTTTCGGGATCCATCTAGTTTCCGATTCGTGTTTCCTTGCCGGAGTAGGTTTCGGGAAAAAAAAAGAGTCCGGAAACCACGCTCCGTTTAGGCCCAAAATGTTTTGAAAATGCATTTTTCGAAAAAATTTCTGGCTATCCTATTTTTAGGTGTTTCTGAGTGTTTTGAAACAGGTGCCATTATAGGAAGTTTTTTTTGACCCGTTTCCAGTTTTTGGGTCCGGGCAGTCGAAAAAACGAAAAAAAAAATTGGTTGAAAAAATTTCGTGCCCATCCTGTCAGTTTGACCTAGGAAGAGTTTTGAGACACTCGCCATTATAGTGATTTTTCGCAAAAAAAAAAAGAGCAGCGCAAAAAAAAAGAGCGCAAAAAAAAAAAGAAAAATAGCGAAAAAAAAATCCAGAGTGTGCTTTTCCCTTGTTTACGTGCAGCGCCGTGATTTTGTTAGTGTTCTAGGCTCGCGTCTCTAGCACGGTCTAGCCTAGGACCAGCACAGTACCGTCGTTGAGCGTTTATTCAACTTTGCATCTCTGAATTGATTATTGCTGACCCTTTTTGCTACCATATTATAAGCCTTCCCAGCTCCACATACATCTACGTCGTGCGTTTGACTCTCCCTGGTAATCGCTCTATCCAAGCTTTGAGAGTTTTTGACTACAACGGTTGCCGATCACCGCCTGCTGCTGGGTAAGAACTGGTAAGAATTTGAGATTTGCTTGACGGATTTGTGACACCCACCACCACCTCTTGTTAGTAGTCTGTAGGATCATATTCTTGTGTGTTTCTATTGCTGCTAACCATGCCAGGATCACAAGCCGACGAGACTGACTGGGAGAACATGACGAATAAGGATTTGCATGATAATTTTCAGCAAATGATGAGTGGACAGGTGCAAGATGTGCTAAACAGATTTGAAGAGGCCATGGAGAAGATAGATGGCATGGAGAAGACGTTCGAAACAAAGCTCGATAACAAGTTTAATGAATTGCTCGCGCGTCTTCCACCACCACGACCCGCTGCACCTAACGCACCTCTTCAACAACAACAACAACAACAACGCATCCTTTCGAATCAGTATGGACGAGCGAAGCGTGTTCCTATTGAGGATGGCCAAACTTCTGGTGCTGATGTTCATGTTGTTGATGCTTCTTTGGCCCCTGCTACTGCTGCTGCTGGTACCCAGGAGGATGATGAGTATGCGGGCGATTATGAGGATGAGGTTGATCAAAATCAGCACTACGTGCAGCCACCAGCACCACCACCACCAGGTCGACCTCAGGTATATATTCGTAATGGTAGGCCTGCACCACCACCTCAGGTACGAGATGATGTCCATATTCCTAAACTGAAATTGAATATTCCACTATTTGAGGGTAGATATGTTCCTGATATATATCTTACTTGGGAGTTAGAAACTGAACAACGTTTTACATGTTTACAATATCCCGAGGAGAGACGGGTTGCTGCTGCTGTTTGTGCTTTCACTAGTTTTGCATGTGTATGGTGGTCTGAACATTGTAGATTATATCCTATTCCCGCTACTCGGGCTGCTTTGAAACTGCTATGCGTACTCGTTGGGTTCCACCATATTATCAACGTGAATTGCTTTAAAAATTACAGCGCTTAAGACAAGGAAAAAATTCTGTAGAAGAATATTATCAGGAATTACAAACTGGCATGATTAGATGTGGTATTGTTGAGGAGAATGAAGCTATGCTTGCACGTTTTTTGGGTGGATTAAATAGAGAGATTCAGACCATTCTAGACTATAAGGAGTATACTAATATCACTCGTTTATTCCATCTTGCTTGTAAAGCTGAACGTGAAGTGCAGGATCGACAGGCATTGGCGCGGACTAACTTTTCTGCAGGTCGACCTTCATCATGGACACCACGTGCATCATCTACTTCCACACGTTCTGCTACACCGGCGCCTCCGTTGGCTGCCACCTCCAACCGTGATACAATAAAGCAGGCACAATCACCACTGTCTGCCAAGAGCACACCTTCTGGGCCTGCAAAGAGCTCTTCTTCATCCATGGCATCAACAGGGCAAACACATGATATTATTTGTCGACGTTGCAAGGGTGGAGCTCATTATGCGAGAGAATGCCCATCTAAGCGTGTGATGATTGTTACTGAGGATGGTGGGTATGAGTCCGCTAGTGACTATGATGAGGAGACTTTGGCTCTTATTACACGTGACGAACACGGTGGAGACGATTCTGATCATGAGACACAATACATGGCTCCTGAAGATGCTGACAGGTATGAATGTTTAGTTGCTCAACGTGTTTTGAGTGTGCAGGTTACACAAGCTGAGCAAAATCAGAGGCATAATTTGTTCCATACAAAGGGAGTTGTGAAGGAACGTTCTGTTCGCGTGATCATAGATGGAGGGAGTTGCAACAACTTGGCTATCATGGAGATGGTGGAGAAGCTATCTCTCACCACAAGACCACATCCACATCCTTACTACATCCAATGGTTCAACAACAGCGGCAAGGTTAAGGTAACACGTACTGTTCATGTACATTTTAGTATCTCTACATATGCTGATTATGTTGATTGTGATGTGGTACCTATGCAAGCATGTTCCTTATTACTTGGTAGACCATGGCAATTTGATAAAAATTCTATTCACCATGGTAGAAACAATCAGTATACTCTTGTTCATAAGGATAAAAATATTACTTTGCTTCCTATGACTCCTGATTCCATTTTGAAAGATGATATTAGTAGAGCTAATAAAGCAAAACAGGAGAAAACTAAGAGTGAAAATCAGATTGTGGCAAAAGAATTTGAGCAACAAATGCAGCCTAATAATAATAAACAATCTAGTGTTGCTTCTGAAATTAAATTGAAAAGTGCATGTTTACTTGCCACCAAATCTGATATTGATGATCTAGATTTTAGCAAATCTGTTTGCTATGCTTTTGTGTGCAAAGAGGCATTATTTTCATTCGAGGACGTGCCTTCCTCTTTGCCTCCTGCTGTCACTAACATTTTGCAGGAGTTCACTGACGTCTTTCCACAAGACGTGCCACCGGGATTACCACCTATTCGCGGGATTGAGCATCAAATTGACTTAATTCCCGGTGCATCATTACCCAACCGTGCACCATACCGTACCAATCCAGAGGAGACGAAGGAGATTATGCGTCAAGTACAAGAACTGCTCGACAAAGGTTATATACGCGAATCCCTTAGTCCTTGTGCTGTTCCTATCATTTTAGTGCCGAAAAAGGATGGTACGTCGCGTATGTGCGTTGATTGTAGAGGCATTAATAATATTACTATTCGTTATCGTCATCCTATTCCTAGGCTAGATGATATGCTTGATGAATTGAGTGGCTCTACAATATTCTCCAAAGTTGATTTGCGTAGTGGATACCATCAAATTCGTATGAAATTGGGAGATGAATGGAAAACAGCATTTAAAACTAAGTTTGGATTATATGAGTGGTTAGTCATGCCTTTTGGGTTAACTAATGCACCTAGTACTTTCATGAGGTTAATGAACGAAGTTTTACGTGCTTTCATTGGACGATTTGTGGTAGTTTACTTTGATGACATATTGATTTATAGCAAATCTTTGGAGGAACATTTGGAACATTTACGTGCTGTATTTATTGCTCTACGTGATGCACGTTTGTTTGGTAACCTTGGAAAGTGCACCTTTTGCACCGACCGAGTATCTTTTCTTGGCTATGTTGTTACTCCACAGGGAATTGAAGTTGATAAAGCCAAGATTGAAGCTATTGAGAGTTGGCCGCAGCCCAAAACGGTCACACAAGTGAGGAGTTTCCTTGGCCTCGCCGGATTCTATAGGCGTTTTGTGAGAGATTTCAGCACCATTGCTGCACCTCTCAATGAGCTTACAAAGAAAGATGTGCCTTTTCTGTGGGGTACCGCACAGGAAGAAGCCTTTACGGTGTTGAAAGATAAGTTGACACATGCTCCTTTACTCCAACTTCCTGATTTTAATAAGACTTTTGAGCTTGAATGTGATGCTAGTGGAATTGGATTAGGAGGTGTGTTATTACAAGATGGCAAACCTGTTGCATACTTTTCTGAAAAATTGAGTGGGCCTAGTCTGAATTATTCTACTTACGATAAAGAATTATATGCTCTTGTTCGGACTTTAGAAACATGGCAACATTATTTATGGCCCAAAGAATTTGTTATACATTCTGATCATGAATCTTTGAAACATATTAAAAGTCAAGCTAAACTGAATCGTAGACATGCTAAATGGGTTGAATTTATTGAGACTTTCCCTTATGTCATTAAACACAAGAAGGGAAAAGAAAATGTTATTGCTGATGCATTGTCTCGTCGCTATACTATGCTTTCACAACTTGACTTCAAAATATTTGGTTTGGAGACCATCAAAGATCAATATGTGCATGATGCTGATTTTAAAGATGTAATGCAGAATTGTAAAGAAGGAAGAATGTGGAACAAGTTTGTCGTTAATGATGGATTTGTGTTTCGTGCTAACAAGCTATGCATTCCAGCTAGCTCCGTTCGTCTTTTGTTGTTGCAGGAGGCGCATGGAGGAGGATTAATGGGACACTTTGGCGTGAAGAAGACGGAAGACGTACTTGCTACACATTTCTTTTGGCCAAAGATGAGACGGGATGTTGAGCGTTTTATTGCTCGATGCACTACATGTCAAAAAGCTAAGTCACGACTCAATCCTCATGGTTTATATATGCCTTTGCCTGTACCTAGTGTTCCTTGGGAGGATATATCTATGGACTTTGTTTTAGGTTTACCTCGAACAAAGAAGGGGAGGGATAGCATATTTGTTGTCGTGGATAGATTCTCGAAAATGGCACACTTTATACCATGTCATAAAAGCGATGATGCTGTTAATGTTGCTGATTTGTTCTTTCGTGAAATTATTCACTTGCATGGTGTGCCAAATACTATTGTTTCAGATCGTGATACTAAATTTCTTAGCCACTTTTGGAGATGTTTATGGGTTAAGTTGGGGACTAAACTGCTTTTTAGTACTACTTGTCACCGCCAAACTGATGGACAAACTGAAGTAGTCAATAGAACATTGTCTACTATTCTTAGGGCTGTTTTGAAGAATAATAAGAAAATGTGGGAGGAATGCTTGCCTCATATTGAATTTGCTTATAATCGTTCATTGCATTCTACTACTAAGATGTGCCCTTTTGAAGTTGTGTATGGTTTCCTACCTCGTGCACCTATTGATTTGTTGCCTCTTCCATCTTCGGAGAAGGTTAATTTTGATGCTAAAGAACGTGCTGAATTGATTTTAAAAATGCATGAGTTAACTAAGGAAAACATTGAGCGTATGAATGCTAAATATAAAGTTGCTGGAGATAAGGGGAGAAAACATGTTGTGTTTGCACCTGGAGATCTTGTTTGGTTACATTTGCGTAAGGATAGATTTCCTGATTTGCGCAAATCAAAGCTAATGCCACGTGCTGCTGGTCCCTTTAAGGTGTTGGAGAAAGTAAATGATAATGCATATAAACTTGAGCTGCCTGCAGATTTTGGGGTTAGTCCCACTTTTAACATTGCAGATTTGAAGCCTTATTTGGGTGAGGAAGATGGGCTTCCGTCGAGGACAACTTCATTTCAAGAAGGGGAGGATGATGAGGACATCGATACCATTGTTACACCCACAGCCCCTACTGCTACATATACTGGACCAATTACTAGAGCTCGCGCACGCCAATTAAGTTATCAGGTACTTTCGTTTCTTGGTAATGATTCTAATGTTCATGAGAATATGATGCTGCCTAAATTGGATACATTTGTTTTGCTTACAAATGAAGGGCCTAGCTTGGAGAAGGATGGACACTGGAGCAAGAGCAAGCATGGAGATGATCCTATGCGCAAGGGGAACCAGAACGGAGTTACAAGTGATGATTTCAGGACTTTGAAGCCACCATAAGAGTGCATGAAGCCTTGGACGAAATATACAAGATGCCACTTCATAAATTTCGTCCAGAGGCTATTATAGGTGCTGTGTCACCTTTTTATTGGGCCAAGCCCATGTAATTTCGAAATACATAAGTATAGGCTATTTTTAGAGTCCGTATGTGTGTGGAAACAAGAGATAGGGTTGATTTCGGACCCCTCCACCAAGGGCCACGAAATTCCCCTCTCTTCCTCCATATATACAGCCCTTAGGGCACCGTTTAGACTTTGGGTTTTGTTTAGATTAAAAGTTCGCCATAGCTGCAACTTCGCGTCCTTCGTTTGTGTTCAACGACCAGACAAAGGCGTCACAGAACCCCACCTTGATCAATAAAGCTTTCATCTTATATTCGCAATATCCAGATTGCAATCTCAGTTTCTTGCTTGTTCTTCGTTTGCTCGCAGGAAACAGACCCTCGTGGTCAGGTTGATCGTGCTCCGGCGTGGTCAATAACCTCTCGGAGTTGGTTTAGCGATTGCTAAGGCGCGACGTCCTCGCACGTTCGTAGTCGGATCGTCAAAGTCGACTTCCACCAAAGCGATATCCATCATCTCATCGAAAGACGGGACACCTTTGCCTCTATCACGAGGCCATGGAAAAGATAGATGGCATTGAGAAGACGTTCGAAACAAAGCTTGATAGCAAGTTTAATGAATTGCTCGCGCGTTTTCCACAACCACCGCCGGCTGCACCTATCGCACCTCTGCAACAACAACAACAACAACAACGCATCCTTTTGAATCAGTATGGACGAGCGAAGCGTGTTCCTATTGAGGATGGCCAAACTTCTGGTGCTGCTGTTCATGTTGTTGATGCTTCTTTGGCCCCTGCTACTTCTGCTGCTGGTACCCAGGAGGATGATGAGTATGCGGGCGATTATGAGGATGAGGTTGATCAAAATCAGCACTACGTGTAGCCACCAGCACCACCACCACAAGGTCGACCTCAGGTATATATTCGTAATGGTAGGCCTGCACCACCACCTCAGGTACGAGATGATGTCCATATTCCTAAACTGAAATTGAATATTCCACCATTTGAGGGTAGATATGTTCCTGATATATATCTTACTTGGGAGTTAGAAACTGAACAACGTTTTACATGTTTATAATATCCCGAGGAGAGACGGGTTGCTGCTGCTATTTGTGCTTTCACTAGTTTTGCATGTGTATGGTGGTCTGAACATTGTAGATTATATCCTATTCCCGCTACTTGGGCTGCTTTGAAAACTGCTATGCGTACTCGTTGGGTTCCACCATATTATCAACGTGAATTGCTTCAAAAATTACAGCGCTTAAGACAAGGAAAAAATTCTGTAGAAGAATATTATCAGGAATTACAAACTGGCATGATTAGATGTGGTATTGTTGAGGAGAATGAAGCTATGCTTGCACGTTTTCTGGGTGGATTAAATAGAGAGATTCAGACCATTCTATACTATAAGGAGTATACTAATATCACTCGTTTATTCCATCTTGCTTGTAAAGCTGAACGTGAAGTGCAGGATCGACAGGCATTGGCGCGGACTAACTTTTCTGCAGGTCGACCTTCATCATGGACACCACGTGCATCATCTACTTCCACACGTTCTGCTACACCGGCGCCTCCGTCGGCTGCCACCTCCAACAGTGATACAATAAAGCAGGCACAATCACCACTATCTGCCAAGAGTACACCTTCTGGGCCTGCAAAGAGCTCTTCTTCATCCATGGCATCAACAGGGCAAACACATGATATTATTTGTCGACGTTGCAAGGGTAGAGGTCATTATGCGAGAGAATGCCCAACTAAGCGTGTGATGATTGTTACTGAGGATGGTGGGTATGAGTCCGCTAGTTACTATGATGGCGAGACTTTGGCTCTTATTACACATGACGAACACGGTGGAGACGATTCTGATCATGAGACGCAATACATGGCTCCTGAAGATGCTGACAGGTATGAATGTTTAGTTGCTCAACGTGTTTTGAGTGTGCAGGTTACACAAGCTGAGCAAAATCAGAGGCATAATTTGTTCCATACAAAGGGAGTTGTGAAGGAACGTTCTGTTCGCGTGATCATAGATGGAGGGAGTTGCAACAACTTGGCTAGCATGGAGATGGTGGAGAAGCTATCTCTCACCACAAGACCACATCCACATCATTACTACATCCAATGGTTCAACAACAGCGGCAAGGTTAAGGTAACACGTACTGTTCGTGTACATTTTAGTATCTCTACATATGCTGATTATGTTGATTGTGATGTGGTACCTATGCAAGCATGTTCCTTATTACTTGGTAGACCATGGCAATTTGATAAAAATTCTATTCACCATGGTAGAAACAATCAGTATACTCTTGTTCATAAGGATAAAAATATTACTTTGCTTCCTATGACTCCTGATTCCATTTTGAAAGATGATATTAATAGAGCTAATAAAGCAAAACAGGAGAAAACTAAGAGTGAAAATCAGATTGTGGCAAAAGAATTTGAGCAACAAATGCAGCCTAATAATAATAAACAATCTAGTGTTGCTTCTGAAATTAAATTGAAAAGTGCATGTTTACTTGCCACCAAATCTGATATTGATGATCTAGATTTTAGCAAATATGTTTGCTATGCTTTTGTGTGCAAAGAGGCATTATTTTCATTCGAGGACGTGCCTTCCTCTTTGCCTCCTGCTGTCACTAACATTTTGCAGGAGTTCGCTGACGTCTTTCCACAAGACGTGCCACCGGGATTACCACCTATTCGCGGGATTGAGCATCAAATTGACTTAATTCCCGGTGCTTCACTGCCAAATCGTGCGCCATACCGTACCAATCCAGAGGAGACGAAGGAGATTATGCGTCAAGTACAAGAGCTTCTCGATAAAGGTTATATACGTGAATCCCTTAGTCCTTGTGCTGTTCCTATTATTCTAGTGCCAAAAAAGGATGGTACATCGCGTATGTGTGTTGATTGTAGAGGCATTAATAATATTACTATTCGTTATCGTCATCCTATTCCTAGGCTAGATGATATGCTTGATGAATTGAGTGGCTCTACAATATTCTCCAAAGTTGATTTGCGTAGTGGATACCATCAAATTCGTATGAAATTGGGGGATGAATGGAAAACAGCATTTAAAACTAAGTTTGGATTATATGAGTGGTTAGTCATGCCTTTTGGGTTAACTAATGCGCCTAGTACTTTCATGAGACTAATGAACGAAGTTTTACGTGCTTTCATTGGACGATTTGTGGTAGTCTATTTTGATGATATACTGATTTATAGCAGATCTTTGGAAGAACATTTGGAACATTTACGTGTTGTTTTTATTGCTCTACGTGATGCACGTTTGTTTGGTAACCTTGGGAAGTGCACCTTTTGCACCGACCGAGTATCTTTTCTTTGCTATGTTGTTACTCCACAGGGAATTGAAGTTGATAAAGCCAAGATTGAAGCTATTGAGAGTTGGCCGCAGCCCAAAACGGTCACACAAGTGAGGAGTTTTCTTGGCCTCGCTGGATTCTATAGGCGTTTTGTGAGAGATTTCAGCACCATTGCTGCACCTCTCAATGAGCTTACAAAGAAAGATGTGCCTTTTATTTGGGGTACCGCACAGGAAGAAGCCTTCTCGGTATTGAAAGATAAGTTGACACATGCTCCTTTACTCCAACTTCCTGATTTTAATAAGACTTTTGAGCTTGAATGTGATGCTAGTGGAATTGGATTAGGAGGTGTGTTATTACAAGATGGCAAACCTGTTGCATACTTTTCTGAAAAATTGAGTGGGCCTAGTCTGAATTATTCTACTTATGATAAAGAATTATATGCTCTTGTTCGGACTTTAGAAACATGGCAACATTATTTATGGCCCAAAGAATTTGTTATACATTCTGATCATGAATCTTTGAAACATATTAAAAGTCAAGCTAAACTGAATCGTAGACATGCTAAATGGGTTGAATTCATTGAGACTTTCCCTTATGTCATTAAACACAAGAAGGGAAAAGAAAATGTTATTGCTGATGCATTGTCTCGTCGCTATACTATGCTTTCACAACTTGACTTCAAAATATTTGGTTTGGAGACCATCAAAGATCAATATGTGCATGATGCTGATTTTAAAGATGTAATGCAGAATTGTAAAGAAGGAAGAATGTGGAACAAGTTTGTCGTTAACGATGGATTTGTGTTTCGTGCTAACAAGCTATGCATTCCAGCTAGCTCCGTTCGTCTTTTGCTGTTGCAGGAGGCGCATGGGGGAGGATTAATGGGACACTTTGGGGTGAAGAAGACGGAGGACGTACTTGCTACACATTTCTTTTGGCCAAAGATGAGACGGGATGTTGAGCGTTTTGTTACTCGCTGCACTACATGTCAAAAAGCTAAGTCACGACTCAATCCTCATGGTTTATATATGCCTTTGCCTGTACCTAGTGTTCCTTGGGAGGATATATCTATGGACTTTGTTTTAGGTTTACCTCGAACAAAGAAGGGGAGGGATAGCATATTTGTTGTCGTGGATAGATTCTCGAAAATGGCACACTTTATACCATGTCATAAAAGCGATGATGCTGTTAATGTTGCTGATTTGTTCTTTCGTGAAATTATTCGCTTGCATGGTGTGCCAAATACTATTGTTTCAGATCGTGATACTAAATTTCTTAGCCACTTTTGGAGATGTTTATGGGCTAAGTTGGGGACTAAACTGCTATTTAGTACTGCTTGTCACCCCCAAACTGATGGACAAACTGAAGTAGTCAATAGAACATTGTCTACTATGCTTAGGGCTGTTTTGAAGAATAATAAGAAAATGTGGGAAGAATGCTTGCCTCATATTGAATTTGCTTATAATCGTTCATTGCATTCTACTACTAAGATGTGCCCTTTTGAAATTGTGTATGGTTTCCTACCTCGTGCACCTATTGATTTGTTGCCTCTTCCATCTTCGGAGAAGGTTAGTTTGGATGCTAAAGAACGTTCTGAATTGATTTTAAAAATGCATGAGTTAACTAAGGAAAACATTGAGCGTATGAATGCTAAATATAAACTTGCTAGAGATAAGGGTAGAAAACATGTTGTGTTTGCACCTGGAGATCTTGTTTGGTTACATTTGCGTAAAGATAGATTTCCTAATTTGCGCAAATCAAAGCTAATGCCACGTGCTGATGGTCCTTTTAAGGTGTTAGAGAAAATAAATGATAATGCATATAAACTTGAGCTACCTGCAGATTTTGGGGTTAGTCCCACTTTTAACATTGCAGATTTGAAGCCTTATTTGGGTGAGGAAGATGAGCTTCCGTCGAGGACGACTTCATTTCAAGAAGGGGAGGATGATGAGGACATCAATACCATTGTTACACCACAGCCCCTACTGTTACATATACGGGACCAATTACTAGAGCTAGCGCACGCCAATTAAATTACCAGGTACTTTCGTTTCTTGGTAATGATTCTAATGTTCATGAGAATATGCTACTGCCTAAATTGGATACATTTGTTTTGCTTACAAATGAAGGGCCTAGCTTGGAGAAGGATGAACATTGGAGCAAGAACACGCATGGAGTTGATGGCATGCGCAAGGGGATCAAGAACGGAGTTACAAGTGATGATTTCAGGCTTTGAAGCCACCATAAGGAGTGCATGAAGCCTTGGACGAAATATACAAGATGCCACTTCATAATATTGGTCCATAGGCTATTCTAGGTGCTGCGTCACCTTATTATTGGGCCAGGCCCATGTAATTTCGAAATACTTAAGTATAGGCTATTTTTAGAGTCCGTATGTGTGGGGAAACAAGAGTTAGGGTTGGTTTCGGACCCCACCCTCAAGGGCCACGAAATTCCCTCCTTTTCCCCCATATATACAGCCCTTAGGACGTCGTTTAGACTTTGGGTTTTGTTTAGATTAAAAGTTCGCCATAGCTGCAACTTCGCGTACTTCGTTTGTGTTCAACGACCAGACAAAGGCGTCACAGAACCCCACCTTGATCAATAAAGCTTTCATCTTATATTCGCAATATCCAGATTGCAATCTCAGTTTCTTGCTTGTTCTTCGTTTGCTCGCAGGAAACAGACCCTCGTGGTCAGGTTGATCGTGCTCCGGCGTGGTCAATAACCTCTCGGAGTTGGTTTAGCGATTGCTAAGGCGCGACGTCCTCGCACGTTCGTAGTCGGATCGTCAAAGTCGACTTCCACCAAAGCGATATCCATCATCTCATCGAAAGTCGGGACACCTTTGCCTCTATCAAACACCAACAAAATCACGGCGCGACACGTAAACAAGGGAAAAGCACACTCTGGAATTTTTTTTTTTGCTCTTTTTTTTGCGCTCTTTTTTTTGCGAAAAATCACTATAATGGCGAGTGTCTCAAAACTCTTCCTAGCTCAAACTGACAGGATGGGCACGAAATTTTTTCGACCAAAATTTTTTTTTCGACTGCCCAGACCCAAAAACTGGAAACGGGTCAAAAAAACTTCCTATAATGGCACCTGTCTCAAAACACTCAGAAACACCTAAAAATAGGATAGCCAGAAATTTTTTCGAAAAATGTGTTTTCGAAAAATTTTGGGCCTAAACGGAGCGTGGTTTCCGGACTCTTTTTTTTTCCGAAACCTACTCCGGCAAGGAAAACACGAATCGGAATCTAGATGGATCTCGAAAACAAACCTAATATGACAAGAATTCGGATTGGTGGTGGATATATGGTGGTGGTATATGGCAGCGATGGTGGTAGCGGTGGTAGTATATGGATATGGATCGGTGGTGGTATATGGCACGGATTGGTGGTGGTATATGGATACGGATTCGGAGCGGTGGTGGTAGGTGACAGGGGCGATGATGATGGTGCGGTGGCGGCGTGACAACTTATGACCAGAACTCGAAACTCTAAAAGACTAGACGCTAAGACCAGCAACTAGACACGATGATGCAACCGCAAATTCAACAAAGCAAAACCCTAAAAAGATTATGCAAAGGCTCAGATTGGTTCGGATATGATGAACTAACCCTAATTTTTTTTGTGGCTTTTTCGTGGACTATAGGTATGAAGAACAGACTCTGTCTAAACTACGAAAAACTGTAAAATCTCACCGAGCAACCTGGAAATCTGATACCACTTGATAGAGGTAAAGGTGTCCCGTCTTTCGATGAGATGATGGATTTCGCTTTGGTGGAAGTCGACTTTGACGATCCGACTACGAACGTGCGAGGACGTCGCGCCTTAGCAATCGCTAAACCAACTCCGAGAGGTTATTGACCACGTCGGAGCACGATCAACCTGACCACAAGGGTCTGTTTCCTACGAGCAAACGAAGAACAAGCAAGAAACTAAGATTGCAATCTGGATATTGCGAATATAAGATGAAAGCTTTATTGATCAAGGTGGGGTTCTGTGACGCCTTTGTCTGGTCGTTGAACACAAATGAAGTATGCGAAGTTGCAGCTATGGCGAACTTTTAATCTAAACAAAACCTAAAGTCTAAACGGTGCCCTAAGGGCTGTATATATGGAGGAAGAGAGGGGAATTTCGTGGCCCTTGGTGGAGGGGTCCGAAATCAACCCTATCTCTTGTTTCCCCACACATACGGACTCTAAAAATAGCCTATACTTATGTATTTCGAAATTACATGGGCCTGGCCCAATAATAAGGTGACGCAGCACCTAGAATAGCCTCGGGACAAAATTTATGAAGTGGCATCTTGTATATTTCGTCCAAGGCTTCATGCACCCATTATGGTGGCTTCAAAGTCCTGAAATCATCACTTGTAACTCCGTTCTGGTTCCCCTTGCGCATGGCATCATCTCCATGCTTGTTCTTGCTCCAGTGTCCATCCTTCTCCAAGCTAGGCCCTTCACTTGTAAGCAAAACAAATGTATCCAATTTAGGTAGCATCATATTCTCATGAACATTAGAATCATTACCAAGAAACGAAAGTACCTGATAATTTAATTGGCGTGCGCGAGCTCTAGTAATTGGTCCAGTATATGTAGCTGTAGGGGCTGTGGGTGTAAGAATGGTATTGATGTCCTCATCAACAAGTCACAAACACAATCAAAGGAAAGATACAATGGCAAAGTTCATCCCAAAATCCAAAGGAGATGGGGTCTTGAAGATAGTTTTCTCCTTATGGAGGTCTTGAAATCCTCAAGGATTCTTCCGTAGGGGGTCTTGATCCTCCAAGGAAGAAGGTGAGGGAGCAAAGCTCACAAATATCTCATCTTATACTTTGCTAACCCTAAACATGGTCCTAGGTGCGGAATATATAGCCTTAGGGTCGAAGGAGAAGAAGGGGAGCCGAAGATGCAATCTCAACCGGCCATCCTGGGAGGCCCGTGCGCATGGGGGTCCCGTGGGCACGGTACAGGCCCGTGCGCACGGGGTGCTCCAGCGTCAGATTCCTGTGTAGTCTGTAGGCACGGGGTTTTGGGGGGCCGTGCGCACGGGGTCGCCTAGAGCCTCCTGTGCAGCTGCTGTTCTCCATGTTCTTAGTCCTCACGGCCTTGGGGTGGTTCTCCTTCTCCTTGGTGATGCTCCTGAGCTTCTTGGTGATGTTCCTCTTCATACCTAAGGAGGGATAGCATATTTTGGTGAGGTAGTAAATGATAGAGGCAAAGGTGTCCCGTCTTTCGATGAGATGATGGATTTCGCTTTGGTGGAAGTCGACTTTGACGATCCGACTACTAACGTGCAAGGACGTCGCGCCTTAGCAATCGCTAAACCAACTCCGAGAGGTTATTGACCACGCCGGAGCATGATCAACCTGACCACGAGGGTCTGTTTCCTGCGAGCAAACGAAGAACAAGCAAGAAACTAAGATTGCAATCTGGATATTGCGAATATAAGATGAAAGCTTTATTGATCAAGGTGGGGTTCTGTGACGCCTTTGTCTGGTCGTTGAACACAAACGAAGTACGCAAAGTTGCAGCTATGGCGAACTTTTAGTCTAAACAAAACCCAAAGAAAAGCTACTAGATGGATCTACTTATATAGGAGCAAGGGGTGGCGGCCAAGGAGGTGGGAGGACGTCCCAAGGCAGCCTAAAACTAAATCTAGGTCGTACAAGGCCAATGGGCCCAAGTGGAGGTGATGTAACACCTTTGGACTTGTAGTTTGACTCGGATTCTGCTGCAGCATCAGATTGTTTCGTCCACAACTCAACGCTCCGGACGAATTTGAAGGTGATTCCAATTGGGTTGGAAAGTGCACGAAATCTAGTTTCCAACAAAAAAAGAATCACCCAATTCGGAGTCCGTATGAAAAACTTGTGTGCGTTTTGAGTCAGGTACGTCTGTGCAGTCCGAATCTGAATCCAGAACGTGAGAGACTTGGACTCTATCTTCTCTTGGGCCAAAAGTGACGTGAGAGAACTTTTTGGACAGCAAATAAACATCTCTTTCTTCCTTATCTTCATATGTTGATTGTACAAATGTCCCATACACCTGCAATTAGACAAAACACAAAAGTGTGTGAAGTATTTTTGTTCTGGATAACATAAATAGATTATTGAATAGTTTGCAATAGAAATCACCTGACAAATATGCATATATGCAATATTTTTGGTCATATCCAAGGTAGTCATGTCCTCATCATCCTCCCCTTCTTGAAAATAAAGCCGTCCTCGCCGTTGCTTAATCTGAAATGTGGCTAACAAAAGAGACATGGTGTACATGTTGTATATGTATATGTCATCCATTTTTACTTCCCTTGATTTTTGCATATATGACACATGAATAGATGAGTAACTTGCATAGTTCATAAAATCTAAAGCCAAAAAATTAGCACAAGAAGTAGAAGGCATGAAAATATTGCAACTCAGTTTGCACATATAAGTGAAGCTCTTATTCATTTCAAAAGATTGACAATGTTCATCATTAAACCATCCCAACATTGGTGAATAAACCTTACTTGCATCAAATTTACATGCTACAACATGCTTAAATAAGCAAACATGCAATAAGTCATTCAACACAGAATCATAACCAAGATTAGAGGTCATATCAAAATGATTAAACATTGGTTCTTTTGCATCAATAGTTAACTCAATGGGTGCACTCAAAATTGTTGGTATTTCAGTTGTTTGATCACATGGCAAAGTCAAATTATCAACGTAGTCCTCTAAAATAGGTGGTGTGATCAAAGTAGTGGGTAGCTCATCAGATGGTGCATTCAAATTGACAAGGCATTCATCATTCTCATGTAGAGATGGAAGAGCAGTACCTTTGTCATTACCTCTTATGATCAACTCAGATGATGTAGCCACTCTCGGGGGCGATGTGTCACATGGTGGAGGTGATGTAGTCCTGACAACAACGGATGTGGTTGTCATAGTATGCCTAGTAGTTGAAGGAACAATCATATCAACTCTTGGAATGTGCACCGTGCGCTTGTTCTCCTCGTGGCCAACACGTTGTTTTATTTCCTGTTCAGCTTTGCAAGCAAGATGAAACAAATGGTCCATAGGATAACACTCTTCATGAATTAGTATCTCTTGAATATCACGGTTTAATCCTCCCCAAAATCTATCCATAAAATCATCTTCACTTTCTTCTAAAGAGGAATGCAACAAGGTAGTTTGTAAATCATCATAATATTTTGTTACAGTTTCTGATAGAGGCAAAGGTGTCCCGTCTTTCGATGAGATGATGGATTTCGCTTTGGTGGAAGTCGACTTTGACGATCCGACTACGAACGTGCGAGGACGTCGCGCCTTAGCAATCGCTAAACCAACTCCGAGAGGTTATTGACCACGCCGGAGCACGATCAACCTGACCACGAAGGTCTGTTTCCTGCGAGCAAACGAAGAACAAGCAAGAAACTAAGATTGCAATCTGGATATTGCGAATATAAGATGAAAGCTTTATTGATCAAAGGTGGAGTTCTGTGACGCCTTTGTCTGGTCGTTGAACACAAACGAAGTACGCGAAGTTGCAGATATGGCGAACTTTTAATCTAAACAAAACCCAAAGTCTAAACGGTGCCCTAAGGGCTGTATATATGGAGGAAGAGAGGGGGAATTTCGTGGCCCTTGGTGGAGGGGTCCGAAATCAACCCTATCTCTTGTTTCCCCACACATACGGACTCTAAAAATAGCCTATACTTATGTATTTCGAAATTACATGGGCCTGGCCCAATAAAAAGGTGACGCAGCACCTATAATAGCCTCGGGACGAAATTTATGAAGTGGCATCTTGTATATTTCGTCCAAGGCTTCATGCACCCATTATGGTGGCTTCAAAGTCCTGAAATCATCACTTGTAACTCCGTTCTTGTTCCCCTTGCGCATGGCATCATCTCCATACTTGTTCTTACTCCAATGTTCATCCTTCTCCAAGCTAGGCCCTTCATTTGTAAGCAAAACAAATGTATCCAATTTAGGCAGCATCATATTCTCATGAACATTAGAATCATTACCAAGAAACAAAAGTACCTGATAATTTAATTGGCGTGCGCGAGCTCTAGTAATTGGTCCAGTATATGTAGCAGTAGGGGCTGTGGGTGTAACAATGGTATTGATGTCCTCATCATCCTCCCCTTCTTGAAATGAAGTCGTCCTCGACGGAAGCTCATCTTCCTCACCCAAATAAGGCTTCAAATCTGCAATGTTAAAAGTGGGACTAACCCCAAAATCTGCAGGCAGCTCAAGTTTATATGCATTATCATTTATTTTCTCTAACACCTTAAAGGGACCATTAGCACGTGGCATTAGCTTTGATTTGCGCAAATCAGGAAATCTATCCTTACGCAAATGTAACCAAAAAAGATCTCCAGGTGCAAACACAACATGTTTTCTACCCTTATCTCCAGCAAGTTTATATTTAGCATTCATACGCTCAATGTTTTCCTTAGTTAACTCATGCATTTTTAAAATCAATTCAGCACGTTCTTTAGCATCAAAATTAACCTTCTCCGAAGATGGAAGAGGCAACAAATCAATAGGTGCACGAGGTAGGAAACCATACACAACTTCAAAAGGGCACATCTTAGTAGTAGAATGCAATGAACGATTATAAGCAAATTCAATATGAGGCAAGCATTCCTCCCACATTTTCTTATTATTCTTCAAAACAGCCCTAAGCATAGTAGACAATGTTCTATTGACTACTTCAGTTTGTCCATTAGTTTGGGGGTGACAAGTAGTACTAAAAAGCAGTTTAGTCCCCAACTTAGCCCATAAACATCTCCAAAAGTGGCTAAGAAATTTAGTATCACGATCTGAAACAATAGTATTTGGCACACCATGCAAGCGAATAATTTCACGAAAGAACAAATCAGCAACATTAACAGCATCATCGCTTTTATGACATGGTATAAAGTGTGCCATTTTCGAGAATCTATCCACGACAACATATATGCTATCCCTCCCCTTCTTTGTTCGAGGTAAACCTAAAACAAAGTCCATAGATATATCCTCCCAAGGAACACTAGGTACAGGCAAAGGCATATATAAACCATGAGGATTGAGTCGTGACTTAGCTTTTTGACATGTAGTGCAGCGAGCAATAAAACGCTCAACATCCCGTCTCATCTTTGGCTAAAAGAAATGTGTAGCAAGTACGTCCTCCGTCTTCTTCACGCCAAAGTGTCCCATTAATCCTCCTCCATGCGCCTCCTGCAACAACAAAAGATGAACGGAGCTAGCTGGAATGCATAGCTTGTTAGCACGAAACACAAATCCATCGTTAACGACAAACTTGTTCCACATTCTTCCTTCTTTACAATTCTGCATTACATCTTTAAAATCAGCATCATGCACATATTGATCTTTGATGGTCTCCAAACCAAATATTTTGAAGTCAAGTTGTGAAAGCATAGTATAGCGACGAGACAATGCATCAGCAATAACATTTTCTTTTCCCTTCTTGTGTTTAATGACATAAGGGAAAGTCTCAATAAATTCAACCCATTTAGCATGTCTACGATTCAGTTTAGCTTGACTTTTAATATGTTTCAAAGATTCATGATCAGAATGTATAACAAATTCTTTGGGCCATAAATAATGTTGCCGTGTTTCTAAAGTCCGAACAAGAGCATATAATTCTTTATCGTAAGTAGAATAATTCAGACTAGGCCCACTCAATTTTTCAGAAAAGTATGCAATAGGTTTGCCATCTTGTAATAACACACCTCCTAATCCAATTCCACTAGCATCACATTCAAGCTCAAAAGTCTTATTAAAATCAGGAAGTTGGAGTAAAGGAGCATGTGTCAACTTATCTTTCAATACCGTGAAGGCTTCTTCCTGTGCGGTACCCCACAGAAAAGGCACATCTTTCTTTGTAAGCTCATTGAGAGGTGCAGCAATGGTGCTGAAATCTCTCACAAAACGCCTATAGAATCTAGCGAGGCCAAGAAAACTCCTCACTTGTGTGACCGTTTTGGGCTGCGGCCAACTCTCAATAGCTTCAATCTTGGCTTTATCAACTTCAATTCCCTGTGGAGTAACAACATAGCCAAGAAAAGATACTCGGTCGGTGCAAAAGGTACACTTCCCAAGGTTACCAAACAAACGTGCATCACGTAGAGCAATAAAAACAGCACGTAAATGTTCCAAATGTTCTTCCAAAGATTTGCTATAAATTAGTATATCATCAAAATAGACTACCACAAATCGTCCAATGAAAGCACGTAAAACTTCGTTCATTAATCTCATGAAAGTACTAGGTGCATTAGTTAACCCAAAAGGCGTGACTAACCACTCATATAAACCAAACTTAGTTTTAAATGCTGTTTTCCATTCATCACCCAATTTCATACGAATTTGATGGTATCCACTACGCAAATCAACTTTGGAGAATATTGTAGAGCCACTCAATTCATCAAGCATATCATCTAGCCTAGGAATAGGATGACGATAACGAATAGTAATATTATTAATGCCTCTACAATCAACACACATACGTGACGTACCATCCTTTTTAGGCACTAGTATAATAGGAACAGCACAAGGACTAAGAGATTCGCGTATATAACCTTTGTCGAGTAGCTCCTGTACTTGACGCATAATCTCCTTCGTCTCCTCTGGATTGGTACGGTATGGTGCACAGTTGGGTAGCGATGCACTGGGAATTAAGTCAATTTGATGCTCAATCCCTCGAATGGGTGGTAATCCCGGTGGCACGTGTTGTGGAAAGACGTCAGCGAACTCCTGCATAATGTTAGTAACAGCAGGGGGCAAAGAGGAAGGCATGTCCTCGAATGAAAATAATGCCTCTTTGCACACAAAAGCATAGCAAACAGATTTGCTGAAATCTAGCTCATCAATATCAGATTTGGTGGCAAATAAACATGCACTTTTCAATTTAATTTCAGAAGCAACACTAGATGGTTTATTATTAGGCTTCATTTGTTGCTCAAATTCTTTTGCCACAATCTGATTTTCACTCTTATTCTTCTCCTGTTTTGCTTTATTAGCTCTATTAATATCATCTTTCAAAATAGAATCAGGAGTCATAGGAAGCAAAGTAATATTTTTATCCTTATGAACAAGAGTATAATGATTGTTTCTACCATGGTGTACAGCATTTTTATCAAATTGCCATGGTCTACCAAGTAATAAGGAACATGCTTGCATAGGTACCACATCACAATCAACATAATCAGCATATGTAGAGATACTAAAATGCACACGAACAGTACGTGTTACCTTAACCTTGCCGCTATTGTTGAACCATTGGATGTAGTAAGGATGTGGATGTGGTCTTATGGTGAGAGAAAGCTTCTCCACCATCTCCATGCTAGCCAAGTTGTTGCAGCTACCTCCGTCTATGATGACGCGCACAGAACGTTCCTTCACAACTCCCTTGGTATGGAACAAATTGTGCCTCTGATTTTGCTCAGCTTGTGTGACCTGCACACTCAAAACACGTTGAGCAACTAAACATTCATACCTATCAGCGTCTTCAGGAGCCATGTATTGCGTCTCATGATCAGAATCATCTCCACCATGTTCTTCACGTGTAATAAGAGCCAAAGTCTCCTCATCATAGTCACTAGCGGACTCATATCCACCATCCTCGGTAGCAATCATCACACGCGGAGATTTGCATTCTCTCGCAAAATGTCCTCTTCCCTTACAACGACGACAAATAATATCACTTGTGTGCCCTGTTGACGCCATGGAAGAAGAAGAGCTCTGTGCAGGCCCGGCAGGTGTGCTCTTGGCAGATAGTGGTGGTTGTGCCTGCTTTCTTGTATCACGGTTGGAGGTGGCACCTGAAGGAGGTGATGGTGCAGTGGAAGTAGATGATGCACGTGGTGTCCATGATGAAGGTCGACCTGCAGAAAAGTTAGTGCGCACCAATGCCTGTCGATCCTGCACTTCACGTTCAGCTTTACAAGCAAGATGGAAAAAACGAGTGATATTATTATAGTCCTTATAGTCTAGAATGGTCTGAATATCTCTATTTAATCCACCCAGAAAACGTGCAAGCATAGCTTCATTCTCCTCAACAATACCACATCTAATCAAGCCAGTTTGTAATTCCTGATAATATTCTTCTACAGAATTTTTTCCTTGTCTTAAGCGCTGCAATTTTTGAAGTAATTCACGTTGATAATATGGTGGAACCCAACGAGTACGCATAGCAGTTTTCAAAGCAGCCCAAGTAGCGGGAATAGGATATAATCTACAATGTTCAGACCACCATACACATGCAAAACTAGTGAAAGCACAAACAGCAGCAGCAACCCGTCTCTCCTCGGGATATTGTAAACATGTAAAACGTTGTTCAGTTTCTAACTCCCAAGTAAGATATATATCAGGAACATATCTACCCTCAAATGGTGGAATATTCAATTTTAGTTTAGGAATATGGACATCATCTCGTACCTGAGGTGGTGGTGCAGGCCTACCATTACGAATATATACCTGAGGTCGACCTGGTGGTGGTGGTGCTGGTGGCTGCACGTAGTGCTGATTTTGATCAACCTCATCCTCATAATCGCCCGCATACTCATCATCCTCCTGGGTACCAGCAGCAGCAGTAGCAGGGGCCAAAGAAGCATCAACAACATGAACAGCAGCACCAGAAGTTTGGCCATCCTCAATAGGAACACGCTTCGCTCGTCCATACTGATTCGAAAGGATGCGTTGTTGTTGTTGGAGAGGTGCGTTAGGTGCAGCGGGTGGTGGTGGTGGAACACGCGCGAGCAATTCATGAAACTTGTTATCGAGCTTTGTTTCGAACGTCTTCTCCATGCCATCTATCTTCTCCATGGCCTCTTCAAATCTGTTTAGCACATCTTGCACCTGTCCACTCATCATTTGCTGAAATTTATCATGCAAATCCTTATTCGTCATGTTCTCCCAGTCAGTCTCGTCGGCTTGTGATCCTGGCATGGTTAGCAGCAATAGAAACACACAAGAAGATGATCCTACAGACTACTAACAAGAGGTGGTGGTGGGTGTCACAAATCCGTCAAGCAAATCTCAAATTCTTACCAGTTCTTACCCAGCAGCAGGCGGTGTTCGGCAACCGTTGTAGTCAAAAACTCTCAAAGCTTGGATAGAGCGATTACCAGGGAGAGTCAAACACACGACGTAGATGTATGTGGAGCTGGGAAGGCTTATAGTATGGTAGCAAAAGGGTCAGCAATAATCAATTCAGGGATGCAAAGTTGAATAAACGCTCAACGACGGTACTGTGCTGGTCCTAGGCTAGACTGTGCTAGAGACGCGAGCCTAGAACACCAACAAAATCACGGCGCGGCACGTAAACAAGGGAGGAGCACACTCTGAATTTTTTTTTCTCTTTTTTTTTCCTTTTTTTTGCACTTTTTTTTCCTTTTTTTTTGCTCCGCAACAAATTTTTTTCGAAAAAGTCTACAAATGGTCTAAAAACTGCTTAGCCAGAATTTTCCAGACTTAGTTTTTTTTTTGAAACTGGAACTATTTTTCTTCTGCGGGTGGCTCGGAAGTTGGGGAGTCCTCCGCTGTCACGACTCGGAGTATCGCGTGATCTGGAAATCGAAAACAATGCAACAATTACTGGACTCGGACTAGGACTGGTGGCGGAGATGAATCTGGTGGAACTCGGACTGGTGGCGGAGATGAATCTGGTGGAACTCGGACTGGTGGCGGAGATGAATCTGGTGGAACTCAGACTGGTGGTGGATATATGTTGCAGGTGGACTCGGATGGGCGTGATGGGGCGGATATGTGGTGGCGTATATGGATTCGGATTGGCGATGAATATGTGGTGGTGGTATATGGCAGCGGCGACGTGACAACCTGTGAACAGAACTTGAAACTCTAAAAGACTAGACGCTAAGACCAGCAACTTGACACGACGATGCAACCGCAAATTCAACAAAGCAAATACAGAAAAGATTATGCAAAGGCTCAGATTGGTTCGGATGGGATGAACTAACCCTAATTTTTTTTTGGCTTTTTCGTGGACTATAGGTATGAAGAACAGACTCGATCTAAACTACGAAAAACTGTAATATCTCACCGAGCAACCTGGAAATCTGATACCACTTGATAGAGGCAAAGGTGTCCCGTCTTTCGATGAGATGATGGATTTCGCTTTGGTGGAAGTCGACTTTGACGATCCGACTACGAACGTGCGAGGACGTCGCGCCTTAGCAATCGCTAAACCAACTCCGAGAGGTTATTGACCACGCCGGAGCACGATCAACCTGACCACGAAGGTCTGTTTCCTGCGAGCAAACGAAGAACAAGCAAGAAACTAAGATTGCAATCTGGATATTGCGAATATAAGATGAAAGCTTTATTGATCAAAGGTGGGGTTCTGTGACGCCTTTGTCTGGTCGTTGAACACAAACGAAGTACGCGAAGTTGCAGCTATGGCGAACTTTTAATCTAAACAAAACCCAAAGTCTAAACGGTGCCCTAAGGGCTGTATATATGGAGGAAGAGAGGGGGAATTTCGTGGCCCTTGGTGGAGGGGTCCGAAATCAACCCTATCTCTTGTTTCCCCACACATACGGACTCTAAAAATAGCCTATACTTATGTATTTCGAAATTACATGGGCCTGTCCCAATAAAAAGGTGACGCAGCACCTATAATAGCCTCGGGACGAAATTTATGAAGTGGCATCTTGTATATTTCGTCCAAGGCTTCATGCACCCATTATGGTGGCTTCAAAGTCCTGAAATCATCACTTGTAACTCCGTTCTTGTTCCCCTTGCGCATGGCATCATCTCCATGCTTGTTCTTGCTCAAATGTTCATCCTTCTCCAAGCTAGACCCTTCATTTGTAAGCAAAACAAATGTATCCAATTTAGGCAGCATCATATTCTCATGAACATTAGAATCATTACCAAGAAACGAAAGTACCTGATAATTTAATTGGCGTGCGCGAGCTCTAGTAATTGGTCCAGTATATGTAGCAGTAGGGGCTGTGGGTGTAACAACGGTATTGATGTCCTCATCAGTTTCACTACCTTGTTTTAAGTGTTGCAACTTCTTAATCATGTCACGAGTATAATAAGCAGGGACGAAAGTATGTCGCATGGCAAGTTTCAAATCATCCCAAGTAGTAGGTATATAATCAGGGTGTAACCGACAATATTCACTCCACCAAAACCAAAGCATAACCAGTGAAAGAACCAACCGCAACCTTAACCTTTTTATGTTCATCGAAATTATGGGAAGCAAATATATTTTTTATGTCGAACTCCCATTCAATATATAAAGCAGGTTTAAAACGGCCATTAAATGGTGGTATAGATACATTAACCTGATCATGTGCATTTGGATGTTTGTGCACCTCTCGTGACGGTTGTGGTATTTGCAAAGGTGGTGGCACGTCTCCCGCGATCGACAAAGCCCATGAATTGACTCTGGATCCTGTCATGATTAGTAGAACAAGAAACAAAACCCAAAAATAATGTTCCTATAACTACTAGGATGTGGTGGTAAAACGCTCATAGTAAAGCAAATATCAATGTCTTACAAGTTCTTACCATGCAGCAGGCGGTGATCGGCAACCAGCGGTGTCAAGTAACTCCGAATATTGAGTAAAGCGATTGCCAGGGGAGCGTACGTATACACGGTGTAGAAATATGTGGAGCTGGGTTGGCTATATATGGTAGCAAAAGATTAGCAATAATCAATTCAAAGATGGAATGTTGAATAAACGCTCAACGACGGTACTGTGCTGGTCCTAGGCTAGACCAGACTAGAGACGCGAGCCTAGAACACTAATGAGGTCACGGCGTAGCACAACTAGCATCAATGAAGGATACTAAGTAGCTCTTGACAGCAAGATATAAGTGAAGATCACAACAGCAGTGAAGATAATGATGAAAAACAACTGCCAAGCAGGATATACAACAACTTTGTCTCCAACTTTCCTCTGAAAAAGTTTGTGCCGATTTTTTTGATTTTTTTTCTCCTTTTTTTTTCTCTGACTTTTTTTTCTCTTTTTTTTCTCTCGTTTTTTCTCTCTCTTTTTTTCTCCCTCTTTCCAAAACAAACTAGATAAGATGCAGATTGGATCAAGTGAAGATGTGAACGATCTCAACTATTATTATGACAATGAATGGTGGGTAGCACGTGGTGGAAATTGATGGATGGGTGGTGGACAGCGGAAGAGATAATGATGCAGCGGTGGCGTGACTAATGTGAACAGAACTCGAAACTCTAAACGAACTAGACACTAAGACCAGCAATTCGACACGACGATGCAACCGATAATTCAACTATGCAAGCAATGAAAAGAAAATTGCAAAGGCTCAGACTGGCTTGGACCAAGGATGAATAGATCTAACTCTTTTTTGTGGCTTTTTCTTGGACAATAGGTAAGAAAATAAATCTAATCTAGGAAAACTGGAAATTCTCACCGAGCAACCTGAAAACTGATACCACTTGATAGAGGCAAAGGTGTCCCGTCTTTCGATGAGATGATGGATTTCGCTTTGGTGGAAGTCGACTTTGACGATCCGACTACGAACGTGCAAGGACGTCGCGCCTTAGCAATCGCTAAACCAACTCCGAGAGGTTATTGACCACGCCGGAGCACGATCAACCTGACCACGAGGGTCTGTTTCCTGCGAGCAAACGAAGAACAAGCAAGAAACTGAGATTGCAATCTGGATATTGCGAATATAAGATGAAAGCTTTATTGATCAAGGTGGGGTTCTGTGACGCCTTTGTCTGGTCGTTGAACACAAACGAAGTACGCGAAGTTACAGCTATGGCGAACTTTTAGTCTAAACAAAACCCAAAGAAAAGCTACTAGATGGATCTACTTATATAGGAGCAAGGGGTGGCGGCCAAGGAGGTGGGAGGACGTCCCAAGGCAGCCTAAAACTAAATCTAGGTCGTACAAGGCCAATGGGCCCAAGTGGAGGTGATGTAACACCTTTGGACTTGTAGTTTGACTCGGATTCTGCTGCAGCACCAGATTGTTTCGTCCACAACTCAACGCTCCGGACGAATTTGAAGGTGATTCCAATTGGGTTGGAAAGTGCACGAAATCTAGTTTCCAACAAAAAAAAGAATCACCCAATTCGGAGTCCGTATGAAAAACTTGTGTGCGTTTTGAGTCAGGTACGTCTGTGCAGTCCGAATCTGAATCCAGAACGTGAGAGACTTGGACTCTATCTTCTCTTGGGCCAAAAGTGACGTGAGAGAACTTTTTGGACAGCAAATAAACATATCTTTCTTCCTTATCTTCATATGTGGATTGTACAAATGTCCCATACACCTGCAATTAGACAAAACACAAAAGTGTGTGAAGTATTTATGTTCTGGATAACATAAATAGATTATTGAATAGTTTGCACTAGAAATCACCTGACAAATATGCATATATGCAATATTTTTGGTCATATCCAAGGTAGTCATGTCCTCATCAGTAAACATGTTCCGTTCGTGTCCATATGCAAGTCTAGTAGGAAGGAGTTCACCTCGGTTTCCAAAGCACGTGCTCTTGCTCTTGTCATGGGTCCTCGTGGCGTTGGATGTGTCAGTGTAGAGTCCATGGGGATGATGGAAGGATGCTCCGCATCATCTCCCCTATCTTGGGAAAGATCTGACCTCAGATCAAAATCTTCATCACCATGGAACGGCGAGAGGTCTTTGACGTTGATGATGTCGCTCACATTGTACTTGTCGCGTGGGAGTTCAATCTTGTAGGCATTGTCGTTGTAGTGTGCTAGCACCTTGAATGGTCCATCAGCTCGAGGGAGAAGTTTGGACTTGCGTTCGTTGGGGAAGCGGTCCTTGCGAAGTTGTAGCCACACGAGATCGCCTATGTTGAAGATCACGGGTTGCTTGTTGACGTTGACCTTGGTTGCTAGTTGTTGTACTTGGCGCTCGATGATGTTCCTTGTATCTTCATGCATCTTCTTGATGTAGCTTGCTCGTGCACTCGCATCCATGTTGGTGCGCTCTTGTAGAGGAAGAGGTAGAATGTCCAAAGGGGACAACGGGTTGAAGCCGTAGACGACCTCGAAAGGGGACTTGCCAGTAGTCGAATGTCTTGCAAGGTTGTATGCGTACTCGGCGATGGGTATACACGCCTCCCACTCCTTGATGTTCTTCTTGATCAACACGCGAAGTGGAGTGGATAGTGTCCGGTCCGTCACCTCCGTTTGGCCATCGGTTTGAGGATGGTATGCGGATGAGAACAAGAGCTTCATTCCGAGATTGGTGCATAGTGTCTTCCAAAAGTAACTCAAGAACTTGCCGTCGCGGTCGGAGACGATTGTCTTTGGTACTCCATGGAGACGCAAAACTTCCCTACAAAAGAGATTGGCAACATGTGAAGCATCGTCTATCTTGTTGCAAGGAATGAAATGTGCCATCTTAGAAAATCGGTCCACAACAAAAAATACAGAATCCTTTCCATTTTGAGTTCTAGGCAAACCAAGTACAAAGTCCATGCTAATGTCTTCCCAAGGTTGATAAGGAATAGGAAGAGGCATGTAAAGACCGTGGGATTGATCTTGAGACTTAGCTTTGCGACATGTAGAGCATCGGGTGGTGAAGCGTGAGACGTCGCGGAAAATCTTGGGCCAAAAGTAGTTCTTGGAGAGAGTGGCGAAAGTCTTATCGCGTCCAAAGTGTCCCATGATTCCGCCTCCATGAGCCTCTTGCAAAAGGAGCAAACGAAGAGAAGACTCGGGAATGCATAGTTTGTTAGCTCTCATAAGATAACCATCCTTGATGTGATATTGTTCCCAAGATGTATGCGTCAAACATTTAGCATAATGAGGTGCAAAAGATGGATCATTAGCATACAAGTCTTTTATGTGGTCAAAACCAATAACATTCAACTTGAGTTTAGTGACAAGCGTGCATATGCGTGAAAGTGCATCCGCGACTACATTTTGCTTACAGTTAATGTACTTGATCACATATGGGAAAGATTCAATAAATTCACTCCATTTGGCATGACGCTTGTTCAACTTAGTTTGACCTTTTAAGTATTTAAGCGTTTCATCATCGGTATGGATGACAAACTCATGCGGTCTAAGATAATGTTCCCAAACATGTAGCACACGCACTAAAGCATACAATTCTTTGTCATAGATGGGATAGTTAAGTTGAGCACCGGAGAGTTTTTCACTAAAATATGCAATAGCTCGTTTTTCTTGCATCAAAACTCCGCCAATTCCGGTACCACTTGCGTCACAATGAACCTCAAAAGTTTTGTCAAAGTTGGGCAAAGCAAGAATCGGAGCATGAGTAAGCAAAGACTTGAGCCCATCAAAAGCGGTGGATTGCAAAGATCCCCAAACAAAAGGAGCGTTCTTCTTACTCAAAGCATGCAAAGGAGCGGCGATGGTGCTAAAATCTTTGACAAAGCGACAATAAAAACCCGCAAGACCAAGAAAACTACGCACTTGTTGCAAATTGGTGGGTTGGGGCCAAGTTTTAATTGCTTCAATTTTAGTTTCATCAACATGGACACCCTTGGAAGAGACAACGAAACCCAAGAAAACCACTTTGTCAACACCAAATGTGCACTTTTTCATGTTGGAATAAAGACTTTCCTTGCGAAGTGTTTGCAAAACAACCCTAACATGATCAAGATGCTCTTTCATGGTTTTGCTAAACACAAGAATATCATTGAAGTAAACCACAACAAAGACTCCAATATAAGGTCGAAGCACATGATGCATGAGACGCACGAAAGTACCGGGAGCCTCCGATAAACCCATAGGCATGACTAACCATTCATATAAGCCAAATTTTGTTTTGAAAGCAGTTTTCCATTCATCACCCTCTTGTATGCGGATTTGATAATAGCCACTTTTAAGATCAATTTTGGAGAAAAAGTTGGCTCCACTAAGTTCATCAAGCATATCATCTAAGCGAGGAATGGGATGCCTATAGCGAACTGTGATAGCATTTATAGGTCTACAATCGGAACACAAGCGGAAACTTCCATCAGGCTTAGGCACAAGTATAACAGGAACGGCACAAGGGATTAAGCTTTCATGTACATGACCGTTGTCAATTAGTTGTTGTACTTGTCGTTGAATCTCCTTGGTTTCTTCGGGATTGACACGGTACGGAGCTTTGTTTGGAAGTGGCGCTCCGGGGATGAGGTCGATTCGATGCTCAATGCCTCGTAGAGGAGGTAGACCCGGAGGTAGCTCATCGGGGAAAATATCTTGAAATTCCTGCAAAAGAGATTGAAATACCAAAGGTAGCTCGTGAGCGGTGTTAGTTTTTAGTTCTCCATCCTTGCACACAAGACAAAGTGTATCACACTCGATGGGTTCTCACACACTTCTCTCATCTCACTTTTTGTGGCAAATAGTATGAGGTTTTTCTCTCTAGGCGAAGAGGCGCTCAAGTATGGCTTGTTGCTCTCACTCATGTTTGGGTGGCTCAGTTTCTCACTCTTCTCTCTATGGTGGGTGGCTTGCTTGTCGGCTATCAGTTGACTAGGAGACATAGGTCGTAGCACATACTCCTTTCCTTTCATCTTGAAGCTATAGTGATTGGTACGCCCATTGTGGATGACACCATGGTCGAATTGCCATGGTCGACCAAGAAGGAGGTGGCAAACGGTCATTGGGACCACATCACACTCCAAAGTGTCCTCATATGCACCAATTTTGAAGGAGACTTGGACCGTATGCTCAACTCGTATAGTGCCGGAGTCACTTAGCCATTGAACCTTGTAGGGGTGTGGGTGCTTCCTCTTGACCAATTGAAGCTTGGAGCATAGTTCTTCACTTGCCAAGTTGTGGCAACTACCTCCATCGATGATGACCTTGACGGACCTTCCATTGATGCCGGCCTTGGTGTGGAAGATATGGCATCGTTTGTCTTCTTCTTGTTGATGTTGAAGTGTCAAGGCCTTGGAGACAACGAGAGCGGGGCTCGTATCTTCATCACAAAAGACTTGATCATCTTCATCCTCGTTCACGCGCCGATGCATGGCCACTTGCTCAAGAGCTTCCATTTCATCTTCACTCATTGAGTCGTAGGTGCCATCGTCATTGAGGATCATGGTGCGCTTGTTGGTGCATTGGAAGGACTTGTGGCCTCGGCCGCCACATGTAAAGCACTTGATTGAACTTGTCTTGACGTTCTCATCGGTCAGAGTAGAGGAAGGAGCACGCGGCTTGTAGTTGCTTGTAGTAGGAGGAGGACGACTTGAACTTGACGAAGGTTTCTTGTAGCTTGTCTTGTCGTCGTTGCTTGGAGAAGGCTTGGTTGAAGTAGATGTTGGAGGAGTTGTTGAAGCTTGATTGTTGGAGAAGCCGTATGTCTTGGATGAGTACTTGGCGTACTTGAAGTCATCTTGCACTTGACGTTCCGCCTTTGTCGCTTGATGCACGAGATCGATGAGGTTGGAGTAGGGTTGGAAGTCAGCGATCTTCTTGATGGGATGATTGAGTCCATTCAAGAATCTTGCCATTGTTTGCTCATCATTTTCCTTGGCATTGGTTCGAATCATGGCTATCTCCATTTCCTTGTAGTATTCTTCAACACTCTTTGTACCTTGCTTGAGGAGTTGTAACTTCTTGAAGAGATCGCGGTTGTAGTAGGTGGGCACAAATCGTGCCCACATGACATCCTTCATTTGAGCCCAAGTGGTGATTGGAGGGTCACCTCTTGCTTCTCGGCACTCAAGGACTTGTTCCCACCATATGAGCACATAGTCTTGGAACTCAAGTGATGCCATTGCGATCTTCTTCTCTTCCTCATAGTTGTGCAAACGAAAGATTTTGTCAACCTTCAATGCCCATGAGAGGTATTCTTCCGGATCATTGCTTCCATTGAACTTGGGCATTGTGAATTTGAGCTTAACATAGCGTTGCTCTTCATTGTGTTGTTGGCGATGGTGATGATGACGCCCTTGACGTGGAGGGTACTCGTCGTCATATTGCTCTTGGCGTCGAAGAAGTCCATGATCAACTTGCTCTTGTTGAACTTGAGGTTGAGGTGGAGCTTGACAAGCTTGTGGAGCTTGAGAAGCTTGACAGTGCACCCGTGGTTGGTAGTTCCTCTCTTGGATTTCTTCTCGAAGGGCTTCCTCTTGATTGTGCCGTTCGCGATTGCGGTTTGCGACAGCTCGACTTGATTCGTGAAGGGCACGTTCCGCCTCAAGAGCTTATGCTTCTCATTGTTGTTGTTGTAGACGTTGAGCCTCGGCGTCTTGTTCCTCTTGGTGTAGACGCGCTCATTCTTCCTCTTGGCGCCGTAGTCGTTGCCGTTCTTGAGCTTGAGCAAAAGCGACTTGGTTTGATTGAGGACGAGGAACTTGCTCATCGACTTGCTGTTGTGAATGCGTGGCGTGTAGCGTGTGGCGAGATGCATGCCGGTCTTGACGCGCGGCTCGTCGAAGAATGGTCGATGACGGAGTACTTGAGCCGGAGAAGGTGTCGTCAGAGTGTCGACTTGAGTGGCTCTGTCTTGAGTAGGAAGAATTTGAAGAAGGCCGGTTGACCAACAAAGCTCGGATCTCGTCCATTCTTGCATCGTTCTCTTGCTTGTGCGCATTGAGCTTGTTGTCGAAGTAGTCTCGTGTACGTTGCTCGAAGAGTCGCAAGTCGGTGGCGAGGTTGTCGATGCGGTCGTTCATTGCTTGTTACTCTTGATGTAGCGCTTGTTGTGCACCAAAGAGGTGGCTCTTGGTGACGAATGATGACATGTCGTCGTCTTGCTCGATGAAGAGTGGGTTGGTCGAGGAACTTGGCCTATCCATCATGAGAAAGTGGTGGTGAGTAGGAAAATGAGAGAACAAAACCAAAGTTACCTTTTCCGAAGATTGTGGATGTAACAAGTACGATCCGACGTGATGTTACAATAGGGGAATAGGTACCGGGAATTGTTTCTCACACCTACAAGTAAATGGTCTGTGGAGGAGCTTGGTTAGGAAAGGCACAAATAATTCAAGCAAATGTTAGTCAAGATGTTGATAAAGTTGAGAAGATTCACAAATGGCAAATAAGACAAATAGATCAACCTCCAAGGATAACACGATGAACACACACACAGAAGATAAATGGGATCCGCACAACCAAGGGGTGAGCTCGAAGATGTCAAATCACGGGAAAAGCTCTTGTCGTACGGATACTAGAGAGACGCTAGCTCGATTGCACTAATGGGCTAGATACGCTAGTGCACCAACCTAATAGAGAATCCACTCGTCTCACTATCCCAAGTATGCTTATGTATGTGGTGACCAAGATGATGCACGTATGCTAAGAGGCTCGATGCTATTGCTTATAAGCTCTTTGCTTCTCTTCTCTTTTGCTTAAAAGCTTTTTCTCTTTTTTTTTCAACTATGCCACGATGCTTGATATATGAGCCACACAACGAGGTAACAAGTAGTAAATGCACGGGATGGATGGAACACTAAATGGTGCACTAAGGCGTGGCCTGGCAATACTCAACAAGCTATTCTTGATGGGTAAGCTACGCAAAAGGGCTTGAAGCTATAAAGTTAATGGCAAGGGAGTACAAGTTGTCGTCGAGGTTACCGTCCTTGCTTACGGTTGAAGATGATCATGTCAAAGCCGAAGTGTTGTCCGAGTCGATGATTGGTGGCGATGATGATAGCAACTTGCGCCTAAGTAGCCGAAACACCTTAGGACACAAGAGAAATCGCAACCGAACACTCAACAAACACGTGGAATGGTGTGGAAGAACTCAAGAGGTGGTGGTGGAACGAAATGAGAAAAACAGAAAAATGGCCGAAACAGAATCCTGGATAGTCCGTGCGCACGGGGTAAGTGAGGCCCATGTGCACGGGGTCCCGTGTGCACGGGGTCTCCCGTGAGCGGATGAACTGATCTGATTTCGTGGTGATTCCGAAGTTTTTGGCCAAATTCAAACGATGGAGGGGTGGGGATGATGGTGGAGGTGAAGATCCACTAGCCAAACACCAAATTCGTGGATCAAAACAAACAAATCTCACAAGATCAACAAATTGCAAGAAAAATTTTTGGGGCTATTTTTGGTGGGGATTTTCGGATTAGGACGAAAAACAACAAAATCAAGCTAGAAATTGGAAGGTAGGGACTCCAAGATGTGACTCAACGTGGCTCATGATACCAAGATGATGTAGGGTAGAACCCTAGGAGGGACCTTTTCACACTTGGAGGGGGGAAAAAGGAGGGAAACCACAAGAACAACAAGAACACAAAGATGATCACAAGAGGCAATCACTCCAACAATTCCCAATTACACATCCACTAGGGTAACAACACAAAATCCACAAGTCACAAACACAATCAAAGGAAAGATACAATGGCAAAGTGATGAGGACATGACTACCTTGGATATGACCAAAAATATTGCATATATGCATATTTGTCAGGTGATTTCTAGTGCAAACTATTCAATAATCTATTTATGTTATCCAGAACAAAAATACTTCACACACTTTTGTGTTTTGTCTAATTGCAGGTGTATGGGACATTTGTACAATCCACATATGAAGTTAAGGAAGAAAGAGATGTTTATTTGCTGTCCAAAAAGTTCTCTCACGTCACTTTTGGCCCAAGAGAAGATAGAGTCCAAGTCTCTCACGTTCTGGATTCAGATTCGGACTGCACAGACGTACCTGACTCAAAACGCACACAAGTTTTTCATACGGACTCCGAATTGGGTGATTCTTTTTTTGTTGGAAACTAGATTTCGTGCACTTTCCAACCCAATTGGAATCACCTACAAATTCGTCCGGAGCGTTGAGTTGTGGACGAAACAATCTGATGCTGCAGCAGAATCCGAGTCAAACTACAAGTCCAAAGGTGTTACATCACCTCCACTTGGGCCCATTGGCCTTGTACGACCTAGATTTAGTTTTAGGCTGCCTTGGGACGTCCTCCCACCTCCTTGGCCGCCACCCCTTGCTCCCATATAAGTAGATCCATCTAGTAGCTTTTTCTGGGGATTTGTTTAGTTAAAAGTTAGCCATTGCAACTTCGTGTACTTCGTTTGTGTCCAACGACCAGACCAAGACCGCTTACGGATCCCCACCTTTATCAATACTTCATATATACTCGCAATATTCAGATTGCTTTTATCATATTCTTGCTTGTTCTTCGATTGCTTGCAGGAATAGACCTTCGTGGTCAGGTTGATTGTGCTCCGGCGTGGTCAATAACCTCTCAGAGTTGGTTTAGCGATTGCTAAGGCGCAACGTCGTGCACGTTTGTAGTCGGATCGTCAAAGTCATCTTCACCAAATCGATAGTTATCATCTCATCGAAAGATTGGGACACCCCCGCCTCTATCAAGTGGTATCAGTTTTCAGGTTGCTCGGTGAGAATTTCCAGTTTTCCTAGATTAGATTTATTTTCTTACCTATTGTCCAAGAAAAAGCCACAAAAAAGAGTTAGATCTATTCATCCTTGGTCCAAGCCAGTCTGAGCCTTTGCAATTTTCTTTTCATTGCTTGCATAGTTGAATTATCGGTTGCATCGTCGTGTCGAGTTGCTGGTCTTAGTGTGTAGTTCGTTTAGAGTTTCGAGTTCTGTTCACATTGGTCACGCCACCGCTGCATCATTATCTCTTCCGCTGTCCACCACCCATCCATCAATGTCCACCACGTGCTACCCACCATTCATTGTCATAATAATAGTTGAGATTGTTCACATCTTCACTTGATCCAATCTGCATCTTATCTAGTTTGTTTTGGAAAGAGGGAGAAAAAAAAGAGAGAAAAAAAACGAGAGAAAAAAAAGGAGAGAAAAAAAAGAGAAAAAAAAAGTTAGACAAAAAAAAGGAGAAAAAAAATCAAAAAATCGGCACAAACTTTTTCAGAGGAAAGTTGGAGACAAAGTTGTTGTATATCCTGCTTGGCAGTTGTTTTTCATCATTATCTTCACTGCCGTTGTGATCTTCACTTATATCTTGCTATCAAGAGCTACTTAGTATCCTTCATTGATGCTAGTTGTGCTACGCCGTGACCTCATTAGTGTTCTAGGATCGCGTCTCTAGTCCGGTCTAGCCTAGGACCAGTACAGTATCGTCGTTGAGCGTTTATTCAACATTCCATCTTTGAATTGATTATTGCTAATCTTTTGCTACCATATATAGCCAACCCAGCTCCACATATTTCTACACCGTGTATACTTACGCTCCCCTGGCAATCGCTTTACTCAATATTCGGAGTTACTTGACACCGCTGGTTGCCGATCACCGCCTGCTGCATGGTAAGAACTTGTAAGACATTGATATTTGCTTTACTGTGAGCGTTTTACCACCACATCCTAGTAGTTATAGGAACATTATTTTTGGGTTTTGTTTCTTGTTCTACTAATCATGACAGGATCCAGAGTCAATTCATGGGCTTTGTCGATCGCGGGAGACGTGCCACCACCTTTGCAAATACCACAACCGTCACGAGAGGTGCACAAACATCCAAATGCACATGATCAGGTTAATGTATCTATACCACCATTTAATGGCCGTTTTAAACCTGCTTTATATATTGAATAGGAGTTCGACATAAAAAATATATTTGCTTCCCATAATTTCGATGAACATAAAAAGGTTAAGGTTGCGGTTGGTTCTTTCACTGGTTATGCTTTGGTTTGGTGGAGTGAATATTGTCGGTTACACCCTGATCATATACCTACTACTTGGGATGATTTGAAACTTGCCATGCGACATACTTTCGTCCCTGCTTATTATACTCGTGACATGATTAAGAAGTTGCAACACTTAAAACAAGGTAGTGAAACTGTAACAAAATATTATGATGATTTACAAACTACCTTGTTGCATTCCTCTTTAGAAGAAAGTGAAGATGATTTTATGGATAGATTTTGGGGAGGATTAAACCGTGATATTCAAGAGATACTAATTCATGAAGAGTGTTATCCTATGGACCATTTGTTTCATCTTGCTTGCAAAGCTGAACAGGAAATAAAACGACGTGTTGGCCACGAGGAGAACAAGCGCACGGTGCACATTCCAAGAGTTGATATGATTGTTCCTTCAACTACTAGGCATACTATGACAACCACATCCGTTGTTGTCAGGACTACATCACCTCCACCATGTGACACATCGCCCCCGAGAGTGGCTACATCATCTGAGTTGATCATAAGAGGTAATGACAAAGGTACTGATCTTCCATCTCTACATGAGAATGATGAATGCCTTGTCAATTTGAATGCACCATCTGATGAGATACCCACTACTTTGATCACACCACCTATTTTAGAGGACTACGTTGATAATTTGACTTTGCCATGTGATCAAACAACTGAAATACCAACAATTTTGAGTGCACCCATTGAATTAACTATTGATGCAAAAGAACCAATGTTTAATCATTTTGATATGACCTCTAATCTTGGTGATGATTCTGTGTTGAATGACTTATTGCATGTTTGCTTATTTAAGCATGTTGTAGCATGTAAATTTGACGCAAGTAAGGTTTATTCACCAATGTTGGGATGGTTTAATGATGAACATTGTCAATCTTTTGAAATGAATAAGAGCTTCACTTATATGTGCAAACTGAGTTGCAATATTTTCATGCCTTCTACTTCTTGTGCTAATTTTTTGGCTTTAGATTTTATGAACTATGCAAGTTACTCATCTATTCATGTGTCATATATGCAAAAATCAAGGGAAGTAAAAATGGATGACATATACATATACAACATGTACACCTTGTCTCTTTTGTGAGCCACATTTCAGATTAAGCAACGCCGAGGACGGCTTTATTTTCAAGAAGGGGAGGATGATGAGGACATGACTACCTTGGATATGACCAAAAATATTGCATATATGCATATTTGTCAGGTGATTTCTAGTGCAAACTATTCAATAATCTATTTATGTTATCCAGAACAAAAATATTTCACACACTTTTGTGTTTTGTCTAATTGCAGGTGTATGGGACATTTGTACAATCCACATATGAAGATAAGGAAGAAAGAGATGTTTATTTGCTGTCCAAAAAGTTCTCTCACGTCACTTTTGGCCCAAGAGAAGATAGAGTCCAAGTCTCTCACGTTCTGGATTCAGATTCGGACTGCACAGACGTACCTGACTCAAAACGCACACAAGTTTTTCATACGGACTCCGAATTGGGTGATTCTTTTTTTGTTGGAAACTAGATTTCGTGCACTTTCCAACCCAATTGGAATCACCTTCAAATTCGTCCGGAGCGTTGAGTTGTGGACGAAACAATCTGATGCTGCAGCAGAATCCGAGTCAAACTACAAGTCCAAAGGTGTTACATCACCTCCATTTGGGCCCATTGGCCTTGTACGACCTAGATTTAGTTTTAGGCTGCCTTGGGACGTCCTCCCACCTCCTTGGCCGCCACCCCTTGCTCCCATATAAGTAGATCCATCTAGTAGCTTTTTCTGGGGATTTGTTTAGTTAAAAGTTAGCCATTGCAACTTCGTGTACTTCGTTTGTGTCCAACGACCAGACCAAGACCGCTTACGGATCCCCACCTTTATCAATACTTCATATATACTCGCAATATTTAGATTGCTTTTATCATATTCTTGCTTGTTCTTCGATTGCTTGCAGGAATAGACCTTCGTGGTCAGGTTGATTGTGCTCCGGCGTGGTCAATAACCTCTCAGAGTTGGTTTAGCGATTGCTAAGGCGCAACGTCGTGCACGTTTGTAGTCGGATCGTCAAAGTCATCTTCACCAAATCGATAGTTATCATCTCATCGAAAGATTGGGACACCCCCGCCTCTATCACAAAGTTCATCCCAAAATTCAAAGGAGATGGGGTCTTGAAGATAGTCTTCTCCTTATGGAGGTCTTGAAATCCTCAAGGATTCTTCCCTAGGGGGTCTTGATCCTCCAAGGAAGAAGGTGAGGGATCAAAGCTCACAAATATCTCATCTAATACTTTGCTAACCCTAAACATGGTCCTAGGTACGGAATATATAGCCTTGGGGTCAAAGGAGAAGAAGGGGAGCCGAAGATGCAATCTCAGCCGGCCATCCTGGGAGGCCCGTGCGCACGGGGTAAGTTGGGCCCGCGCGCACGGGGGTCCCGTGGGCACGGTACAGGCCCGTGCGCACGGGGGCTCCAGCGTGAGATTACTATGTAGTCCGTGGGCACGGGGTTTTGGGGGCCCGTGCGCACGGGGTCGCCTGGAGCCTCCTGTGCAGCTGTTGTTCTCCTTGTTCTTGGTCCTCCCGGCCTTGGGGTGGTTCTCCTTCTCCTTGGAGATGCTCCTGAGCTTCTTGGTGATGTTCCTCTTCATACCTAAGGAGGCATAGCATATTTTGGTGAGGTAGTAAACATGTTCCGTTCGTGTCCATATGCAAGTCTAGTAGGAAGGAGTTCACCTCGGTTTCCAAAGCACGCGCTCTTGCTCTTGTCATGGGTCCTCGCGGGGTTGGATGTGTCGGTGTAGAGTCCATGGGGATGATGGAAGGATGCTCCGCATCACCACTCTTCCCGGCAAGGAGACAAGCCGTGATTGGATTATGTAGTTTGATGGAGCTTTCTCACTTCAAGGTGCTGGTGTCAGCGTACTACTCATCGCGCCCACTGGAGAGCGCCTCAAGTACGTAATCCGGATGCATTTTCCTCGAGAAAAGTCAACAAACAACACCGCAGAGTACGAGGGACTGCTTGTCGGTCTCAGATTGTGGCAGACCTTGGAATTAGGAAGCTCATCATCAGAGGTGATTCGCAGCTTGTCGTCAAACAAGTTAACAAAGATTATCACAGCCCATTGATGAAGGCTTACATAGATGAAGTGAGGAAATTAGAGGAGAGTTTGATGGTCTGGAAGCAGAGCATGTCCCTCGAGCAGAAAACAGCATTGACGATGACTTGTCAAAATGCGCTACCCTCAAGTTACCTATAGAACTAGGTACCTTTGTGCTCCAATTAACTCAGCCATCCGTTGAACCATCAGCAGGACAGAATAAGATAAGGAAGGTTGTTGGCGTTCTGGATATGGGGGTATCCAGACTCGCCTGCCCGCGGCCCACCACGTGGCTCCATCGACGGCCTGGTACGGCCCAGCTCCGGCATCAACAGCTCAAGACCCTCGCGAGGGGCCAAGCCTCGCGAGGTGGACGACGCCAAGACCCCCGAGGGGATCGGCCTCTTCAGGCTGGCTCCCGACGTGCGGAGAGTTCTATTCAAGGTGTACCTCACGAGCCTCAGCTGACGTGAGCCATGACGACCAAGGCCAGGCGGGCACGAGGCGGGCGTAGAGCGCCAATTTCCTCTTCGGTTAAAGGGAGGCAAGCCACAAGCGCGTAGTCCCAAGGAATCAGCCAAAGGTTTCCATTCTGGTGCAACAAGACCAAGACTGCCAGGACGGCAGGACGGAGGTCATCATCGAGCCCACCGCAGCTTCACGACCAGGGGATTTTTGCTGGCGAAGACTACTTTTGCGAGGATAAGTTGTACTACTTGTCCCCTTTCAAATCCGGCCGTTGTGGGATCCCTTCCTGCCAACATTTGGGAAGAGGACGAAGGCCACTATAAATAGGACTTAGCCACCAGCATACGGGGGGGGGGGGGGGGATCGGATCCATTCTCACCCGACCACCTCACCAACTCTGTTGAGCTCAAGAACACCTCACCTCCTGAGGCTAGTTCATCCACTGTACTAGTTCATCCTCAGCCCTTTGAGGCAATCCACCAAAACGGCGGAGTAGGGTATTACACCACAAGGTGGCCCGAACCGGGATAAACTGATGTGTCTCTTTGTTTTTTCGAGCTCGACGCGCTAGGTTTAGGAGTATCGCTAGTAGGCAGGCTGGGTCGGTTGAGATTTCCGCATGCACCCCAGAGTTCAAACCTTTCAAGGGTTTGCGGATCCCGTGATCCGACATTTGGCGCGCCAGGTAGGAGACGTCGGATCATCTCTTCCGTCGATCGATCCACCTTCACTCCGGCAACTCCATGGCCGATGCACGCTGAGCTCACACCGAGCACTGGGCCGCAGTCGCCGCTCGCGTTGCTCAGACAGCTCCGGCGGGTGATGGTTGTGCTCGTCGTGCTCCGTCTCCGGTGGCAACGCCACCACGGGCCCTGCCGGCCACGAGCAGCAAGCTTCTTCACTGCACCCTTCGGTGCGCCGCGACGGACGCACTGCCACTCCGTCACTAACTCCAACAGCTTCATCCTCCCATGCGCGACACGGCTCGGCGAACACGCAGGCCGCTCTGCTCATGGCGCGGGAGATCCTTCGCTACCGCCCGGTTGACCAATTCTACAAGGAGTGGCTCGAGTGGATCGCTGAGCTCGTCAGCGCAGCCGGCCCGCTCACTGCCTCAGCAGCCGCCTGCCGCAGGCGACGTGGCTCATGGGGCTCCTCCATCACCTCTGGCCCAGGGCGTCATCATCGAGCCAAGGCGTGCGGCGCCGCGGCGCGACCCACCACACCAGGCGCCTGCGCGGGAAGAAGTAAGCTGTCAGGTGGTGCAGCGACCTCAAGGAGAAGCGCGCATACTTCCTGTACCCCCGCGTCAGGCCCGCGTGCTGCCATAGGAGGTGGCGGCGCGCGTGCACCAAGACCAAGTTTTACCTCCTCGGCAGGCCCAAGTGGCCATAGCAGGATGCCGCGCGTTCACCCCGGAGCTCCGCAACGTCGTCTGGCTAAGCAAGTTCAAGCCTGACCTGCCCCGGCGCTACGACGGTATCACCGACCCTGCCGAGTTCCTGCAGCTCTATGAGCTGAGCATCGAGGCGGCCAGCAGTGACGAGAAGATCACGGCGAACTGGTTCCCGATGGCCCTCAAGGATGGCGCACGTTCTTGGCTCCTAAACCTTCCCAAGGGATCATTCTCTTCCTGGCGGGATGCGTGTATCAAGGGCACTCGCGACCGTCCGCCGGCCACGGGTGACCTGCGTCGTATCAAGCAGCAGCTAGGAGAGACCCCGCAGAAGTATATCCAGCGCTTCCACAAGGTTCGCCTCAAGATCCCCAAGGTGTTGGACGAGGCCATCATCTCAGCATTCACTAATGGCGTCCGCGATGTCAAGATGAAGGAGGAGCTCGCCATCCCTAAGGATCTCTGCACAGCCTTGGAGATGTTCAACATGGCGAACAAGTGCGCAAGGGCTGAGGAGGGGCACCACTCCCTCCTCGAGCTCCCCGATGCTGACCCAGAACACAAGAAGGCTAAGACCAAGGACGTGAAGCGCAAGGGGCCGGCCGTGCTCGCGGCCGAGCCAGAGATGAAGCGCGGTTGTGACCACCCTGAGTCGCCCAAGATCAACCGACCATTCTGCATCTTCCACAATGTCCACAGCCACAACACCAACGACTGCCAGGAGCTCAGGGCCCTCCGTGACGGGCGCCTCGGTCGACGGCCCGAGCGCAACGATCGAGGCTACGGCCGCGGAGGTGGCCGAGGAGGAGGACGCTAGGATGGACGTGACCATCGCCAGGAGTGGCGCGACCATCCTCGGGAGGACCATTTGCAGGGCCAACCTCATGAGGGCGCCTGGAGGGAGCAGCCTCGTGAGGAGCGCCCTTGATACGTCTCCAACGTATCTATATTTTTGATTGTTCCATGCTATAATATTACCCGTTTTGGATGTTTATGGGCTTTACTTTACACTTTTATATCATTTTTGGGACTAACCTACTAACCGGAGGCCCAACCCGAATTGCTGTTTTTTTTGCCTATTTCAGTGTTTCGAAGAAAAGGAATATCAAAGGGAGTCCAAACGGAATGAAACCTTCGGGAGCGATCTTTTTGGAACAAACGCAATCCAGGAGATTTGGAGTGGACGTCAAGAAGCAACCGAGGCGGCCACGAGGCAGGAGGGCGCGCCCTAGGGGGGTGGGCGTGCACCCCACCCTCATGGGCCCCTCGTGGCTCCCCTGACCTACCTCCTTCGCCTATATATATACACGTACCCTGAAAACATCCAGGAGCACCACAAAAAACTATTCCCACCGCCGCAACCTTCTGTATCCGTGATATCCCATCTTGGAGCCTTCGTCGGCACTCCACCAGAGGGGGAATCGACCACGGAGGGCCTCTACACCATCTCCAAGGCCTCTCCAATGAGTTGTGAGTAGTTTACCACAGACCTTCGGGTCCATAGTTATTAGCTAGATGGCTTATTCTCTCTCTTTGAATCTCAATACAAAGTTCTCCTCGATCTTCTTGGAGATCTATTCGATGTAACTCTTTTTGTGGTGTGTTTGTCGAGATCCGATGAATTGTGGGTTTATGATCAAGTTTATCTATAAGAAATATTTGAATCTCCTCTGAATTCTTTTATGTATGATTGGTTATCTTTGCAAGTCTCTTAAAATTATCAGTTTGATTTGGCCTACTAGATTGATCTTTCTTGCAATGTGAGAAGTGCTTAGCTTTGGGTTCAATCTTGCGGTGTCCTTTCTCAGTGACAGCAGAGGCAGCAAGGCACGTATTGTATTGTTCCCATCGAGGATAAAAAGATGGGTTTATATCATATTGTTTGAGTTTATCCCTCTACATCATGTCATCTTGCTACATGCATTACTTTGTTCTTATGAACTTAATACTCTAGATGCAGGCAAGAGTCGGTCGATGCGTGGAGTAATAGTAGTAGATGCAGAATCGTTTCGGTCTACTTGTCACGGACATGATGCCTATATACATGATCATGCCTAGATATTCTCATAACTATGCACTTTTCTATCAATTGCTCGACAGTAATTTGTTCACCCACCGTAATACTTATGCTATCTTGAGAGAAGCCACTAGTGAAACCTATGGCCCCCTGGTCTATCTTTTATCATATAAGTTTCCCATCTACTTTTATTTACATCTTTACTTTCCAATCTATATCATAAAAATACCAAAAATATTTATCTTGTCTTATTATCTCTATCAGATCTCACTTTCGCAAGTTACCGTGAAGGGATTGACAACCCCTTTATCACGTTGGTTGCGAGGTTCTTGTTTGTTTGTGTAGGTACGAGGGACTTCTGTGGAGCCTCCTACTGGATTGATACCTTGGTTCTCAAAAACTGAGGGAAATACTTACGCTACTTTGCTACATCACCCTTTCCTCTTCAAGGGAAAACCAACGCAGTGCTCAAGAGGTAGCAAGAAGGATTTCTGGCGCCGTTGCCGGGGAGGTCTTCGCTCAAGTCAAGACATACCTAGTACCCATCACAAACTCATCTCCCTCGCATTACATTATTTTCCATTTGCCTCTTGTTTTCCTCTCCCCCACTTCACCCTTGTCGTTTTATTCGCCCTCTCTTTTCCGTTCGCCTCTCTTTTTCGCTTGCCTTTTTGTGTGCTTGTGTGTTGGATTGCTTGTCACAATGGTTCAAGATAATACTAAATTGTGTGTCTTTTCCAATACCAACAATAATGATTTCCTTAGCACTCTGATTGCTCCTCTTAATGTTGCTGAATCTTGTGAAATCAATGTTGCTTTGTTGAATCTTGTTATGAAAGATCAATTGTCCGGCCTTCCTAGTGAAGATGTTGCTACTCATCTAAACAACCTTGTTGATTTGTGTGATATGCAAAAGAAGAAAGACACGGATAATGATATTGTTAAATTGAAGTTATTTCCGTTTTCACTTAGAGATCGTGCTAAAACTTGGTTTTCATCTTTGCTTAAAAATAGTATTGATTCATGGAATAAGTGCAAAGATCCTTTTATCTCTAAGTATTTTCCTCCCGCTAAGATCATCTCTCTTAGAAACGATATTATGAATTTTAAGCAACTAGATCATGAGCATGTTTCCCAATCATGGGAGACAATGAAATTAATGATTCGCAATTGTCCTACACATGGATTGAATTTATGGATGATCATACAAAAAATTTATGCCGGATTGAATTTTGCTTCTAGAAATCTTTTAGATTTGGCCGCCGGAGGCACTTTTATGGAAATCACTTTAGGAGAAGCTACTAAACTCCTAGATAATATTATGGTTAATTATTCTCAATGGCACACCGAAAGATCTACTAGTAAAAAAGTTCATGCGATAGAAGAAATTAATGTTTTGAGTGGAAAGATGGGTGAACTTATAAAATTGTTTACCACTAAGAGTGCTCCTATTGATCCTAATGATATGGCTTTATCTACTTTGATTGAGAATAATAACGAATCTATGGATGTAAATTTTGTTAGTCGGAATAATTTTGGAAACAACGCGTATAGAGGAAACTTTAATTCTAGGCTGTTCCCTAGTAATTCCTCTAATAATTATGGTAATTCCTACAACAATTCTTATGGAAATTTTAATAACATGCCCTCTGATTTTGAGAATAGTGTTAAAGAATTTATGATCTGTCAAAAGAATTTCAATGCTTTGCTTGAAGAAAAATTGCTTAAAGTTAATGAATTGGCTAGGAACGTGGATAGAATTTCTCTTGATGCTGATTCTTTGAAACTTAGATCTATTCCACCTAAGCATGATATCAATGAGTCTCTCAAAGCCATGAGAATTTCCGTTGATGAGTGCAAAGAAAGAACCGCTAGGATGCGTGCTAAGAAAGATTGCTTTGTAAAAGCGTGTTCTTCTAGTTTCCATGAAAATAATGATGAAGCTCTAAAAGTGATTGATGTGTCTCCTATTAAATCTTTGTTTTGCAATATGAATCTTGGTAATGATGGGACTGGAGATGAGTCAACTTTAGTTAAAAGGTGTCCCAATAATTTGGAGTTTTTCGATCTTGATGCTAAATTTGGTAAAAGTGGGATTAGAGAGGTCAAAACTTTACATAGCAATGAACCCACTATTTTGGATTTCAAGGAATTTAATTATGATAATTGTTCTTTAATAGATTTTATTTCCTTGTTGCAATCCATGTTGAATTCTCCTCATGCATATAGTCAAAATAAAGCTTTTACCAAACATATTGTTGATGCCTTGATGCAATCTTATGAGGAAAAACTTGAATTGGAAGTTTCTATCCCTAATTTTTTTTATCATGAGTGGGAACTTACTATTAAAATTAAAATTAAAGATCATGAATTCTATGCTTTGTGTGATTTGGGTGCTAGTGTTCCCACGAGTACAAAAACTTTATGTCATGTGTTAGGTTTCCGTGATTTTGATGATTGCTCTTTAAACTTGCACTTGCGGATTCTACTATTAGGAAACCTATGGGAAGTACTAATGATGTTCTTATTGTTGCAAATAGGAATTATGTGCCCGTAGATTTTATTGTTCTTTATATAGATTGCAATCTTTCATGTCCTATTATTCTTGGTAGACCTTTCCTTAGAACGATTGGTGCAATTATTGATATGAAGGAAGGAAATATTAGATTCCAATTTCCATTAAGGAAAGTGATAGAGGCGGAGGGTGTCCCGATCTTTCGATGAGATGATAACTATCGATTTGGTGAAGATGACTTTGACGATCCGACTACAAACGTGCACGACGTTGCGCCTTAGCAATCGCTAAACCAACTCTGAGAGGTTATTGACCACGCCGGAGCACAATCAACCTGACCACGAAGGTCTATTCCTGCAAGCAATCGAAGAACAAGAAAGAATATGATAAAAGCAATCTGAATATTGCGAGTATATATGAAGTATTGATAAAGGTGGGGATCCGTAAGCGGTCTTGGTCTGGTCGTTGAACACAAACGAAGTACGCGAAGTTGCAGCTATGGCGAACTTTTAGTCTAAACAAAACCCAAAGAAAAGCTACTAGATGGATCTACTTATATAGGAGCAAGGGGTGGCGGCCAAGGAGGTGGGAGGACGTCCCAAGGCAGCCTAAAACTAAATCTAGGTCGTACAAGGCCAATGGGCCCAAGTGGAGGTGATGTAACACCTTTGGACTTGTAGTTTGACTCGGATTCTGCTGCAGCATCAGATTGTTTCGTCCACAACTCAATGCTCCGGACGAATTTGAAGGTGATTCCAATTGGGTTGTAAAGTGCACGAAATCTAGTTTCCAACAAAAAAAGAATCACCCAATTCGGAGTCCGTATGAAAAACTTGTGTGCGTTTTGAGTCAGGTACGTCTGTGCAGTCCGAATCTGAATCCAGAACGTGAGAGACTTGGACTCTATCTTCTCTTGGGCCAAAAGTGACGTGAGAGAACTTTTTGGACAGCAAATAAACATCTCTTTCTTCCTTATCTTCATATGTGGATTGTACAAATGTCCCATACACCTGCAATTAGACAAAACACAAAAGTGTGTGAAGTATTTTTGTTCTGGATAACATAAATAGATTATTGAATAGTTTGCACTAGAAATCACCTGACAAATATGCATATATGCAATATTTTTGGTCATATCCAAGGTAGTCATGTCCTCATCATCCTCCCCTTCTTGAAAATAAAGCCGTCCTCGGCGTTGCTTAATCTGAAATGTGGCTCACAAAAGAGACAAGGTGTACATGTTGTATATGTATATGTCATCCATTTTTACTTCCCTTGATTTTTGCATATATGACACATGAATAGATGAGTAACTTGCATAGTTCATAAAATCTAAAGCCAAAAAATTAGCACAAGAAGTAGAAGGCATGAAAATATTGCAACTCAGTTTGCACATATAAGTGAAGCTCTTATTCATTTCAAAAGATTGACAATGTTCATCATTAAACCATCCCAACATTGGTGAATAAACCTTACTTGCATCAAATTTACATGCTACAACATGCTTAAATAAGCAAACATGCAATAAGTCATTCAACACAGAATCATCACCAAGATTAGAGGTCATATCAAAATGATTAAACATTGGTTCTTTTGCATCAATAGTTAATTCAATGGGTGCACTCAAAATTGTTGGTATTTCAGTTGTTTGATCACATGGCAAAGTCAAATTATCAACGTAGTCCTCTAAAATAGGTGGTGTGATCAAAGTAGTGGGTAGCTCATCAGATGGTGCATTCAAATTGACAAGGCATTCATCATTCTCATGTAGAGATGGAAGAGTAGTACCTTTGTCATTACCTCTTATGATCAACTCAGATGATGTAGCCACTCTCGGGGGCGATGTGTCACATGGTGGAGGTGATGTAGTCCTGACAACAACGGATGTGGTTGTCATAGTATGCCTAGTAGTTGAAGGAACAATCATATCAACTCTTGGAATGTGCACCATGCGCTTGTTCTCCTCGTGGCCAACACGTCGTTTTATTTCCTGTTCAGCTTTGCAAGCAAGATGAAACAAATGGTCCATAGGATAACACTCTTCATGAATTAGTATCTCTTGAATATCACGGTTTAATCCTCCCCAAAATCTATCCATAAAATCATCTTCACTTTCTTCTAAAGAGGAATGCAACAAGGTAGTTTGTAAATCATCATAATATTTTGTTACAGTTTCACTACCTTGTTTTAAGTGTTGCAACTTCTTAATCATGTCACGAGTATAATAAGCAGGGACGAAAGTATGTCGCATGGCAAGTTTCAAATCATCCCAAGTAGTAGGTATATAATCAGGGTGTAACCGACAATATTCACTCCACCAAACCAAAGCATAACCAGTGAAAGAACCAACCGCAACCTTAACCTTTTTATGTTCATCGAAATTATGGGAAGCAAATATATTTTTTATGTCGAACTCCCATTCAATATATAAAGCAGGTTTAAAACGGCCATTAAATGGTGGTATAGATACATTAACCTGATCATGTGCATTTGGATGTTTGTGCACCTCTCATGACGGTTGTGGTATTTGCAAAGGTGGTGGCACGTCTCCCGCGATCGACAAAGCCCATGAATTGACTCTGGATCCTGTCATGATTAGTAGAACAAGAAACAAAACCCAAAAATAATGTTCCTATAACTACTAGGATGTGGTGGTAAAACGCTCACAGTAAAGCAAATATCAATGTCTTACAAGTTCTTACCATGCAGCAGGCGGTGATCGGCAACCAGCGGTGTCAAGTAACTCCGAATATTGAGTAAAGCGATTGCCAGGGTAGCGTACGTATACACGGTGTAGAAATATGTGGAGCTGGGTTGGCTATATATGGTAGCAAAAGATTAGCAATGATCAATTCAAAGATGCAATGTTGAATAAACGCTCAACGACGGTACTGTGCTGGTCCTAGGCTAGACCGGACTAGAGACGCGAGCCTAGAACACTAATGAGGTCACGGCGTAGCACAACTAGCATCAATGAAGGATAGTAAGTAGCTCTTGACAGCAAGATATAAGTGAAGATCACAACGGCAGTGAAGATAATGATGAAAAACAACTGCCAAGCAGGATATACAACAACTTTGTCTCCAACTTTCCTCTGAAAAAGTTTGTGCCGATTTTTTTGATTTTTTTTCTCCTTTTTTTCTCTGACTTTTTTTCTCTTTTTTTTCTCATTTTTTCTCTCTCTTTTTTTCTCCCTCTTTCCAAAACAAACTAGATAAGACGCAGATTGGATCAAGCGAAGATGTGAACGATCTCAACTATTATTATGACAATGAATGGTGGGTAGCACGTGGTGGAAATTGATGGATGGGTGGTGGACAGCGGAAGAGATAATGATGCAGTGGTGGCGTGACTAATGTGAACAGAACTCGAAACTCTAAACGAACTAGACACTAAGACCAGCAACTCGACACGACGATGCAACCGATAATTCAACTATGCAAGCAATGAAAAGAAAATTGCAAAGGCTCAGACTGGCTTGGACCAAGGATGAATAGATCTAACTCTTTTTTGTGGCTTTTTCTTGGACAATAGGTAAGAAAATAAATCTAATCTAGGAAAACTGGAAATTCTCACCGAGTAACCTGAAAACTGATACCACTTGATAGAGGCGGAGGGTGTCCCGATCTTTCGATGAGATGATAACTATCGATTTGGTGAAGATGACTTTGATGATCCGACTACAAACGTGCACGACGTTGCGCCTTAGCAATCGCTAAACCAACTCTGAGAGGTTATTGACCACGCGCGGAGCACAATCAACCTGACCACGAAGGTCTATTCCTGCAAGCAATCGAAGAACAAGCAAGAATATGATAAAAGCAATCTGAATATTGCGAGTATATATGAAGTATTGATAAAGGTGGGGATCCGTAAGCGGTCTTGGTCTGGTCGTTGGACACAAACGAAGTACACGAAGATGCAATGGCTAACTTTTAACTAAACAAATCCTAAGGAAAAGCTACTAGATGGATCTACTTATATAGGAGCAAGGGGTGGCGGCCAAGGAGGTGGGAGGACGTCCCAAGGCAGCCTAAAACTAAATCTAGGTCGTACAAGGCCAATGGGCCCAAGTGGAGGTGATGTAACACCTTTGGACTTGTAGTTTGACTCGGATTCTGCTGCAGCATCAGATTGTTTCGTCCACAACTCAACGCTCCGGACGAATTTGAAGGTGATTCCAATTGGGTTGGAAAGTGCACGAAATCTAGTTTCCAACAAAAAAAGAATCACCCAATTCGGAGTCCGTATGAAAAACTTGTGTGCGTTTTGAGTCAGGTACGTCTGTGCAGTCCGAATCTGAATCCAGAACGTGAGAGACTTGGACTCTATCTTCTCTTGGGCCAAAAGTGACGTGAGAGAACTTTTTGGACAGCAAATAAACATCTCTTTCTTCCTTATCTTCATATGTGGATTGTACAAATGTCCCATACACCTGCAATTAGACAAAACACAAAAGTGTGTGAAGTATTTTTGTTCTGGATAACATAAATAGATTATTGAATAGTTTGCACTCGAAATCACCTGACAAATATGCATATATGCAATATTTTTGGTCATATCCAAGGTAGTCATGTCCTCATCAGAAAGGCATGGAACAATTTCCTATAAATAAGATCAAATTACCTTATGAATCTATTATGAGAGCCACTTATGAATTGAATACCAAAGATGGCAATACTTAGATCTATCCTCGCTTTTATGCCTAGCTAGGGGTGTTAAACGATAGCGCTTGTTGGGAGGCAACCCAATTTTATTTTTGTTCCTTGATTTTTGCTTCTGTTTAGTAATAAATAATTCATCTAGCTTCTGTTTAGATGTGGTTTTATGTTTTAATTAGTGTTTGTGCCAAGAAGAACCTATAGGATCATCTTGGGTGATAGTTAATTTGATTTTGCTGAAAACAGAAACTTCTGCGAGCACGAGAATAATTTTAATAAATCACAGAAACGTGATTTTTAGTTGAATGTTTTTGCAGTAGATAAGTAGACAAATTGCCTAGGACTTCCTATTTTGGTAGGAGTTTTAGAGTTCCAGAAGTATTAGAAAGTTACAGATTGCTACAGACTGTTTTGTTTTTGATAGATTCTGTTTTTCGTGTGTTGTTTGCTTATTTTGATGGGTCTATGGCTAGTGTCGGGAGGTATGAACCATAGAGAAGTTGGAATACAGTAGTTTTAACAACAATAGAAATAATGAATGAGTTCATTACAGTACCTTATGTGGTGGTTTTCTTTTTTTGCACTAACGGGGCTCATGAGATTTCCTGTTGAGTTTTGTGTTGTGAAGTTTTCAAGTTTTGGGTAAAGATTTGATGGACTATGGAATAAGGAGTGGCAAGAGCCTAAGCTTGGGGATGCCCATGGCACCCCAATATAATCCAAGGACAACCAAAAGCCTAAGCTTGGGGATGCCCCGGAAGGCATCCCCTCTTTCGTCTTCGTTTATCGGTAACTTTACTTGGAGCTATATTTTTATTCGCCACATGATATGTGTTTTGCTTGGAGCGTCTTGTATGCTATGAGTCTTTGCTTTTTAGTTTACCACAATAATCCTTTCTGTACGCACCTTTTGGGAGAGATACACATGATTTAGAATTTATTATAATACTCTATGTGCTTCACTTATATCTTTTGAGCTGGATAGTTTTGCTCTAGTGCTTCACTTATATCTTTTAGAGCACGGTGGTGGCTGGATTTTGTAGAAATTGTTGATCTCTCATGCTTCACTTATATTATTTTGAGAGTCTTTTAGAACAGCATGGTATTTTCTACGGTTATAAAATTGGTCCTTATATGATGGGCATTCAAGTTGGTTATAATAAAAACTATCATAGAAAGTGCATTAAACTCTATGATCAATTTGATGCTTGATAGTTGTTTTGAGATATAAAGGTGGTAAGGTTAGAGTCATGCTAGTTGGGTAATTATGAAATTGAGAAATACTTGTGTTAAGGTTGGCAAGTCCCGTAGCATGCACGTATGGTAAAAGTTGTGTGACAAATTTGTTGCATGGGGTGCTCTTTTAATTGTCTTCCTTATGTGTGGAGGTCGGGAAAGTGCGATGGTTAACTCCTACCAACCCTTCCCCTAGGAGCATGCGTAGTAGTACTTTGCTTTGAGGGCAAGTAAACTTTTGCAATAAGTATATGAGTTCTTTATGACTAATGTGAGTCCATGGATTATATACACTCTCACCCTTCCACCATTGCTAGCCTCTATTATGCCGCGCACCTTTCGCCGGTATCATGCACCCACCATTTACCTTCCTCAAAACAGCCACCATACCTACCTATTATGGCATTTCCATAGCCATTCCGAGATATATTGCCATGCAACTTTCCACCGTTACATTTACTATGACAGGCTCCATCATTGTCATATTGCTCTTTGCATGATCATGTAGTTGACATCGTATTTGGGGCAAGGCCACCTCCATAATTTTTCATACATGTCACTCTTGGTTCATTGCATATCCCGGTACACTGCGGGAGGCATTCACGTAGAGTCATATTTTGTTCTAAGTATTGAGTTGTAATTCTTGAGTTGTAAATCAATAAAAGTGTGATGATCTTCATTATTAGAGCATTGTCCCAAGTGAGGAAAGGATGATGGAGACTATGATTCCCCCACAAGTCGGGATGAGACTTCGGACTTTACAAAAAAATAAGAAGAGGCCAAAGAAGCCCAATAAAAAAGGAGGCCAAAGAAGCCCACCAAAATAAAAAAATAAAAAATATGAGAGAAAAAGAGAGAAGGGACAATGTTACTATCCTTTTTCCACACTTGTGCTTCAAAGTAGCACCATGATCTTCATGATAGAGAGTCTCCTATGTTGTCACTTTCATATACTAGTGGGAATTTTTCATTATAGAACTTGGCTTTTATATTCTAATGATGGGCTTCCTCAAAATGCCCTAGGTCTTCGTGAGCAAGCAAGTTGGATGCACACCCACTTAGTTTCTTTTGTTGAGCTTTCATATATTTATAGCTCTAAGTGCATCTGTTGCATGGAAATCCCTACTCACTCATATTGATATCTATTAATGGGCATCTCCATAGCCCGTTGATATGCTTAGTTGATGTGAGACTATCTTCTCCCTTTTTGTCTTCACAACCACCACCCTATTCCACACATAGTGCTATGTCCATGGCTTGCGCTCATGTATTGCGTAAGAGTTGAAAAAGCTGAAGTGCGTTAAAAAGTATGAACCAATTGCTTGGCTGAAACCGGGGTTGTGCATGATGGGAGTATTTTGTGTGATGAAAATGAAGCATGGCCTAACTATATGATTTTGTAGGGATAAGCTTTCTTTGGCTATGCTATTTTGATAAGACATGATTACTTGTTAGTATGCTTGAAGTATTACTATTTTTATGTTTTATGAATTTTATCTTGAATCATTTGGATCTGAACATTCATGCCACAATAAAGAAAATTACATTGAGAAATATGCTAGGTAGCATTCCACATTAAAAATTCTATTTTTATCATTTACCTACTCGAGGACGAGCAGGAATTAAGCTTGGGGATTGATATGTCTCCAACGTATCTATATTTTTGATTGTTCCATGCTATTATATTACCCGTTTTGGATGTTTATGGGCTTTACTTTACACTTTTATATCATTTTTGGCACTAACCTACTAACCGGAGGCCCAACCCGAATTGCTGTTTTTTTGCCTATTTCAGTGTTTCGAAGAAAAGGAATATCAAAGGGAGTCCAAACGGAATGAAACCTTCGGGAGCGATCTTTTTGGAACAAACGCAATCCAGGAGATTTGGAGTGGACGTCAAGAAGCAGCCGAGGTGGCCACGAGGTAGGAGGGCGCGCCCTAGGGGGGTGGGCACGCCCCCCACCCTCGTGGGCCCCTCGTGGCTCCCCTGACCTACCTCCTTCGCCTATATATATACACGTACCCTGAAAACATCCAGGAGCACCACAAAAACTATTCCCACCGCCATAACCTTCTGTATCCGCGAGATCCCATCTTGGAGCTTTCGCCGGCGCTCCGTCAGAGGGGGAATCAACCACGGAGGGCCTCTACATCATCTCCAAGGCCTCTCCAATGATTTGTGAGTAGTTTACCACAGACCTTCGGGTCCATAGTTATTAGCTAGATGGCTTCTTCTCTCTCTTTGAATCTCAATACAAAGTTCTCCTCGATCTTCTTGGAGATCTATTCGATGTAACTCTTTTTGTGGTGTGTTTGTCGAGATCCGATGAATTGTGGGTTTATGATCAAGTTTATCTATGAGAAATATTTGAATCTCCTCTAAATTCTTTTATGTATGATTGGTTATCTTTGCAAGTCTCTTCGAATTATCAGCCTGGTTTGGCCTACTAGATTGATCTTTCTTGCAATGGGAGAAGTGCTTAGCTTTGGGTTCAATCCTGCGGTGTCCTTTCCCAGTGACAACAGGGGTGGCAAGGCACGTATTGTATTGTTCCCATCGAGGATAAAAAGATGGGGTTTATATCATATTGTTTGTGTTTATCCCTCTACATCATGTCATCTTGCTTAATGCGTTACTCTGTTCTTATGAACTTAATACTCTAGATGCAGGCAGGAGTTGGTCTATGTGTGGAGTAATAGTAGTAGATGCAGAATCATTTCGGTCTACTTGTCACGGGTGTGATGTCTATATACATGATCATGCCTACATATTCTCATAACTATGCACTTTTCTATCAATTGCTCGACAGTAATTTGTTCACCCACCGTAATACTTATGCTATCTTGAGAGAAGCCACTAGTGAAACCTATGCCCCCCGGGTCTATCTTTTATCATATAAGTTTCCCGTCTACTTTTATTTGCATCTTTACTTTCCAATCTATATCATAAAAATACCAAAAATATTTATCTTGTCTTATTATCTCTATCAGATCTCACTTTCGCAAGTTACCGCGAAGGGATTGACAACCCCTTTATCGCTTTGGTTGCGAGGTTCTTGTTTGTTTGTGTAGGTACGAGGGACTTCTGTGGAGCCTCCTACTGGATTGATACCTTGGTTCTCAAAAACTAAGGGAAATACTTATGCTACTTTGCTGCATCACCTTTTCCTCTTCAAGGGAAAACCAACGCAGTGCTCAAGAGGTAGCAGCCCTCAGGGCAATGCCGGTCTGCCTCCACTGCCTCCACCACCAAGAAGGAACGAAGAGCATCACCAGGACGAGGGGTTGGGGGCTTCCAGGAGCCTCGAGCCATCGCCTGCATCCTGGGCGGCTCACAGGCCCCAGCCTCTCGCCGTATCTTCAAGCAGTTCGCGCGTGAGGTGAACGCAGTGCTCCCCAAGCCCGAAGAAACTCGCCCTCTCTGGTGGTCAAACTGCGCCATCACCTTTAGCTCCTCGGACCAACTCAAGTGTGCGGCCACTGCCAGCGCGCTCCCCATGCTCTGCTCTCCCGTCATCAGCAACGTGGTTGTCATCAAGACCCTCATTGATGGTGGAGCGGGGCTCAATGTCCTATATGTTCTAATGTTCGACAGACTCCAAGTGCCATACTACCAGCTTCAGCCAACCAAGCCATTTTCAGGAGTGGCCGACGGCTCCACACACCCCATAGGGCAGGTCCGCTTCCCTATCGCCTTTGGCGTACAAAACAAGTACCACACCAAGCTCATCGACTTCGACGTCGCTGACATCCGCCTGCCCTACAATGCCATGCTAGGGTACCCAGCACTGGCCAAATACATGGCAGCTACTGATAGAGGCAAAGGTGTCCCGTCTTTCGATGAGATGATGGATTTCGCTTTGGTGGAAGTCGACTTTGACGATCCGACTACGAACGTGCGAGGACGTCGCGCCTTAGCAATCGCTAAACCAACTCCGAGAGGTTATTGACCACGCCGGAGCACGATCAACCTGACCACGAGGGTCTGTTTCCTGCGAGCAAACGAAGAACAAGCAAGAAACTGAGATTGCAATCTGGATATTGCGAATAAAAGATGAAAGCTTTATTGATCAAGGTGGGGTTCTGTGACGCCTTTGTCTGGTCATTGAACACAAACGAAGTACGCGAAGTTGCAGCTATGGCGAACTTTTAATCTAAACAAAACCCCCAAAGTCTAAACGGTGCCCTAAGGGCTGTATATATGGAGGAAGAGAGGGGGAATTTCATGGCCCTTGGTGGAGGGGTCCGAAATCAACCCTATCTCTTGTTTCCCCACACATACGGACTCTAAAAATAGCCTATACTTATGTATTTCGAAATTACATGGGCCTGGCCCAATAAAAAGGTGACGCAACACCTATAATAGCCTCGGGACGAAATTTATGAAGTGGCATCTTGTATATTTCATCCAAGGCTTTAGGCACCCATTATGGTGGCTTCAAAGTCCTGAAATCATCACTTGTAACTCCGTTCTTGTTCCCCTTGCGCATGGCATCATCTCCATGCTTGTTCTTGCTCCAATATTCATCCTTCTCCAAGCTAGGCCCTTCATTTGTAAGCAAAACAAATGTATCCAATTTAGGCAGCATCATATTCTCATGAACATTAGAATCATTACCAAGAAACGAAAGTACCTGATAATTTAATTGGCGTGCGCGAGCTCTAGTAATTGGTCCCGTATATGTAGCAGTAGGGGCTGTGGGTGTAACAATGGTATTGATGTCCTCATCATCCCCCCCTTCTTGAAATGAAGTCGTCCTCGACGGAAGCTCATCTTCCTCACCCAAATAAGGCTTCAAATCTGCAATGTTAAAAGTGGGACTAACCCCAAAATCTGCAGGCAGCTCAAGTTTATATGCATTATCATTTACTTTCTCCAACACCTTAAAGGGACCAGCAGCACGTGGCATTAGCTTTGATTTGCGCAAATTAGGAAATCTATCCTTACGCAAATGTAACCAAACAAGATCTCCACGTGCAAACACAAGATGTTTTCTACCCTTATCTCCAGCAAGTTTATATTTAGCATTCATACGCTCAATGTTTTCCTTAGTTAACTCATGCATTTTTAAAATCAATTTAGCACGTTCTTTAGCATCAAAATTAACCTTCTCCGAAGATGGAAGAGGCAACAAATCAATAGGTGCACGAGGTAGGAAACCATACACAATTTCAAAAGGGCACATCTTAGTAGTAGAATGCAATGAACGATTATAAGCAAATTCAATATGAGGCAAGCATTCTTCCCACATTTTCTTATTATTCTTCAAAACAGCCCTAAGCATAGTAGACAATGTTCTATTGACTACTTCAGTTTGGCCATCAGTTTGGGGGTGACAAGTAGTACTAAAAAGCAGTTTAGTCCCCAACTTAGCCCATAAACATCTCCAAAAGTGGCTAAGAAATTTAGTATCACGATCTGAAACAATAGTATTTGGCACACTATGCAAGCGAATAATTTCACGAAAGAACAAATCAGCAACATTAACAGCATCATCGCTTTTATGACATGGTATAAAGTGTGCCATTTTTGAGAATCTATCCACGACAACAAATATGCTATCCCTCCCCTTCTTTGTTCGAGGTAAACCTAAAACAAAGTCCATAGATATATCCTCCCAAGGAACACTAGGTACAGGCAAAGGCATATATAAACCATGAGGATTGAGTCGTGACTTAGCTTTTTGACATGTAGTGCAGCGAGCAGTAAAACGCTCAACATCCCGTCTCATCTTTGGCCAAAAGAAATGTGTAGCAAGTATGTCCTCCGTCTTCTTCACGCCAAAGTGTCCCATTAATCCTCCTCCATGCGCCTCCTGCAACAACAAAAGACGAACGGAGCTAGCTGGAATGCATAGCTTGTTAGCACGAAACACAAATCCATCGTTAATGACAAACTTGTTCCACATTCTTCCTTCTTTACAATTCTGCATTACATCTTTAAAATCAGCATCATGCACATATTGATCTTTGATGGTCTCCAAACCAAATATTTTGAAGTCAAGTTGTGAAAGCATAGTATAGCGACGAGACAATGCATCAGCAATAACATTTTCTTTTCCCTTCTTGTGTTTAATGACATAAGGGAAAGTCTCAATAAATTCAACCCATTTAGCATGTCTACGATTCAGTTTAGCTTGACTTTTAATATGTTTCAAAGATTCATGATCAGAATGTATAACAAATTCTTTGGGCCATAAATAATGTTGCCATGTTTCTAAAGTCCGAACAAGAGCATATAATTCTTTATCGTAAGTAGAATAATTCAGACTAGGCCCACTCAATTTTTCAGAAAAGTATGCAACAGGTTTGCCATCTTGTAATAACACACCTCCTAATCCAATTCCACTAGCATCACATTCAAGCTCAAAAGTCTTATTAAAATCAGGAAGTTGGAGTAAAGGAGCATGTGTCAACTTATCTTTCAATACCGTGAAGGCTTCTTCCTGTGCGGTACCCCATAGAAAAGGCACATCTTTCTTTGTAAGCTCATTGAGAGGTGCAGCAATGGTGCTGAAATCTCTCACAAAACGCCTATAGAATCCAGCGAGGCCAAGAAAACTCCTCACTTGTGTGACTGTTTTGGGCTGTGGCCAACTCTCAATACCTTCAATCTTGGCTTTATCAACGTCAATTCCCTGTGGAGTAACAACATAGCCAAGAAAAGATACTCGGTCGGTGCAAAAGGTGCACTTCCCAAGGTTACCAAACAAACATGCATCACGTAGAGCAATAAAAACAGCACGTAAATGTTCCAAATGTTCTTCTAAAGATCTGATATAAATCAGTATATCATCAAAATAGACTACCACAAATCGTCCAATGAAAGCACGTAAAACTTCGTTCATTAATCTCATGAAAGTACTAGGCACATTAGATAACCCAAAAGGCATGACTAACCACTCATATAATCCAAACTTAGTTTTAAATGCTGTTTTCCATTCATCCCCCAATTTCATACGAATTTGATGGTATCCACTACGCAAATCAACTTTGGAGAATATTGTAGAGCCACTCAATTCATCAAGCATATCATCTAGCCTAGGAATAGGATGACGATAACGAATAATAATATTATTAATGCCTCTACAATCAACACACATACGCGATGTACCATCCTTTTTCGGCACTAGAATAATAGGAACAGCACAAGGACTAAGGGATTCGCGTATATAACCTTTGTCGAGAAGCTCTTATACTTGACGCATAATCTCCTTCATCTCCTCTGGATTGGTACGGTATGGCGCACGGTTTGGCAGTGAAGCACCGGGAATTAAGTCGATCTGATGCTCAATCCCTCGAATAGGTGGTAATCCCGGTGGCACGTCTTGTGGAAAGACGTCAGCGAACTCCTGCAAAATGTTAGTGATAGCAGGAGGCAAAGAGGAATGCACGTCCTCGAATGAAAATAATGCCTCTTTGCACACAAAAGCATAGCAAACAGATTTGCTGAAATCTAACTCATCAATATCAGATTTGGTGGCAAATAAACATGCAGTTTTCAATTTAATTTCAGAAGCAATACTAGATGGTTTATTATTAGGCTTCATTTGTTGCTCAAATTCTTTTGCCACAATCTGATTTTCACTCTTATTCTTCTCCTGTTTTGCTTTATTAGCTCTATTAATATCATCTTTCGAAATACATAAGTATAGGCTATTTTTAGAGTCCGTATGTGTGGGGAAACAAGAGATAGGGTTGATTTCGGACCCCTCCACCAAGGGCCACGAAATTCCCCCCTCTTCCTCCATATATACAGCCCTTAGGGCGCCGTTTAGACTTTGGGTTTTGTTTAGATTAAAAGTTCGCCATAGTTGCAACTTCGCGTACTTCGTTTGTGTTCAACGACCAGACAAAGGCGTCACAGAACCCCACCTTGATCAATAAAGCTTTCATCTTATATTCGCAATATCCATATTGCAATCTCAGTTTCTTGCTTGTTCTTCGTTTGCTCGTAGGGAACAGACCCTCGTGGTCAGGTTGATCGTGCTCCGGCGTGGTCAATAACCTCTCGGAGTTGGTTTAGCGATTGCTAAGGCGCGACGTCCTCGCACGTTCATAGTCGGATCGTCAAAGTCGACTTCCTCCAAAGCGAAATCCATCATCTCATCGAAAGACGGGACACCTTTGCCTCTATCAAGTGGTATCAGTTTTCAGGTTGCTCGGTGAGAATTTCCAGTTTTCCTAGATTAGATTTATTTTCTTACCTATTGTCCAAGAAAAAGCCACAAAAAAGAGTTAGATCTATTCATCCTTGGTCCAAGCCAGTCTGAGCCTTTGCAATTTTCTTTTCATTGCTTGCATAGTTGAATTATCGGTTGCATCGTCGTGTCGAGTTGCTGTTCTTAGTGTCTAGTTCGTTTAGAGTTTCGAGTTCTGTTCACATTAGTCACGCCACCGCTGCATCATTTCTCTTCCGCTGTCCACCACCCATCCATCAATTTCCACCACGTGCTACCCACCATTCATTGTCATAATAATAGTTGAGATCGTTCACATCTTCACTTGATCCAATCTGCATCTTATCTAGTTTGTTTTGGAAAGAGGGAGAAATGATAGAGGCAAAGGTGTCCCGTCTTTCGATGAGATGATGGATTTCGCTTTGGTGGAAGTCGACTTTGACGATCCGACTACGAACGTGCGAGCACGTCGCGCCTTAGCAATCGCTAAACCAACTCCGAGAGGTTATTGACCACGCCGGAGCACGATCAACCTGACCACGAGGGTCTGTTTCCTGCGAGCAAACGAAGAACAAGCAAGAAACTGAGATTGCAATCTGGATATTGCGAATATAAGATGAAAACTTTATTGATCAAGGTGGGGTTCTGTGACGCCTTTGTCTGGTCGTTGAACACAAACGAAGTACGCGAAGTTGCAGCTATGGCGAACTTTTAATCTAAACAAATCCCAAAGTCTAAACGGTGCCCTAAGGGCTGTATATATGGAGGAAGAGAGGGGAATTTCGTGGCCCTTGGTGGAGGGGTCCGAAATCAACCCTATCTCTTGTTTCCCCACACATACGGACTCTAAAAATAGCCTATACTTATGTATTTCGAAATTACATGGGCCTGGCCCAATAAAAAGGTGACGCAGCACCTATAATAGCCTCTGGACGAAATTTATGAAGTGGCATCTTGTATATTTCGTCCAAGGCTTCATGCACTCTTATGGTGGCTTCAAAGTCCTGAAATCATCACTTGTAACTCCGTTCTGGTTCCCCTTGCGCATGGCATCATCTCCATGCTTGCTCTTGCTCCAATGTCCATCCTTCTCCAAGCTAGGCCCTTCATTTGTAAGCAAAACAAATGTATCCAATTTAGGCAGCATCATATTCTCATGAACATTAGAATCATTACCAAGAAACGAAAGTACTTGATAATTTAATTGGCGTGCGCGAGCTCTAGTAAGTGGTCCAGTATATGTAGCAGTAGGGGCTGTGGGTGTAACAATGGTATTGATGTCCTCATCATCCTCCCCTTCTTGAAATGAAGTCGTCCTCGACGGAAGCTCATCTTCCTCACCCAAATAAGGCTTCAAATCTGCAATGTTAAAAGTGGGACTAACCCCAAAATCTGCAGGCAGCTCAAGTTTATATGCATTATCATTTACTTTCTCCAACACCTTAAAGGGACCAGCAGCACGTGGCATTAGCTTTGATTTGCGCAAATCAGGAAATCTATCCTTACGCAAATGTAACCAAACAAGATCTCCAGGTGCAAACACAACATGTTTTCTACCCTTATCTCCAGCAAGTTTATATTTAGCATTCATACGCACAATGTTTTCCTTAGTTAACTCATGCATTTTTAAAATCAATTCAGCACGTTCTTTAGCATCAAAATTAACCTTCTCCGAAGATGGAAGAGGCAACAAATCAATAGGTGCACGAGGTAGGAAACCGTACACAACTTCAAAAGGGCACATCTTAGTAGTAGAATGCAATGAACGATTATAAGAAAATTCAATATGAGGCAAGCATTCCTCCCACATTTTCTTATTATTCTTCAAAACAGCCCTAAGCATAGTAGACAATGTTCTATTGACTACTTCAGTTTGTCCATCAGTTTGGGGGTGACAAGTAGTACTAAAAAGCAGTTTAGTCCCCAACTTAGCCCATAAACATCTCCAAAAGTGGCTAAGAACTTTAGTATCACGATCTGAAACAATAGTATTTGGCACACCATGCAAGCGAATAATTTCACGAAAGAACAAATCAGCAACATTAACAGCATCATCGCTTTTATGACATGGTATAAAGTGTGCCATTTTTGAGAATCTATCCACGACAACAAATATGCTATCCCTCCCCTTCTTTGTTCGAGGTAAACCTAAAACAAAGTCCATAGATATATCCTCCCAAGGAACACTAGGTACAGGCAAAGGCATATATAAACCATGAGGATTGAGTCGTGACTTAGCTTTTTGACATGTAGTGCATCGAGCAATAAAACGCTCAACATCCCGTCTCATCTTTGGCCAAAAGAAATGTGTAGCAAGTACGTCTTCCGTCTTCTTTACGCCAAAGTGTCCCATTAATCCTCCTCCATGCGCCTCCTGCAACAACAAAAGACAAACGGAGCTAGCTGGAATGCATAGCTTGTTAGCACGAAACACAAATCCATCATTAACGACAAACTTGTTCCACATTCTTCCTTCTTTACAATTCTGCATTACATCTTTAAAATCAGCATCATGCACATACTGATCTTTGATGGTCTCCAAACCAAATATTTTGAAGTCAAGTTGTGAAAGCATAGTATAGCGACGAGACAATGCATCAGCAATAACATTTTCTTTTCCCTTCTTGTGTTTAATGACATAAGGGAAAGTCTCAATAAATTCAACCCATTTAGCATGTCTACGATTCAGTTTAGCTTGACTTTTAATATGTTTCAATGATTCATGATCAGAATGTATAACAAATTCTTTGGGCCATAAATAATGTTGCCATGTTTCTAAAGTCCGAACAAGAGCATATAATTCTTTATCGTAAGTAGAATAATTCAGACTAGGCCCACTCAATTTTTCAGAAAAGTATGCAACAGGTTTGCCATCTTGTAATAACACACCTCCTAATCCAATTCCACTAGCATCACATTCAAGCTCAAAAGTCTTATTAAAATCAGGAAGTTGGAGTAAAGGAGCATGTGTCAACTTATCTTTCAATACCGTGAAGGCTTCTTCCTGTGCGGTACCCCAAATAAAAGGCACATCTTTCTTTGTAAGCTCATTGAGAGGTGCAGCAATGGTGCTGAAATCTCTCACAAAACGCCTATAGAATCCAGCGAGGCCAAGAAAACTCCTCACTTGTGTGACCGTTTTGGGCTGCGGCCAACTCTCAATAGCTTCAATCTTGGCTTTATCAACTTCAATTCCCTGTGGAGTAACAACATAGCCAAGAAAAGATACTCGGTAGGTGCAAAAGGTGCACTTCCCAATGTTACCAAACAAACGTGCATCACGTAGAGCAATAAAAACAGCACGTAAATGTTCCAAATGTTCTTCCAAAGATTTGCTATAAATCAGTATATCATCAAAATAGACTACCACAAATCGTCCAATGAAAGCACGTAAAACTTCATTCATTAATCTCATGAAAGTACTAGGTGCATTAGTTAACCCAAAAGGCATGACTAACCACTCATATAAACCAAACTTAGTTTTAAATGCTGTTTTCCATTCATCACCCAATTTCATACGAATTTGATGGTATCCACTACGCAAATCAACTTTGGAGAATATTGTAGAGCCACTCAATTCATCAAGCATATCATCTAGCCTAGGAATAGGATGACGATAACGAATAGTAATATTATTAATGCCTCTACAATCAACACACATACGTGACGTACCATCCTTTTTAGGCACTAGTATAATAGGAACAGCACAAGGACTAAGAGATTCGCGTATATAACATTTGTCGAGTAGCTCCTGTACTTGACGCATAATCTCCTTCGTTTCCTCTGGATTGGTACGGTATGGTGCACGGTTGGGTAGCGATGCACCGGGAATTAAGTCAATTTGATGCTCAATCCCTCGAATGGGTGGTAATCCCGGTGGCACGTCTTGTGGAAAGACGTCAGCGAACTCCTGCATAATGTTAGTGACAGCAGGGGGCAAAGAGGAAGGCACGTCCTCGAATGAAAATAATGCCTCTTTGCACGCAAAAGCATAGCAAACAGATTTGCTGAAATCTAGCTCATCAATATCAGATTTGGTGGCAAATAAACATGCACTTTTCAATTTAATTTCAGAAGCAACACTAGATGGTTTATTATTAGGCTTCATTTGTTGCTCAAATTCTTTTGCCACAATCTGATTTTCACTCTTATTCTTCTCCTGTTTTGCTTTATTAGCTCTATTAATATCATCTTTCAAAATAGAATCAGGAGTCATAGGAAGCAAAGTAATATTTTTATCCTTATGAACAAGAGTATAATGATTGTTTCTACCATGGTGTACAGCATTTTTATCAAATTGCCATGGTCTACCATGTAATAAGGAACATGCTTGCATAGGTACCACATCACAATCAACATAATCAGCATATGTAGATATACTAAAATGCACACGAACAGTACGTGTTACCTTAACCTTGCCGCTGTTGTTGAACCATTGGATGTAGTAAGGATGTGGATGTGGTCTTGTGGTGAGAGAAAGCTTCTCCACCATCTCCATGCTAGCCAAGTTGTTACAACTCCCTCCATCTATGATCACGCGAACAGAACGTTCCTTCACAACTCCCTTTGTATGGAACAAATTATGCCTTTGATTTTGCTCAGCTTGTGTAACCTGCACACTCAAAACACGTTGAGCAACTAAACATTCATACCTGTCAGCATCTTCAGGAGCCATGTATTGCGTCTCATGATCAGAATCGTCTCCACCGTGTTCGTCACGTGTAATAAGAGCCAAAGTCTCCTCATCATAGTCACTAGCGGACTCATACCCACCATCCTCAGTAACAATCATCACACGCTTAGATGGGCATTCTCTCGCATAATGACCTCCACCCTTGCAACGTCGACAAATAATATCATGTGTTTGCCCTGTTGATGCCATGGATGAAGAAGAGCTCTTTGCAGGCCCAGAAGGTGTGCTCTTGGCAGATAGTGGTGATTGTGCCTGCTTTATTGTATCACGGTTGGAGGTGGCAGCCGATGGAGGCGCCGGTGTAGCAGAACGTGTGGAAGTAGATGATGCACGTGGTGTCCATGATGAAGGTCGACCTGCAGAAAAGTTAGTCCGCGCCAATGCCTGTCGATCCTGCACTTCACGTTCAGCTTTATAAGCAAGATGGAATAAACGAGTGATATTAGTATACTCCTTATAGTCTAGAATGGTCTGAATCTCTCTATTTAATCCACCCAGAAAACGTGCAAGCATAGCTTCATTCTCCTCAACAATACCACATCTAATCATGCCAGTTTGTAATTCCTGATAATATTCTTCTACAGAATTTTTTCCTTGTCTTCAGCGCTGTAATTTTTGAAGCAATTCACGTTGATAATATGGTGGAACCCAACGAGTACGCATAGCAGTTTTCAAAGCAGCCCAAGTAGCGGGAATAGGATATAATCTACAATGTTCAGACCACCATACACATGCAAAACTAGTGAAAGCACAAACAGCAGCAGCAACCCGTCTCTCCTCGGGATATTGTAAACATGTAAATCGTTGTTCAGTTTCTAACTCCCAAGTAAGATATATATCAGGAACATATCTACCCTCAAATGGTGGAATATTCAATTTCAGTTTAGGAATATGGACATCATCTCGTACCTGAGGTGGTGGTGCAGGCCTACCATTACGAATAAATACCTGAGGTCGACCTGGTGGTGGTGGTGCTGGTGGCTGCACGTAGTGCTGATTTTGATCAACCTCATCCTCATAATCGCCCGCATAGTCATCATCCTCCTGGGTACCAGCAGCAGCAGTAGCAGGGGCCAAAGAAGCATCAACAACATGAACAGCAGCACCAGAAGTTTGGCCATCCTCAATAGGAACACGTTTCGCTCGTCCATACTGATTCGAAAGGATGCGTTGTTGTTGTTGTTGTTGTTGTTGTTGGAGAGGTGCGTTAGGTGCAGCGGGTGGTGGTGGTGGAAGAGACGCGAGAAATTCATTAAACTTGTTATCGAGCTTTGTTTCGAACGTCTTCTCCATGCCATCTATCTTCTCCATGGCCTCTTCAAATCTGTTTAGCACATCTTGCACCTGTGCACTCATCATTTGCTGAAATTTATCATGCAAATCCTTATTCGTCATGTTCTCCCAGTCAGTCTCGTCGGCTTGTGATCCTGGCATGGTTAGCAGCAATAGAAACACACAAGAATATGATCCTACAGACTACTAACAAGAGGTGGTGGTGGGTGTCACAAATCCGTCAAGCAAATCTCAAATTCTTACCAGTTCTTACCCAGCAGCAGGCGGTGATCGGCAACCGTTGTAGTCAAAAACTCTCAAAGCTTGGATAGAGCGATTACCAGGGAGAGTCAAACGCACGACGTAGATGTATGTGGAGCTGGGAAGGCTTATAATATGGTAGCAAAAAGGGTCAGCAATAATCAATTCAGAGATGCAAAGTTGAATAAACGCTCAACGACGGTACTGTGCTGGTCCTAGGCTAGACTGTGCTAGAGACGCGAGCCTAGAACACCAACAAAATCACGGCGCGGCACGTAAACAAGGGAAAAGCACACTCTGGAACTCTTTTTTTTTCGCTCTTTTTTTTGCGCTCCTTTTTTTTTGCGCTCCTCTTTTTTTTTTGTTTTGCGAAAAATCACTATAATGGCGAGTGTCTCAAAACTCTTCCCTCGTCAAACTGATAGGATGGGCACGAAAAAAAATTTTCACTTTTTTTTTCGGAAATTAGGGCAGCGACGACGAAAAAGTGCGACCAAAAAATCACTATGATGGCACGTGGCTCAAAAGACTCAGAAAAGCCTAAAAATAGGATAGGGGAAAAAAATTTGCCCGTGAAAATTTTGGCCTAAAAACTGCCCGGGGGTCTCCAGACTCTTCTTTTTTTTTTCGAGACCTACGCAGGCAAGGAAACACGAATCGGAATTTAGATTGATCTCAAGAACAAACCTAATATGAGAAGAACTCGGATTGGTGGTGGATATATGGTTGTGGTATATGGCAGCGGTGGTGGTATATGGTAGCGGTGTTGGTATATGGATACAGATTGGTGGTGGTATATGGATATGGATTGGTAGTGGTATATGGATATGGATTCAGAGCGGTGGCGGATAAGCAAAAGTGGTAGATGGGCGATGATGATGATGCGGCGGCGGCGTGACAACTTATGACCAAAACTCGAAACTCTAAAAGACTAGACTCTAAGACCAGCAACTTGACACGACGATGCAACCGCAAATTCAACAAAGCAAAAACCCTAAAAAGATTATGCAAAGGCTCAGATTGGTTCGGATATGACGAACTAACCCTAATTTTTTTTGTGGCTTTTTCGTGGACTGTAGGTATGAAGGACAGACTCGATCTAATCTACGAAAAAATGTAAAATCTCACCGAGCAACCTGGAAATCTGATACCACTTGATAGAGGCAAAGGTGTCCCGTCTTTCGATGAGATGATGGATTTCGCTTTGGTGGAAGTCGACTTTGACGATCCGACTACGAACGTGCGAGGACGTCGCGCCTTAGCAATCGCTAAACCAACTCCGAGAGGTTATTGACCATGCCGGAGCACGATCAACCTGACCACGAGGGTCTGTTTCCTGCGAGCAAACGAAGAACAAGCAAGAAACTGAGATTGCAATCTGGATATTGCGAATATAAGATGAAAACTTTATTGATCAAGGTGGGGTTCTATGACGCCTTTGTCTGGTCGTTGAACACAAACGAAGTACGCGAAGTTGCAGCTATGGCGAACTTTTAATCTAAACAAATCCCAAAGTCTAAACGGTGCCCTAAGGGCTGTATATATGGAGGAAGAGAGGGGAATTTCGTGGCCCTTGGTGGAGGGGTCCGAAATCAACCCTATCTCTTGTTTCCCCACACATACGGACTCTAAAAATAGCCTATACTTATGTATTTCGAAATTACATGGGCCTGGCCCAATAAAAAGGTGACGCAGCACCTATAATAGCCTCTGGACGAAATTTATGAAGTGGCATCTTGTATATTTCGTCCAAGGCTTCATGCACTCTTATGGTGGCTTCAAAGTCCTGAAATCATCACTTGTAACTCCGTTCTGGTTCCCCTTGCGCATGGCATCATCTCCATGCTTGCTCTTGCTCCAATGTCCATCCTTCTCCAAGCTAGGCCCTTCATTTGTAAGCAAAACAAATGTATCCAATTTAGGCAGCATCATATTCTCATGAACATTAGAATCATTACCAAGAAACGAAAGTACCTGATAATTTAATTGGCGTGCGCGAGCTCTAGTAATTGGTCCAGTATATGTAGCAGTAGGGGTTGTGGGTGTAACAATGGTATTGATGTCCTCATCAAGAAAAAAAAGAGAGAAAAAAAACGAGAGAAAAAAACGAGAGAAAAAAAAGAGAAAAAAAAAGTCAGAGAAAAAAAAGGAGAAAAAAAATCAAAAAAATCGGCACAAACTTTTTCAGAGGAAAGTTGGAGACAAAGTTGTTGTATATCCTGCTTGGCAGTTGTTTTTCATCATTATCTTCACTGCCGTTGTGATCTTCACTTATATCTTGCTGTCAAGAGCTACTTAGTATCCTTCATTGATGCTAGTTGTGCTACGCCGTGACCTCATTAGTGTTCTAGGCTCGCGTCTCTAGTCCGGTCTAGCCTAGGACCAGCACAGTACCGTCGTTGAGCGTTTATTCAACATTGCATCTTTGAATTGATTATTGCTAATCTTTTGCTACCATATATAGCCAACCCAGCTCCACATATTTCTACACCGTGTATACGTACGCTCCCCTGGCAATCGCTTTACTCAATATTCGGAGTTACTTGACACCGCTGGTTGCCGATCACCGCCTGCTGCATGGTAAGAACTTGTAAGACATTGATATTTGCTTTACTGTGAGCATTTTACCACCACATCCTAGTAGTTATAGGAACATTATTTTTGGGTTTTGTTTCTTGTTCTACTAATCATGACAGGATCCAGAGTCAATTCATGGGCTTTGTCGATCGCGGGAGACGTGCCACCACCTTTGCAAATACCACAACCGTCACGAGAGGTGCACAAACATCCAAATGCACATGATCAGGTTAATGTATCTATACCGCCATTTAATGGCCGTTTTAAACCTGCTTTATATATTGAATGGTAGTTCGACATAAAAAATATATTTGCTTCCCATAATTTCGATGAACATAAAAAGGTTAAGGTTGCGGTTGGTTCTTTCACTGGTTATGCTTTGGTTTGGTGGAGTGAATATTGTCGGTTACACCCTGATTATATTCCTACTACTTGGGATGATTTGAAACTTGCCATGCGACATACTTTCGTCCCTGCTTATTATACTCGTGACATGATTAAGAAGTTGCAACACTTAAAACAAGGTAGTGAAACTGTAACAAAATATTATGATGATTTACAAACTACCTTGTTGAATTCCTCTTTAGAAGAAAGTGAAGATGATTTTATGGATAGATTTTGGGGAGGATTAAACCGTGATATTCAAGAGATACTAATTCATGAAGAGTGTTATCCTATGGACCATTTGTTTCATCTTGCTTGCAAAGCTGAATAGGAAATAAAACGACGTGTTGGCCACGAGGAGAACAAGCGCATGGTGCACATTCCAAGAGTTGATATGATTGTTCCTTCAACTACTAGGCATACTATGACAACCACATCCGTTGTTGTCAGGACTACATCACCTCCACCATGTGACACATCGCCCCCGAGAGTGGTTACTTCATCTGAGTTGATCATAAGAGGTAATGACAAAGGTACTGATCTTCCATCTCTACATGAGAATGATGAATGCCTTGTCAATTTGAATGCACCATCTGATGAGCTACCCACTACTTTGATCACACCACCTATTTTAGAGGACTACGTTGATAATTTGACTTTGCCATGTGATCAAACAACTGAAATACCAACAATTTTGAGTGCACCCATTGAATTAACTATTGATGCAAAAGAACCAATGTTTAATCATTTTGATATGACCTCTAATCTTGGTGATGATTCTGTGTTGAATGACTTATTGCATGTTTGCTTATTTAAGCATGTTGTAGCATGTAAATTTGATGCAAGTAAGGTTTATTCACCAATGTTGGGATGGTTTAATGATGAACATTGTCAATCTTTTGAAATGAATAAGAGCTTCACTTATATGTGCAAACTGAGTTGCAATATTTTCATGCCTTCTACTTCTTGTGCTAATTTTTTGGCTTTAGATTTTATGAACTATGAAAGTTACTCATCTATTCATGTGTCATATATGCAAAAATCAAGGGAAGTAAAAATGGATGACATATACATATACAACATGTACACCTTGTCTCTTTTGTTAGCCACATTTCAGATTAAGCAACGCCGAGGACGGCTTTATTTTCAACAAGGGGAGGATGATGAGGACATGACTACCTTGGATATGACCAAAAATATTGCATATATGCATATTTGTCAGGTGATTTCTAGTGCAAACTATTCAATAATCTATTTATGTTATCCAGAACAAAATACTTCACACACTTTTGTGTTTTGTCTAATTGCAGGTGTATGGGACATTTGTACAATCCATATATGAAGATAAGGAAGAAAGAGATGTTTATTTGCTGTCCAAAAAGTTCTCTCACGTCACTTTTGGCCGAAGAGAAGATAGAGTCCAAGTCTCTCACGTTCTGGATTCAGATTCGGACTACACAGACGTACCTGACTCAAAACGCACACAAGTTTTTCATACGGACTCCGAATTGGGTGATTCTTTTTTTGTTGGAAACTAGATTTCGTGCACTTTCCAACCCAATTGGAATCACCTTCAAATTCGTCCGGAGCGCTGAGTTGTGGACGAAACAATCTGATGCTGCAGCAGAATCCGAGTCAAACTACAAGTCCAAAGGTGTTACATCACCTCCACTTGGGCCCATTGGCCTTGTACGACCTAGATTTAGTTTTAGGCTGCCTTGGGACGTCCTCCCACCTCCTTGGCCGCCACCCCTTACTCCTATATAAGTAGATCCATCTAGTAGCTTTTCCTTGGGTTTTGTTTAGATTAAAAGTTCGCCATAGCTGCAACTTCGCGTACTTCGTTTGTGTTCAACGACCAGACAACGGCGTCACAGAACCCCACCTTGATCAATAAAGCTTTCATCTTATATTCGCAATATCCAGATTGCAATCTCAGTTTCTTGCTTGTTCTTTGTTTGCTCGCAGGAAACAGACCCTCGTGGTCAGGTTGATCGTTCTCCGGCGTGGTCAATAACCTCTCGGAGTTGGTTTAGCGATTGCTAAGGCGCGACGTCCTCGCACGTTCGTAGTCGGGTCGTCAAAGTCGACTTCCACCAAAGCGAAATCCATCATCTCATCGAAAGACGGGACACCTTTGCCTCTATCAGGCAAAGAGGAAGGCACGTCCTCGAATGAAAATAATGCCTCTTTACACACAAAAGCATAGCAAACAGATTTGCTGAAATCTAGCTCATCAATATCAGATTTGGTGGCAAATAAACATGCACTTTTCAATTTAATTTCAGAAGCAACACTAGATTGTTTATTATTAGGCTTCATTTGTTGCTCAAATTCTTTTGCCACAATCTGATTTTCACTATTCTTCTATTGTTTTGCTTTATTAGCTCTATTAATATCATCTTTCAATATAGAATTAGGAGTCATAGGAAGCAAAGTAATATTTTTATCCTTATGAACAAGAGTATACTGATTGTTTCTACCATGGTGTACAGAATTTTTATCAAATTGCCATGGTCTACCAAGTAATAAGGAACATGCTTGCATAGGTACCACATCACAATCAACATAATTAGCATATGTAGATATACTAAAATGCACACGAACAGTACGTGTTACCTTAACCTTGCCGCTGTTGTTGAACCATTGGATGTAGTAAGGATGTGGATGTGGTCTTGTGGTGAGAGAAAGCTTCTCCACCATCTCCATGCTAGCCAAGTTGTTGCAGCTCCCTCCATCTATGATGACGCGCACAGAACGTTCTTTCACAACTCCCTTGGTATGGAACAAATTGTGCCTCTGATTTTGCTCAGCTTGTGTGACCTGCACACTTAAAACACGTTGAGCAACTAAACATTCATACCTGTCAGCATCTTCAGGAGCCATGTATTGCGTCTCATGATCAGAATCATCTCCACCATGTTCTTCACGTGTAATAAGAGCCAAAGTCTCCTCATCATAGTCACTAGCGGACTCATATCCACCATCCACGGTAACAATCATCACATGCTTAGATGAGCATTCTCTCGCATAATGACCTCCACCCTTGCAACATCGACAAATAAGATCATGTGTTTGCCCTGTTGATGCCATGGATGAAGAAGAGCTCTTTGCAGGCCCAGAAGGTGTGCTCTTGGCAGATAGTGGTGATTGTGCCTGCTTTATTGTATCACGGTTGGAGGTGGCAGCCGATGGAGGCGCCGGTGTAGCAGAACGTGTGGAAGTAGATGATGCACGTGGTGTCCATGATGAAGGTCGACCTGCAGAAAAGTTAGTCCGCGCCAATGCTTGTCGATCCTGCACTTCACGTTCAGCTTTACAAGCAAGATGGAATAAACGAGTGATATTAGTATACTCCTTATAGTCTAGAATGGTCAGAATCTCTCTATTTAATCCACCCAAAAAATGTGCAAGCATAGCTTCATTCTCCTCAACAATACCACATCTAATCATGCCAGTTTGTAATTTCTGATAATATTCTTCTACAGATTTTTTTCCTTGTCTTAAACACTGCAATTTTTGAAGCAATTCACGTTGATAATATGGTGGAACCCAACGAGTGCGCATAGCAGTTTTCAAAGCAGCCCAAGTAGCGGGAATAGGATATAATCTACAATGTTCAGACCACCATACACATGCAAAACTAGTGAAAGCTCAAACAGCAGCAGCAACCCGTCTCTCCTCGGGATATTGTAAACATGTAAAACGTTGTTCAGTTTCTATCTCCCAAGTAAGATGTATATCAGGAACATATCTACCCTCAAATGGTGGAATATTCAATTTCAGTTTAGGAATATGGACATCATCTCGTACCTGAGGTGGTGGTGCAGGCCTACCATTACGAATATATACCTGAGGTCGACCTGGTGGTGGTGGTGCTGGTGGCTGCACGTAGCGCTGATTTTGATGAACCTCATCCTCATAATCGCCGCATACTCATCATCCTCCTGGGTACCAGCAGCAGCAGTAGCAGGGGCCAAAGAAGCATCAACAACATGAACAGCAGCACCAGAAGTTTGGCCATCCTCAATAGGAACACGCTTCGCTCGTCCATACTGATTCGAAAGGATGCGTTGTTGTTGTTGTTGTTGTTGTTGGAGAGGTGCGTTAGGTGCAGCGGGTGGTGGTGGTGGAAGACGCGCGAGCAATTCATTAAACTTGTTATCGAGCTTTGTTTCGAACGTCTTCTCCATGCCATCTATCTTCTCCATGGCCTCTTCAAATCTGTTTAGCACATCTTGCACCTGTCCACTCATCATTTGCTGAAATTTATCATGCAAATCCTTATTCGTTATGTTCTCCCAGTCAGTCTCGTCGGCTTGTGATCCTGGCATGGTTAGCAGCAATAGAAACACATAAGAATATGATCCTACAGACTACTAACAAGAGGTGGTGGTGGGTGTCACAAATCCGTCAAGCAAATCTCAAATTCTTACCAGTTCTTACCCAGTAGCAGGCGGTGATCGGCAACCGTTGTAGTCAAAAACTCTCAAAGCTTGGATAGAGCGATTACCAGGGAGAGTCAAACGCACAACGTAGATGTATGTGGAGCTGGGAAGGCTTATAGTATGGTAGCAAAAAGGGTCAGCAATAATCAATTCAGAGATGCAAAGTTGAATAAACGCTCAACGACGGTACTGTGCTGGTCCTAGGCTAGACTGTGCTAGAGACGCGAGCCTAGAACACCAACAAAATCACGGCGCGGCACGTAAACAAGGGAGGAGCACACTCTGAATTTTTTTCTCTTTTTTTTGCACTTTTTTTTTCCTCTTTTTTTTGCTCCGCAACAAATTTTTTTCGAAAAAGTCTACAAATGGTCTAAAAACTGCCTAGCCAGAATTTTCCAGACTTAGTTTTTTTTTGAAACTGGAACTATTTTTCTTCTGCGGGTGGCTCGGAAGTTGGGGAGTCCTTCTCTGTCACGACTCGGAGTATCGCGTGATCTGAAAATCGAGAACAATGCAACAATTACTGGACTCGGACTAGGACTGGTGGCGGAGATGAATCTGGTGGAACTCGGACTGGTGGCGGAGATGAATCTGGTGGAACACGGACAGGTGGCGGATATATGTTGCAGGTGAACTCGGATTGGCGTGTTGGCGGCGGATATGTGGTGGCGTATATGGATTCGGATTGGCGGTGAATATGTGGTGGTGGTATATGGCAACAGCGACGATGATGATGCGGTGGTGATATATGGCAGCGGCGATGTGACAACCTGTGAACGGAACTCGAAACTCTAAAAGACTAGAGGCTAAGACCAGCAACTGGACACGACGATGCAACCGCAAATTCAACAAAGCAAATACAGAAAAGATTACGCAAAGGCTCAGATTGGTTCGGATGGGATGAACTAACCCTAATTTTTTTTTGGCTTTTTCGTGGACTATAGGTATGAAGAACAGACTCGATCTAAACTACGAAAAACTGTAAAATCTCACCGAGCAACCTGGAAATCTGATACCACTTGATAGAGGCAAAGGTGTCCCGTCTTTCGATGAGATGATGGATATCGCTTTGGTGGAAGTCGACTTTGACGATCCGACTACGAACGTGCGAGGACGTCGCGCCTTAGCAATCGCTAAACCAACTCCGAGAGGTTATTGACCACGCCGGAGCACGATCAACCTGACCACGAGGGTCTGTTTCCTGCGAGCAAACGAAGAACAAGCAAGAAACTAAGATTGCAATCTGGATATTGCGAATATAAGATGAAAGCTTTATTGATCAAGGTGGGGTTCTGTGACGCCTTTGTCTGGTCGTTGAACACAAACGAAGTACGCGAAGTTGCAGCTATGGCGAACTTTTAATCTAAACAAAACCCAAAGTCTAAACGACGCCCTAAGGGCTGTATATATGGGGGAAAAGGAGGGAATTTCGTGGCCCTTGGTGGAGGGGTCCGAAACCAACCCTATCTCTTGTTTCCCCACACATACGGACTCTAAAAATAGCCTATACTTAAGTATTTCGAAATTACATGGGCCTGGCCCAATAAAAAGGTGACGCAGCACCTATAATAGCCTCTGGACGAAATTTTTGAAGTGGCATCTTGTATATTTCGTCCAAGGCTTCATGCACTCTTATGGTGGCTTCAAAGTCCTGAAATCATCACTTGTAACTCCGTTCTGGTTCCCCTTGCGCATGGCATCATCTCCATGCTTAATCTTGCTCCAATGTCCATCCTTCTCCAAGCTAGGCCCTTCATTTGTAAGCAAAACAAATGTATCCAATTTAGGCAGCATCATATTCTCATGAACATTAGAATCATTACCAAGAAACGAAAGTACCTGATAATTTAATTGGCGTGCGCGAGCTCTAGTAATTGGTCCAGTATATGTAGCAGTAGGGGCTGTGGGTGTAACAATGGTATTGGTGTCCTCATCATCCTCCCCTTCTTGAAATGAAGTCGTCCTCGACGGAAGCTCATCTTCCTCACCCAAATAAGGCTTCAAATCTGCAATGTTAAAAGTGGGACTAACCCCAAAATCTGCAGGTAGCTCAAGTTTATATGCATTATCATTTATTTTCTCTAACACCTTAAAAGGACCATCAGCACGTGGCATTAGCTTTGATTTGCGCAAATTAGGAAATCTATCTTTACGCAAATGTAACCAAACAAGATCTCCAGGTGCAAACACAACATGTTTTCTACCCTTATCTCCAGCAAGTTTATATTTAGCATTCATACGCTCAATGTTTTCCTTAGTTAACTCATGCATTTTTAAAATCAATTCAGCATGTTCTTTAGCATAAAAAATTAACCTTCTCCGGAGATGGAAGAGGCAACAAATCAATAGGTGCACGAGGTAGAAAACCATACACAACTTCAAAAGGGCACATCTTAGTAGTAGAATGCAATGAACGATTATAAGCAAATTCAATATGAGGCAAGCATTCCTCCCACATTTTCTTATTATTCTTCAAAACAGCCCTAAGCATAGTAGACAATGTTCTATTGACTACTTCAGTTTGTCCATCAGTTTGGGGATGACAAGTAGTACTAAAAAGCAATTTAGTCCCCAACTTAGCCCATAAACATCTCCAAAAGTGGCTAAGAAATTTAGTATCACGGTCTGAAACAATAGTATTTGGCACACCATGCAAGCGAATAATTTCACGAAAGAACAAATCAGCAACATTAACAGCATCATCGCTTTTATGACATGGTATAAAGTGTGCCATTTTCGAGAATCTATCCACGACAACAAATATGCTATCCCTCCCCTTCTTTGTTCGAGGTAAACCTAAAACAAAGTCCATAGATATATCCTCCCAAGGAACAATAGGCACAGGCAAAGGCATATATAAACGATGAGGATTGAGTCGTGACTTAGCTTTTTGACATGTAGTGCAGCGAGCAATAAAACGCTCAACATCCCGTCGCATCTTTGGCCAAAAGAAATGTGTAGCAAGTACGTCCTCCGTCTTCTTCACGCCAAAGTGTCCCATTAGTCCTCCTCCATGCGCCTCCTGCAACAACAAAAGACGAACGGAGCTAGCTGGAATGCATAGCTTGTTAGCACGAAACACAAATCCATCATTAACGACGAACTTGTTCCATGTTCTACCTTCTTTACAATTCTGCAATACATCGCTAAATTCAGCATCATGCACATATTGATCTTTGATGGTCTCCAAACCAAATATTTAAAGTCAAGTTGTGAAAGCATAGTATAACGACGAGACAATGCATCAGCAATAACATTTTCTTTACCCTTCTTGTGTTTAATGACATAAGGGAAAGTCTCAATGAATTCAACCCATTTAGCATGTCTACGATTCAGTTTAGCTTGACTTTTAATATGTTTCAAAGATTCATGATCAGAATGTATAACAAATTCTTTGGGCCATAAATAATGTTGCCATGTCTCTAAAGTCCGAACAAGAGCATATAATTCTTTATCATAAGTAGAATAGTTCAAACTAGGCCCACTCAATTTTTCAGAAAAGTATGCAACAGGTTTGCCATCTTGTAATAACACACCTCCTAATCCAATTCCACTAGCATCACATTCAAGCTCAAAAGTCTTATTAAAATCAGGAAGTTGGAGTAAAGGAGCATGTGTCAACTTAGCTTTCAATACCGGGGAGGCTTCTTCCTGTGCGGTACCCCAAAGAAAAGGCACATCCTTCTTTGTAAGCTCGTTGAGAGGTGCAGCAATGGTGCTGAAATCTCTCACAAAACGCCTATAAAAACCAGCGAGGCCAAGGAAACTCCTCACTTGTGTGACCGTTTTGGGCTGCGGCCAACTCTCAATAGCTTCAATCTTGGCTTTATCAACTTCAATTCCCTGTGGAGTAACAACATAGCCAAGAAAAGATACTCGGTCAGTGCAAAAGGTGCACTTCCCAAGGTTACCAAACAAACGTGCATCACGTAGAGCATTAAAAACAGCACGTAAATGTTCCAAATGTTCTTCCAAAGATTTGCTATAAATCAGTATATCATCAAAATAGACTACCACAAATCGTCCAATGAAAGCACGTAAAACTTCGTTCATTAATCTGATGAAAGTACTAGGTGCATTTGTTAACCCAAAAGGCATGACTAACCACTCATATAATCCAAACTTAGTTTTAAATGCTGTTTTCCATTCATCTCCCAATTTCATACGAATTTGATGGTATCCACTACGCAAATCAACTTTGGAGAATATTGTAGAGCCACTCAATTCATCAAGCATATCTTCTAGCCTAGGAATAGGGTGACGATAACGAATAGTAATATTATTAATGCCTCTACAATCAACACACATACGTGACGTACCATCCTTTTTCGGCACTAGAATAATAGGAACAGCACAAGGACTAAGGGATTCGCGTATATAACCTTTGTCGAGCAACTCCTTTACTTGACGCATAATCTCCTTCGTCTCCTCTGGATTCGTACGGTATGGTGCACGGTTGGGTAATGATGCACCGGGAATTAAGTCAATTTGATGCTCAATCCCTCGAATAGGTGGTAATCCCAGTGGCACGTCTTGTGGAAAGACGTCAGCGAACTCCTGCAAAATGTTAGTGACAGCAGGGGGCAAAGAGGAAGGCACGTCCTCGAATGAAAATAAAGCCTCTTTGCACACAAAAGCATAGCAAATAGATTTGCTAAAATCTTGCTCATCAATATCAGATTTGGTGGCAAGTAAACATGCACTTTTCAATTTAATTTCAGAAGCAACAGTAGATGGTTTATTATTAGGCTTCATGTGTTGTTCAAATTCTTTTGCCACAATCTGATTTTCACTCTTATTTTTCTCCTGTTTTGCTTTATTAGCTCTATTAATATCATCTTTCAAAATGGACTCAGGAGTCATAGGAAGCAAAGTAATATTTTTATCCTTATGAACAAGAGTATACTGATTGTTTCTACCATGGTGTACAGAATTTTTATCAAATTGCCATGGTCTACCAAGTAATAAGGAACATGCTTGCATAGGTATCACATCACAATCAACATAATCAGCATATGTAGAGATACTAAAATGCACACGAACAGTACGTGTTACCTTAACCTTGCCGCTGTTGTTGAACCATTGGATGTAGTAAGGATGTGGATGTGGTCTTGTGGTGAGAGATAGCTTCTCCACCATCTCCATGCTAGCCAAGTTGTTGCAACTCCCTCCATCTATGATCACGCGAACAGAACGTTCCTTCACAACTCCCTTTGTATGGAACAAATTATGCCTCTGATTTTGCTCAGCTTGTGTAACCTGCACACTCAAAACACGTTGAGCAACTAAACATTCATACCTGTCAGCATCTTCAGGAGCCATGTATTGCGTCTCATGATCAGAATCGTCTCCATCGTGTTCGTCACGTGTAATAAGAGCCAAAGTCTCCTCATCATAGTCACTAGCGGACTCATACCCACCATCCTCAGTAACAATCATCACACGCTTAGATGGGCATTCTCTCGCATAATGACCACCACCCTTGCAACGTCGACAAATAATATCATGTGTTTGCCCTGTTGATGCCATGGATGAAGAAGAGCTCTTTGCAGGCCCAGAAGGTGTGCTCTTGGCAGATAGTGGTGATTGTGCCTGCTTTATTGTATCACGGTTGGAGGTGGCAGCCGACGGAGGCGCCGGTGTAGCAGAACGTGTGGAAGTAGATGATGCACGTGGTGTCCATGATGAAGGTCGACCTGCAGAAAAGTTAGTCCGCGCCAATGCCTGTCGATCCTGCACTTCACGTTCAGCTTTACAAGCAAGATGGAATAAACGAGTGATATCAGTATACTCCTTATAGTCTAGAATGGTCTGAATCTCTCTATTTAATCCACCCAGAAAACGTGCAAGCATAGCTTCATTCTCCTCAACAATACCACATCTAATCATGCCAGTTTGTAATTCCTGATAACATTCTTCTATAGAATTTTTTCCTTGTCTTAAGCGCTGTAATTTTTGAAGCAATTCACGTTGATAATATGGTGGAACCCAACGAGTACGCATAGCAGTTTCCAAAGCAGCCCAAGTAGCGGGAATAGGATATAATCTACAATGTTCAGACCACCATACACATGCAAAACTAGTGAAAGCACAAACAGCAGCAGCAACCCGTCTCTCCTCGGGATATTGTAAACATGTAAAACGTTGTTCAGTTTCTAACTCCCAAGTAAGATATATATCAGGAACATATCTACCCTCAAATGGTGGAATATTCAATTTCAGTTTAGGAATATGGACATCATCTCGTACCTGAGGTGGTGGTGCAGGCCTACCATTACGAATATATACCTGAGGTCGACCTGGTGGTGGTGGTGCTGGTGGCTGCACGTAGTGCTGATTTTGATCAACCTCATCCTCATAATCGCCCGCATACTCATCATCCTCCTGGGTACTAGCAGCAGTAGTAGCAGGGGCCAAAGAAGCATCAACAACATGAACAGCATCACCAGAAGTTTGGCCATCCTCAATAGGAACACGCTTCGCTCGTCCATACTGATTCGAAAGGATGCGTTGTTGTTGTTGTTGTTGTTGTTGTTGTTGGAGAGGTGCGTTAGGTGCAGCGGGTGGTGGTGGTGGATGACGCGCGAGCAATTCATTAAACTTGTTATCGAGCTTTGTTTCGAACGTCTTCTCCATGCCATCTATCTTCTCCATGGCCTCTTCAAATCTGTTTAGCACATCTTGCACCTGTCCACTCATCATTTGCTGAAATTTATCATGCAAATCCTTATTCGTCATGTTCTCCCAGTCAGTCTCGTCGGCTTGTGATCCTGACATGGTTAGCAGCAATAGAAACACACAAGAATATGATCCTACAGACTACTAACAAGAGGTGGTGGTGGGTGTCACAAATCCGTCAAGCAAATCTCAAATTCTTACCAGTTCTTACCCAGCAGCAGGCGGTGTTCGGCAACCGTTGTAGTCAAAAACTCTCAAAGCTTGGATAGAGCGATTACCAGGGAGAGTCAAACACACGACGTAGATGTATGTGGAGCTGGGAAGGCTTATAGTATGGTAGCAAAAAGGGTCAGCAATAATCAATTCAGAGATGCAAAGTTGAATAAACGCTTAACGACGGTACTGTGCTGGTCCTAGGCTAGACTGTGCTAGAGACGCGAGCCTAGAACACCAACAAAATCACGGCGCGGCACGTAAACAAGGGAGGAGCACACTCTGAAAAAAAATTTCTCTTTTTTGTTTTTGCACTTTTTTTTCCTCTTTTTTTTTTGCTCCGCAACAAATTTTTTTCGAAAAAGTCTACAAATGGTCTAAAAACTGCCTAGCCAGAATTTTCCAGACTTAGTTTTTTTTTGAAACTGGAACTATTTTTCTTCTGTGGGTGGCTCGGAAGTTGGGGAGTCCTTCTCTGTCACGACTCGGAGTATCGCGTGATCTGGAAATCGAGAACAATGCAACAATTACTGGACTCGGACTAGGACTGGTGGCGGAGAAGAATCTAGTGGAACTCGGACTGGTGGCGGAGATGAACCTGGTGGAACACGGACAGGTGGTGGAGATATGTTGCAGGTGAACTCGGATTGGCGTGATGGCGGCGGATATGTGGTGGCGTATATGGATTCGGATTGGCGGTGAATATGTGGTGGTGGTATATGGCAACAGCGACGATGATGAGGCGGTGGTGATATATGGCAGCAGCGACGTGACAACCTGTGAACAGAACTCGAAACTCTAAAAGACTAGACGCTAAGACCAGCAACTTGACACGACGATGCAACCGCAAATTCAACAAAGCAAATACAGAAAAGATTATGCAAAGGCTCAGATTGGTTCGGATGGGAAGAACTAACCCTAATTTTTTTTTCTTGCCTTTTTCGTGGACTATAGGTATGAAGAACAGACTCGATCTAAACTACGAAAAACTGTAAAATCTCACCGAGCAACCTGGAAATCTGATACCACTTGATAGAGGCAAAGGTGTTGATAGAGGCAAAGGTGTCCCGTCTTTCGATGAGATGGTGTATTTCGCTTTGGTGGAAGTCGACTTTGACGATCCGACTACGAACGTGCGAGGACGTCGCGCCTTAGCAATCGCTAAACCAACTCCGAGAGGTTATTGACCACGCCGGAGCACGATCAACCTGACCACGAGGGTCTGTTTCCTGCGAGCAAATGAAGAACAAGCAAGAAACTAAGATTGCAATCTGGATATTGCGAATATAAGATGAAAGCTTTATTGATCAAGGTGGGGTTCTGTGACGCCTTTGTCTGGTCGTTGAACACAAACGAAGTACGCGAAGTTGCAGCTATGGCGAACTTTTAATCTAAACAAAACCCAAAGTCTAAACGGTGCCCTAAGGGCTGTATATATGGAGGAAGAGAGGGGGAATTTCGTGGCCCTTGGTGGAGGGGTCCGAAATCAACCCTATCTCTTGTTTCCCCACACATACGGACTCTAAAAATAGCCTATAATTATGTATTTCGAAATTACATGGGCCTGGCCCAATAAAAAGGTGACGCAGCACCTATAATAGCCTCGGGACGAAATTTATGAAGTGGCATCTTGTATATTTCGTCCAAGGCTTCATGCACTCTTATGGTGGCTTCAAAGTCCTGAAATCATCACTTGTAACTCCGTTCTTGTTCCCCTTGCGCATGGCATCATCTCCATGCTTGCTCTTGCTCCAATGTCCATCCTTCTCCAAGCTAGGCCCTTCATTTGTAAGCAAAACAAATGTATCCAATTTAGGCAGCATCATATTCTCATGAACATTAGAATCATTACCAAGAAACGAAAGTACCTGATAATTTAATTGGCGTGCGCGAGCTCTAGTAATTGGTCCAGTATATGTAGCAGTAGGGGCTGTGGGTGTAACAATGGTATTGATGTCCTCATCAAGAAGTGGCGGAGCATGGCGACGGAGGGCATCACCCCCACGAATGCCTCGCAGTAGTAGGCAAAGATGGACAGGAGGAGGATGGAGTTGGGATGAATATGGAGCGCGTGGAGGCCATAATGGTGAAGAACGGCGTAGAAGAAGTGGGAGAATGGGGGCACCTGCCCCAAGTAAACATTGTGCAGGAAGAAAGGGTAGAAGGTACTGCTCGCGGGTTCAGGCGCAGCGACAGCAACCCGGAGCGTCGTCTCCTTCCACTCGTTGTCCCCACTCGCCGACAGGAGAAGCGCGGTCTGGAGCTTATCCTCTGTGACGGAGGGCGCGAACAGCATGAGCTCATACCAGGCGGAGCTGACAGCCGAGGCTGAGGCCTTGATCTTCTCAGCAGCCATTGGGCGGAAGACTGGAGGTGAAAATTGGCAGATCTGGTGTAACACCCACGATGCGGCTATATCTCCCACATGTCGAAGCACGACTTAGAGGCATAACCGCATGGTGGTTTTGTTGCAAGAAGAGTCATCTTCACACAATCCCATGTAATGAACAAGAATGGGATAAGAGAGTTGGCTTACAATCGCCACTTCACACAATACATAATTAAGATCATACATCATTCAAAATACACTCATAGACCGACTACGGTCAAATCCAAATGAAAAAGAAGATAACCCCAAATGCTAGATCCCCGATCGTCCCGACTGGGCTCCGCTACTAATCATCTGGAAATGAAACATAGTAACGACCAAGGTCCTCATCAAACTCCCACTTGAGCTCGATTGCGCCACTTGCGCTGGCATCCTCGGCACATGCATCTGTTTTGGTAGAATCTATGAGCCACGGGGACTCAGCAATCTCACACCCGCGAGATCAAGACTATTTAAGCTTATAGGTAGGGAAGGAGTAATATGGTGGAGCTGCAGCCAGCACTAAGCATATATGGTGGCTAACATACGCAAGTGGGAGCGAGAAGAGAAGCAACGCATCGGTCGAGAAGCTGGAAGTGATCAAGAAGTGATCCTGAAACTACTTACGTACATACATAACCCAAACCGTGTTCACTTCCCGGACTCCGCCAAGAAGAGACCATCACGGCTACACACACGGTTGATGCATTTTAATGAAGTCAAGTGTCAAGTTCTCTACAACCAGACATTAACAAATTCACATCTGCCTCATAACCGCGGGCACGGCTTTCGAAAGATAATACCCTGCAGGGGTGTCCCAACTTAGCCCATCATAAGCTCTCACAGTCAACGAAGGATATACCTTCTCCCGGGAAGACCCGATTAGTGTCGGAATCCTGGTTTGCAAGACATTTCGACAATGGTAAAACAAGACCAGCAAGACCACCCGACTGTGCCGACAAATCCCGATAGGAGCTGCACATATCTCGTTCTCAAGGCACAATGGATGAGTAATCCGTACAACTAAAACCAGACCTCAAGTTTCCTTGAGGGGGCGCTGCAAAGGGCTCTAGTTTGGACCAACACTCGGAGGAGCACTGGCCCGGGGGGGGGGGGGGGGGGTAAATAAAGGTGACCCTCGGGCTCGCGAAAACCCAAGGGAAAAAGGCTTAGGTGGCAAATGGTAAAACTAAGTTTGGGCCTTGTTGGAGGAGTTTTATTCAAAGCGAACTGTCAAGGGGGTCCCATAAATCACCCAACCGCGTAAGGAACGCAAAATCAAGAAACATAACACCAGTATGATGGAAACTAGGGCGGCAAGAGTGGAACAAAACACCAGGCATAAGGCCGAGCCTTCCACCCTTTAGCAAGTATATAGGTGCATTAATTAAATAAGAGATATTGTGATATCCCAAAATATCCGTGTTCCAACAAGGAACAATCTTCATCTTCACCTGCAACTAGCAACGCTATAAGAGGGGCTGAGCAAAAGCGGTGACATAGCCAAACAACGGTTTGCTAGGAAAGGGATGGTTAGAGGCTTGACATGGAAATATGGGAGGCATGATAAACAAGTGGTAGGTAGAGCTAACATAGCGATAGAACGAGCAACTAGCAAAGCAAAGATAGAAATGATATCGAGGGTATGGTCATCTTACCTGCAAAGTTCTCAGAGTTGTCAAAAGCTTGATCCTCGTTAGCATACTCAACAGGTTCCTCATGCACGTACTCGTCTCCCGGCTCTACCCAAAGCAAGAACACAAGCAATGGAACCACAATAAATCACGGTGCAATGCACAAGCAACATGATGCAATACATGGCATGATATGCGAGATGTGATATGCAATGCTTATGCGTGCTCCGGAAGGAAAATGATGAACAAGGCATCAACTTGGCAAACCAAGTATGCCGCTGGAAAGATGAGATGATTTCGGTTGAAATCGATAGAAAGATCACCGGAATCGGATGCACGGTTTGCAAATGGCAAGCAAAACAAGAATGACACAAATCTGCGGTTAACAGCATGATAGCACTTAGAATACATCAAGAAACAATGCTGCAGCACCCCAACATAAAAACAAAGCATATGGCAGTGATCTACAGGAGATGCTTGACAAAAGAGGAACACTGAGCTACGGCTAAATCACACCATAGCAGGTTCAAACAAGCATGGCAAAAGTGCAAAAGATATCAGGTTGGCCATGGCATAAACAGCATCAGGTAGCAATGTTCAGAGCAAGTAATAAACATGCTACAGGAACTTATAATAGCAAAACAAGGCATGACATGATTTTACTCAAAGCATAGAACAAAAGTCCCTTACTGACCATGAGCCAAAAAGGATCAGAAGATATGATTGCACCCATGTAAAGATAGCAAGTTTCGTTAACAGATTCAGGAAACAGAGCATGGCATTAACAACATTATGAAGGCATCTTTGTGAGCTCGATTCACTCACCACAAGTAATTGCATGACAAGATAAGCATAGCATCAGCAAGAAGACATGTTTATGAAACTAAACATGGCAAAAACAAGATCGTAGCATGCATGGATCAACTACAACAACCTTGGCAAAATTGAATATCATGTAAACAATCTGCCAGGAAACATTTTATAGCAAAAGTAGATCAAGAATATAACATGCTAGACTACTCCATAATTGCAAATAGGGGCATTGATAGAGGCAAAGGTGTCCCGTCTTTCGATGAGATGATGGATATCGCTTTGGTGGAAGTCGACTTTGACGATCCGACTACGAACGTGCGAGGACGTCGCGCCTTAGCAATCGCTAAACCAACTCCGAGAGGTTATTGAACACGCGGGAGCACGATCAACCTGACCACGAGGGTCTGTTTCCTGCGAGCAAACGACGAACAAGCAAGAAACTAAGATTGCAATCTGGATATTGCGAATATAAGATGAAAGCTTTATTGATCAAGGTGGGGTTCTGTGACGCCTTTGTCTGGTCGTTGAACACAAACGAAGTACGCGAAGTTGCAGCTATGGCGAACTTTTAATCTAAACAAAACCCAAAGTCTAAACGGTGCCCTAAGGGCTGTATATATGGAGGAAGAGAGGGGGAATTTCGTGGCCCTTGGTGGAGGGGTCCGAAATCAACCCTATCTCTTGTTTCCCCACACATACGGACTCTAAAAATAGCCTATACTTATGTATTTCGAAATTACATGGGCCTGGCCCAATAAAAAGGTGACGCAGCACCTATAATAGCCTCGGGACGAAATTTATGAAGTGGCATCTTGTATATTTCGTCCAAGGCTTCATGCACCCATTATGGTGGCTTCAAAGTCCTGAAATCATCACTTGTAACTCCGTTCTTGTTCCCCTTGCGCATGGCATCATCTCCATGCTTGTTCTTGCTCCAATGTTCATCCTTCTCCAAGCTACGCCCTTCATTTGTAAGCAAAACAAATGTATCCAATTTAGGCAGCATCATATTCTCATGAACATTAGAATCATTACCAAGAAACGAAAGTACCTGATAATTTAATTGGCGTGCGCGAGCTCTAGTAATTGGCCCCGTATATGTAGCAGTAGGGGCTGTGGGTGTAACAATGGTATTGATGTCCTCATCAGGCATTAATGGATAGAGTATAACCATATGTACAAAACATCCTTACTGAAGTATCTCAAAATATGCATGGATCTCTCTGTAGCATCATGTTTACATGGCATAAAAATAACAGCAGAACAGGGACAAAAATCAGCAACATCACGAGGCCTAGTTTGCATGCTTGTGCTAGTCACCACATTGATCACAAAAATACATGGTAAGCACCTCTCTAAATATGGCATGGCATAGAACAAAACACCTGTAGGGCTCAAGTTCATAAGATGCGCACATCAATCATGGTAAAAATGACAAAAGTGCATGTTCTGATAAGAATCTGAAACTAACATCACATAGCCCTCTTCCAACAGCATTTCCGGCATCAAGATGAGCTCAAATGGAAATGACGCAATAAGACAAAATGATGTACTCGTCGACACGAACAAATCGGTACGTTACACACCCAAAACGAAGCAACGGGTGCAAAGTTATGATGCGATGAATATGGATGAAAATAATGCAGGCTTGGCGAAAAAACGAGGTCAACCTCTAGGAACTGGATCTGGATCGGGCACGGGCGCGTGGATCGAGACGGGCCGGCGCGAGCTCGCCGGAGTAGGAGGGAGACGGCCGGAGGAAGGGCTCGGGGCCAGCCGGGGCGACCGGATCCGGCCGGGGACGCGGCGGCGGCGAGGAGGCGACGGGGCGCGGCGGCCGGGGCGCTCGGCGGCGACGTCCGGCGGCGCGGGCGGAGGGCGGCGGACGGGACGGAGGCCGGTGGGGTCGGCGCGGGGATCCGGCGCGGCGGCGCGGCGATCCGGCGCGGCGGCGCGGGATCCGAGCGGGCGGCGCGCGGGCCTCGGGGGCCGGCGATGGGCCAGGCGGGCCGGCGGCGGCGCGGGTGGCCGGGCGCCATGTGGCGGCGCGCGGTTCGCCGGGCGGCGGCGGGCGGACGTGTCCGGCCCTGCCCGGACGTGTCCGGCGGCGGAGAGGGAGCGGGCTAGGGTTTGGGGATCCGGAATTTCGGAGGGGTGCACCTATTTATAGGTAGAGGGAACTAGGAGGCTCCAAATTGAGTGTAGTTTTCGCCCACACGATCGTGATCCGACGACGGAGAGCATGGAAGTGACTTAGATGGGTTATTGGGCTGTTTTGATGGGGCGTTGGGCTGCAACCCAAAAGAGGCCTTTGCGGTTATGCGGTTAACCGTTGGAGTATCAAACGACCTCCAAATGACACAAAACTTGACAGGCGGTCTACCGGTGGTATACCAGGGCCACTTGGCAAGCCTCGGTCCATTCCAAGAACGTTTAATACCCGCACACGAAAAGAGACAAGAGGGGTGCGCCGGTGCATGTGGGAGCGTCGGAATGCAAAACGGACAACGGGGAAAATGCTCGGATGCATGAGACGAACACGTATGTAAATGAGATGCACATGATGACATGATATGAAATGCATGAAATGAACAAAATGCAAAATGAGAAACAAAACCCAACCACGGAGGGAATACCATAGCACATAGCCGAAAATGGCAAGAGTTGGAGTTACAAATATGGAAAGTTGCATCCGGGGTGTTACAACACTCCACCACTACAAGAGGATCTCGTCCCGAGATCTAGGACTGAAAGAACTCCGGATATTCGGAACGGAGGTGATCCTCGCGCTCCCAGGTGGCTTCTCGGTCGGAATGGTGTGACCACTTCACTTTCAGGAATGTGATTGACTTGTTGCGAGTCTTGCGCTCGGTTTCTTCAAGAATAGCAACGGGGTGCTCATGATAAGAGAGATCTTCTTGGAGGTCAATTTCTTCGAAGTTGATAGTGCGCTCAGGAGTCTTGAAGCACTTGCGAAGCTGTGACACGTGAAACAAATCGTGCACGTTTGCAAAATTGTACGGGAGCTCAAGTTGATAGGCGAGATCGCCTCTTTTGCCAATGATCTTGAAAGGACCCACGTATCTAGGGGCAAGCTTCCCTTTGATACCGAAGCGATGAGTTCCTTTCATTGGAGAGACGCGGAGGTAGACATGGTCTCCGATTTCAAAAGACACATCACGGTGCTTGTCATCATAATAGCTCTTCTGGCGCGATTGCGCGGCTTTGAGATTATCACGAATGACTTTGACATTTCTTCGGCTTCTGTGATCAAGTCGTTGCCAAGAAGTTGGCGTTCACCTGTCTTAGACCAATTGAGAGGAGTACGTCACTTTCTGCCATAGAGAATTTCGAATCGGGCCTTGCCCGAACTCGCTTGGAAGCTGTTGTTGTAGGAGAATCGACATAAGGAAGACAATCTTCCCACTTCATATCGAAAGAGATGACACAAGCCCTGAGCATATCTTCGAGGATTTGATTGACTCGCTCGACTTGACCACTAGTTTGAGGATGGAAAGCTGTGCTGAAACGAATGTTGGTGCCCATGGCCTTCTGGAAGGAGTCCCAGAATTTAGAAGTGAAGATGCTTCCGCGGTCTGAAGAGATCAATTGCGGAATGCCGTGCAAGGAGACAATTCTGGAGGTGTATAGCTCTGCCCGCTGAGCTGTTGTGATAGATTCTTTGATAGGAAGAAAATGAGCCACTTTTGTAAGCTTGTCAATGACAACAAAGATAGCATCATTTCCACGCTTCAACTTAGGAAAACCAGTCACAAAGTCCATCTCGATATGATCAAACTTCCATTCCGGAATAGCAAGAGGTTGGAGGAGACCAGCCGGTCGTTGGTGTTCTGCTTTCACCCTTCGGCAGACATCACATTCATTCACGAATTGAGCAATCTCTCGCTTCATTCGAGTCCACCAATACGACTGCTTGAGGTCATGGTACATCTTCGTACTTCCAGGATGAATGGATAGAAGGGAATTGATGTAGGGTAGAACCCTAGGAAGGACCATTTCACACTTGGAGGGGGAAAATGGAGAGAAATCACAAGAACAACAAGAACACAAGGATGAACACAAAGAGGTAATCACTCCAACAATTCCCAATTACACATCCACTAGAGTAACAACACAAGATCCACAAGTCTCAAACACAATCAAAGGAAAGATACAACGGCAAAGTTCATCCCAAATCCAAAGGAAGAGGGGTCTTGGTGGTAGATAGTCTTCTCCCAATGGAGGTCTTGAAATCCTCAAGGTTTCTTCCCTATGGGGTCTTGATCCTCAAAGAGGGAAGGTAATGGAGCAAAGCTCACCAAGATCTCATCTAATACTTTGCTAACCCTAAACATGGCCCTAGGTACGAAATATATAGGCTTGGGGTCGAAGGAGGAGAAGTGGAGCCGAAGTCATCATCTTAGCCGTCCATCCTGGGAGGCCCGTGCGCACGGGGTAAGTTGGGCCCATGCGCACGGGAGTCCCGTGGGCACGGGAGTCCCGTGGGCACGGTACACGCCCGTGCGCACGGTACACGCCCGTGCGCACGGGGTGCTCCAGTGCCAACTCTCTGTATAGTCCGTGGGAACGGGGTCTCGGGGGCCCGTGCGCACGGGGTCGCCTGGAGCTTCCTATGCTGCTGCTGTTGTCCTTGTTCTTGGTCCATGTGGCCTTGGGGTGGTTCTCCAACTCCTTGGTGATGCTCCTGAGCTTCTTGGTGATGTTCCTCTTCATACCTAAGGAGGCATAGCACATTTTGGTGAGGTAGTAGACATGTTCCATTTGTGTCCATATGCAAGTCTAGTAGGAAGGAGTTCACCTCGGTTTCCAAAGCACGTGTTCTAGCTCTTGTCATGGGTCCTTGTGGGGTTGGATGTGTTGATGTAGAGCCCATGGGGATGATGGAAGGATGCTCCGCATCATCTCCCCTCCCTTCGAAAGGATCCGACCTCGGATCAAGATCTTCATCACCATGGAAAGGCGAGAGGTCTTTGACGTTGAAGATGTCGCTCATGTTGTACTTGTCTCGTCGGAGTTCAATCTTGTAGGCACTGTCGTTGTAGCGTGCTAGCACCTTGAATGGTCCATCGGCTCGAGGTAGAAGTTTGGACTTGCGTTCATTGGGGAAGCGGTCCTTGCGATGGTGTAGCCACATGAGATCACCTATGTTGAAGATCATGGGTTGTTTGTTGACATTGAGCTTGGTCGCTAGTCTATGTACTTGGCGCTCGATGATGTTTCTTGTATCTTCATGCATCTTCTTGATGTAGCTTGCTCGTGCACTCGCATCCATGTTGGTGCGCTCTTGTAGAGGTAGAGGTAGAATGTCCAATGGGGACAATGGGTTGAAGCCGTAGACGACCTCGAAGGGGGACTTGCCGGTAGTTGAATGTCTTGCGCGGTTGTAGGCGTACTCGGAGATGGGTAGACACGTCCCCCACTCCTTGATGTTCTTCTTGATCAACACGCGAAGTAGAGTGGATAGTGTCCGGTTCGTCACCTCCATTTGGCCGTCGGTTTGAGGATGGTATGCGGATGAGAACAAGCTTGATTCCGAGCTTGGCGCATAGAGTCTTCCAAAAGTAACTCAAGAACTTGACGTCGCGGTCGGAGACGATTGTCTTTGGTACTCCATGGAGGCGCAAGATTTCCCTACAAAAGAGATTTACAATATGTGAAGCATCGTCTACCTTGTTGCAAGGAATGAAATGTGCCATCTTAGAAAATCGGTCCACAACAACAAACACGGAATCTTTTCCATTTTGAGTTCTAGGCAAACCAAGTACAAAATCCATGCTAATGTCTTCCCAAGGTTGATAAGGAATAGGAAGAGGCATGTAAAGACCATGAGATTGAGCTTTTGACTTAGATTTGCGGCATGTAGAGCATCGGGTGGTGAAGCGTGAGACGTCGCGAAACATCTTGGGCCAAAAGTAGTTCTTGGAGAGCGTGGCGAAAGTCTTGTCGCGTCCAAAGTGTCCCATGAGTCCGCCTCCATGAGCCTCTTGCAAAAGTAGCAAATGAAGAAAAGACTCGGGAATGCATAGTTTGTTAGCTCTCATAAGATAACCATCCTTGATGTAGTATTGTTCCCAAGATGTATGAATCAAACATTTAGCATAATGAGGTGCAAAGGATGGATCACTAGCATACAAATCTTTTATGTGCTCAAAGCCAATAACATTCAACTCAAGTTGAGTGACAAGCGTGCATATGCGTGAAAGTGCATCGGCAACTACATTTTCCTTACCCTTAATGTACTTGATCACATATGGGAAAGATTCAATAAATTCACTCCATTTGGCATGACGCTTGTTCAATTTAGTTTGACCTTTTAAGTACTTAAGCGTTTCATGATCGGTGTGTATGACAAACTCATGAGGTCTAAGATAATATTCCCAAACATGTAGGACACGCACTAAAGCATACAATTCTTTGTCATAGATGGGATAGTTAAGTTGAGCACCGGAGAGTTTTTCACTAAAATATGCAATTACTCGTTTTTCTTGCATCAAAACTCTACCAATTCCGGTACCACTTGCATCACAATGAACCTCAAAAGTTTTGTCAAAGTTGGGCAAAGCAAGAATCGGAGCATGAGTAAGCAAAGACTTGAGCTCATCAAAAGCGGTTGATTGCAAAGTTCCCCAAACAAAAGGAGCATTTTTCTTACTCAAAGCATGCAAAGGGGCGGCAATAGTGCTAAAGCTTTTCACAAAGCGGCGATAAAAACCTGCAAGACCAAGGAAACATCGCACTTGTTGCAAATTGGTGGGTTGGGGCCAAGTTTTAATTGCTTCAATTTTAGTTCCATCAACATGGACACCCTTGGAAGAGACAACAAAACCCAAGAAAACCACTTTGTCAACACCAAATGTGCACTTTTTCATGTTGGCATAAAGACTTTCCTTTCGAAGTGTTTGCAAAACAAGCTTAACATGATCAAGATGCTCTTTCATGGTTTTGCTAAACACAAGAATATCGTCGAAGTAAACCACAACAAAGACACCAATGTAAGGGCGAAGTACATGATGCATGAGACACACAAAAGTACCGGGAGCCTCCGATAAACCCATAGGCATGACTAACCATTCATATAAGCCAAATTTTGTTTTGAAGGCAGTTTTCCATTCATCACCTTCTTGTATGCGGATTTGATAATAGCCACTTTTAAGATCAATTTTTGAGAAAAAGTTGGCTCCACTAAGTTCATCAAGCATATCATCTAAGCGAAGAATGGGATGCCTATAGCAAATAGTGATAGCATTTATAGGTCTACAATCGGAACACAAGCGGAAACTTCCATCGGGCTTAGGCACAAGTATAACGGGAACGGCACAAGGGCTTAAGCTTTCACGTACATGACCGTTGTCGATTAGTTGTTGTACTTGCCGTTGAATCTCCTTGTGATAGAGGCAAAGGTGTCCCGTCTTTCGATGAGATGATGGATTTCGCTTTGGTGGAAGTCGACTTTGACGATCCGACTACGAACGTGCGAGGACGTCGCGCCTTAGCAATCGCTAAACCAACTCCGAGAGGTTATTGACCACGCCGGAGCACGATCAACCTGACCACGAGGGTCTATTTCCTGCGAGAAAACGAAGAACAAGCAAGAAACTGAGATTGCAATCTGGATATTGCGAATATAAGATGAAAGCTTTATTGATCAAGGTGGGGTTCTGTGAGGCCTTTGTCTGGTCGTTGAACACAAACGAAGTACGCGAAGTTGCAGCTATGGCGAACTTTTAGTCTAAACAAAACCCAAAGTCTAAACGGTGCCCTAAGGGCTGTATATATGGAGGAAGAGAGGGGAATTTCGTGGCCCTTGGTGGAGGGGTCCGACATCAACCCTATCTCTTGTTTCCCGACACATACGGACTCTAAAAATAGCCTATACTTATGTATTTCGAAATTACATGGGCCTCGCCCAATAAAAAGGTGACGCAGCACCTATAATAGCCTCTGGACGAAATTTATGAAGTGGCATCTTGTATATTTCGTCCAAGGCTTCATGCACTCTTATGGTGGCTTCAAAGTCCTGAAATCATCACTTGTAACTCCGTTCTGGTTCCCCTTGCGCATGGCATCATCTCCATGCTTGCTCTTGCTCCAATGTCCATCCTTCTCCAAGCTAGGCCCTTCATTTGTAAGCAAAACAAATGTATCCAATTTAGGCAGCATCATATTCTCATGAACATTAGAATCATTACCAAGAAACGAAAGTACCTGATAATTTAATTGGCGTGCGCGAGCTCTAGTAATTGGTCCAGTATATGTAGCAGTAGGGGCTGTGGGTGTAACAATGGTATTGATGTCCTCATCATCCTCCCCATCTTGAAATGAAGTCGTCCTCGACGGAAGCTCATCTTCCTCACCCAAATAAGGCTTCAAATCTGCAATGTTAAAAGTGGGACTAACCCCAAAATCTGCAGGCAGCTCAAGTTTATATGCATTATCATTTACTTTCTCCAACACCTTAAAGGGACCAGCAGCACGTGGCATTAGCTTTGATTTGCGCAAATCAGGAAATCTATCCTTACGCAAATGTAACCAAACAAGATCTCCAGGTGCAAACACAACATGTTTTCTACCCTTATCTCCAGCAACTTTATATTTAGCATTCATACGCTCAATGTTTTCCTTAGTTAACTCATGCATTTTTAAAATCAATTCAGCACGTTCTTTAGCATCAAAATTAACCTTCTCCGAAGATGGAAGAGGCAAAAAATCAATAGGTGCACGAGGTAGGAAACCATACACAACTTCAAAAGGGCACATCTTAGTAGTAGAATGCAATGAACGATTATAAGCAAATTCAATATGAGGCAAGCATTCCTCCCACATTTTCTTATTATTCTTCAAAACAGCCCTAAGCATAGTAGACAATGTTCTATTGACTACTTCAGTTTGTCCATCAGTTTGGGGGTGACAAGTAGTACTAAAAAGCAGTTTAGTCCCCAACTTAGCCCATAAACATCTCCAAAAGTGGCTAAGAAATTTAGTATCACAATCCGAAACAATAGTATTTGGCACACCATGCAAGCGAATAATTTCACGAAAGAACAAATCAGCAACATTAACAGCATCATCGCTTTTATGACATGGTATAAAGTGTGCCATTTTCGAGAATCTATCCACGACAACAAATATGCTATCCCTCCCCTTCTTTGTTCGAGGTAAACCTAAAACAAAGTCCATTGATATATCCTCCCAAGGAACACTAGGTACAGGCAAAGGCATATATAAACCATGAGGATTGAGTCGTGACTTAGCTTTTTGACATGTAGTGCAGCGAGCAATAAAACGCTCAACATCCCGTCTCATCTTTGGCCAAAAGAAATGTGTAGCAAGTACGTCCTCCGTCTTCTTCACGCCAAAGTGTCCCATTAATCCTCCCCCATGCGCCTCCTGCAACAGCAAAAGACGAACGGAGCTAGCTGGAATGCATAGCTTGTTAGCACGAAACACAAATCCATCATTAACGACAAACTTGTTCCACATTCTTCCTTCTTTACAATTCTGCATTACATCGTTAAAATCAGCATCATGCACATATTGATCTTTGATGGTCTCCAAACCAAATATTTTGAAGTCAAGTTGTGAAAGCATAGTATAGCGACGAGACAATGCATCAGCAATAACATTTTCTTTTCCCTTCTTGTGTTTAATGACATAAGGGAAAGTCTCAATGAATTCAACCCATTTAGCATGTCTACGATTCAGTTTAGCTTGACTTTTAATATGTTTCAAAGATTCATTATCAGAATGTATAACAAATTCTTTGGGCCATAAATAATGTTGCCATGTTTCTAAAGTCCGAACAAGAGCATATAATTCTTTATCATAAGTAGAATAATTCAGACTAGGCCCACTCAATTTTTCAGAAAAGTATGCAACGGGTTTGCCATCTTGTAATAACACACCTCCTAATCCAATTCCACTAGCATCACATTCAAGCTCAAAAGTCTTATTAAAATCAGGAAGTTGGAGTAAAGAAGCATGTGTCAACTTATCTTTCAATACCGTGAAGGCTTCTTCCTGTGCAGTACCCCAAAGAAAAGACACATCTTTCTTTGTAAGCTCATTGAGAAGTGCAGCAATGGTGCTGAAATCTCTCACAAAACGCCTATAGAATCCAGCGAGGCCAAGAAAACTCCTCACTTGTGTGACCGTTTTGGGCTGCGGCCAACTCTCAATAGCTTCAATCTTGGCTTTATCAACTTCAATTCCCTGTGGAGTAACAACATAGCCAAGAAAAGATACTCGGTCGGTGCAAAAGGTGCACTTCCCAAGGTTACCAAACAAACGTGCATCACGTAGAGCAAAAAAACAGCACGTAAATGTTCCAAATGTTCTTCCAAAGATCTGCTATAAATCAATATGTCATCAAAGTAAACTACCACAAATCGTCCAATGAAAGCACGTAAAACTTCGTTCATTAATCTCATGAAAGTACTAGGTGCATTAGTTAACCCAAAAGGCATGACTAACCACTCATATAATCCAAACTTAGTTTTAAATGCTGTTTTCCATTCATCTCCCAATTTCATACGAATTTGATGGTATCCACTACGCAAATCAACTTTGGAGAATATTGTAGAGCCACTCAATTCATCAAGCATATCATCTAGCCTAGGAATAGGATGACGATAGCGAATAGTAATATTATTAATGCCTCTACAATCAACACACATACGTGATGTACCATCCTTTTTCGGCACTAGAATAATAGGAACAGCACAAGGACTAAGGGATTCGCGTATATAACCTTTGTCGAGAAGCTCTTGTACTTGACGCATAATCTCCTTCGTCTCCTCTGGATTGGTACGGTATGGTGCACGGTTTGGCAGTGAAGCACCGGGAATTAAGTCAATCTGATGCTCAATCCCTCGAATAGGCGGTAATCCCGGTGGCACGTCTTGTGGAAAGACGTCAGCGAACTCCTGCAAAATGTTAGTGATAGCAGGAGGCAAAGAGGAAGGCACGTCCTCGAATGAAAATAATGCCTCTTTGCACACAAAAGCATAGCAAACAGATTTGCTGAAGTCTAGCTCATCAATATCAGATTTGGTGGCAAATAAACATGCACTTTTCAATTTAATTTCAGAAGCAACACTAGATGGTTTATTATTAGGCTGCATTTGTTGCTCAAATTCTTTTGCCACAATCTGATTTTCACTCTTATTCTTCTCTTGTTTTGCTTTATTAGCACTATTAATATCATCTTTCAAAATAGAATCAGGAGTCATAGGAAGCAAAGTAATATTTTTATCCTTATGAACAAGAGTATAGTGATTGTTTCTACCATGGTGTACAGAATTTTTATCAAATTGCCATGGTCTACCAAGTAATAAGGAACATGCTTGCATAGGTAGCACATCACAATCAACATAATCAACATATGTAGATATACTAAAATGCACACGAACAGTACGTGTTACCTTAACCTTGCCGCTGTTGTTGAACCATTGGATGTAGTAAGGATGTGGATGTGGTCTTGTGGTGAGAGAAAGCTTCTCCACCATCTCCATGCTAGCCAAGTTGTTGCAGCTACCTCCGTCTATGATGACGCGCACAGAACATTCCTTCACAACTCCCTTGGTATGGAACAAATTGTGCCTCTGATTTTGCTCAGCTTGTGTGACCTGCACACTCAAAACACGTTGAGCAACTAAACATTCATACCTGTCAGCGTCTTCAGGAGCCATGTATTGCGTCTCATGATCAGAATCATCTCCACCATGGTCTTCACGTGTAATAAGAGCCAAAGTCTCCTCATCATAGTCACTAGAGGACTCATATCCACCATCCTCAGTAGCAATCATCACACGCTGAGATTTGCATTCTCTCGCAAAATGTCCTCTTCCCTTACAACGACGACAAATAATATCACTTGTATGCCCTGTTGACGCCATGGAAGAAGAAGAGCTCTGTGCAGGCCCGGCAGGTGTGCTCTTGGCAGATAGTGGTGGTTGTGCCTGCTTTCTTGTATCACGGTTGGAGGTGGCACCTGAAGGAGGTGATGGTGCAGTGGAAGTAGATGATGCACGTGGTGTCCATGATGAAGGTCGACCTGCAGAAAAGTTAGTGCGCGCCAATGCCTGTCGATCCTGCACTTCACGTTCAGCTTTACAAGCAAGATGGAATAAACGAGTGATATTATTATAATCCTTATAGTCTAGAATGGTCTGAATATCTCTATTTAACCCACCCAGAAAACGTGCAAGCATAGCTTCATTCTCCTCAACAATACCACATCTAATCAAGCCAGTTTGTAATTCTTGATAATATTCTTCTACAGAATTTTTTCCTTGTCTTAAGCGCTGCAATTTTTGAAGTAATTCACGTTGATAATATGGTGGAACCCAACGAGTACGCATAGCAGTTTTCAAAGCAGCCCAAGTAGCTGGAACAGGATATAATCTACAATGTTCAGACCACCAAACACATGCAAAGCTAGTGAAAGCACAAACAGTAGCAGGAACACGTCTCTCCTCAGGATATTGTAAACATGTAAATCGTTGTTCAGTTTCTAACTCCCAAGTAAGATATATATCAGGAACATATCTACCCTCAAATGGTGGAATATTCAATTTCAGTTTAGGGAGATGGTCATGATCTCGTACCTGAGGAGGAGCCCTAACATTGCCATTATTTGCATGTGGACGACCTGGTGGTTGTGGTGCTGGTGGTTGCACATAGTTCTGATGTTGATCAACCTCATCCTCGTAATCTCCCACATAATCATCCTCCTCGGTACCAGCAGCAGTAGTAGCAGGAGCCAAAGAAGCACCAACAGCAGTAGCAGCGGCACCAGAATTTTGTCCTAGCTCAATAGGAACACGCTGAGCTCGTCCATACTAATTCGGAAGGGGGCGTAGTTGTTGTCGTTGCAGAGGTGCGATAGGTGCAGCCAGCGGTGGTTGTGGAAAACGCGCGAGCAATTCATCAAACTTGTTATCAAGCTTTGTTTCAAACGTCTTCTCAATGCCATCTATCTTCTCCATGGCCTCGTCAAATCTGTTTAGCACATCTTGCACCTGTCCACTCATCATTTGCTGAAATTTATCATGTAGCTGTTTGTTCGTCAGGTTCTCCCAATCAGTCTCATCGGCTTGTGATCCTACCATGGTTAGCAGCAAATAGAAACACAGAAGAATAGGATCCTACAGAGTACTAAGAAGTGGTGGTGGTGTATCACAAACCCGTCAAGCAAATCTCAAATTCTTACCAGTTCTTACCCAGCAGCAGGTGGTGATCGGCAACCGTTGTAGTCAAAACTCTCAAAGCTTGGATAGAGCGATTACCAAGGAGAGTCCAACGCATGACGTAGATGTATGTGGAGCTGGGAAGGCTTATAATATGGTAGCAAAAAGGGTCAGCAATAATCAATTCAGAGATGCAAAGTTGAATAAACGCTCAACGACGGTACTGTGCTGGTCCTAGGCTAGACTGTGCTAGAGACGCGAGCCTAGAACACCAACAAAATCACGGCGCGGCACGTAAACAAGGGAGGAGCACACTCTGAATTTTTTTCTCTTTTTTTTTCCTTTTCTTTTTGCACTTTTTTTTCCTCTTTTTTTTTTTGCTCTGCAACAAATTTTTTTCGAAAAAGTCTACAAATGGTCTAAAAACTACCTAGCCAGAATTTTCCAGACTTAGTTTTTTCTTTTGAAACTGGAACTATTTTTCTTCTGCGGGTGGCTCGGAAGTTGGGGAGTCCTCCGCTGTCACGACTCGGAGTATCGCGTGATCTGGAGATCGAAAACAATGCAACAATTACTGGACTCGGACTAGGACTGATGAGGACATCAATACCATTGTTACACCCACAACCCCTACTGCTACATATACGGGACCAATTACTAGAGCTCGCGCACGCCAATTAAATTATCAGGTACTTTCGTTTCTTGGTAATGATTCTAATGTTCATGAGAATATGATGCTGCCTAAATTGGATACATTTGTTTTGCTTACAAATGAAGGGCCTAGCTTGGAGAAGGATGAACATTGGAGCAAGAACAAGCATGGAGATGATGCCATGCGCAAGGGGAACAAGAACGGAGTTACAAGTGATGATTTCAGGACTTTGAAGCCACCATAATGGGTGCATGAAGCCTTGGACGAAATATACAAGATGCCACTTCATAAATTTCGTCCCGAGGCTATTATAGGTGCTGTGTCACCTTTTTATTGGGCCAGGCCCATGTAATTTCGAAATACATAAGTATAGGCTATTTTTAGAGTCCGTATGTGTGGGGAAACAAGAGATAGGGTTGATTTCGAACCCCTCCACCAAGGGCCACGAAATTCCCCCTCTCTTCCTCCATATATACAGCCCTTAGGGCACCGTTTAGACTTGGGTTTTGTTTAGATTAAAAGTTCGCCATAGCTGCAACTTCGCGTACTTCGTTTGTGTTCAACGACCAGACAAAGGCGTCACAGAACCCCACCTTGATCAATAAAGCTTTCATCTTATATTCGCAATATCCAGATTGCAATCTCAGTTTCTTGCTTGTTCTTCGTTTGCTCGCAGGAAACAGACCCTCGTGGTCAGGTTGATCGTGCTCCGGCGTGGTCAATAACCTCTCGGAGTTGGTTTAGCGATTGCTAAGGCGCGACGTCCTCGCACGTTCGTAGTCGGATCGTCAAAGTTGACTTCCACCAAAGCGAAATCCATCATCTCATCGAAAGACGGGACACCTTTGCCTCTATCAAGTGGTATCAGATTTCCAGGTTGCTCGGTGGGATTTTACAGTTTTTCGTAGTTTAGATCGAGTCTGTTCTTCATACCTATAGTCCATGAAAAAGCCAAAAAAAATTAGGGTTAGTTCATCCCATCCGAACCAATCTGAGCCTTTGCATAATCTTTTCTGTATTTGCTTTGTTGAATTTGTGGTTGCATCGTCGTGTCAAGTTGCTGGTCTTAGAGTCTAGTCTTTTAGAGTTTCGAGTTCTGGTCATAAGTTGTCACGCCGCCGCCGCACCATCATCATCGCCCCTGCCATCTACCACCACCGCTCCGAATCCGTATCCATATACCACCACCAATCCGTGTCCATATACCACCACCGATCCATATCCATATACTACCACCGCTACCACCACCGCTGCCATATACCACCACCATATATCCACCACCAATTCGAGTTCCTTGCTTATTAGGTTTGTTTTCGGGATCCATCTAGTTTCCGATTCGTGTTTCCTTGCCGGAGTAGGTTTCGGAAAAAAAAAAGAGTCCGGAAACCACGCTCCGTTTAGGCCCAAAATTTTTCGAAAACGCATTTTTCGAAAAATTTTCTGGCTATCCTATTTTTAGGTGATTCTGAGTGTTTTGAGACAGGTGCCATTATAGGAAGTTTTTTTTGACCCGTTTCCAGTTTTTGGGTCCGGGCAGTCGAAAAAATGAAAAAAAAATTGGTCGAAAAAATTTCATGCCCATCCTGTCAGTTTGATCTAGGAAGAGTTTTGAGACACTCGCCATTATAGTGATTTTTCGCAAAAAAAAAGCAGCGCAAAAAAAAAGAGCGCAAAAAAAAAAGAGCAAAAAAAAAATCCAGAGTGTGCTTTTCCCTTGTTTACGTGCAGCGCCGTGATTTTGTTAGTGTTCTAGGCTCGCGTCTCTAGCACAGTCTAGCCTAGGACCAGCACAGTACCGTCGTTGAGCGTTTATTCAACTTTGCATCTCTGAATTGATTATTGCTAATCCTTTTTGCTACCATATTATAAGCCTTCCCAGCTCCACATACATCTACGTCGTGCGTTTGACTCTCCCTGGTAATCGCTCTATCCAAGCTTTGAGAGTTTTTGACTACAACGGTTGCCGATCACCGCCTGCTGCTGGGTAAGAACTGGTAAGAATTTGAGTTTTGCTTGACGGATTTGTGACACCCACCACCACCACTTGTTCGTAGTCTGTAGGATCATATTCTTGTGTGTTTCTATTGCTGCTAACCATGCCAGGATCACAAGCCGACGTGACTGACTGGGAGAATTTATCGAACAAGGAGCTTCATGATAAGTTTCAGCAAATGATGAGTGGACAGGTGCAAGATGTGCTAAACAGATTTGAAGAGGCCATGGAGAAGATAGATGGCATGGAGAAGACGTTCGAAACAAAGCTCGATAACAAATTTAATGAATTGCTCGCGCGTCTTCCACCACCACCACCCGCTGCACCTAACGCACCTCTCCAACAACAACAACAACAACAACGCATCCTTTCGAATCAGTATGGACGAGCGAGGCGTGTTCCTATTGAGGATGGCCAAACTTTTGGTGCTGCTGTTCATGTTGTTGATGCTTCTTTGGCCCCTGCTACTGCTGCTGCTAGTACCCAGGAGGATGATGAGTATGCGGGCGATTATGAGGATGAGGTTGATCAAAATCAGCACTACGTGCAGCCACCAGCACCACCACCACCAGGTCGACCTCAGGTATATATTCGTAATGGTAGGCCTGCACCACCACCTCAGGTACGAGATGATGTCCATGTTCCTAAACTGAAATTGAATATTCCACCATTTGAGGGTAGATATGTTCCTGATATATATCTTACTTGGGAGTTAGAAACTGAACAACGTTTTACATGTTTACAATATCCCGAGGAGAGACGGGTTGCCGCTGCTGTTTGTGCTTTCACTAGTTTTGCATATGTATGGTGGTCTGAACATTGTAGATTATATCCTATTCCTGCTACTTGGGCTGCTTTGAAAACTGCTATGCGTACTCGTTGGGTTCCACCATATTATCAACGTGAATTGCTTCAAAAATTACAGCGCTTAAGACAAGGAAAAAATTCTGTAGAAGAATATTATCAGGAATTACAAACTGGCATGATTAGATGTGGTATTGTTGAGGAGAATGAAGCTATGCTTGCACGTTTTCTGGGTGGATTAAATAGAGAGATTCAGACCATTCTAGACTATAAGGAGTATACTAATATCACTCGTTTATTCCATCTTGCTTGTAAAGCTGAACGTGAAGTGCAGGATCGACAGGCATTGGCGCGGACTAACTTTTCTGCAGGTTGACCTTCATCATGGACACCACGTGCATCATCTACTTCCACACGTTCTGCTACACCGGCGCCTCCATCGGCTGCCACCTCCAACCGTGATACAATAAAGCAGGCACAATCACCACTATCTGCCAAGAGCACACCTTCTGGACCTGCAAAGAGCTCTTCTTCATCCATGGCATCAACAGGGCAAACACATGATATTATTTGTCGACGTTGCAAGGGTGGAGGTCATTATGCGAGAGAATGCCCATCTAAGCGTGTGATGATTGTTACTGAGGATGGTGGGTATGAGTCCGCTAGTGACTATGATGAGGAGACTTTGGCTCTTATTACACGTGACGAACACGGTGGAGATGATTCTGATCATGAGACGCAATACATGGCTCCTGAAGACGCTGACAGGTATGAATGTTTAGTTGCTCAACGTGTTTTGAGTGTGCAGGTCACACAAGCTGAGCAAAATCAGAGGCACAATTTGTTCCATACCAAGGGAGTTGTGAAGGAACGTTCTGTGCGCATCATCATAGACGGAGGTAGCTGCAACAACTTGGCTAGCATGGAGATGGTGGAGAAGCTTTCTCTCACCACAAGACCACATCCACATCCTTACTACATCCAATGGTTCAACAACAGCGGCAAGGTTAAGGTAACACGTACTGTTCGTGTGCATTTTAGTATCTCTACATATGCTGATTATGTTGATTGTGATGTGGTACCTATGCAAGCATGTTCCTTATTACTTGGTAGACCATGGCAATTTGATAAAAATGCTGTACACCATGGTAGAAACAATCATTATACTCTTGTTCATAAGGATAAAAATATTACTTTGCTTCCTATGACTCCTGATTCTATTTTGAAAGATGATATTAATAGAGCTAATAAAGCAAAACAGGAGAAGAATAAGAGTGAAAATCAGATTGTGGCAAAAGAATTTGAGCAACAAATGAAGCCTAATAATAAACCATCTAGTGTTGCTTCTGAAATTAAATTGAAAAGTGCATGTTTATTTGCCACCAAATCTGATATTGATGAGCTAGATTTCAGCAAATCTGTTTGCTATGCTTTTGTGTGCAAAGAGGCATTATTTTCATTCGAGGACGTGCCTTCCTCTTTGCCCCCTGTTGTCACTAACATTATGCAGGAGTTCGCTGACGTCTTTCCACAAGATGTGCCACCGGGATTACCACCCATTCGAGGGATTGAGCATCAAATTGACTTAATTCCTGGTGCATCGCTACCCAACCGTGCACCATACCGTACCAATCCAGAGGAGACGAAGGAGATTATGTGTCAAGTACAGGAGCTACTCGACAAAGGTTATATACGCGAATCTCTTAGTCCTTGTGCTGTTCCTATTATACTGGCGCCTAAAAAGGATGGTACGTCACGTATGTGTGTTGATTGTAGAGGCATTAATAATATTACTATTCGTTATCGTCATCCTATTCCTAGGCTAGATGATATGCTTGATGAATTGAGTGGCTCTACAATATTCTCCAAAGTTGATTTGCGTAGTGGATACCATCAAATTCGTATGAAATTGGGTGATGAATGGAAAACAGCATTTAAAACTAAGTTTGGTTTATATGAGTGGTTAGTCATGCCTTTTGGGTTAACTAATGCACCTAGTACTTTCATGAGATTAATGAACGAAGTTTTACGTGCTTTCATTGGACGATTTGTGGTAGTCTATTTTGATGATATATTGATTTATAGCAAATCTTTGGAAGAACATTTGCAACATTTACGTGCTGTTTTTATTGCTCTACGTGATGCACGTTTGTTTGGTAACCTTGGAAAGTGCACCTTTTGCACCGACCGAGTATCTTTTCTTGGCTATGTTGTTACTCCACAGGGAATTGAAGTTGATAAAGCCAAGATTGAAGCTATTGAGAGTTGGCCGCAGCCCAAAACGGTCACACAAGTGAGGAGTTTCCTTGGCCTCGCCGGATTCTATAGGCGTTTTGTGAGAGATTTCAGCACCATTGCTGCACCCCTCAATGAGCTTACAAAGAAAGATGTGCCTTTTCTGTGGGGTACCGCACAGGAAGAAGCCTTCACGGTATTGAAAGATAAGTTGACACATGCTCCTTTACTCCAACTTCCTGATTTTAATAAGACTTTTGAGCTTGAATGTGATGCTAGTGGAATTGGATTAGGAGGTGTGTTATTACAAGATGGCAAACCTGTTGCATACTTTTCTGAAAAATTGAGTGGGCCTAGTCTGAATTATTCTACTTATGATAAAGAATTATATGCTCTTGTTCGGACTTTAGAAACATGGCAACATTATTTATGGCCCAAAGAATTTGTTATACATTCTGATCATGAATCTTTGAAACATATTAAAGTCAAGCTAAACTGAATCGTAGACATGCTAAATGGGTTGAATTCATTGAGACTTTCCCTTATGTCATTAAACACAAGAAGGGAAAAGAAAATGTTATTGCTGATGCATTGTCTCGTCGCTATACTATGCTTTCACAACTTGACTTCAAAATATTTGGTTTGGAGACCATCAAAGATCAATATGTGCATGATGCTGATTTTAAAGATGTAATGCAGAATTGTAAAGAAGGAAGAATGTGGAACAAGTTTGTCGTTAACGATGGATTTGTGTTTCGTGCTAACAAGCTATGCGTTCCAGCTAGCTCCGTTCGTCTTTTGCTGTTGCAGGAGGCGCATGGGGGAGGATTAATGGGACACTTTGGTGTGAAGAAGACGGAGGACGTACTTGCTACACATTTCTTTTGGCCAAAGATGAGACGGGATGTTGAGCGTTTTGTTGCTCGCTGCACTACATGTCAAAAAGCTAAGTCACGACTCAATCCTCATGGTTTATATATGCCTTTGCCTGTACCTAGTGTTCCTTGGGAGGATATATCTATGGACTTTGTTTTAGGTTTACCTCGAACAAAGAAGGGGAGGGATAGCATATTTGTTGTCGTGGATAGATTCTCGAAAATGGCACACTTTATACCATGTCATAAAAGCGATGATGCTGTTAATGTTGCTGATTTGTTCTTTCGTGAAATTATTCGCTTGCATGGTGTGCCAAATACTATTGTTTCGGATTGTGATACTAAATTTCTTAGCCACTTTTGGAGATGTTTATGGGCTAAGTTGGGGACTAAACTTCTTTTTAGTACTACTTGTCACCCCCAAACTGATGGACAAACTGAAGTAGTCAATAGAACATTGTCTACTATGCTTAGGGCTGTTTTGAAGAATAATAAGAAAATGTGGGAGGAATGCTTGCCTCATATTGAATTTGCTTATAATCGTTCATTGCATTCTACTATTAAGATGTGCCCTTTTAAAGTTGTGTATGGTTTCCTACCTCGTGCACCTATTGATTTGTTGCCTCTTCCATCTTCGGAGAAGGTTAATTTTGATGCTAAACAACGTGCTGAATTGATTTTAAAAATGCATGAGTTAACTAACGAAAACATTGAGCGTATGAATGCTAAATATAAACTTGCTGGAGATAAGGGTAGAAAACATGTTGTGTTTGCACCTGGAGATCTTGTTTGGTTACATTTGCGTAAGGATAGATTTCCTGATTTGCGCAAATCAAAGCTAATGCCACGTGCTGATGGTCCCTTTAAGGTGTTAGAGAAAATAAATGATAATGCATATAAACTTGAACTGCCTGCAGATTTTGGGGTTAGTCCCACTTTTAACATTGCAGATTTGAAGCCTTATTTGGGTGAGGAAGATGAGCTTCCGTCGAGGACGACTTCATTTCAAGAAGGGGAGGATGATGAGGACATCAATACCATTGTTACACCCACAACCCCTACTGCTACATATATGGGACCAATTACTAGAGCTCGCGCATGCCAATTAAATTATCAGGTACTTTCGTTTCTTGGTAATGATTCTAATGTTCATGAGAATATGATGCTGCCTAAATTGGATACATTTGTTTTGCTTACAAATGAAGGGCCTAGCTTGGAGAAGGATGGACATTGGAGCAAGAGCAAGCATGGAGATGATGCCATGCGCAAGGGGAACCAGAACGGAGTTACAAGTGATGATTTCAGGACTTTGAAGCCACCATAAGAGTGCATGAAGCCTTGGACGAAATATACAAGATGCCACTTCATAAATTTCGTCCAGAGGCTATTATAGGTGCTGCGTCACCTTTTTATTGGGCCAGGCCCATGTAATTTCGAAATACATAAGTATAGGCTATTTTTAGAGTCCGTATGTGTGGGGAAACAAGAGATAGGGTTGATTTCGGACCCCTCCACCAAGGGCCACGAAATTCCCCCTCTCTTCCTCCATATATACAGCCCTTAGGGCACCGTTTAGACTTTGGATTTTGTTTAGATTAAAAGTTCGCCATAGCTGCAACTTCGCGTACTTCGTTTGTGTTCAACGACCAGACAAAGGCGTCACAGAACCCCACCTTGATCAATAAAGCTTTCATCTTATATTCGCAATATCCAGATTGCAATCTTAGTTTCTTGCTTGTTCTTCGTTTGCTCGCAGGAAACAGACCCTCGTGGTCAGGTTGATCGTGCTCCGGCGTGGTCAATAACCTCTCGGAGTTGATTTAGCGATTGCTAAGGCGCGACGTCCTCGCACGTTCGTAGTCGGATCGTCAAAGTCGACTTCCACCAAAGCGATTTCCATCATCTCATCGAAAGACGGGACACCTTTGCCTCTATCAGCACCTGCGGGGCCTGCACAGCGTTCTTCTTCCATGGCATCAACAGGGCACACAAGTGATATTATTTGTCGTCGTTGTAAGGGAGGAGGTCATTATGCGAGAGAATGCAAATCTCCGCGTGTGATGATTGCTACCGCGGATGGTGGATATGAGTCCGCTAGTGACTATGATGAGGAGACTTTGGCTCTTATTACACGTGAAGAACATGGTGGAGATGATTCTGATCATGAGACGCAATACATGGCTCCTGAAGACGCTGACAGGTATGAATGTTTAGTTGCTCAACGTGTTTTGAGTGTGCAGATCACACAAGCTGAGCAAAATCAGAGGCACAATTTGTTCCATACCAAGGGAGTTGTGAAGGAACGTTCTGTGCGCGTCATCATAGACGGAGGGAGCTGCAACAACTTGGCTAGCATGGAGATGGTGGAGAAGCTTTCTCTCACCACAAGACCACATCCACATCCTTACTACATCCAATGGTTCAACAACAGCGGCAAGGTTAAAGTAACACGTACTGTTCGTGTGCATTTTAGTATCTCTACATATGCTGATTATGTTGATTGTGATGTGGTACCTATGCCAGCATGTTCCTTATTACTTGGTAGACCATGGCAATTTGATAAAAATTCTGTACACCATGGTAGAAACAATCACTATACTCTTGTTCATAAGGATAAAAATATTACTTTGCTTCCTATGACTCCTGATTCTATTTTGAAAGATGATATTAATAGAGCTAATAAAGCAAAACAAGAGAAGAATAAGAGTGAAAATCAGATTGTGGCAAAAGAATTTGAGCAACAAATGAAGCCTAATAATAAACCATCTAGTGTTGCTTCTGAAATTAAATTGAAAAGTGCATGTTTATTTGCCACCAAATCTGATATTGATGAGCTAGATTTCAGCAAATCTGTTTGCTATGCTTTTGTGTGCAAAGAGGCATTATTTTCATTCGAGGACGTGCCTTCCTCTTTGCCTCCTGCTATCACTAACATTTTGCAGGAGTTCGCTGACGTCTTTCCACAAGACGTGCCACCGGGATTACCACCTATTCGAGGGATTGAGCATCAGATCGACTTAATTCCTGGTGCTTCACTGCCAAACCGTGTGCCATACCGTACCAATCCAGAGGAGACGAAGCAGATTATGCATCAAGTACAAGAGCTTCTCGACAAAGGTTATATACGCGAATCCCTTAGTCCTTGTGTTGTTCCTATTATTCTAGTGCCGAAAAAGGATGGTACATCGCGTATGTGTGTTGATTGTAGAGGCATTAATAATATTACTATTCGTTATCGTCATCCTATTCCTAGGCTAGATGATATGCTTGATGAATTGAGTGGCTCTACAATATTCTCCAAAGTTGATTTGCGTAGTGGATACCATCAAATTCGTATGAAATTGGGGGATGAATGGAAAACAGCATTTAAAACTAAGTTTGGATTATATGAGTGGTCAGTCATGCCTTTTGGGTTAACTAATGCGCCTAGTACTTTCATGAGACTAATGAACGAAGTTTTACGTGCTTTCATTGGACGATTTGTGGTAGTCTATTTTGATGATATACTGATTTATAGCAGATCTTTGGAAGAACATTTGGAACATTTACGTGCTGTTTTTATTGCTCTACGTGATGCACGTTTGTTTGGTAACCTTGGGAAGTGCACCTTTTGCACCGACCGAGTATCTTTTCTTGGCTATGTTGTTACTCCACAGGGAATTGAAGTTGATAAAGCCAAGATTGAAGCTATTGAGAGTTGGCCGCAGCCCAAAACGGTCACACAAGTGAGGAGTTTTCTTGGCCTCGCTGGATTCTATAGGCGTTTTGTGAGAGATTTCAGCACCATTGCTGCACCTCTCAATGAGCTTACAAAGAAATATGTGCCTTTTCTTTGGGGTACCGCACAGGAAGAAGCCTTCTCGGTATTAAAAGATAAGTTGACACATGCTCCTTTACTCCAACTTCCTGATTTTAATAAGACTTTTGAGCTTGAATGTGATGCTAGTGGAATTGGATTAGGCGGTGTGTTATTACAAGATGGCAAACCTGTTGCATACTTTTCTGAAAAATTGAGTGGGCCTAGTCTGAATTATTCTACTTATGATAAAGAATTATATGCTCTTCTTCGGACTTTAGAAACATGGCAACATTATTTATGGCCCAAAGAATTTGTTATACATTCTGATCATGAATCTTTGAAACATATTAAAAGTCAAGCTAAACTGAATCGTAGACATGCTAAATGGGTTGAATTCATTGAGACTTTTCCTTATGTCATTAAACACAAGAAGGGAAAAGAAAATGTTATTGCTGATGCATTGTCTCGCCGCTATACTATGCATTCACAACTTGACTTCAAAATATTTGGTTTGGAGACCATCAAAGATCAATATGTGCATGATGCTGATTTTAAAGATGTAATGCAGAATTGTAAAGAAGGAAGAATGTGGAACAAGTTCGTCGTTAACGATGGATTTGTGTTTCGTGCTAACAAGCTATGCATTCCAGCTAGCTCCGTTCGTCTTTTGTTGTTGCAGGAGGCGCATGGAGGAGGATTAATGGGACACTTTGGCGTGAAGAAGACGGAGGACGAACTTGCTACACATTTCTTTTGGCCAAAGATGAGACGGGATGTTGAGCGTTTTATTGCTCGCTGCACTACATGTCAAAAAGCTAAGTCACGACTCAATCCTCATGGTTTATATATGCCTTTGCCTGTACCTACTGTTCCTTGGGAGGATATATCTATTGATAGAGGCAAAGGTGTCCCGATCTTTCGATGAGATGATAACTATCGATTTGGTGGAGACGACTTTGACGATCCGACTACAAACATGCAACGACGTTGTGTCTTAGCAATCGCTAAACCAACTCCGAGAGGTTATTGACCACGCCGGAGCACGATCAACCTAACCACGAAGGTCTATTCCTGCAAGCAATCGAAGAACAAGCAAGAATATGATAAAAGCAATCTGAATATCGCGAATATGTATGAAGTATTGATAATGGTGGGGATCCGAAAAGTGGTCTTGGTCTGGTCGTTGGACACAAACGAAGCACACGAAGTTGCAATGGCTAACTTTTAACTAAACAAATCCCAAGGAAAAGCTACTAGATGGATCTACTTATATAGGAGCAAGGGGTGGCGGCCAAGGAGGTGGGAGGACGTCCCAAGGCAGCCTAAAATTAAATCTAGGTCGTACAAGGCCAATGGGCCCAAGTGGAGGTGATGTAACACCTTTGGACTTGTAGTTTGACTCGGATTCTGCTGCAGCATCAGATTGTTTCGTCCACAACTCAACGCTCCGGACAAATTTGAAGGTGATTCCAATTGGGTTGGAAAGTGCACGAAATCTAGTTTCCAACAAAAAAAGAATCACCCAATTCGGAGTCCGTATGAAAAACTTGTGTGCGTTTTGAGTCAGGTATGTCTATGCAGTCCGAATCTGAATCCAGAACGTGAGAGACTTGGACTCTATCTTCTCTTGGGCCAAAAGTGCGTGAGAGAACTTTTTGGACAGCAAATAAACATCTCTTTCTTCCTTATCTTCATATGTGGATTGTACAAATGTCCCATACACCTGCAATTAGACAAAACACAAAAGTGTGTGAAGTATTTTTGTTCTGGATAACATAAATAGATTATTGAATAGTTTGCACTAGAAATCACCTGACAAATATGCATATATGCAATATTTTTGGTCATATCCAAGGTAGTCATGTCCTCATCATCCTCCCCTTCTTGAAAATAAAGCCGTCCTCGGCGTTGCTTAATCTAAAATGTGGCTAACAAAAGAGACAAGGTGTACATGTTGTATATGTATATGTCATCCATTTTTACTTCCCTTGATTTTTGCATATATGACACATGAATAGATGAGTAACTTGCATAGTTCATAAAATCTAAAGCCAAAAAATTAGCACAAGAAGTAGAAGGCATGAAAATATTGCAACTTAGTTTGCACATATAAGTGAAGCTCTTATTCATTTCAAAAGATTGACAATGTTCATCATTAAACCATCCCAACATTGGTGAATAAACATTACTTGCATCAAATTTACATGCTACAACATGCTTAAACAAGCAAATATGCAATAAGTCATTCAACACAGAATCATCACCAAGATTAGAGGTCATATCAAAATGATTAAACATTGGTTCTTTTGCATCAATAGTTAATTCAATGGGTGCACTCAAAATTGTTGGTATTTCAGTTGTTTGATCACATGGCAAAGTCAAATTATCAACGTAGTCCTCTAAAATAGGTGGTGTGATCAAAGTAGTGGGTAGCTCATTAGATGGTGCATTCAAATTGACAAGGCATTCATCATTCTCATGTAGAGATGGAAGATCAGTACCTTTGTCATTACCTCTTATGATCAACTCAGATGATGTAGCCACTCTCGAGGGCGATGTGTCACATGGTGGAGGTGATGTAGTCCTGACAACAACGGATGTGGTTGTCATAGTATGCCTAGTAGTTGAAGGAACAATCATATCAACTCTTGGACTGTGCACCGTGCGCTTGTTCTCCTCGTGGCCCACACATCGTTTTATTTCCTGTTCAGCTTTGCAAGCAAGATGAAACAAATGGTCCACAGGATAACACTCTTCATGAATTAGTATCTCTTGAATATCACGGTTTAATCCTCCCCAAAATCTATCCATAAAATCATCTTCACTTTCTTCTAAAGAGGAATGCAACAAGGTAGTATGTAAATCATCATAATATTTTGTTACAGTTTCACTACCTTGTTTTAAGTGTTGCAACTTCTTAATCATGTCACGAGTATAATAAGCAGGGACGAAAGTATGTCGCACGGAAAGTTTCAAATCATCCCAAGTAGTAGGTATATAATCAGGGTGTAACCGACAATATTCACTCCACCAAACCAAAGCATAACCAGTGAAAGAACCAACCGCAACCTTAACCTTTTTATGTTCATCGAAATTATGGGAAGCAAATATATTTTTTATGTCGAACTCCCATTCAATATATAAAGCAGGTTTAAAACGGCCATTAAATGGTGGTATAGATACATTAACCTGATCATGTGCATTTGGATGTTTGTGCACCTCTCGTGACGGTTGTGGTATTTGCAAAGGTGGTGGCACGTCTCCCGCGATCGACAAAGCCCATGAATTGACTCTGGATCCTGTCATGATTAGTAGAACAAGAAACAAAACCCAAAAATAATGTTCGTATAACTACTAGGATGTGGTGGTAAAACGCTCACAGTAAAGCAAATATCAATGTCTTACAAGTTCTTACCATGCAGCAGGCGGTGATCGGCAACTAGCGGTGTCAAGTAACTCCGAATATTGAGTAAAGCGATTGCCAGGGGAGCGTACGTATACACGGTGTAGAAATATGTGGAGCTGGGTTGGCTATATATGGTAGCAAAAGATTAGCAATAATCAATTCAAAGATGCAATGTTGAATAAACGCTCAACAACGGTACTGTGCTAGTCCTAGGCTAGACCGGACTAGAGACGCGAGCCTAGAACACTAATGAGGTCACGGCGTAGCACAACTAGCATCAATGAAGGATACTAAGTAGCTCTTGACAGCAAGATATAAGTGAAGATCACAACGGCAGTGAAGATAATGATGAAAAACAACTGCCAAGCAGGATATACAACAACTTTGTCTCCAACTTTCCTCTGAAAAAGTTTGTGCCGATTTTTTTGATTTTTTTTCTCTGACTTTTTTTTCTCTTTTTTTCTCGTTTTTTTCTCTCTTTTTTTCTCCCTCTTTCCAAAACAAACTAGATAAGAAGCAGATTGGATCAAGCGAAGATGTGAACGATCTCAACTATTATTATGACAACGAATGGTGGGTAGCACGTGGTGGAAATTGATGGATGGGTGGTGGACAGCGGAAGAGATAATGATGCAGCGGTGGCGTGACTAATGTGAACAGAACTCGAAACTCTAAACGAACTAGACACTAAAACCAGCAACTCGACACGACGATGCAACCGATAATTCAACTATGCAAGCAATGAAAAGAAAATTGCAAAGGCTCAGACTGGCTTGGACCAAGGATGAATAGATCTAACTCTTTTTTGTGGCTTTTTCTTGGATAATAGGTAAGAAGATAAATATAATCTAGGAAAACTGGAAATTCTCACCGAGCAACCTGAAAACTGATACCACTTGATAGAGGCAAAGGTGTCCCGATCTTTCGATGAGATGATAACTATCGATTTGGTGGAGACGACTTTGACGATCTGACTACAAACGTGCAACGACGTTGTGCCTTAGCAATCACTAAACCAACTCCGAGAGGTTATTGACCACGCCGGAGCACGATCAACCTGACCACGAAGGTCTATTCCTGCAAGCAATCGAAGAACAAGCAAGAATATGATAAAAGCAATCTGAATATCGCGAATATGTATGAAGTATTGATAATGGTGGGGATCCGAAAAGTGGTCTTGGTCTGGTCGTTGGACACAAACGAAGCACACGAAGTTGCAAGGGCTAACTTTTAACTAAACAAATCCCAAGGAAAAGCTACTAGATGGATCTACTTATATAGGAGCAAGGGGTGGCGGCCAAGGAGGTGGGAGGACGTCCCAAGGCAGCCTAAAACTAAATCTAGGTCGTACAAGGCCAATGGGCCCAAGTGGAGGTGATGTAACACCTTTGGACTTGTAGTTTGACTCGGATTCTGCTGCAGCATCAGATTGTTTCGTCCACAACTCAACGCTCCGGACGAATTTGAAGGTGATTCCAATTGGGTTGGAAAGTGCACGAAATCTAGTTTCCAACAAAAAAAGAATCATCCAATTCGGAGTCCGTATGAAAAACTTGTGTGCGTTTTGAGTCAGGTATGTCTATGCAGTCCGAATCTGAATCCAGAACGTGAGAGACTTGGACTCTATCTTCTCTTGGGCCAAAAGTGACGTGAGAGAACTTTTTGGACAGCAAATAAACATCTCTTTCTTCCTTATCTTCATATGTGGATTGTACAAATGTCCCATACACCTGCAATTAGACAAAACACAAAAGTGTGTGAAGTACTTTTGTTCTGGATAACATAAATAGATTATTGAATAGTTTGCACTAGAAATCACCTGACAAATATGCATATATGCAATATTTTTGGTCATATCCAAGGTAGTCATGTCCTCATCATCTATGGACTTTGTTTTAGGTTTACCTCGAACAAAGAAGAGGAGGGATAGCATATTTGTTGTCGTGGATAGATTCTCGAAAATGGCACACTTTATACCATGTCATAAAAGCGATGATGCTGTTAATGTTGCTGATTTGTTCTTTCATGAAATTATTTGCTTGCATGGTGTGCCAAATACTATTGTTTCAGATCGTGATACTAAATTTCTTAGCCACTTTTGGAGATGTTTATGGGCTAAGTTGGGGACTAAACTGCTTTTTAGTACTACTTGTCACCCCCAAACTGATGGACAAACTGAAGTAGTCAATAGAACGTTGTCTACTATGCTTAGGGCTGTTTTGAAGAATAATAAGAAAATGTGGGAGGAATGCTTGCCCCATATTGAATTTGCTTATAATCGTTCATTGCATTCTACTAATAAGATGTGCCCTTTTGAAGTTGTGTATGGTTTCCTACCTCGTGCACCTATTGATTTGTTGCCTCTTCCATCTTCGGAGAAGGTTAATTTTGATGCTAAACAACATGCTGAATTGATTTTAAAAATGCATGAGTTAACTAAGGAAAACATTGAGCGTATGAATGCTAAATATAAACTTGCTGGAGATAAGTGTAGAAAACATGTTGTGTTTGCACCTGGAGATCTTGTTTGGTTACATTTGCGTAAGGATAGATTTCCTGATTTGCGTAAATCAAAGCTAATGCCACGTGCTGATGGTCCCTTTAAGGTGTTAGAGAAAATAAATGATAATGCATATAAACTTGAGCTGCCTACAGATTTTGGGGTTAGTCCCACTTTTAACATTGCAGATTTGAACCCTTATTTGGGTGAGGAAGATGAGCTTCCGTCGAGGACGACTTCATTTCAAGAAGGGGAGGATGATGAGGACATCAATACCATTGTTACACCCACAGCCCCTACTGCTACATATACTGGACCAATTACTAGAGCTCGCGCACGCCAATTAAATTATCAGGTACTTTCGTTTCTTGGTAATGATTTTAATGTTCATGAGAATATGATGCTACCTAAATTGGATACATTTGTTTTGCTTACAAGTGAAGGGCCTAGCTTGGAGAAGGATGGACATTGGAGCAAGAGCAAGCATGGAGATGATGCCATGCGCAAGGGGAACAAGAACGGAGTTACAAGTGATGATTTCAGGACTTTGAAGCCACCATAATGGGTGCATGAAGCCTTGGACGAAATATACAAGATGCCACTTCATAAATTTCGTCCCGAGGCTATTCTAGGTGCTGCGTCACCTTATTATTGGGCCAGGCCCATGTAATTTCGAAATACATAAGTATAGGCTATTTTTAGAGTCCGTATGTGTGGGGAAACAAGAGATAGGGTTGATTTCGGACCCCTCCACCAAGGGCCACGAAATTCCCCCTCTCTCCCTCCATATATACAGCCCTTAGGGCACCGTTTAGACTCTGGGTTTTGTTTAGATTAAAAGTTCGCCATAGCTGCAACTTCGCGTACTTCGTTTGTGTTCAACAACCAGACAAAGGCGTCACAGAACCCCACCTTGATCAATAAAGCTTTCATCTTATATTCGCAATATCCAGATTGCAATCTTAGTTTCTTGCTTGTTCTTCGTTTGCTCGCAGGAAACAGACCCTCGTGGTCAGGTTAATCGTGCTCCGGCGTGGTCAATAACCTCTCGGAGTTGGTTTAGCGATTGCTAAGGCGCGACGTCCTCGCACGTTCGTAGTCGGATCGTCAAAGTCGACTTCCACCAAAGCGATATCCATCATCTCATTGAAAGACGGGACACCTTTGCCTCTATCAAAGTGTCTTCATATGCACCGATTTTGAAGGATACTTGGACCGTATGCTCAACTCGTATAGTGCCGGAGTCACTTAGCCATTGAACCTTGTAGGGGTGCGGGTGCTTCCTCTTGACCAATTGAAGCTTGGAGCATAGTTCTTCACTTGCCAAGTTGTGGAAACTACCTCCATCGATAATGACCTTGACGGATCTTCCATTGATGCCGGCCTTGGTGTGGAAGATATGGCAGCGTTGGTCTTCTTCTTATTGATGTTGAAGTGTCAAGACCTTGGAGACAAGGAGAGCGGGGCTCGTATCTTCATCACAAAAGACTTGATCATCTTCATCCTCGTTCACGCGCCGGTGCATGGCCACTTGCTCAATAGCTTCCATTTCATCTTCACTCATTGAGTCGTAGGTGCCATCGTCGTTGAGGATCATGGTGCGCTTGTTGCTGCATTGGAAGGACTTATGGCCTCGGCCGCCACATGTGAAGCACTTGATTGAACTTGTCTTGATGGTCTCATCGATCGGAGTAGAGGAAGAAGCACGCGGCTTGTAGTTGCTTGTAGTAGGAGGAGGACGACTTGAACTTGACGAAGGTTTCTTGTATGTTTTCTTGTCGTCGATGCTTGGAGAAGGCTTGGTTGAAGTAGATGTTGGAGGAGTTGTTGAAGCTTGATTGTTGGAGAAGCCGTATGTCTTGGATGAATACTTGGCGTACTTGAAGTCATCTTGCACTTGACGTTCCGCCTTGGTCTCTTGATGTACTAGCTCGATGAGGTTGGAGTAGGGTTGGAAGTCGGCGATCTTCTTGATGGGATGACTGAGTCCATTCAAGAATCGTGCCATTGTTTGCTCATCATCTTCCTTGACATTGGCTCGAATCATGGCTATCTCCATTTCCTTGTAGTATTCTTCAACACTCTTGGTTCCTTGCTTGAGGAGTTGTAGCTTCTTGAAGAGATCACGGTTGTAGTATGTGGGCACAAATCGTGCTCGCATGACATCCTTCATTTGATCCCAAGTGGTGATTGGAGTGTCACCTCTTGCTTCTCGGCGCTCAAGGACTTGTTCCCACCATATGAGCACATAGTCTTGGAACTCAAGTGATGCCATTGCGATCTTCTTCTGATGAGGACATCAATACCATTGTTACACCCACAGCCCCTACTGCTACATATACGGGACCAATTACTAGAGCTTGCGCACGCCAATTAAATTATCAGGTACTTTCGTTTCTTGGTAATGATTCTAATGTTCATGAGAATATGATGCTGCCTAAATTGGATACATTTGTTTTGCTTACAAATGAAGGGCCTAGCTTGGAGAAGGATGAACATTGGAGCAAGAACAAGCATGGAGATGATGCCATGCGTAAGGGGAACAAGAACGGAGTTACAAGTGATGATTTCAGGACTTTGAAGCCACCATAATGGGTGCATGAAGCCTTGGACGAAATATACAAGATGCCACTTCATAAATTTCGTCCCGAGGCTATTATAGGTGCTGCGTCACCTTTTTATTGGGCCAGGCCCATGTAATTTCGAAATACATAAGTATAGGCTATTTTTAGAGTCCGTATGTGTGGGGAAACAAGAGATAGGGTTGATTTCGGACCCCTCCACCAAGGGCCACGAAATTCCCCCACTCTTCCTCCATATATACAGCCCTTAGAGCACCGTTTAGACTTTGGGTTTTGTTTAGATTAAAAGTTCGCCATAGCTACAACTTCGCGTACTTCGTTTGTGTTCAACGACCAGACAAAGGCGTCATAGAACCCCACCTTGATCAATAAAGCTTTCATCTTATATTCGCAATATCCAGATTGCAATCTTAGTTTCTTGCTTGTTCTTCGTTTGCTCGCAGGAAACAGACCCTCGTGGTCAGGTTGATCGTGCTCCGGCGTGGTCAATAACCTCTCGGAGTTGGTTTAGCGATTGCTAAGGCGCGACGTCCTCGCACGTTCGTAGTCGGATCGTCAAAGTCGACTTCCACCAAAGCGATATCCATCATCTCATCGGAAGACGGGACACCTTTTGATAGAGGCAAAGGATGTCCCGATCTTTCGATGAGATGATAACTATGGATTTGGTGAAGATGACTTTGACGATCCGACTACAAACGTGCACGACGTTGCGCCTTAGCAATCGCTAAACCAACTCTGAGAGGTTATTGACCACGCCGGAGCACAATCAACCTGACCACGAAGGTCTATTCCTGCAAGCAATCGAAGAACAAGCAAGAATATGATAAAAGCAATCTGAATATTGCGAGTATATATGAAGTATTGATAAAGGTGGGGATCCGTAAGCGGTCTTGGTCTGGTCGTTGGACACAAACGAAGTGCACGAAGTTGCAATGGCTAACTTTTAACTAAACAAATCCCAAGGAAAAGCTACTAGATGGATCTATTTATATAGGAGCAAGGGGTGGCGGCCAAGGAGGTGGGAGGACGTCCCAAGGCAGCCTAAAACTAAATCTAGGTCGTACAAGGCCAATGGGCCCAAGTGGAGGTGATGTAACACCTTTGGACTTGTAGTTTGACTCGGATTCTGCTGCAGCATCAGATTGTTTCGTCCACAACTCAACGCTCCAGACGAATTTGAAGGTGATTCCAATTGGGTTGGAAAGTGCACGAAATCTAGTTTCTAACAAAAAAAGAATCACCCAATTCGGAGTCCGTATGAAAAACTTGTGTGCGTTTTGAGTCAGGTATGTCTGTGCAGTCCGAATCTGAATCCAGAACGTGAGAGACTTGGACTCTATCTTCTGTTGGGCCAAAAGTGACGTGAGAGAACTTTTTGGACAGCAAATAAACATCTCTTTCTTCCTTATCTTCATATGTGGATTGTACAAATGTCCGATACACCTGCAATTAGATAAAACACAAAAGTGTGTGAAGTATTTTTGTTCTGGATAACATAAATAGATTATTGAATAGTTTGCACTAGAAATCACCTGACAAATATGCATATATGCAATATTTTTGGTCATATCCAAGGTAGTCATGTCCTCATCATCCTCCCCTTCTTGAAAATAAAGCCGTCCTCGGCGTTGCTTAATCTGAAATGTGGCTAACAAAAGAGACAGGGTGTACATGTTGTATATGTATATGTCATCCATTTTTACTTCCCTTGATTTTTGCATATATGACACATGAATAGATGAGTAACTTGCATAGTTCATAAAATCTAAAGCCAAAAAATTAGCACAAGAAGTAGAAGGCATGAAAATATTGCAACTCAGTTTGCACATATAAGTGAAGCTCTTATTCATTTCAAAAGATTGACAATGTTCATCATTAAACCATCCCAACATTGGTGAATAAACATTACTTGCATCAAATTTACATGCTACAACATGCTTAAACAAGCAAATATGCAATAAGTCATTCAACATAGAATCATCACCAAGATTAGAGGTCATATCAAAATGATTAAACATTGGTTCTTTTGCATCAATAGTTAATTCAATGGGTGCACTCAAAATTGTTGGTATTTCAGTTGTTTGATCACATGGCAAAGTCAAATTATCAACGTAGTCCTCTAAAATAGGTGGTGTGATCAAAGTAGTGGGTAGCTCATCAGATGGTGCATTCAAATTGACAAGGCATTCATCATTCTCATGTAGAGATGGAAGATCAGTACCTTTGTCATTACCTCTTATGATCAACTCAGATGATGTAGCCACTCTCGAGGGCGATGTGTCACATGGTGGAGGTGATGTAGTCCTGACAACAACGGATGTGGTTGTCATAGTATGCCTAGTAGTTGAAGGAACAATCATATCAACTCTTGGAATGTGCACCGTGCGCTTGTTCTCCTCGTGGCCAACACATCGTTTTATTTCCTGTTCAGCTTTGCAAGCAAGATGAAACAAATGGTCCATAGGATAACACTCTTCATGAATTAGTATCTCTTGAATATCACGGTTTAATCCTCCCCAAAATCTATCCATAAAATCATCTTCACTTTCTTCTAAAGAGGAATGCAACAAGGTAGTTTGTAAATCATCATAATATTTTGTTACAGTTTCACTACCTTGTTTTAAGTGTTGCAACTTCTTAATCATGTCACGAGTATAATAAGCAGGGACGAAAGTATGTCGCATGGCAAGTTTCAAATCATCCCAAGTAGTAGGTATATAATCAGGGTGTAACCGACAATATTCACTCCACCAAACCAAAGCATAACCAGTGAAAGAACCAACCGCAACCTTAACCTTTTTATGTTCATCGAAATTATGGGAAGCAAATATATTTTTTATGTCGAACTCCCATTCAATATATAAAGCAGGTTTAAAACGGCCATTAAATGGTGGTATAGATACATTAACCTGATCATGTGCATTTAGATGTTTGTGCACCTCTCGTGACGGTTGTGGTATTTGCAAAGGTGGTGGCACGTCTCCCGCGATCGACAAAGCCCATGAATTGACTCTGGATCCTATCATGATTAGTAGAACAAGAAACAAAACCCAAAAACAATGTTCCTATAACTACTAGGATGTGGTGGTAAAACGCTCACAGTAAAGCAAATATCAATGTCTTACAAGTTCTTACCATGCAGCAGGCGGTGATCGGCAACTAGCGGTGTCAAGTAACTCCGAATATTGAGTAAAGCGATTGCCAGGGGAGCGTACGTATACACGGTGTAGAAATATGTGGAGCTGGGTTGGCTATATATGGTAGCAAAAGATTAGCAATAATCAATTCAAAGATGCAATGTTGAATAAACGCTCAACGAGGATACTGTGCTGGTCCTAGGCTAGACCGGACTAGAGACGCGAGCCTAGAACACTAATGAGGTCACGGCGTAGCACAACTAGCATCAATGAAGGATACTAAGTAGCTCTTGACAGCAAGATATAAGTGAAGATCTCAACGGCAGTGAAGATAATGATGAAAAAACAACTGCCAAGCAGGATATACAACAACTTTGTCTCCAACTTTCCTCTGAAAAAGTTTGTGCCGATTTTTTTGATTTTTTTTCTCCTTTTTTTCTCTGACTTTTTTTCTCTTTTTTTTCTCGTTTTTTTCCTCTCTTTTTTTCTCCCTCTTTCCAAAACAAACTAGATAAGACGCAGATTGGATCAAGCGAAGATGTGAACAATCTCAACTATTATTATGACAATGAATGGTGGGTAGCACGTGGTGGAAATTGATGGATGGGTGGTGGACAGCGGAAGAGATAATGATGCAGCGGTGGCGTGACTAATGTGAACAGAACTCGAAACTCTAAACGAACTAGACACTAAGACCAGCAACTCGACACGACGATGCAACCGATAATTCAACTATGCAAGCAATGAAAAGAAAATTGCAAAGGCTCAGACTGGCTTGGACCAAGGATGAATAGATCTAACTCTTTTTTGTGGCTTTTTCTTGGACAATAGGTAAGAAAATAAATCTAATCTAGGAAAACTGGAAATTCTCACCGAGCAACCTGAAAACTGATACCACTTGATAGAGGCAAAGGATGTCCCGATCTTTCGATGAGATGATAACTATCGATTTGGTGAAGATGACTTTGACGATCCGACTACAAACGTGCACGACGTTGCGCCTTAGCAATCGCTAAACCAACTCTGAGAGGTTATTGACCACGCCGGAGCACAATCAACCTGACCACGAAGGTCTATTCCTGCAAGCAATCGAAGAACAAGCAAGAATATGATAAAAGCAATCTGAATATTGCGAGTATATATATGAAGTATTGATAAAGGTGGGGATCCGTAAGCGGTCTTGGTCTGGTCGTTGGACACAAACGAAGTACACGAAGTTGCAATGGCTAACTTTTAACTAAACAAATCCCAAGGAAAAGCTACTAGATGGATCTATTTATATAGGAGCAAGGGGTGGCGGCCAAGGAGGTGGGAGGACGTCCCAAGGCAGCCTAAAACTAAATCTAGGTCGTACAAGGCCAATGGGCCCAAGTGGAGGTGATGTAACACCTTTGGACTTGTAGTTTGACTCGGATTCTGCTGCAGCATCAGATTGTTTCGTCCACAACTCAACGCTCCAGACGAATTTGAAGGTGATTCCAATTGGGTTGGAAAGTGCACGAAATCTAGTTTCCAACAAAAAAAGAATCACCCAATTCGGAGTCCGTATGAAAAACTTGTGTGCGTTTTGAGTCAGGTATGTCTGTGCAGTCCGAATCTGAATCCAGAACGTGAGAGACTTGGACTCTATCTTCTGTTGGGCCAAAACTGACGTGAGAGAACTTTTTGGACAGCAAATAAACATCTCTTTCTTCCTTATCTTCATATGTGGATTGTACAAATGTCCGATACACCTGCAATTAGACAAAACACAAAAGTGTGTGAAGTATTTTTGTTCTGGATAACATAAATAGATTATTGAATAGTTTGCACTAGAAATCACCTGACAAATATGCATATATGCAATATTTTTGGTCATATCCAAGGTAGTCATGTCCTCATCACCTTTGCCTCTATCATCTTCTCTTCATCATAGTTGTGCAAACGAAAGATTTTGTCGACCTTCAATGCCCATGAGAGGTATTCTTACGGATCATTGCTTCCATTGAACTTGGGCATTGTGAATTTGAGTTTCCCATAGCGTTGCTCTTCATTTTGATAGCGGTTGCGGTGTTGCTCTTGCCTTGGAAGGTCCTCGAATGCTCGTTCCTCATGGTTTGCTCTTGGTGTGGATGAGGGTCTTGAAGCACTTGTTCCACTTGGTGTCGCTCTTGTTGCGCTTGAGGTTGTGGTGGAGCTTGGCGAGCCTGTGGAGGAGCTTGAGAAACTTGATGGCGCACATGTGGTTGATAGTTCCTTTCTTGTATTTCTTCTCGAAGGGCTTCCTCTTGATTGCGCCGTTCGCGATTGCGGTTGGCAATGGCTCGACTTGATTCTTGAAGGGCATGTTCCGCCTCAAGAGCTTGTGCTTCTCGTTGTTGTTGTTGAAGACGTTGGGCCTCGACGTCTTGTTCCTCTTGGTGTAGACGCGCCCGTTCTTCTTCTTCTTGACGACGAAGACGTTGTCGGTCTTGAGCTTGAGCAAAAGCGACTTGATTTGCTTGATGATGAGGGACTTGCTCATTGACTTGGTCTTGTGAATGCTTGGCATGTAGCGGATCTCGAGATGCATGACGGTCTTGATGCGCGGCTCATCGAAGAATGGTTGATGACGGTGTACTTGAGCCGGAGAAGGTGTCGTCTGAGTGTCGACTTGAGTGGCTCCGTCTTGAGTAGGAAGAAGTTGAAGGAGGCCGGTTGACCAACAAAGCTCGGATCTCGTCCATTCTTGCATCGTTCTCTTGCTTGTGCGCGTCGAGCTTGTTGTTGAAGTAGTCGCGTGTACGTTGCTCGGAGAGTCGCAAGTCGGTGGCGAGGTTGTCGATGCGGTCGTTCATTGCTTGTTGCTCTTGATGTAGAGCTTGTTGTGCGCCAAAGAGGTGGCTCTTGGTGACGAAGGATGACATGTCGTCGTCTTGCTCGATGAAGAGTGGGTTTGTAGAAGAACTTGGCCTATCCATCATAAGAAAGTGGTGGTGAGTAGGAAAATGAGAGAACAAAACCAAAGTTACCTTTTCCGAAGATTGTGGATGTAACAAGTACGATCCCACGTGATGTTACAATAGGGGAATTGGTACCGGGAATTGTTTCTCACACCTACAAGTAAATGGTCTATGGAGGAGCTTGGTTAGGAAAGGCACAAATAATTCAAGCAAATGTTAGTCAAGATGTTGATAAAGTTGAGAAGATTCACAAATGGCAAATAAGACAAATAGATCAACCTCCCAATATAAGACGTGGAACACACACACGGAAGATAAATGGGATCCGCACAACCAAGGAATGAGCTCGAAGATATCGAAACACGGGAAAAGCTCTTGTCGTACGGATACTAGAGAGACGCTAGCTCGATTGTACTAATGGGATAGATACGCTAGTGCACCAACCTAATAGAGAATCTACTCCTCTCACAATCCCAAGTATGCTTATGTATGTGGTTACCAAGATGATGCACGTAGGCGAAGGCTCGATGCTATTGCTTATAAGCTCTTTGCTTTTCTTCTCTTTTTTTTTCAACTATGCCACGGTACTTGATATGCGAGCCACACGACGAGGTAACAAGTAGTAGATGCACGGGATGGACGGAACACTAAATGGTGCACTAAGACGTGGCCCGGCAATACTCAACAAGCTAGTCTCGATGGGTAAGCTACGCAAAATGGCTCAAAGCTATCAAGTTAATGGCAAGGGGTACAAAGTGTCGTCGAGATTACCGTCCTTGCTTACGGTTGAAGATGATCTTGTCGAAGCCGAAGTGTTGTTCGAGTCGATGATTGGTGGCGATGATGATACCAATTTGCGCCTAAGTAGCCGAAACACCTTAGGGCACAAGAGAAATCGCAACCGAACGCTCAACAAACACGTGGAATGGTGTGGAAGAACACGAGAGGTGGTGGTGAACAAAATGAGAAAAACAGAAAAATGGCCGAATGTTCCTGGATAGGCCGTGCGCACGGGGTAAGTGAGTCCCATGTGCATGGGGTCCCGTGTGCACGGGGTCCCGATGGCCCATGTGCACGGGGTCTCCCGAGAGCGGATGAACTTCTGTGATTTCGTGGTGATTTCAACTTTTTGGCCAAATTCCAGTGGGGAATGGGTGGGGATGATGGTGGAGGTGTAGATCCACTTGCCAAACACCAAATTTGTGGATCAAATCAACCAAATCTCACAAGATCAAAAAATTGCAAGAAAAATTTTGGGGCTATTTTTGGTGGGGATTTTCGGATAAGGACGAAAAACAACAAAATCAAGCTAGAAAGTGGAAGGTAGGGACTCCAAGATGTGAATCAACATGGCTCATGATACCATATGATGTAGGGTAGAACCCTAGGAAGGACCTTTTCACACTTGGAGGGGGAAAATGGAGAGAAATCACAAGAACAACAAGAACACAAGGATGAACACAAAGAGGTAATCACTCCAACAATTCCCAATTACACATCCACTAGAGTAACAACACAAGGTCCACAAGTCTCAAACACAATCAAAGGAAAGATACAATGGCAAAGTTCATCCCAAATCCAAAGGAAGAGGGGTCTTGGTGGTAGATAGTCTTCTCCCAATGGAGGTCTTGAAATCCTCAAGGATTCTTCCCTATGGGGTCTTGATCCTCAAAGAGGGAAGGTAATGGAGCAAAGCTCACCAAGATCTCATCTAATACTTTGCTAACCCTAAACATGGCCCTAGGTACGAAATATATAGGCTTGGGGTCGAAGGAGGAGAAGTGGAGCCGAAGTCATCATCTTAGCCGTCCATCCTGGGAGGCCCGTGCGCACGGGGTAAGTTGGTCCCGTGGGCATGGTCCATGCCCGTGCGCACGGGGTGCTCCAGCGCCAACTCTCTGGATAGTCCGTGGGCACGGGGTCTCGGGGGCCCGTGCGCACGGGGTCGCCTGGAGCTTCCTGTGCTGCTGTTGTTGTCCTTGTTCTTGGTCCACGTGGCCTTGGGGTGGTTCTCCAACTCCTTGGTGATGCTCCTGAGCTTCTTGGTGATGTTCCTCTTCATACCTAAGGAGGCATATCACATTTTGGTGAGGTAGTATACATGTTCCATTTGTGTCCATATGCAAGTCTAGTAGGAAGGAGTTCACCTCGGTTTCCAAAGCACGTGTTCTAGCTCTTGTCATGGCTCCTTGTGGGGTTCGATGTGTTTATGTAGAGCCCATGGGGATGATGGAAGGATGCTCCGCATCAGGAATTGTGTGCCTCGTTCATAATGACTTTTCTTAGATCACTTTTAGGAACCACAATTTGGTCCTCGAAGAAAAGAGTATCTTTGTCATCCAAGCGATAGCACTTGTACTTGGAAATGCCCTTGTCGATACCACGTTTCACCTTTTTCACCATGGTATCCAGGAGTTGTGCCTCACGAATTTGATCTTCCAAAGTAGGAGAGACTATGAGGTTAGCAAGAAAGCCTTGAGGAACAACTTGAAGATTCAGTTTGCGGAAAGCTTCACAAAGATCTGGTTGGAATGGCTTGAGAATTAAGCTGTTGCAATAAGCCTTTCTGCTCAAAGCATCTGCAATCACATTTGCCTTGCCAGGAGTATATTCAATACTTGGATTGTACTCTTGAATCATTTCGACCCATCGAGTTTGTCTGAGGTTGAGGTTGGGTTGAGTGAAGATATACTTGAGACTCTTGTGATCGGTGAAAATGTCCACTTTTCTTCCCAACAAGAGATGTCTCCATGTTATCAATGCATGGACAACTGCCGCCAACTCAAGATCGTGAGTGGGGTAGTTCTTTTCATTGGGCTTCAACTGGCGAGAGGTATAGGCCACAACTTTCTTCTCTTGCATTAACACAGCACCGAGACCTTGAAGAGAAGCATCACAGATAACTTCGAATGGCTTGGATTCATCAGGAGGAGTCAAGACAGGAGTTGTGACTAGCTTCTCTTTGAGGGTATTGAAAGCAATGTCACACTCAGGCGTCTAGACATACTTGACATGCTTCTGGAGGAGGTTGGAAAGAGGCTTTGCAATCTTAGAGAAATTCTCAACGAATCTTCGGCAATAGCTTGCAAGACCAAGAAAACTGCGGAGCTGCTTGACATTCTGAGGAGGTTCCCAATTCACAACTGCAGACACCTTCTCGGGATTAACAGTGATGCCCTTGGCGGAGATGATGTGACCAAGATAAAGAACTTCATCAAGCCAGAACTCACATTTGGAAAACTTCGCATAGAATTGATGCTCTCTGAGCTTGTCGAGCACCAATCGCAAATGTTTGGCATGATCCAACTTATTCTTGGAGAAGACCAAAATATCATTGAGATACACCAAGACGAATTCATTGGTGTAGGGGTTGAAGATGAAGTTCATCATTCGAGAGAATGTTGGAGGAGCATTGACAAGGCCGAAAGACATGACAGTATATTCATAAGAACCATAGCTTGTTCTGAATGCTGTCTTGGGAATATCTTGTTCACGAATGCGAATCTGATGATAACCCATACGAAGGTCAAGCTTGGAGAATACTTTAGCACCTTTGAGTTGCTCGAATAGCTCATTGATGTTGGGAAGTGGATACTTGTTCTTGATTGTCTTCTTATTCAATGGACGATAATCGATGCACAGTCGGTCCGTGCCATCCTTCTTCTAGACAAAAGAAACTCCACAACCCCATGGAGATGAACTCGGTCTGATCAAACCCAGACGCTCTTATTCATCGAGCTGTTTCTTCAATTCCTTCAGTTCTTCAGGTCCAAGCTTGTATGGACGCTTGCAAACGGGTTCAGTGCCAGGCTCAAGATCGATAACGAACTCGACTGGCCGATGCGGAGGCATACCCGGAAGCTCTTCTGGAAAGACATCTTGGTACTCACAAACGACTGGAATTTGAGAAATATCATGCAACTCGCCCTTCTCATTGAGAGAAAACAACCGAATGGTTTCATCACGAGCGGCATAGATGATAACATCCTCAGAAGGGTGTGTCAATTGAATTTCCCTGGCAGCACAATCAAGTTGAGCTTTGTGTTGAGAAAGCCAGTACATCCCGAGAATTAGATCAATATCCAAGTCACCAAGGACAATTGGAGAAGACCGAAATTTATAGTTGCCCAACTTGATAACGGAATCCTGAACGAATGCTCGAGAAGTCATTTGCCAAGCCGGGGAAACAATAGACAAAGGACTCGGCAATACTTGAGTAACCAAATCATGCATAGCCACAAAAGGTCTTGAAATAAAAGAATGCGATGCACCAGTATCAAATAAGACCTTTGCAGGAATGTCATTAACTGAGAGATTACCCATGATCACATCTGAAGAATCCTCTGCCTGTGCTGCATTCATCATGTTCACCTTTGCATGCTTTGGATTATGCTTGACCACTGCATTGCTTGAAGACCTCACAGGAGGGGGAGGAGGAAGGCGCCTTTGGTTGAAGCACTTGTTCGCGTAGTGACCTTTCTGCTGGCACTTGTTGCAAGTCACCTCTAAGAGCGGACGGTGATAAGGAGTATTTGACCTTGGAGCTTGAGAATTTGACTTGTTCTGAAAGCCTGGGTTGGGTGGGTGGGAAGATCCACGACCACCTGAGTTCTTCTGCTGGTAAGGCTGACGAAACGGAGGAGGAAGGTAGAACTTTTGCTGCTTAGCTGCCACTTGAGAGGAAGAAGAAGACTGAACTGCATCCTTGATTCTCTTCTTAGAAGCCTCACACTTGAGCTGAGCACCTTCTTGCTTGAGGGCCATATTGTAGAATTGATCAAACTGAGTAGGCTCAACAAGAACGAGAGCTAACTGCAGATCCTCTCTAAGGCCACCTCTGAATTGATAGATCATACTCTTTTATCAGGAACATCTTGTTTAGCGAAGCGAGAAAGTTTCTGAAACTGCTTGTTGTATTCGTACACTGACATGTTGCCTTGCTTGAGATTGCGGAACTCCTCACGCTTGCTCTCAACAACACTGGTAGGAATGTGGTGAGCTTTAAAGTCCCGACAGAAATCAGTCCAAGTAATCACTCGACCTCCTCTGGAATCCTTGTATTGCTGGAACCAACCAGCTGCTTGGTCCTTGAGCTGAAAAGAAGCGAACTTAACATAGTCCTCAGGCCTGACATTGCTGCATTCAAAATGCTTGTTGATATCCACGAGCCAATCGTCGGCGTTTGTGGCCTCGGCACAGTAGCTGAAAGACTTCGGCTGATTTGCAAGGAACTGGTGAGGGTAGGAAACTGAGGCTGATGGTTGAACTGCCCTTGACCTTGATTCCCTTGGTTGCCTTGGCCTTGGTTGCGTTCTTGCATCAGCTGAATCAACAACTGAGCGTTGGCGTTTGTGGTTGCCATCAAAGTTTGCCATGCCTCCGGAGGCGGAGGTGGAGGTGGAGGGTTCGCCTGACTCCCATCATTGCGTTCCGGGTTCTGACGCGTTGGTGGAGCCATCCTGAAGAGGGTGACATCCGTTAGCATCTTGATAGACAGATAGACATGTTGAATCAACGGATAGAAATTGCAACATATAGTCTTCCCAAAAAACATTCGAACAAGGATGAAGGAATGAATTCCAAAGTAAACATCACGTACATTAAGGTGAGAAGCCACTTGATAAGATATTGATGAAAGAAAATAAAAGGCAAGGTACGAATGGAACAAATAAGTGGTAAGGATTACCCAATCACAAACCAAATATCTGCGGGAAGAAAAGCTAGAGCTACTTGAATCCCACCTATAAACTCCCGAAGCTTTCTGGTTATGCAATCAGGTGTTGGGGATATAGGGGAAGCAATATATCTCACCCAAACTAACAATCCCTACATCCAGCCGTATCCATCCGTCAACACATAACCAAGAAACCTTCGGAAATCGTGTACCTCAACCTTTGAAAAGCATCCGTTATACGAGTCATGACAATACTCCCGAACTCCCCAGTACTGGGTGACGTCGAGGTTATCTCACCAACAATTGCATAAAAGAGATTTTCGATGTCGGCGAAACTCAGGTATTCTAGAACTGCAACGATAAAATTGTGACGACAACACCTCGGAGCTCAACTCCCTGGGACACTGCCACAACCCCTAAATGTCAGGAGGCACCAAGAACAATGTTCTCGTCACAAAACCATCGGAACGATTCCAAGATACCCGCGTGATCCTAAATTTTTTTTAGTGAAATCTGAGGAGAGGAGAGTCAAAACTTCTACGTCAGGAGACCTCACCAGAGCGACGAAGGGACTGAGGAGTAAAAAGAATGCTACTCTCCGATATATATAATCCTAAGACTCAAAACATTTTTTTGTTCTAGACTCTACAACGCCAGTAATCAATCAAGCAGGGGGCTCCTAAGTCGGGGATGGTTCTGATTACCAACTTGTAACACCCACGATGCGGCTATATCTCCCACGTGTCGAAGCACGACTTAGAGGCATAACTGCATGGTGGTTTTGTCGCAAGAAGGGTCATCTTCACAGAATCCCATGTAATGAACAAGAATGGGATAAGAGAGTTGGCTTACAGTCGCCACTTCACACAATACATAATTAAGATCATACATCATTCAAAATACACTCATAGACCGACTACGGTCAAATCCAAATGAAAAAGAAGATAACCCCACATGCTAGATCCCCGATCGTCCCGACTGGGCTCCGCTACTGATCATCTGGAAACGAAACATAGTAACAACCAAGGTCCTCGTCAAACTCCCACTTGAGCTCGATTGCGCCACTTGCGCTGGCATCCTCGGCACCCTCATCTGTTTTGGTAGAATCTGTGAGCCACGGGGACTCAGCAATCTCACACCCGCGAGATCAAGACTATTTAAGCTTATAGGTAGGGAAGGAGTAATATGGTGGAGCTGCAGCAAGCACTAAGCATATATGGTGGCTAACATACGCAAGTGAGAGCAAGAAGAGAAGCAACGCGTCGGTCGAGAAGCTGGAAGTGATCAAGAAGTGATCCTGAAACTACTTACGTACATACATAACCCAAACCGTGTTCACTTCCCGGACTCCGCCGAGAAGAGACCATCACGGCTACACACACGGAAGTCAAGTGTCAAGTTCTCTACAACCGAACATTAACAAATTCCCATCTGCCTCATAACCGCGGGCACGGCTTTCGAAAGATAATACCCTGCAGGGGTGTCCCAACTTAGCCCATCATAAGCTCTCACGGTCATCGAAGGATATACCTTCTCCCGGGAAGACCCGATCAGTCTCGGAATCCCGGTTCGCAAGACATTTCGACAATGGTAAAACAAGACCAGCAAGACCACTCGACTGTGCCGACAAATCCTGATAGGAGCTGCACATATCTCGTTCTCAGGGCACAACGGATGAGCAATCCATACAACTAAAACCAGACCTCAAGTTTCCTTGAGGGGGCGCTGCAAAGGGCTCTAGTTTGGACCAACACTCGGAGGAGCACTCGCCCAGGGGGGGGGGGGTAAATAAAGATGACCCTCGCGCTCGCGAAAACCCAAGGGAAAAAGGCTTAGGTGGCAAATGGTAAAACCAAGTTTGGGCCTTGCTGGAGGAGTTTTATACAAAGCGAACTGTCAAAGGGGTCCCATAAATCACCCAACCGCGTAAGGAACGCAAAATCAAGAAACATAACACCGGTATGACGGAAACTAGGGCGGCAAGAGTGGAACAAAACACCAGGCATAAGGCCGAGCCTTCCACCCTTTAGCAAGTATATAGGTGCATTAATTAAATAATAGATATTGTGATATCCCAAAATATCCATGTTCCAACAAGGAACAATCTTCATCTTCACCTGCAACTAGCAACGCTATAAGAGGGGCTGAGCAAAAGCGGTGACATAGCCAAACAACGGTTTGCTAGGAAAGGGATGGTTAGAGGCTTGACATGGCAATATGGGAGGCATGATAAACAAGTGGTAGGTAGAGCTAACATAGCGATAGAGCGAGCAACTAGCAAAGCAAAGATAGAAGTGATATCGAGGGTATGGTCATCTTGCCTGCAAAGTTCTCAGAGTTGTCAAAAGCTTGATCCTCGTTAGCGTACTCAACAGGTTCCTCGTGCACGTACTCGTCTCCCGGCTCTACCCAAAGCAAGAACACAAGCAATGGAACTACAATAAATCATGGTGCAATGCAGAAGCAACATGATGCAATACATGGCATGATACGCGAGATGTGATATGCAATGCTTATGCGTGCTCTGGAAGGAAAATGATGAACAAGGCATCAAATTGGCAAACCAAGTATGCCGCTGGAAAGATGAGATGATTTCGGTTGAAATCGATATAAAGATCACCGGAATCGGATGCACGGTTTGCAAATGGCAAGCAAAACAAGAATGACACAAATCTGCGGTTAACAGCATGATAGCACATAGAATACATCAAGAAACTATGCTACAACACCCCAACATAAAAACAAAGCATATGGCAGTGATCTACAGGAAATGCTTGACAAAACAGGAACACTGAGCTACGGCTAAATCACACCATAGCAGGTTCAAACAAGCATGGCAAAAGTGCAAAAGATATCAGGTTGGCCATGGCATAAACAGCATCAGGTAGCAATGTTCAGAGCAAGTAATAAACATGCTACAGGAACTTATAATAGCCAAACAAGGCATGACATGATTTTAATCAAAGCATAGAACAAAAGTCCCTTAATGACCATGAGCAAAAAAGGATCAGAAGATATGATTGCACCCATGTAAACATAGCAAGTTTCGTTAACAGATTCAGGAAACAGAGCATGGCATTAACAGCATTATGAAGGCATCTTTGTGAGCTCGATTCACTCACCACAAGTCATTGCATGACAAGATAAGCATAGCATCAGCAAGAATACATGTTTGTGAAACTAAACATGGCAAGAACAAGATCATAGCATGCAAGGATCAACTACAACAACCTTGGCAAAATTGAATATCATGTAAATAATCTGCCAGGAAACATTTTATAGCAAAAGTGGATCAAGAAAATAACATGCTAGACTACTCCATAATTGCAAACAGGGGCATGAATGGATAGAGTATAACCATATGTACAAAACATCCTTACTGAAGTATCTCAAAATATGCATGGATCTCTCTGTAGCGTCATGTTTACATGGCATAAAAATAACAGGAGAACAGGGACTAAAATCAGCAACATCACGAGTCCTAGTTCGCATGCTTGTGCTAGTCACCACATTGATCACAAAAATACATGGTAAGCACCTCTCTAAAGATGGCATGGCATAGAACAAAACACCTGTAGGGCTCAAGTTCATAAGATGCACACATCAATCATGGTAAAAATGACAAAAGTGCATGTTCTGATAAGAACCTGAAACTAACATCAAATAGCCCTCTTCCAACAGCATTTCCGGCATCAAGATGAGCTCAATTGAAAATTACGCAATAAGATAAAATGATGTACTCGTCGACACGAACAAATCGATATGTTACACGCCCAAAACGGAGCCACGGGTGCAAAATTATGATGCGATGAATATGGATGAAAATAATGCAGACTTGGCAAAAAAAACGGGGTCAACCTCTAGGAACTGGATCTGGATCGGGCACGGGCGCGCGGATCGAGACGGGCTGGCGCGAGCTCGCCGGAGTAGGAGGGAGACGGCCGGAGGAAGGGCTCGGGGCCGGCCGGGGCGATCGGATCCGGCCGGGGAAGCGGCGGCGGTGAGGAGGCGGCGGTGAGGAGGCCCGCGGTTATGAGGCAGATGGGAATTTGTTAATATGTTTGATGAGGACATGACTACCTTGGATATGACCAAAAATATTGCATATATGCATATTTGTCAGGTGATTTCTAGTGCAAACTATTCAATAATCTATTTATGTTATCCAGAACAAAAATACTTCACACACTTTTGTGTTTTGTCTAATTGCAGGTGTATGGGACATTTGTACAATCCACATATGAAGATAAGGAAGAAAGAGATGTTTATTTGCTGTCCAAAAAGTTCTCTCACGTCACTTTTGGCCCAAGAGAAGATAGAGTCCAAGTCTCTCACGTTCTGGATTCAGATTCGGACTGCACAGACGTACCTGACTCAAAACGCACACAAGTTTTTCATACGGACTCCGAATTGGGTGATTCTTTTTTTGTTGGAAACTAGATTTCGTGCACTTTCCAACCCAATTGGAATCACCTTCAAATTCATCTGGAGCGTTGAGTTGTGGACGAAACAATCTGATGCTGCTGCAGAATCCGAGTCAAACTACAAGTCCAAAGGTGTTACATCACCTCCACTTGGGCCCATTGGCCTTGTACGACCTAGATTTAGTTTTAGGCTGCCTTGGGACGTCCTCCCACCTCCTTGGCCGCCACCCCTTGCTCCTATATAAGTAGATCCATCTAGTAGCTTTTCCTGGGGATTTGTTTAGTTAAAAGTTAGCCATTGCAACTTCGTGTACTTCGTTTGTGTCCAACGACCAGACCAAGACCGCTTACGGATCCCCACCTTTATCAATACTTCATATATACTCGCAATATTCAGATTGCTTTTATCATATTCTTGCTTGTTCTTCGATTGCTTGCAGGAATAGACCTTCGTGGTCAGGTTGATTGTGCTCCGGCGTGGTTAATAACCTCTCAGAGTTGGTTTAGCGATTGCTAAGGCGCAACGTCGTGCACGTTTGTAGTCGGATCGTCAAAGTCATCTTCACCAAATCGATAGTTATCATCTCATCGAAAGATCGGGACACCCCCGCCTCTATCAGGCAACGTTACTTGTGCACATTAGTGATCCACCCTTCCATTGCATACATACCATATCATATTGGTATCATCATATCATCTCTTGTGTCACAAGATTGTTCCCGCATATACACAATTGCTATCTTGGTTTGTGCATTTCGCATATTGGCCATACAAAAAAAAGAATAAGCTTTTAAGCAAACGAAAAGAGAGCAAAGAGCTTGTAAGCAAGTGCCGTAGCATCATACCACATTGCATATAAGATTGTCATATCCGATCATCTTGGATCATCTTGAGAGAACACTGGGAACCATACATACATAGCATACTTGGGATAGAAAGTTTATCCATTTTGCATCTTATAGGTTGTGCACAAGTGTCGTATCCGCCTATTGAGCAATCGTGCTAGCGTCTCTCTTGAGTTGTGCAACACGAGCGTTTTGGTGGATTCCACATTTTGAGCTCATTCCTTGGTTGCACGACCCCATTTATGATGAGGACATGACTACCTTGGATATGTCCAAAAATATTGCATAGATGCATATTTGTCAGGTCATTTCTAGTGCAAACTATTCAATGATATATTTATATTATCCAGAACAAAAATACTTCACACACTTTTGTGTTTTGTCTAATTGTAGGTGTATGGGACATTTATACAATCTACATATGAAGATAAGGGAGAAAAAGATGTTTACTTGCTGTTCAAAAAGTTCTCTCACGTCACTTTTGGCCCAAGAGAAGATAGAGTCCAAGTCTCTCACGTTCTGGATTCAGATTCGGACTGCACAGACATACCTGACTCAAAACGCCAAGAACTTCTTCATGCGGACTCGGAATTGTGTTATTCTTTTTTTCTTGGAAACTAGATTTCGTGCTCTTTCCCACAAAATTGGATTCACTTTCAAATTCGTCCGAAGGATTGAGACAATCACCGAAACAATCTAACGCAGCAGTAGAATCCGAGTCAAACAACGAGTCCAAAGGTGTTGCATCACCTCCACTTGGGCCCATGAGCCTTGTACGACCTAGAGTTAGTTTTAGGATGCTTTGGGACGTCCTTCCACCTCCTTAGTCGCCACCCCTTGCTCCTATATAAGTAGATCCATCTAGTAGCTTTTTGCTTGGGATTTGTTTAGTTAAAAGTTAGCCATTGCAACTTCGTGTACTTCGTTTGTGTCCAACGACCAGACCAAGACCGCTTACGGATCCCCACCTTTATCAATACTTCATATATACTCGCAATATTCAGTTTGCTTTTATCATATTCTTGCTTGTTCTTCGATTGCTTGCAGGAATAGACCTTCGTGGTCAGGTTGATTGTGCTCCGGCGTGGTCATTAACCTCTCGAAGTTGGTTTAGCGATTGCTAAGGCGCAACGTCGTGCACGTTTGTAGTCGGATCGTCAAAGTCATCTTCACCAAATCGATAGTTATCATCTCATCGAAAGATCGGGACACCCCGCCTCTATCAAGTGGTATCAGTTTTCAGGTTGCATGGTGAGAATTTCCAGTTTCCCCTAGATTAGATTTATTTTCTTACCTATTGTCCAAGAAAAAGCCACAAAAAATTAGATCTATTCATCCTTTTGTCCAAGCCAGTCTGAGCCTTTGCAATTTTCTTTTCATTATTTGCATTATTGAATTATCGGTTGCATCGTCGTGTCGAGTTGCTGGTCTTAGTGTTTAGTTCGTTTAGAGTTTCGAGTTCTGTTCACATTAGTCACGTCGCTGCTGCATCATTATCCCTTCTGCTGTCCACCACACCATCCATCAATTTCCACCACGTGCTACCCATAGTTCATTATCACAATCATAGTTGAGGTCGTTCACATCTTCGCTTGATCCAATCTGCATCTTATCTAGTTTGTCTTGGAACAAGGGAGAAAAAAAAGACAGAGAAAAAAAAAGAAAAAAGTCAGAGAAAAAAAGAGAGAAAGAAAAAGGAAAAAGTGTGAGGAAAAAAAGAGAGAAGAAAAAAAACAAAATTCGGATATATCTAGACTCAATCTCGTAGTTGAATTCGGATTGGAATCTATTTTGTGCAGTGTTCAGTAAAATAGGCATAACTTCCTCATACGAAATCCGTTTTGGCTCCGCGAGTACTCAAATGAAAGCTAGCAACAAGCCGCATCTAAATAGTTGCAGAGGCTTGTTCAATATTTGACACCTCAAAATCGTCTTCTAAATAGGTCTTTTTTCCCTCCGAAGTTTGCGGACACAGCTTATTCCAGTTTTTCAGGCCAGTTTTAGAATTCTTTGACTCCTCATATCAATTCGGAATTGAGTGATTCTTTTTGCATTGGAAAGCTTGAGTTAGTAGCATTCTTTGAAAGAAGTTATCATAAAATTGGCTCAAACTTTTAAAGAGGAAAGTTGGAGAGAGAGTTGTTGTATATCCTGCTTGGCAGTTGTTTTTCTTTATTATCTTTACTGCCATTGTGATCTTCACTTATATCTTGCTGTCCAGAGCTACTTAGTATCCTTCATTGATGCTAGTTGTGCTACGCCGTGACCTCATTAGTATTCTAGGCTCGCGTCTCTAGTCCGGTCTTGCCTAGGACCAGCACAGTACCGTCGTTGAGCGTTTATGCAACATTGCATCTTTGAATCGATTATTGCTAATCTTTTGCTACCATATATAGCCAACCTAGCTTCACATATTTCTACACCATGTATACGTACGTTCCCTTGGCAATCGCTTTACACAATCTTCGGAGTTATTTGACACCGCTGGTTGCCTGTCACCACCTGCCGCATGGTAAGAACTTGTAAGATATTGATATTTGCTTTACTGTGAGCACTTTACAACCACATCCTAGTAGTTCATAGGAACATTATTCTCGAATTTTGTTTCTTGTTTCTACTAATCATGACAGGTTCCGGAGATAGAAGTTCTTCGACGACAGACACATCATCACCATCACGAGAGTTGGGACAACACACACAAGCACATGGTCAGGTTATCTCTTTACCGTCATTTGAGCGTAGATTTAATCCTGCTATTTATCTAGCTTGGGAGCTTGAAGTAGAACAAGTTTTTAGTCACCATGACTTTTCTGAACTTGAGCGAGTACGAGCTACCACTAGAGCATTTACTGGTTTTGCTTCTGTTTGGTGGAGTGTGCATTGTAAGAAAAACATTGATAACCAACCTACAACTTGGAAAGATTTGAAAGATGTAACGAGACAATAATTTTTCCCTCCTTACTATCGTCGTGAATTGCTTCGCAAATTTGAACAATTTAAACAAGGCAACAACACTGTTCATGCTTACTACCAAGAGTTCAAATCTTATATGCATCATTGTGACATAGAAGAATCTGAGGATGATACAATGAATAGATATTTTGGTGGTTTGAACCATGATATCCGTGCAAGATTTCAGTATATTCCTCGTTGCATTACTGGTATGTATGTTCGCGCTTGTACCTTTGAGAGACAGATACAGGAGGATGCATTGGGTGACCACAACAACTACTATTCTAGTTCATGCTCACCACCACCGGTTGGTTCCTCCACCGTTGCACCTACTAGAGCAGCCCCACCTTGGATTGTGAGCGCGACATCATCTCAAAGAGTATGGTACATTGTCAATGTCCGTACCTACACCAGCCACGTCTTTGCGACAAGATAACAGTAAAGGTATTGATGATATAACTTCACATGAGAATGATGCATGTCTAGTTAACTTGAATGCATCATGTGTTGAGTTACCTAGTGATTTGAGCACACCACCTATTTTAGAGAATCTTGCTACTGTCATGAATGCGTCATGTGATGAAACAACTGAAATACCAACAATTAGTGCATCCATTGAATTAACCATTGATGCAAAGGAATCAATGTTTAATCATTTTGATATGACCTCTAATCTTGGTGATGATTCTGTGACCAAAGACTTATTGCATGTTTGCCTATTTAAGCATGTTGTAGCATGTAAATTAGATGCAAGTAAGGTTTATTCACCAATGTTGGGATGGTTTAATGATGAACATTGTCAATCTTTTGATATGAATAAGAGCATCACTTATATGTGCAAATTGAGTTGCACTATTTTCATGTCTTCTACTTCTAGTGATAATATTTTGGCTTCAGATTTTATGAACTATGCAAGTTACTCATCTATACATGTGTCATATGTGCAAAAACCAAGGGAAGTAAAAATGGATGACATATACATATACAACATGTACACCTTGTCTCTTTTGTTAGCCACATCTCAGATTAAGCAATGCCGAGGACGGCTTTGTTTTCAAGAAGGGGAGGATGATGAGGACATGACTACCTTGGATATGACCAAAAATATTGCATACATGCATATTTGTCAGGTGATTTCTAGTGCAAACTATTCAATAATATATTTATATTATCCAGAACAAAAATACTTCACACACTTTTGTGTTTTGTCTAATTGCAGGTGTATGGGACATTTGTACAATCTACATATGAAGATAAGGGAGAAAAAGATGTTTACTTGCTGTTCAAAAAGTTCTCTCACGTCACTTTTGGCCCAAGAGAAGATAGAGTCCAAGTCTCTCACGTTCTGGATTCATATTCGGACTGCACAGACATACCTGACTCAAAACGCCAAAACTTCTTCATACGGACTCCGAATTGGGTGATTCTTTTTTTGTTGGAAACTAGATTTCGTGCTCTTTCTAACAAAATTGGATTCACTTTCAAATTCGTCCAGAGCGTTGAGACAATCACCGAAACAATCTGACGCAGCAGTAAAATCCGAGTCAAACAACGAGTCCAAAGGTGTTGCATCACCTCCACTTGGGCCCATGAGCCTTGTACGACCTAGGGTTAGTTTTAGGCTGCTTTGGGACGTCCTTCCACCTCCTTAGTCGCCACCCTTTGCTCCTATATAAGTAGATCCATCTAGTAGCTTTTTGCTTGGGATTTGTTTAGTTAAAAGTTAGCCATTGCAACTTCGTGTACTTCATTTGTGTCCAGCGACCAGACCAAGACCGCTTACGGATCCCCACCTTTATCAATACTTCATATATACTCACAATATTCAGATTGCTTTTATCATACTCTTGCTTGTTCTTCGATTGCTTGCAGGAATAGACCTTCGTGGTCAGGTTGATTGTGCTCCGGCGTGGTCAATAACCTCTCGAAGTTGGTTTAGCGATTGCTAAGGCGCAACGTCGTGCACGTTTATAGTCAGATCGTCAAAGTCATCTTCACCAAATCGATAGTTATCATCTCATCGAAAGATCAGGACACCCCGCCTCTATCAATTTATCTATCCGTGTGTGTGTTTCCGTGTGCCATTCTTTGCTACTGGTCTACTTGTTTCACTTGCGAATTTGTGAATCTTTTCCAACATTATTGACTCTTGCTAACATTTTTGCATCAAATTTCTGTGCCACTATCCTCACCGAGCTCCACCATAAGCCTTATTTGTGTAGGTGTGAGAAACCGACAAGAATTGGTACCAATTGTGCTATTTCCTTGTTACACATTGAGTGATCATTGATCCATTTTTGTGACACCCCAAAATTTTTGCTTTGGTTTTCAGCAAAAACTTTGTGGTTTTTATAAAAGAGGCCATTTAAAATTTTCCAGAAAACCTTCCTCATAAAAACTTTCTTTTCTTTGGCAAGGATTTTTTTTAAAAACCTTGGTGTTTGATCTTTTGAAACTTCTTCTCTGTTGCTTCCCTCTCAAATTATTTTGGGAGTTTAATTTAATCTTTTTTTTAAAGAAACTCTATGAAAATTTGGATTTTCATATCTTTGAAGCCACCCATGGCATTGTATTTTTTGCCCATGTGGTAAAACCCCTCCAAAACCTCCCCTCCTCATTGAAATCAACCTAAGTTCTCTGTCCCAACTCATCCAAGCAAGTTTTGGATTTTATTCAAATTATTTTTCCCCTCAAATCATTTCTGAAAATTACTTGGAGCCTGAGAGTTTTTCAAAGCAAGTACCCTATTGCATTTGAGTTATGACCTCAAACCAACTCTCCTGGATAGTCCTTTGAACCCACAACCCAGAACCATCTTGATCCACTCCTCTTTTCAAATATTTCAAAATTCAGTCTCTGCAAGTTTGGACCAGATTTGCCAAATTTGGTGAAATTCATATCCACACTTCTCCAAAAATTCTATAAAAATTCAGGCAACCTCTAGTTGCAATGAGAGATCACTCCACCAAAAATCAGCCCAAGGAAAAATCCCTACATGCCTGGATCATTCTGTCGAACACCTTGCGTGCACTGTTTTCCTTACACTTTCAGAAATTCAGTTAAGTTCAGTTTCAGTTTCGTCAGTTTCAGTCACGCGGCCACAGTGCACTTGGCACGTTGCTCACGGCCTCGCTTGCTTGTCCGGAGCCTCACACGCGCACTTGGCGCGACCCTGGCGTCGGTGGCGCCCTGGCCCGCCTGCGCCGGCGTGTCTTCCGGCGGCCGGCTCCTCGTAGCGGCCGACAGGGAGGAGAACGGCGGCGCAACGCCGTTCGGCGCCGCCCAAATCCTCTGGTGGCTCCGCGTGGCCGTCTCCGTGCCAGCGCACGCATGCGGCACCGTCGCCGTGGCGCAGCACGCACAGAGCGCGCTCTCTGCCGCCGACGGGCCCGCGCTGCCCCGTTCCGTCGAACTCCACCTAAGCCACCTAATCCCAACGCGGTTAGCGCACAAACCGAACCAGGGAACGACCGCGATGACGCCCCACCTCTGCAACCTCCCGTTCAACCTCCACGCCGCCGTAATCACCTCGCCGGAGAACCCCGTTCTCGGCCACCACCTCGGACCGCCTATAAAAAGGGCTCCCGAGCTCGCCCTCGAGCACACACCATCTCCGCACCACACCAGCACCCCACCAGGCCACCAGGAGGACCTCGAGGAGGTCTCCTCCCCCAACTCCGACCGCCCCGTTCCGCCTCGGCCTCCACCTTCATTCACTCCGGTGAGGCCGTCTCCGGTGCCCAAACCCCATCAGCTACCCCCTCTAGCTACCAGAGGTCTAACCCCCTCCTCAATTTGATCACTGCAGCTCTCTCCGACGATTCCCTCGACCACCCGAGCCGCCGTCCGCCGGAGCAAAGCTCGTCGTCGACGTGGTACTCGCCGGCGACCACCACTAACACCAACCGACGCGGAATGGCGCCCTGAGCACGGAGGTACCCTCCGATCCCCATGCCTCGCCGTGGATCGCCGCCGGCGACCACCGCGGCTCTCGGGCGCCGACGAGCCTCGTCCCTCCCATTTGAAAATTTGAACATGACAAGTGGGACCCGCTGTCAGCCTCTCTGTCCTTTCTAAACGAAGCGTTATCTGAAAACGCCTTCCGCCGAATGCGCTTTCCCTCTGGGCTGGCGTAGTTTCTGCCGAAGCGTTTTCTGTTTTTATAAACTAGCCCCTAGAAACTTTCTGTTTCATTACAGATGAGTCCCTGGACAAAAACCTCTATAACTTTTTAACAGAAGTGTATTTTTGATTGATTCTTTTTCTGTCTTCTTTAAAATTTTGTCTAGTTTTTTATCAGATTTATTTGAAAAATATTTGGTATACTTTTTGTGCACCTCTTGGTATTTACGATAGCGCATATATTTTCTTTATACCGTAGATACCGAAGGGGGTGACGGAGCCGCGAACTTCACCGAGCTAGGCTCTGACTACTCTGAACCAGGCAAGCATGTTTGAACTTTTGATATGATGAGTGTCTTGGCATGTTTTGCATTTAGTTAGTCTCATGGCATGTTGATGAGCATACCGATGAACGTTATTTCCATGCACTATTGAAGTAAGTGAGTTCGATGATCCATAAGTGGATGGGTGTGCATATGAATGGCCATGTGTTGGCATGAGAATGGGTAAGATGGCAGTGTTGTAGCATGCCAGTCTTATGCCAGACTATGTGACTACAGTGTCAAACCGTATCGGTCCAGTTCCTTCCATTTCCTTCCTTGTACTACCACATGTTTCCCGCAAGGAATATGGCTTAGTAAGTTGTAAACCGCTTTCCTGGTACACACCAAAAAGGAGAGGCCGTGATGATGGTTCCATGGCCCTGGATTAAAGCCAGTCATCCGGTCAGGGGCATGGGTGTTTCCGGTTGTGACCGAGAGGGGGGCACCCCTTAGAGCGCGCGTATATAAATTTGATCCCATGCTATTCGAGATTGTGATCTCCCCGTCTCAAAAGTTTTTCTTGGACGATGTCTAGGGTGATTCCTAGCATCGAGAGGTGGAATGGGTGTGTACTGGTTAGCTGTGTTTTCTACCGAAAAACCGTAAACGGAACTAGTCCTTCGTGACTACGGAAATCCGTTGGCTGTGGGAAAATTTTTGTACAAACTCTGCAGAGTCATATATTCCTTCAAATCATCTATTCCATGTCCAAGTTCGATATTAACTTGTCCTGACCAAATGTCAGTTTTGATGACAGAGACTCCGGTGAATCGCATGAGTGCTAAGTCTGGTTAAATGATTATTCCTGTGGATGGACTAACCCATTTATTTTCGTGAATTGAATGTTTATTATGAGTAATATTTACTTGTGGACAAAAGCCCTTTCTGAGATGTCGCCCAGACGTCCGACTGCGGCATTTCTTTTAAAGCCCTTTCTGTGATGTCGCTCAGACGTCCGACTGTGGCATTTCTTTTAAAACCCTTTCTGAGATGTCGCCTAGACGTCCGACTGTGGTATTTCTTTTAAAGCCCTTTCTGTGATGTCGCTCAGACGTCCGACTGTGGCATTTCTTTTAAAGCCCTTTATGTGGTGTCGCTAAGACGCCCGACTGTGGCATCATTTCCTTTTATTTATTTGTTCACCTTTCGAGGCGTCGCTTCAGACACCCGATCGGTCTCCATTTATGTTTTGTTGGGATTTCAGGCGGACTACCGTCGTTTCCCTTTTACTTACCTCGTTATGCTAATTTATTTTAATGTGCATTGATGAATTAATCATGACGCATCCATGCATGCATTTGTTATATCTTACGTCCGAACTGTCTTGCGAGTACTTTCAAAGTACTCACTGGCTTGTTGATTTGGCCAGATGCTGACGAAGGCGATCTCATGGATGAAGAATTTGATAGCGAGTCCGACTCCTAGAGGAGTCCCAGTCAGTCTCGTGCGACCCTGGATTTGGTCACTGTATTATATCCGCTTCCGCTACCAAATAAGTTCATCGAGCCTCACCTCGACGCTCGATGAGATGCCAGTTTTAGAGTCTTGTATCCCTCTCCCCGCTGTGTTTTTCCACCACCATCCTATCCTCGAGTCAGTAGTATGCCTCCACACCACTGTGTCGTGTCCGCCATTATGTATAATAATTGGCGTGCTTGTAATAATTTGGTTGAGCAACCGTAGTTCGACCCTGTAATATATTTTATGCTACTGGCTTATTGTATCAAGATTTTGTCTACCAGTGAGGAGGATTTCTCTCATACTGGACTCAATAGATTGGTTTCTCAATAAATATTTTTATTGGAAAACCGGTCGTGACAAGCTTGGTATCAGAGCCAGGCTGACTGTAGGAAGCCACTAGGTGCGATCGCTAATTGGTTATTAGCATTATAGAGCCATTTTTTTTCTGCAATTGTAGACATTTCTGACAGTCAGCATAAATTTATGATCTGACCATGCAGAATTTTTGCCTACTTTTGTACATGGCCGACAACAGCTGCGAGTCTCAGACCTTCGCCAACGTGCCCGATGGGTTCGTCAAGCTTCTTTCCTTCATCGTTCAGGTCACGATGGGGCCATCTGTGCGCCCAGTCTTCACACTCTGCCAGCACCAAGTCAACGACAGTCTGACCATGCACCAGGCCGCGGTGCAGTTCAAGGGAGGGCGTGGTGAGTTACGCCGCTTCCGGTTCTTGGGAAGAGCCATGCCTACGGAGAGGCATGCTATGCAGATGGCAGCCCGCGAGGCGATAGCTCGTCTCAGGGATGTCCTACCCGTGATGAAGACTCGTCGTTACCGTTATCTTCCATGCCATGTGCCTTACACCTGTCACTATGCATTCTCCTGCCCTAGAGGAGAACGAGACGAGGCTTTTGAGATGCTTATTGAGTATCTCCGGGCCCTGGAGGCAGCCTTCGACAACCTGGTGGACGACTTCGTGGCTGCCCGCATGGACTCAGTTCATGGCTGTGCTGCCAACAGGAGGGAGCTCCTACCCACCGCACCGCCACTGACTTTTGTCTCATCCTCAGCATCTTATGCACCTACTTGTCGCCTGCCTTCTACCGAAGAATTCAACCAAGTTATTGCGCCCACTCCAGTGCGCACTGCACCAACCTTCGCGCCCACTCCTATTCTTGTTGTTCCGCCCCTGGCAACTGCTCCGTCCACTCTGCGCAACACTACACGTATGGAGCCTATTAGCGAGGAGGAAGTCGAGTCCCCAGCCTCGCTATGCCTCACCCTCGGCAGGGCAAAGGAGGTCGTCAACATCTCCGCCTGAGTACGCTTAGCCGCCATGTAATGTGCCGCTTTGTATGATATGTTTATATGTACATAGGTTGTGAGAAGTAGCCTGTTTGCGCATCATGTAGGATCTAGAGAAGTGCACTAGCCTAAATAACATGTCAGGATTATGTACGCATATCCTGAGTGATGTATTGTATAATTACCGTCGCATGTAAGATATGTAATGAGCAGTCCTTCTCCGTGCGCAAGTCGATTTGTTTTTCTTAAGTAAGCTTGGTTATTTATTTTTATTTGCTAGCTCTACGCACTTATGGAATTGTTTTTGCGACTCTTTCTGCTTTTCTTATGGGTTTTACAAAATATTCCCAGAGTGAAAAATGTCTCGTCCTTGGACTCACTCCATGCCAACTCCACCAGAGGAAAATTATGATACACAACCCAGCAACGAGTTCACTCAGGGACAGTCAAGCCAACAGGGCAGTTAGTCAGCACTTTCACAAATGTGCCGCCTTTATGAGCAGAGCCAGCAGCAACATCGGGAAATGATGAACCAAGTCATCAACATGGGAAATCATCATGGACAGTATCAGCAGCATTCCAAGTTATCTGAGCTACAGAAGACACGTCCCCAAACTTTTTCTCATACTGACAAACCTCTTGAGGCCGAGGATTGGCTTCGAGATATGGAGAGAAAATTAATAATTGCAAAATGTTCAGATCTCGAGAAAGTATTATATGCTCCGCACTATCTCACAGGAGCAGCCGCATCATGGTGGGAGAATTTTCTACACATGCACCCCAACGAAAATGATATAACCTGGGATGATTTCAAGGAAGGTTTCCGTGGTGCACACATTCCCAAGAGCATTATGAAAATTAAGAAGAGAGAATTCGATGACCTCAAACAAAGGAACATGACAGTGTCAGAATACAACGGTCAATTTACTCTGTTGTCTCGCTACGCCAATGAAGAACGTATGACTGAAAGCAAGAAGATGGAGAAATTCCTTGACGGTCTGGCGCCCGCGCTTAAATGCCAACTGGTCGTGCACACATTTCCAGATTTTAAAACACCAGTGGACAAAGCTATTACTCTGGAAAATGAGAGACGTAGCTTGGAGGATTTACGCAAGCGAAAAAGAGACCAGACTACTCTGGCACGCAACCACCGAAGCAGGACAGATTTTCAGAAAGGTGGGACACACAAACCTACCACAAACATTTATCGCCCAACCAAGAATTTCCATGCAAGGGACAAAGAGTTCACATATCGCCCAGGCGTTACTTGTTACGCTTGCGGAGAAGAAGGGCACTACGCCAAACAGTGCCCCAAGCCAAGGAACTCGACCCCGAAGCCAAACAACGGTGGCAATAATTTAGCGCCCAAGCGCAACAACTTCAACCCTAACAACAACCACAGGAAGGGTCATCTAAACCACGTGACCAAAGAAGAAGCACAAAATGCTCCGGATATCGTACTCGGTACGTTTCCTGTCAACACAATACCTGCAACGGTTTTGTTTGATTCTGGAGCTTCTCACTCATTCATTTCGAAAAGTTTTGCTTTGCAAAATAATTTTTCGATGTATCCCTTGGAAAAATCCATGATCATCAAGTCCCCTGGGATTCAGCAAGTTACTTAGAGTTATTGTCAGAATGTGGCCATTGAGTTCGAAGGATTGAAATTTTTCGCCAATCTTATTGTGTTGGAAAATAAAGGACTGGATGTCATCCTAGGGATGGACTGGTTAACCACCAACAAAGGTTTTATTGACTGTTTCAACCGGACCGTGATTCTCACACACCACCACGGGAAGACAATAAAAGTACCAGCCAAGGAAAGAAAAATACCCCGGCAGCCAAGATTGAATAAGGTGGATATTTCTGAGTTAAGCAAGGTTCCAGTAGTATGTGAATTTCCAGACATATTTCCCGAAGAACTACCAGGCATGCCACCAGACCGAGAAATAGAATTCAGCATTGAGCTAGCACCAGGAACCACCCCCATATACAAGAAACCATACAGAATGGCACCATCCGAGTTGATTGAGTTGAAGAAACAAATAAAGGAATTACTGGACAAAGGATACATTCGAGCCAGCTCCTCACCTTGGGGATCACCAATTTTATTTGCCAAAAAGAAGGATGGAACACTGAGATTGTGCATAGACTACCGAGCACTTAACATGGTCACAGTCAAGAACAAATACCCGATGCCAAGGATAAATGATTTATTTGATCAGCTCGCTCAGGCCAAGGTATTCTCAAAAATTGACTTAAGGTCAGGATACCATCAATTAAAAGTGCGAACAGAAGATATCCCCAAAACAGCCTTCACCTCCAGATATGGGCTATATGAGTTCACAGTTATGCCTTTTGGATTAACTAACGCCCCCGCATATTTTGTTCACCTCATGAACAAAGTATTTATGAAGTTTATGGACAAGTTCGTTGTGGTATTTATCGATGATATTCTGATATACTCCAAAACACCAGAAGAGCACGCGGAACATCTCAGGATTGTGCTAGGAGAACTCAGGAAGCATCAATTGTATGCCAAGTTCAGCAAGTGCGAATTTTGGCTAAGGCAAGTAGGCTTTCTAGGCCACGTGCTGACCCAAGACGGTATCGCAGTGGACCCGGAGAAAGTCAAGGCCATGCTTGACTGGAAGGCACTAGCCAGCGTAACGGACATACGAAGTTTTCTGGGAATGGCAGGATATTACCGCAGATTTATTGAAGGATTCTCCACTCTAGCCAAGCCAATGACGCAGTTACTCAAGAAAGACAAGAAGTTTGAATGGACAGAAGCTTGCGAAAAAAGTTTCCAAGAGTTAAAACGGAAATTAACCACAGCACCGGTATTAATTGTGCCAGACAACACAAAAACTTTGTGGTGTATTGTGACGCATCCGGAAAAGGTCTCGGGTGCGTGTTGATGCAGGAAGGCAAGGTTGTCGCATACGCTTCACGACAACTCCGCAAGCATGAGGAAAATTATCCCACTCATGACTTAGAAATGGCAGCAGTCATTCATGCACTTAAGGAATGGAGGCATTTCTTACTTGGGAATCGATGTGAAATATACACGGACCATAAAAATCTTAAATATATTTTCACACAGCCAGAACTAAACTTACGGCAACGCCGCTGGTTGGAATTGGTAAAGGATTATGACGTTGGAATCCACTATCATCCAGGGAAAGCAAATGTAGTAGCCGATGCTCTTAGTCGAAACCCCAGCTCCGACGAAAACAGACTGCAAAGTTTGAGACCTAAATTCCAACAAGAATTTGCAAAACTCAACTTGTTAATGATCGCGGAAGGCACCATATCAAACTTGGAAATAAAGCCCGACCTTGTGGAGAGAATTAAAGAAGCTCAGCCTGGTCACCCCAGCATTGAAGGAATTAAAAGAAAGGTGAGTATGGGCAAGGCCTCGGAATTTGTCATAGGCGATGATGGAATATTACGGTACAGGGATAGACTCTGTGTGCCAAACATAGAGGACCTCAAACAGCAAATCCTAGCTGAAGCACACACCACTCCTTATTCAATCCACCCTGGAGGAACCAAAATGTATAAGGATATTCAGGAAGGATTTTGGTGGCACGGTATGAAGAGGGACATAGCCACATTCGTTGCATGTTGCGATTCTTGTCAACGCATAAAAGTTGAGCATCAAAAACCAGCCGGACTACTGCAACCAAACAAAATACCTGAGTGGAAATGGGATGAAATAGGGATGGATTTTATTGTTGGACTACCTCGGTCACGACATGGGTATGATGCCATATGGGTCATCACCGATAGATTAACCATGGTGGCACATTTCATTCCAGTAAAGACAACCTACAACACTCAGAAGCTTGCCAGGATTTATCTCTCCCATATAGTTTGTCTGCATGGAGTCCCGAAGACTATAATCTCCGATAGAGGCACTCAGTTTCTCTCGAGATTCTGGGATCATTTACAACAGGCTCTGGGAACCCAATTGGCCTTCAGCACAGCCTACCATCCCCAGACTGATGGACAGACTGAACGCGTAAACCAAATTTTGGAAGACATGCTGAGAGCATGTGTCCTCACCGATGGAACCAGTTGGGAAGAAAGCCTACCATATGCCGATTTCGCATACAACAACAGTTACCAGGCCAGCCTGCAAATGGCACCTTTTGAAGCCCTATACGGACGAAGATGTCGTACCCCGCTAAATTGGCCAGAGACCGGAGACAGCCGTATCTTCAGCCCAGACATGCTCAAAGAAGCCGAGGAAAAAGTCAAGCTAATCAGGGACCGACTCAAGACCGCTCAAAGCCGACAGAAGAGTTATTACGATCAGAAACATCGTAGGGTCAATTTTGAACCCGGTGAATTTGTGTACCTACGAGTATCACCTATGAAGGGACTGCAACGATTTAAGATTAAAGGAAAGTTAGCACCAAGATTCATTGGACCATTCTGCATAATGGCACGAAGAGGCACTGTAGCCTACCAGCTAGACTTACCCGAAGACTTGTCTGACATTCACGACGTGTTCCACATCTCTCAGTTAAGGAAATGCGTAAGCAAACCAGAGAAACAAGTATCCCATGAGAACATTGACGTACAACCAGACCTCACTTACGGAGAACACCCAGTAAAAATATTAGAGGAGTCTGAAAGGAGAACCCGACAGAAGACCATCAAGTTTTTCAGAGTTCAGTGGAGCAACCACACCGAAAGCGAAGCAACTTGGGAAAGAGAGGATTTTCTTCGGACAGAGCATCCACACTTATTTGAGGAACAGTTGAAATCTCGGGGACGAGATTTTTCCTAAGGGGGTAGGTGTTGTGACACCCCAAAATTTTTGCTTTGGTTTTCAGCAAAAACTTTGTGGTTTTTATAAAAGAGGCCATTTAAAATTTTCCAGAAAACCTTCCTCATAAAAACTTTCTTTTCTTTGGCAAGGATTTTTTTTAAAACCTTGGTGTTTGATCTTTTGAAACTTCTTCTCTGTTGGTTCCCTCTCAAATTATTTTGGGAGTTTAATTTAATCTTTTTTTAAAGAAACTCTATGAAAATTTGGATTTTCATATCTTTGAAGCCACCCATGGCATTGTATTTTTTGCCCATGTGGTAAAACCCCTCCAAAACCTCCCCTCCTCATTGAAATCAACCTAAGTTCTCTGTCCCAACTCATCCAAGCAAGTTTTGGATTTTATTCAAATTATTTTTCCCCTCAAATCATTTCTGAAAATTACTTGGAGCCTGAGAGTTTTTCAAAGCAAGTACCCTATTGCATTTGAGTTATGACCTCAAACCAACTCTCCTGGATAGTCCTTTGAACCCACAACCCAGAACCATCTTGATCCACTCCTCCTCTTTTCAAATATTTCAAAATTCAGTCTCTGCAAGTTTGGACCAGATTTGCCAAATTTGGTGAAATTCATATCCACACTTCTCCAAAAATTCTATAAAAATTCAGGCAACCTCTAGTTGCAATGAGAGATCACTCCACCAAAAATCAGCCCAAGGAAAAATCCCTACATGCCTGGATCATTCTGTCGAACACCTTGCATGCACTGTTTTCCTTACACTTTCAGAAATTCAGTTAAGTTCAGTTTCAGTTTCGTCAGTTTCAGTCACGCGGCCACAGTGCACTTGGCACGTTGCTCACGGCCTCGCTTGCTTGTCCGGAGCCTCACACACGCACTTGGCGCGACCCTGGCGTCGGTGGCGCCCTGGCCCGCCTGCGCCGGCGTGTCTTGCGGCGGCCGGCTCCCCGTAGCGGCCGACAGGGAGGAGAACGGCGGCGCAACGCCGTTCGGCACCGCCCAAATCCTCTGGTGGCTCCGCGTGGCCGTCTCCGTGCCAGCGCACGCATGCGGCACCGTCGCCGTGGCGCAGCACGCACAGAGCGCGCTCTCTGCCGCCGACGGGCCCGCGCCGCCCCGTTCCGTCGAACTCCACCTAAGCCACCTAATCCCAACGCGGTTAGCGCACAAACCGAACCAGGGAACGACCGCGATGACGCCCCACCTCTGCAACCTCCCGTTCAACCTCCACGCCGCCGTAATCACCTCGCCGGAGAACCCCGTTCTCGGCCACCGCCTCGGACCGCCTATAAAAAGGGCTCCCGAGCTCGCCCTCGAGCACACACCATCTCCGCACCACACCAGCACCCCACCAGGCCACCAGGAGGACCTCGAGGAGGTCTCCTCCCCCAACTCCGGCCGCCCCGTTCCGCCTCGGCCTCCACCTTGATTCACTCCGGTGAGGCCGTCTCCGGTGCCCAAACCCCGTCAGCTACCCTCCTCAATTTGATCACTGCAGCTCTCTTCGACGAGTCCCTCGACCACCCGAGCCGCCGTCCGCCGGAGCAAAGCTCGCCGTTGACGTGGTACTCGCCGGCGACCACCACCACCACCAACCGACGCGGAATGGCGCCCTGAGCACGGAGGTACCCTCCGATCCCCATGCCTCGCCGTGGATCGCCGCTGGCGACCACCGCGGCTCTCGGGCGCCGACGAGCCTCGTCCCTCCCATTTGAAAATTTGAACATGACAAGTGGGACCCGCTGTCAGCCTCTCTGTCCTTTCTAAACGAAGCGTTATCTGAAAACGCCTTCTGCCGAATGCGCTTTCCCTCTGGGCTGGTGTAGTTTCTGCCGAAGCGTTTTCTGTTTTTATAAACTAGCCCCTGGAAACTTTCTGTTTCATTACAGATGAGTCCCTGGACAAAAACCTCTATAACTTTTTAACAGAAGAGTATTTTTGATTGATACTTTTTCTGTCTTCTTTAAAATTTTGTCTAGTTTTTTATCAGATTTATTTGAAAAATATTTGGTATACTTTTTGTGCACCTCTTGGTATTTACGATAGCGCATATATTTTCTTTATACCGTAGATACCGAAGGGGGTGACGGAGCCGCGAACTTCACCGAGCTAGGCTCCGACTACTCTGAACCAGGCAAGCATGTTTGAACTTTTGATATGATGAGTGTCTTGGCATGTTTTGCATTTAGTTAGTCTCAGGGCATGTTGATGAGCATACCGATGAACGTTATTTCCATGCACTATTGAAGTAAGTGAGTTCGATGATCCATAAGTGGATGGATGTGCATATGAATGGCCATGTGTTGGCATGAGAATGGGTAAGATGGCAGTGTTGTAGCATGCCAGTCTTATGCCAGACTATGTGACTACAGTGTCAAACCGTATCGGTCCAGTTCCTTCCATTTCCTTCCTTGTACTAGCACATGTTTTCTGCAAGGAATATGGCTTAGTAAGTTGTAAACCGCTTTCCTGGTACACACCAAAAAGGAGAGGCTGTGATGATGGTTCCATGGCCCTGGATTAAAGCCAGTCATCCGGTCAGGGGGCATGGGTGTTTCCGGTTGGGACCGAGAGGGGGGCACCCCTTAGAGCGCGCGTATATAAATTTGATCCCATGCTATTCGAGATTGTGATCTCCCCGTCTCAAAAGTTTTTCTTGGACGATGTCTAGGGTGATTCCTAGCATCGAGAGGTGGAATGGGTGTGTACTGGTTAGCTGTGTTTTCTACCGAAAAACCGTAAACGGAACTAGTCCTTCGTGACTACGGAAATCCGTTGGCTATGGGAAAAATTTTGTACAAACTCTGCAGAGTCATATATTCCTTCAAATCATCTATTCCATGTCCAAGTTCGATATTAACTTGTCCTGACCAAATGTCAGTTTTGATGACAGAGACTCCGGTGAATCGCATGAGTGCTAAGTCCGGTTAAATGATTATTCCTGTGGATGGACTAACCCATTTATTTTCGTGAATTGAATGTTTATTATGAGTAATATTTACTTGTGGACAAAAGCCCTTTCTGAGATGTCGCCCAGACGTCCGACTGTGGCATTTCTTTTAAAGCCCTTTCTGTGATGTCGCTCAGACGTCCGACTGTGGCATTTCTTTTAAAACCCTTTCTGAGATGTCGCCTAGATGTCCGACTGTGGTATTTCTTTTAAAGCCCTTTCTGTGATGTCGCTCAGACGTCCGACTGTGGCATTTCTTTTAAAGCCCTTTATGTGGTGTCGCTAAGACGCCCGACTGTGGCATCATTTCCTTTTATTTATTTGTTCACCTTTCGAGGCGTCGCTTCAGACACCCGATCGGTCTCCATTTATGTTTTGTTGGGATTTCAGGCAGACTACCGCCGTTTCCCTTTTACTTACCTCGTTATGCTAATTTATTTTAATGTGCATTGATGAATTAATCATGACACATCCATGCATGCATTTGTTATATCTTACGTCCGAACTGTCTTGCGAGTACTTTCAAAGTACTCACTGGCTTGTTGATTTGGCCAGATGCTGACGAAGGCGATCTCATGGATGAAGAATTTGATAGCGAGTCCGACGCCTAGAGGAGTCCCAGTCAGTCTTGTGCGACCCTGGATTTGGTCACTGTATTATATCCGCTTCCGCTACCAAATAAGTTCATCGAGCCTCACCTCGACGCTCGATGAGATGCCAGTTTTAGAGTCTTGTATCCCTCTCCCCGCTGTGTTTTTCCACCACCATCCTATCCTCGAGTCAGTAGTATGCCTCCACACCACTGTGTCGTGTCCGCCATTATGTATAATAATTGGCGTGCTTGTAATAATTTGGTTGAGCAACCGTAGTTCGACCCTGTAATATATTTTATGCTACTGGCTTACTGTATCAAGATTTTGTCTACCAGTGAGGAGGATTTCTCTCATACTGGACTCAATATATTGGTTTCTCAATAAATATTTTTATTGGAAAACTGGTCGTGACAATTTTCAACATCAGTCAAGGTACATTTGGTATAAGTTCTTCTCTTTCTCCCACTCATATTTGCTCGAGTCTTGTGATGGATAGGCAAGGCATTTCCTCTCCGGTCTTCAACAACAACGATGGCGTGAACAACTACTTCACCAAAAGGTCCATCTTCGGACTACAACACGAAATGCAAGGAGCACAATACACCTTGCAAGCGCGCATCGAGAACCTCTCCATCGACATTCATCTCTCCGGAGCAAGAAAAAGGGACTACATCGACAACAAGCTTGCCGCACAAAAGGAAGAGCAAGATGCGAGGATGGAAGAGATTCGGGCCTTGATCAAGTCTTCTTCCCCTTCGTCATCTTCAAGGCGGCGACATTCAAGCCACAAGTGTTCGGAGCGCCCAAGCGATGCAAGAGCAAGTCGTCCACGTCCACATCTCCATGGCGACCATCATCACGTTCGCGATCCACATCGTCATGAAGGGCAAGTTACCTCCAAGCATCATGTGCACAACGACGATGAACAACATTGAGGTAGGGCGGAACCCTATGGGGACGATCTTTCACGTTTGGAGAGGATCCCTATGAGGAACACGAAGAACGAGCGGAAGAGCACGAGGGAAATCACGGGGAAAACACAAGAGAATCACTCAAACCAACAAGATCAATCACACATGTGCTAGATCGATGAACACAAAGGGAGATACATGATCCAAAGTGATGCGGAGCATCCTACGGTCATCACCATGTCAAGAGTCTGTTTGGCAAGTGACACGTGCAACCTCTACTTGTCATACATAAAGGTGAATCTTCTCCTTTACACATGTTCACTTGACCCCTTCAAGGATGGTATACTACTTGACACTTCTCCCGTGTGCATGCATAGGTATTGTCGAAGCTTCACGGATGTCGAGGAGGTGTGCAAGCGCCAAGGAACGACTACACCGTCCGCGAGGGAAGCATAGAAGAGAAGGAGGAAGAGAACCTGGCCGCTCCAGAACGAGCGGTACTACCGCCCACTCCAAGCGGTACTACCGCTAAGGCCACCCAAGCGGTACTACCGCCCCTCCAAGCGGTACTACTGCTCAAGCGGTACTACCGGCCATGAGCCCGGTACTACCGCCCTGCCTGTGCGCAGCCGCGGGCCTTTGGCCTTGTATCCCTCTCCCACTTACCCCTTTGTGGCTTAGACTATAAATAGACCACCTCCACCTCCTTTCTAGGGTTAGCAAATATGATAGCTCATTCTTAGGTGAGCTTTGCTCCTACCTCTACTCTTGAGAGAGAGAGACTACCACTCCCATGGAGTTCAAGACCTCCATGTGAGAAGATCCTGCGGGATATCATCAAGACACCCCTTGTGGGAAGATCCTTCTAGGATATCATCAAGACCTCCTCTTGGAGATGAACCTTACCTTGTATCTTTCCCTTTGTTGTTCATGTACCTTGTGGATCTTGTGTGTTTGATTGTCTAGTGGATGTGTGATTGGACTTGTTCTTGAGTGTTTCTCCTTGTGATTTCTCCCCGTTCTTCCTCGTGTTCTTCGTGCTCTTCGAGGGATCCCACTCCAAACGTAAAAGATCGGCCTACACCGGGTTAGCCCCGTATCATATGGTATCATGAGCCACGTTGATCACGTTTTTGGAGCCCCTACCCTTTGTTTTCTAGCTTGATTTTGTTGATTTCGTCCTAAATCCGAAAATCGCCACCAAAAATAGCCCCAAATTTTTTTTTGTGATTTGTTGGTTTGATGATGTTTTGTTGACTTTGATCCATGGATTTGCTTGGTTTCGAGTGGATCTAACATTTCCCCAAGTTTCCCCATCTTTCCTCCACAAAATCCATCCAATTTTGCCCCCGAAATCATCCATTTCCGCCCCAAAACCGCGCCCCGTTTCGATCTGCGAAAAATCCCGACACGAGCGGTACTACCGCCCCTCCGAGCAGTACTACCGTTGAGAAACACAAGCGGTACTACCGCCCCGCGTACGGTACTACCGCTAGGCCCTGTTTCAGCCGAAATAGTCGAAAAATCCCGACACGAGCGGTACTACCGCCCTTCCGAGCGGTATTACCGCCCAGGCCAGTTTCAGCGTTCCGAGTTTCACCGTTTCGGCCATAGCTAATTCATCCGAACTCCGATTTTGAGGTTCTTTAGCTCGTTTTGAAGCTATTGACATCCCCCATCCCACAAAAATACCACCAACACAATTTGACTCCGTCAAATTTTCCAAAATTTGGCAAGTTTGCCTAGGCCCTCCACCATATCATCTGCATAGCCACCACCGACTTCCGCAACCGAACCCATTTTGTTCCCCATAGCATTAGTGGTTGCTTGAGTAGTGATTCGAGTCTCCTAAGGTGTTTCGGCTACTTAGGGACGATTGCTTCTTCATCAACCACCACCACCACTTCCGCATAGGCGTGTCCACCATACATTTCCGCCACCCCCAACTTAACCCAATAGTTGTTTGAGCTTGTTTGAGTTGTGGCTTGTGTCTCCTAAGGTGTTTCGGCTACTTTGGGACGGCAACTTCAACTTCGACACGTGTATAGCCAGCACTCCACTTCCGCATTGCCTAGTGCAAACCACCACCGCTTTCGGCTACCACCATTTGACATTTGTCATTTGAGATTTTGAGTTCGTGGTTTTTTCCGTTTCCTAAGGTGTTTCAGCTACTTAGGGACGAGTCTCCATCATCGTGGTATCCATCCATTGTATATTCCCCTTGCCATTGCATTGTTAACCCCTAGCCCATTTTGCGTTACTTGCCTATTGAGACTAGCCATTTGAGTATTGCCGGGCCATGTTACTTGTGCACATTAGTGATCTACTCCATCCATTGCATACATACCATATCATCTTGGTATCATATCATCCATTGTGTCTCAAGTTTGTTCCCGCATATACACAATTGCTATCTTGGTTTGTGCGTTGTGCAAAAGTGGCCATACAAAAAAAAGAGAATAAAGCTATTAAGCAAAAGAGAAATAGCAACGAGCTTGTAAGCAATATCCATAGCATCAAAATATATCATATGGTATCATACTTGATCATCTTGGATTATTGTGTGAGATACACCGGGAACCATACATATATAGCATAGTTGGGATGGAAAGTTTACCCATTTTGCATCTTATAGGTTGTCCACAAGTGTCGTATCCGCCTATTGAGCAATCGTGCTAGCGTCTCTCTTGAGTTGTGCAACACGAGCGTTTTCCGTGGATTCCACATTTTGTGCTCATTCCTTGGTTGCACGACCCCATTTATCTATCCGTGTGTGTGTTTCCGTGTGCCACATATTGCTATTGGTCTACTTGTTTCGCTTGCGAATTTGTGAATCTCTTTCAACATTATTGACTCTTGCTAACATTTTGCATTAAATTTTTGTGCCACTATCCTCACCGAGCTCTACCATAAGCTTTACTTGACAGGTGTGAGTGAACAAGTCCGGTACCAATTCCACTATTCTTTCATCTCACGTTGAGTGAAACGGGATACATCCTCAACTTTGGGAAAAGGTAACTTGGTATTGTTTATCTCATTTCCTACTCACCTCTACTCGAGTCTTGTGATGGATAGGCAAGGCATTTCACCTTCGGTCTACAACAACAACGACGAGTTCGATGCCATGGAAAACAGCTACGACGCCAAGATGCAAGCTAAAATGGAGGATATCAAAGCCCTCATCAAGTCCTACAAGAGATCTTCCTCATCTTCGAGAAGACACTCTAGAGCACATCCTTCTGAGCTACCATCTCCGGCAAGATCACATCGGCATCGACACCATCACCAACAAGAACGTGAAGGTCAAGAGCTCAACACCAACAACCGCTCAACGACTTCACCATCTCCCTTGGACTATGATGCACCCCCCACATGGTTCCATCAAGATGAAGATGACCACCATTTGGTCTTTCCCACCTCACCTACACCACTTGAGTGGAATGACAAAGGTAACATAGGTGACGGTGATGCTCTAGTCCCACTAGTGGACATTCTTGACATTGATTGCTTGCATGATGTTGATCCACCTAGTACCATGCTTCATGCTAGTATGATTTCACCATGCGATGATTTGCCCATTTATGATGAATATGATGATTCTCATGTGGAGTCTATTAGTTGTGATGCCATGTTACATAGGATTTCTTGTGACAATTCTTTAGGTCACATCATGTTTGATAATCCGCTTGACTTGTCATATGCTATGCATGAGATACACCATATGTCTTATTTGCAATCTCTTCATAGTGACTATGCATATGCCATTAAAATAAACCCAATTTGCACATATGGCATAGATGACAAGCCCATGGTTATTGGCATTTGTTTTTCTTGTGATGAAATTGATATGCTCCCTTTGCATCATTTATCTCATATGCCATGCCATGATCACCTAGCGTCGGATATGAATTGTTTTGGATGTTGTCCATTTTCTCCATGTGATGTTTCCGCTATTGCTCATGAGGAGGCCCCCATAGTTTCCTCGTACATTTTAGGAGATTCTGATCCATCCCATTCATTGCATGTCCCAATACTTGTGTGCACCATATGCTCCCCATGAACAACCATGCTATTGATGTGCCATATACTTGCATTCTCAATTTGTGTCCCCATCGTGTCATACATAATAACTATTCTCTCATGATGGATGACATGTTCTTATACCATGCATCAAATTTCTTTGAGCGATACTTATCTTGTGCTAACTCACACGTGCACATACACATCATGATGGATGATGTGTACATTTACCACGCGCACAATTTCTTTGGTTTGTGTCTCTTTTGTGTAGGTACCCATGAATATTTGTCGACCTCGCAATCCCACGAGTTGACAAAACGAGCTCTAGAGAGCAACGATGATTTGGGATCCCATGGATTGTTTTTCCCACCGCTCTCTTCACGCGAAGTATTCGCGCATTTCTTCTACATGGCCCTCACTTGGCTATGGGCTGTAGTCCATTACATATTATATGCCCATCTTGCCATGTTCACTTTGCATGATTTGCCCATTCCTATGCCTTTTCCATGCATTTGTGACCCATGCTTTACTTTACACATGATGATTGACTCTCATACTTTTATGTGTATTTGCAAGCTTGATGGAGATATTGCTTGTTGTTGCCATGTTCCATTTGTGACCCACCACTATGATGATACTATGATCTTGCTTTGTGTTCGTGCTTGTGATATGTCATGTGCATTGTCTATGCCTATTATTTGCTCACATGACATGATTGCCATAATTTATTCTAGTGGGTTGCATCTTTGCTCCACTAGTTTGCACGACTTGATTACTATGTTTGCTTGCCTTGTTGCATCACCTATGATTCACACTTGCTCATTTCATGCGGTTGATGACAACCATCTACATGCTTTGCACATCATTGTTATTGCTTCTTGTCACATATCTCCATATGTTGCCTCTCTCATGCTAGATTTGCAATGTATTGAGTGCAACCATGCTATTCGTCTTGCTCATGAGTTTGCCCCCATAGCATTCTCACATATGTTTGGAGATTTTGACATATTCCTTGTGACGCATGTTTGTCTTACCTCTTTGCACCGTATACCCTGTGCCATGAATATTGCCATTGTTGCATCATATTATTCATGCACTTGTGCTTCTAATGGTTTTGTGCAAAAGATGAGAACCATCATGATGGATGATGTGTTTGTCTACCATGCACATACTTTCTTTGTTTTGTTATGTGCATGTGTAGGATACTTGGACTTTGTGTCGACTTCCACTTCACGTGAGTTAACCATTCGAGCTCTTGAGAGCGAGCCTCATACATTCTACCACGACTCGCTTCTACACCGTATTTGCTTCCACTTCGACATTGTGAAGAATGCACAAGGACACACCTTCAAGGTGACATCCTTCTTGAGCTTGGATATTGTGGATCATACTTCATGTGTTGCTTGCACCATTTGCACGCATGTGCGAGATATTGCTTTCACCCATGATTGCCACATTTCCATGCTTCATGACATATATACCTTGTGTGTTGCATCCAATTCTTGGATTACTTTCTCCTATCACATGTTTGGTTGCAACAATGTCATTCCTTCCCATATGCCAAGTCACATTGATTGCTACATGCTTGACTTGATTGCCTCACACATGATGAACAATTGCTCTTTCTATTGTGTTGAGTGCCACAATATGTTCACTACACCCTATGCACATTATGCTTGGATTGTCTTGCACTTGACCCATGTGTTTAGACACTTCGTTTTATTTGGTGTTGTGAATACTTCCTATGCCTACCATCGACCATTTGTCGAGCGCTTTATACATGATTGCTCTGATCTTGAGGTAGATGCTTATTCTCTTCTCACACATATTTGCATCACTACCTCACGTTTACATGTTTGTTTCCATGATGACCTTGATTTTGATCAATTCATATGCTTACATGCCATGTCACAATCCTTTGTCACACCCTATGCTATGCTTGATAACGACACTTGTTTGGTGAATCACCTCTTGAATGCTTGGTTTTGCACTAACGCTAACCACATTTGTTTTTCCAAGTGTTTGTTCCATTTGCTCCTTATGAAGGAATCACAAGACGGTGCGACATTGGAGAGTGCCCATTTCAAGCTTCAAGATGACAAGTACTTGGTGATCGTCCAGTTCAACACGGCGACGCTATCTCTTTACCATGGTGATTTGGTCTTCGATCCGAGGTCAGATCTTTCCCAAGGGGGAGGGGATGATGTGGAGCATCCTACGGTCATCACCATGTCAAGAGTCTATTTGGCAAGTGACACGTGCAACCTCTACTTCTCATACATAAAGGTGAATCTTCTCCTTTACACATGTTCACTTGACCCCTTCGAGGATGGTATACTACTTGACACTTCTCCTCTGTGCATGCATAGGTATTGTCGGAGCTTCACGGATGTCGAGGAGGAGTGCAAGTGCCAAGGAACGACTACACCGTCCGCGAGGGAAGCATGGAAGAGAAGGAGGAAGAGAACCTGGCCGCTCCAGAACGAGCGGTACTACCGTCCACTCCAAGCGGTACTACCGCTAAGGCCACCCAAGCGGTACTACTGCCCCTCCAAGCAGTACTACCGGCCATGAGCCCGGTACTACCGCCCTGCCTGTGCGCAGCCGCGGGCCTTTGGCCTTGTATCCCTCTCCCACTTACCCCTTTGTGGCTTAGACTATAAATAGACCACCTCCACCTCCTTTCTAGGGTTAGCAAATATGATAGCTCATTCTTAGGTGAGCTTTGCTCCTACCTCTACTCTTGAGAGAGAGAGACTACCACTTCCATGGAGTTCAAGACCTCCATGTGAGAAGATCCTGCGGGATATCATCAAGACCCCCCTTGTGGGAAGATCCTTCTAGGATATCATCAAGACCTCCTCTTGGAGATGAACCTTACCTTGTACCTTTCCCTTTGTTGTTCATGTACCTTGTGGATCTTGTGTGTTTGATTGTCTAGTGGGTGTGTGATTGGACTTGTTCTTGAGTGTTTCTCCTTGTGATTTCTCCCCGTTCTTCCCATGTTCTTCGTGCTCTTCGAGGGATCCCACTCCAAACGTGAAAGATCGGCCTACACCGGGTTAGCCCCGTATCACATAGTCAACAAAGGGCGATACAAACGGTAGCCGTTCTTCTCTGTGAGGAGGTCTTGATGATGGTGTTCTCCGCAAAGGAGGTCTTGAATCCAAGGTGGATCTTCTCCGAAGAGGGGCCGCGGTCTCTCTCGTGGAGTAGATCCGATATGGATGAGCACTGTGCGCAGACAGGTACCGGACGTCCGTTGGGGGCCGGTCGTCCGGTGGCTCAGGAGGGACCGGACGTCCGGTAGTCTCCGGACTTCCGTTGATTTGGCTCGGGTCCAGGGGCACCGGACGTCCGAAGGATTCCGGTCGTCTGGTCGCCGGTCGTCCGTTGGCTCCGGTCTTCCGCTCACTGTAGCCTGGTACTTGGCACAGGTTTGCCTCAGGTGCCGGTCGTCCGGTGGAGGCCGAACGTCTGCTCGAGGACCGATCGTCCGGAGTGGGCCAGACGTCCGCTCGCTGGAGCTTCTTCGGCAGCTCCATCTCTTGGTCCTTGTACTTGGCGTCCTCGCTAGCTCGTCCGTTGGATGTGGTGGCTCCGTGGCTTTCCTCTAAGTACCTGATCATGCATAGCACACACGTTTTAGGTAGTAGCCATATCTCACATGTAGAAAGTGAAGGTTCGGAGAGGAGCGAGTTCACCTTGTGTCCAGTGGTGTATGTTCGAGGTCTTGTCATTGTCCACTTGGGGTTTGGAGAGTAGTCGGAGTGTACATGGGGATGATCGTAGGATGCTCCGCATCATCTCCCCTCCCTTGGGAAAGATCCGACCTCGGATCGTGATCCTCATCACCATGGAAACGGTTGGCGTAGATGGACTTGTAGTTGGACGAAGTTGAAGACATAGCGCAATCCAAGTAGTCCAAGGTGTCGCCGGAGTGATAGACATGCAAAAAGAGCAAACACAAGCAACACTCGGAAATACAATGGTGGTTTTGGAGTATGCAATGCGGAAGTGGGGTGTAAGATGGTGGACTATACACGGTGTCGGAGTTGGAAGCACGGTCCCTAAGTAGCCGAAACACCTTAGGAGACACAAGCCACAACTCAAACAAGCTCAAACAAAATTGGGTTAAGTTGGTGTGGTGGTAAGTGTATGGTGGGCAAGGTTATGCGGAAGTGGCGGTGGTGGTTGATGAAGGAGCAACCGTCCCTAATTAGCCGAAACACCTTAGGAGACTCGAATCACAACTCAAACAACCATGAGGAACAAAATTGGTTAGATTGCGGAAGTCGGTGGTGGAGTAGTGGAGGATGTGGTGGAAGCCCTAGGAAAAGATGCCAAAATTCACAAAATTTTATGGAGTCAAATGGTTTTGGTGGTATTTTTGTTAGAAGGAGAATGTCAATAGCTTCAAAACGAGCTAAAGAACGTCAAAATCGGAGTTCGGATGAATTAGTTATGGGCAAAACAAAAATCAGCCGAAGTTGATATCTACAGGTAGCGGATGTCCGGAAATAACGGATGTCCGGTGGCCGGACGTCCGGTGAGCTCGGAAATCCGCTAATTACAGCTCGGGTTAGGGGTTCCGGTCGTCCGGTAAGGTCGGACGTCCAGTCGTTCCTGCGGCTCCGGACGTCCGGTAAAGTGACGGTCGTCCGGTGGGTCGGGGTCAACGCGAGATGCGAGTTTCGGGACGCGATTTTGGGCGGAAAATGGGGATTTCAGGGTCAAAATTCGCGGGATTTCATGGATGAAAGATGGGGAAACTTGGAGAAATGCTAGATCCACTCGAAACCAAGCAAATCCATGGATCAAAATCAACAAAACTTCATCTAACCAACAAATCACAAAAAAAATTGGGGCTATTTTTGGTGGGGATTTTCGCAATTGGGGATGAAAACAAAAAAATCAAGCTAGAAAACATGGGGTAGGTGCTCCAAAAACGTGATCAACGTGGCTCATGATACCATAGATGATGTAGGGCGGAACCCTATGGGGACGATCTTTCACGTTTGGAGAGGATCCCTATGAGGAACAGGAAGAACGAGCGAAAGAGCACGAGGGAAATCACGGGGAAAACACAAAAGAATCACTCAAAACAACAAGATCAATCACACATGTGCTAGATCGATGAACACAAAGGGAGATGCATGATCCAAAGTCAACAAAGGGCGATACAAACGGTAGCCGTTCTTCTCCGTGAGGAGGTCTTGATGATGGTCTTCTCCGCAAAGGAGGTCTTGAATCCAAGGTGGATCTTCTCCGAAGAAGGGCCGCGGTCTCTCTCGTGGAGTAGATCCGATATGGATGAGCGAAGCTCTATCTAACAATTAGCTAAATCAACGCTAACCCTAGCTAGGAGGAGGTGGAGGAGTATATATAGTCTATGTCCACGAAGGGGTAAGTGAGAGAGAGGATACATGGGCCTCGGGCCCGAACACTGTGCGCAGACAGGTACCGAACGTCCGCTGGGTCCGGTCGTCCGATGGCTCAGGAGGGACCGGACGTCCGGTAGTCTCCGGACTTCCGTTGATTTGGCTCGGGTCCAAGGGCGCCGGACGTCCGAAGGATTCCGGTCGTCCTGTCGCCGATCGTCCGTTGGCTCCGGTCTTCCGCTCGCTGTAGCCTGGTACTTGGCGCAGGTTTGCCTCAGGCGCCGGTCGTCCGGTGGAGGCTGGACGTCCGCTCGAGGACCGGTCGTCCAGAGTGGGCCGGACGTCTGCTCCCTAGAGCTTCTTCGGCAGCTCCATCTCGGTCCTTGTACTTGGCGTCCTCGCTAGCTCATCCGTTGGATGTGATGGCTCCGTGGCTTTCCTCTAAGTACCTGATCATGCATAGCACACACGTTGGAGGTAGTAGCCATATCTCACATGTAGAAAGTGAAGGTTCGGAGAGGAGCGAGTTCACCTTGTGTCCAATGGTGTATGTTCGAGGTCTCGTCAAATGTCCACTTGGGGTTTGGAAAGTAGTCGGAGTGTACATGGGGATGATCGTAGGATGCTCCGCATCAAACATCTCCTACGAGCTCAAGCACGACAACGACATCATCAACATGAAGATGCTCCACAAGCGCAAGTGCACAAGTCCCAACAAGCCCTACTTCACGCCAAGTCCAAGCTTCAAGAGCACAAAATAAGACGGCGAGACGACCACCACCAAGACGATGCTATGGCTACATCAACCACTTCGGCATCTTCGCCTTTGGACGTACGGCATCTTCGCCTATTTCTCGTGAGTTCGCCTACATCGACAACTTCAACAACAAGGCGACCACCTACGAGCGAGGGCGACACTTCCATCTTCGGAAGCCCCTCAAGGAAGATGGCCGAGCATGGGACATTCCCTTCGGTCATGGAGACGAGCTATGAGGTGCCACATCATATGGGCCTCCAACAACAAGACGGCGACAAGAAGGTTGAGCATGGGACTATCCCTTCAACCAAGGCGACGATAGTTGTTGAGCATGGAGACATTTGCACCAACATCTCTCCGACACCCAAATATCATGAGATGACCCAATTGCCATGTGAGGAGAGCCACCAACCCATGAGTGAGATGAGTGACTCCACCATATATGACATTGAGTACATTTCCTATGAGAGGATGAGTGTGACCACCACTAGCCCCACACATGAGAGCATGCAACACATCCTATGTGAGGTTGAGAGCCATTTGAGTGACTCCACCAACCATACGAGTGAGAGCATCCTTGAGGGAGTGAGTGAGCCACAACACTTAGTGAGTGAGGTAGTTGACACAGCATGTGAGGCCACTATGATTCCTAACGACTTTCCCTCTACTCCTAGTGTGTTTTCTCCTTTGGTGCTAGGTCTCCTACATGACGATATGCCTACCATTGATGAGTCCATACCTCCAATGGAGAAGACGATGGCCATGATGGACGATGATGCACCCCCACTTGGTTCCATCAAGATGAAGATGACAGTGAGACGATCTTCAACACCTCACCTACAACACATGAGTGGCCTTCCAATGGTAACATAGGTGACGGTGCTTCTCTTGTCCCACTAGTGGACTCTCTTGACATCGATTGCTCCCATGATGTTGACCCACCTATTGCCATGCTTCATGCTAGTAAAACTCCTTCATGCCTTGACTTACCTATTTATGATGAATATGATGATGGGCATGTTGGGTTGCCTAGTTGTGATGCTATGCTTCATAGGATATCTTGTGAAAATTCTATTGGTCACGTCATGTTTGACAATCCATTGAACTTGTCATATGCTATGAGTGAGATCTCCCATATCGCATCATTTCAAGCTCAACATAGTAACTATGCATGCCCCATTAAAATAAATCCCATTTGCACTTATGGCATAGATGACGAGATGATGGTCATTGGCTTATGTTTTTCATGTGATGATATTGCCATGCTTCCTTTACATGATTTGCGCAATTCATCTACTATGTCATGCCATGATCACATTGTTCCATATATGCATTGTTTTGGATGTTGTCAATATTCTCCATGTGATGTTTCCATTAATGCTCATGAGGAGACCGCCATAGTTTCCTCATACATATTAGGAGATTTTGATGCATTTCATACTTTGCATGATTCCCATGATAGTATACACCATATGCGTAACATGAATAACAATGCTCTACATATTTCCCATGATGCATTGCACAATTTGAGTCTCCATTATGCTATACATAACAACAAACCGATCATGATGGATGACATGTTTCTATATCACGCATCTCATTTATTTGAGCATTGGATATTTGGTGCTAACCAACACAAGCACATATGCATCATGATGGATGATGTGTACATCTACCACGCACACACAATTTTCCCTTTGTCTTTGTTTTGTGTAGGTACTCATGTATACTCGTCGACCTCTCAATCCCAAGAGTTGATGAAACAAGCTCTTGAGAGCAATGATGACTTGGGATCCCGTGGACTATCCTTACCACCACCCCCTTCGCGCAAGGACTATGCGCAACTCCTCTACTTGGATCTCACACGGCTATGGGCCATTTACCACTTGTCACATTATGCTCATTTTCCGTGTTCACTTTGCATGCTATGCTTGCTTCTATGCCTTTGCCATACAATTGTGACCCTTGCTTGCATCTACCCATGTTTCATCATTATGCTACTTCTATGTGTATTTGCATGCTTGGCGGAGATCCTTGTTGCTATTGCCATGTTTATCGTGTGCCCCATGCTATTGATGCTTGTTGTGTTGGGAGAGTCATGATGCCCAATTGCTATTTACATATGGCCTCTCGCCAATATATTCATGCCATTCTACTCATATCTTGCTTTCATGCTTGTGCTATCACATGTGAATTATTCATGCCCACTATTTGCACCAATGATATGCTTGCCATGATCCCTTCTATTATGTTGCATCTTCGCACTACTAGCTTGCTTGACTTGATTGCTATGAATGCTTGCTGTTGCATCACCCATGTTCCACTATCACTTGCTTTCTTGGGTTGATGACACATATGTTCATGCCTCTCACATGATATATCTTGATCGTTGTCTCTTTTGCCCATTAGTTGCCTCTTTCATATCCACTTGCATTGAGTGCACCCATACTATGCTTATCGATCATGGAGACTTTGACACTTTACTTGTGAAGCATGCTTGTTTGATTGAGCCTATTGTATTTGGTTGTTCTCGCATCATATGCCTACATGCTGATGAGCATGATGCATACACTTGTTGGGTATCGCGCCCCTCGAATGATAGGTCTTGCTTTTGCACTAACCTCATTTGTTTTTCCAAGCGTTTTTCATGTTCTCTCATTTTGAAGGATTCACAAGGCGGTACCATCAAGAGACATTTTGGTTATGTTAAGGCGTACATGATGTGCAACACCAACATTGGCGAGCATCTCCTAAAGGTGAACTCATTCTCTTTGAGCCATCCTCACATATGCATATTGGATGGGCCATACGTTCATTGTTGTTTCCTTCTTCTTGTCTACATGCTACATATATTGGATGGAGGACCGACATTGGAGATGGACCCTTTGGACCTTCACGTTGAGGAGTGCCACGACATCAACCTATGCTACATCCATGCCTACCATGTACATGGCGATACGGTTTACGATCCGAGGTCAGATCTTTCCAAAGGGGGAGGAGATGATACGGAGCATCCCACGTTCATCTCCATGTACACTTCCATAGCACATCAAGCCCCAAGTGGACCTACCGGAGTTAAGGTGAACCCGCTCTTCTTCGAGAATATCATGAATATCCATTGGACTTGCTTGCTACCTCACCAAAGAGCTCTATGTGTCCTTCGATACGAAGACCGACGACCACAAGCTGGTGAGGAACACCCCAAAGGAGAAGGAGAAGGACCCCAAGGCCACAAGAAGGAAGAAGGAGGGCAATGAGACCAACTCTGCACTTCCCAGGCGACCCCATGCCGACGGCCTCGAAGACCCCGTGCGCACGGGCTACTCAGAGAGTTTGCGCTAGAGCACCCCGTGCACACGGGCTTGTACCGTGCCCATGGGACCACCATGCGCACGGGCCCAACTTACCCCGTGCGCACGGGCCCTACAGGATGGACGGCTATGATTGCTGTTTGGGCCTCCCCTTCCTCCACTTCGCCCCCATGCCTATATATTCCGTACCTAGACCATTTGTTAGGGTTAGCAAAGGATATGTTAGACATATGCTCCATGGATCCACTCCACTAGGAGATCAAGACCTCCTCTTGGAGTGACCTAGCTCAAGACCCCCTCATGGGTGGCCCCTATCAAGACCTCCTCACGGAGAAGAACCCGGTTACCTCTTGTATCGTCCTTTGTTGATCGTGGATCGTGTACCTCTCTTTGTGTTCATCGTTCTAGCGCATGTGTAATCGAATCTTGATGGTTTTAGTGATTCTCTTGTGTTTTCCCCGTGATTTCCCTCGTGCTCTTCTGCCCGTTCTTCGTGTTCATCATAGGGATCCACTCCAAACGTGATCCCCATAGGGTTCCACCCTACATCAGATCCAAAATATACTCAGCGCATGAGGAGTCAAGAGATGGCAGAACAGGAGGCCGAGAAGCAAAGAGATAAATTGCTCAACGACATTCGGCCTATGGTACATACAAAACAAGTATGGATGCCTAAACAAATACAAGATGCAGTGGCTTCTACATCCGTCACGGCAGAACCTATGCCACCAAAGAAGGACGATGCCACCGTTGCCACATCATCCCCGTCATCTATTGATTCTACTTCGGTTGGGAAAAATTCAGAATCAATGGACACGCCCAAAGAGGAAGATCAAATGTTGGATTATGAGCCTACACCAGTCCGTGAAGGTATGTATATTAATATGGTGTATTACTTACCTGCTGAATTTCGTGCTATAGATGAAGAAGGGGAAGTAGCTCAGTTGGATTTTGGTCCTAAAAATGCTATATTCGAGAAGCCAAAAGAACCGGTAACACACTTGAAGCCATTGTTCCTTAAAGGTCATATTAATGGATCGCCAGTTGCTAGAATGCTTGTCGATGGTGGTGATGTGGTGAATCTTATGCCATATTCGGTCTTCAAAAAGTTGGGGCTGCGTGATGAAGTGTTAATAAAGACCAACATGGTGCTTAATGGATTTGAAGGCAAAGAGAAAACTAAAGCCAAAGGTGTAATATATGTAGAGCTTACCGTGGGAAGCAAAACTTTGGCTACCGCATTCTTTGTCGTTGAGTTGCAAGGTAACTACAATGTGATATTAGGCTGCAATTAGGTTCATGCATACCAATGTGTGCCATCTACAATGTACCAGTTTTTGATTCAATGGGTTGATGATGAAGTGGAGGTCACTCATGCAGATAATTTGGCTTGTGTTGCTTTGGCCGATGCATTGGTGGATTGGCAACATCCTAATGCTACTTGCTTGACCGGACGCGACTTATCAGAATTTGATTTTCTTAGTGCCACAAAAGTGGTTTCGTGCCCGTTTCTTTAAAGCCGGTCGGCGATAATCGGCTCCAAGGTATGATGCAATTAAATGGATCCTAACTCAGAGTGGTTACAAAAGCGTGTTGTAGAATATTGGTCCAATGAGAACGATATGTATGAGTCCATAGAAGAGTTAGATGATGATAGAGGCAAAGGTGTCCCGTCTTTCGATGAGATGATGGATATCGCATTGGTGGAAATCGACTTTGACGATCCGACTATGAACGTGCGAGGACGCCGCGCCTTAGCAATCGCTAAACCAACTCCGAGAGGTTATTGACCACACCAGAGCACAACCAACCGGACCACGGGGGTCTGTTTCCTGCGAGCAAACGAAGAACAAGCAAGAAACTGAGATTGCAATCTGGATATTGCGAATATAAGATGAAAGCTTTATTGATCAAGGTGGGGTTCTGTGACGCCTTGGTCTGGTCGTTGAACACAAACGAAGTGCGCGAAGTTGCAGCTATGGCGAACTTTTAATCTAAGCAAAACCCAAAGTCTAAGCTGTGCCCTAAGGGCTGTATATATGGAGAAAGAGGGGGGAATTTTGTGGCCCTTGGGGAAGGGGTCCGAAACCAACCCTATCTCTTGTTTCCCCACACATACGGCCTCTAAAAACAGCCTATACTTATGTATTTCGAAATTACATGGGCCTGGCCCAATAATAAGGTGACGCGGCATCTAGAATAGCCTCTAGACGAAGTTTATGAAGTGGCATCTTGTATATTTCGTCCAAGGCTTCATGTACTCATTATGGTGGCTTCAAAGTCCTGAAATCAGCACTTGTAACTCCGTTCTTGTTCCCCTTGCGCATGCCATCATCTCCATGCTTGTTCTTGCTCCAATGTTCATCCTTCTCTAAGCTAGGCCCTTCATTTGTAAGCAAAACAAATGTGTCCAACTTAGGCAGCATCATATTCTCATGAACATTAGAATCATTACCAAGAAACGGAAGTACCTGGTAATTTAGTTGGCTTGGGCGAGCTCTAGTAATTGGTCCAGTATGTATAGCAGCAGGGGTTGTGGGTGTAACAATGGTATTGATGTCCTCATCAGATGATATGGATAAATTAGGACAAGGTTTTACATCGACCGATCCATTAGAAGAGATAGACATAGGAGATGGTTCAATTCCTAGGCCGGCATTTGTAAACGAAAATTTAAGAGCCGATCATAAAGCTAAGTTGATCGAGCTATTCAAAGAATATGTTTGTTGCTTTGCATGGGAATATCATGAGATGCCAGGTTTAAGGCGGGAGCTAGTGGAGCATCCGTTACCTATAAAGGCTGGTTTTAGACCATACAAGCAATCGGCCAGAAAGTTTAATCCAAAAACATATGACCGGATCAAGGAAGAGATCGGTAGTTTGCTTAAAGCTAAGTTTATTAGACCTTGCAGGTATGCCGAGTGGATTTCTAACATTGTACCAGTAGAGAAGAAAGGCTCTGGCAAGTTGAGGGTGTGCATTGATTTCAGAGATTTGAATAGAGCTACAACTAAAAATGAGTACCCCATGCCAATAGCTGATATGCTTATTAATGATGCTTCTGGACATAAGGTCATTAGCTTTCTTGATGGTAATGCGGGGTATAACTAGATTTTTATGGCCGAAGAGGACATGTCCAAAACGGCTTTTCGATGTCCTGGTTTCCTTGGTTCATTTGAGTGGACAGTGATGACCTTTGGATTAAAAAATGCCGGCGCCACGTATCAAAGGGCTATGAATTTAATTTTTCATGATTTACTTGGTGTTATACTTGAGGTTTATATTGATGATATTGTTGTCAAATCGGATGCTTTCGAATCTCATCTAGTTGATTTGTGCTTAGCTTTTGAAATGAAAAAATATGGACTGAAGATGAATCCTTTGAAGTGTGCACTCGCCGTGTCGGCTGGAAAGTTTTTGGGTTTCATTATTCATGAAGATGGCTTAGAGATTGATCCCGAAAAGATAGAGGCCATACAGAAAGTGGAGGCTCCAACATGCAAGAGAGATATGCAAAAGTTCCTTGGCAAGGTCAATTATTTGAGAAGGTTCATAGCTAATCTGTCAGGGAAAGTTCTTGCATTTACTCCTATCCTTCGGTTAAAGAATGATGTTGATCTCACTTGGGGGGCAAAACAGCAAGAGGCGTTTGATATGATCAAGAACTATTTGTGCACTCCTCCCATGATGAAAACGCCCAAGCATAGGGAACCATTTAAGCTTTACATTGCAGCAGAAGAAGGTGTTATTGGTGCTGTTTTGACTCAAGAAACCGAAGGAAAAGAGCATGCTATTACATATTTGAGCAGGCGTTTACTGGACGCCGAGACAAGGTATACATTTATTGAAAAACTATGCCTATGCTTATATTACGCTTGCACAAAATTGAGACATTATTTAGTGCCGAGTGAATGCATAGTAGCTTGTCAAACCGATGTCATTAAATACATGTTGCATAGGCCAATTCTTAGTGGTAGAATTGGCAAGTGGGCTTATGGTTTGATTGAATTTGATTTGGCTTATGAATCTCTAAAATCCATGAAAGGCCAAGTCGTTGCTAATTTTATTGTTGAGCATCAGATTAATGACAAGCATGATGTTGATATAAACCTTGTTTCATTATTACCTTGGAGATTATATTTTCATGGTTCAGTTTATAGCAATGGCCAAGGTGTTGATATTGTTTATATATCTCCTCATGGTGCTGTTTTTAAAGCCTCATGCCGCTTAGAATATTTTTTCACAAATAATCAAGCAAAATATGAAGCATTGTTATTCGGCTTAGAGATGTTGCTTGCCAAAGGTGCTACACATATTGAGGCTTTTGGTGATTCGTTATTGGTAGTGCAACAAATATCCAAAGTCTTTCAGTGTTTTGACGAATCACTTAATGTTTATCTTGATAAATGTCTAGATATAATTTCTACTTTGGATTGTTTTAGCATTGCTCATATATCTAGACATGACAATTGGAGAGCAAATGGGTTGGGACAACAATCATCCAGCTAGCATGTTTATCATGGCATGTTTCATATCTCTCAAACGCCGATGTCTACTCTTGCCAACATAGGGAAGGACGAACCGGAGCCCACCGTTTCGACCACTAATGAAATATTTAATGGAGGAGAAAATCAAGCCTAGAGGAAACCTATCATTGATTACTTATGTGATCCTAGTAGAAGGGTGGACAGGGCTGTTCAGCGTATGGCTTTCAAATACACAATGAGCGATGGTGTGATGAGGACATCAGTACCATTGTTACACCCATAGCCCCTACTACAACATATACTGGACCAATTACTAGAGCTCGCGCACGCCAATTAAATTATCAGGTACTTTCATTTCTTGGTAATGATTCTAATGTTCATGAGAATATGATGCTGCCTAAATTGGATACATTTGTTTTGCTTACAAATGAAGGGCCTGGCATGGATAAGAGGGATGAACATTGGAGCAAGAACAAGCAAGGAGTTGATGGCATGCGCAAGGGGAACAAGAACGGAGTTACAAGTGATGATTTCAGGACTTTGAAGCCACCATAATGAGTACATGAAGCCTTGGACGAAATATACAAGATGCCACTTCATAAACTTCGTCCAGAGGCTATTCTAGGTGCTGCGTCACCTTATTATTGGGCCAGGCCCATGTAATTTTGAAATACATAAGTATAGGCTGTTTTTAGAGTCCGTATGTGTGGGGAAACAAGAGATAGGGTTGGTTTTGGACCCCTTCCCCAAGGGCCACGAAATTCCCCCCTCTTTCTCCATATATACAGCCCTTAGGGCACTGTTTAGACTTTGGGTTTTGTTTAGATTAAAAGTTCACCATAGCTGCAACTTCACGTTCTTCATTTGTGTTCAACGACCAGACAAAGGCGTCACAGAACCCCACCTTGATCAATAAAGCTTTCCTCTTATATTCGCAATATCCAGATTGCAATCTTAGTTTCTTGCTTGTTCTTTGTTTGCCTGCAGGAAACAGACCTTTGTGGTCAGGTTGATCGTGCTCCGGCGTGGTCAATAACCTCTTGGAGTTGGTTTAGCGATTGCTAAGGCGCGACGTCCTCGCACGTTCGTAGTCAGATCGTCAAAGTCGACTTCATCCTAAACGATAGCCACCATCTCATCAAAAGACGGGACACCTTTGCCGCTATCAAGTGGTATCAGATTTCCAGGTTGCTTGGTGAGATTTTACAGTTTTTCATAGTTTAGATCGAGTCTGTTCTTCATACCTATAGTCCAGGAAAAAGCCAAAAAAATAATTAGGGTTAGTTCATCCCATCTGAACCAATCTGAGCCTTTGCATAATCTTTTCTGTATTTTCTTTGTTGAATTTGCAGTTGCATCGTCGTGTCAAGTTGCTAAGGCGCGACGGCCTCGCACCTTCGTAGTCGGATCGTCAAAGTCGACTTCATCCTAAATGATAGCCACCATCTCATCGAAAGACGGGACACCTTTGCCTCTATCATGGTGGTCTATATCGCTGAACGATTGATGATGTTCTTTTAAAGTGCTTGGACGAGGACCAAGCGAGAGTTTCTATGAGAGAGGTTCATGAAGGTATTTGTGGCACTCATCAGTCGGCTCCCAAGATGAAATGGTTACTGTGACGTGCTGGGTTTTATTGGCCGACTATGGCTAATGATTGCTTCAGATATTACAAAGCGTGTGAGGCTTGCCAAAAATTTTGTGATATTCAGTTAGCTCCTGCTGCTATGTTACATCCTATTGTCAAGTCGTGGCCTTTTAGAGGATGGGGTGTAGATTTTATTGGACAAATTCACCCGTCTTCCTGAAAGGGGCATCGGTTCATGTTGGTAGCAGCAACCGATCTTTTCACTAAATGGTTTGAGGTTGTACCTCTCAAGAACATGACACATACAGAGCTAATCCAATTCATAACTGAGCACATTATTCATAGATTCGGCATTCCCCAATCATTAACTACAGATCAAGGTTCATCTTTCATGTCACATCAAGTCAGAGAATTTGCCGAATCTTATAACATAAAGTTTCTCAATTCCTCTCCGTATTATGCCCAAGCTAATGGACAAGCTGAGTCCAGCAATAAATTTTTAATCAAGCTTATCAAGAAGAAGATTGAGAATAATCCAAGGAGATGGCATGAGTTGTTATCTGAAGCTTTGTGGGCACATATGATCTCAAGGCATGGTGCTACAAAGGTGACTCCATATGAGCTAGTATATGGTCAAGAGGCTGTTTTACCGGTGGACGTAAATTTGAATGCTTTGAGAATTGCCAAACAAAATGATTTATCGGCAGTAGACTTTTATAACTTGATGATGGAAAATATTGATGAGGTTGCCGATAAATGTTTAGCTGCTTTGAAGGCCATAGAGAGAGACAAGTTGAGGGTAGCAAGAGCTTAGGATAAGAGAGTTAAATTGAAGAATTTTCAAGTTGGTGATCTCGTTTGGAAAGTGATTTTACCGATTGGTTCAAGAGATAGAAAATTCAGGAAGTGGTCTCCGAGTTGGGAAGGTCCTTTTAGGGTTACAAGAGTGGTTCCCGGAAACTCTTATTTGGTGGAATCCGTACAAGGGGCACTGTTACCTCGAGCTCTCAATGGCAAGTACTTGAAGAAGTACCATCCGAGTGTGTGGCAAGAAGCCTAAGTGGGCAATGGCCGATATATGATTATCGCCCTTAGCACAAACATGGCAGATAAATGATTATCATCCTGAGAAAAATAAATGTCCGATGGAGTGTTGACATCGTCCTTAGAACAAACAAGGTGCAAGTTATTTTTTGGCACACAAGCTTTGCCGAAAAACAGGGGGGCATGTGTTAACACCAGATTTTGGCATGGTCAAAAACTCAATTAAGATGGCCTCAAATAAAAAAGTGCACAAAGTGAGAAAGTTCTGTATCTTCAAAAGGAGAAACTTTGATATTTGGGCCATAGCCATCCGATCTCATCTCTAAGGCCGAAGTTCTATTCGAAGTACTGAGATTTTATATTTAGAACACTCTTTGGCGAATTATGCCCCCAAGACGGCCTCATATGGAAGAATGATCTAAACGAGTTGTCTTCGTCTTGTTGAATCGATCGGTTTCGATATAAAAATTATGTCAATCCGAGTTCGTATGCAAAAGTTAGAGGCAATACTTTGCGGACCGGTCCTGAGTGAAAAAGTGATGCGAGGGACCAAACACCCACCTAGGTGATGTGTGATAAGTCGCGTGAGTTATTCAGCCTTTGCTGGCTGAATGAAGCTTGCCGGCCGAGTAAAAAGCTTGCCGGCACAATGAAAAGCTTGCCGGCGCGAAAAGCTTGCCGGCATGAAGCTTGCCGGTGTAAAAGCTTGCCGGGGTTAAACACTACAAAAAAAAGACACATCCGTGACATTTTGGGCCGAACGAAAAAATTTCTGTCATACTTATGACACTTCTATGACAATAATTGTGACAAAACCCGGTATCATCATAGATGTGGTGGGATCCTACTTCTATGACAAAAAATCATGACAAAAAATGGGATTTTCGTCCTAGGCGGGCCGGAGACGCAGCTGCATGACATTATTTGGGCCATCCATGACGAAGCAAGGGCGAGGAAAATTTCGGGGAGTTCCCGGTTACGGTGGGTGGTCGGGGGCCAAGCGATGCGTGTTTCTCTCGTACACGTACGCGCGTGTGTGCGAGGAGTTGGGCTCTAACTGAACCCGAGCGAGGCGTTGGGCTCTAACTCAACCCGAGCGATTGCACTGCAGGCTACGCGTTACTGAACCCGAATGATAGATCAATGGCTGTTAACTAAACCCGATCGAGCGATTCCTTCACTACTGTTGCTAACTGAAGCCGATCGATGCTGCCTCTGGATGAATAGTGAGCATTGCCGGGGGGGTTGGGTGAACAGTTCCCAGTGGGGGTGGATGAACAGGACCCCGTGGTGTTGCCTTTGGATGAACAGGACCCCGTTCAATCGAGTCGGTTGGGGCTGGATGAACTGGACCGCGTGGAGGGCTGGATGAACAGGACCACCCCGTGGAGGGCTGGATGAACAGTAGGCGATGGAGGGCTGGATGAACAGTAGCCCGTGGAGGGGTGGTTGAACAGGAGCCCGTGGAGAGGGCTGGTTGAACAGTAGCTGGTGGAGTAGCACGCGATGGAGGCTGGATGAACAGGAGCCCATGGATGAACAGTCGTGGGTGGAGGCTGGAGGAGGTCGATGGTGGATGAACAGTAGCCCGTGGAGGCTGGAGGGGGTCGATGGTGGAGATGAACAGTATCCCGTGGAGTCCAGTTTTGCGATACGCCACACCCCTCCCGATGAACAGGACCCCCGTTTCGACCGTAGCACTCCAACACAAGTTCGTTTCCTCCGTTTTGCGGTACACCACACACCTCCCGATCAACAGGACCCCCGTTTCGACCATAGGAGGTCCGTTTCCTCTGTTTTTCGGTACGCCAGACCCCTCCCGATGAACAGGATCCCGTTTCGACCGTGGCCGGTCGAACACAAGGCCGTTTCCTCCGTTGTGCGGTACGCCAGGCCTCGTTTCCATCGGTTGTTCCGTCCAAGCCCTCTCGATGAACACGACGCATCATTCCGTTCCGACCCAGCCGGTTGGCTCCCCATGAACACGACGATGACGCAGTTTCTCCGTTCCGACCCAGCCATGTACACGAGCCCTGGCCGTAGGTATGCGCGAGTAGGCGTTCGAGACCCCGCCCGTATGTACGTACGTGGCCGTATTTTCTTTCTTGTACACTAGCTGCTGTACGTACGTGTACATGCTACATGCGCGCCTCTACTACGGCACGTGCGTGCTTTACATCAACCAGTATGTACGCACACGTTCGCGACCAGAATGACAACGCTACGTACGCTTCGACCAGGTGGGTCCCGAAGATATAGCTGGTGGGTCCCAGCAATCAGTGGGGTGAATCGTTTTTTTGCCCAAACGCACTTCCTTGCGTGCGAAGATGTCGCTGGTAGGTCCCAGCAGTCAGGGGGGAAACGTTTTTTTTCGTGAAATACGGTTGCCTGTACGGTGGGTCCCTGCTGTTAGGTGGAGGAATCATTATTTTCCGCGTAATAAGGAGGCACTTCCTTGCTGCTGCCGTGGACCCAGCTGTCAGTCTCTCCATGTACAGTCCACATCCGATGGAAGCCATTCCTTGACCACGTTGACCACGCCGCGCCGAGTGCACCAGGGCGGTGGACGACGGCGAGGCCTAGGAAGGGGACGACGCGGAGCTGGGGAAGACGCGGCAGTGGATGCCCATGCATAGAGGAGTATGAGGGTTCACTGGTTCGCTGCAGTGTGAGGCTGCCGTCGCCACACAATAACAGGGGGTGTGGGTGAGTAGAGGGATGGCCTGGCTAGCGGTGGGAGTAGTAGGGGCGGTGAGGCCTGCGTGGCATCGCAGCCGGCCACGGGAGGCAGGAGCACGAGGCACGACCGGCGCTGGTTTGGGCGGCTGGAGCAAGAAGATCAGAGGTTGAAGAAGCACTATGGCCGTTGGATGGACATCGTACGGTCACTGGAGCAAGAATCGTTCATATTGACTAAGTTGACAAAGCCCTCCATCCACGTCAACTTAGTTGGCCCACAAGTTAGCCTCCCACTATTGTGGGACCCAGCTAGTAGGGGGTATTTATTTTTTGTGCGTAATAAGGAGGCACTTCCTTGCGTGCAAAGATATAGCTGGTGGGTCCGACCTGTCAGCGGTGAGAACGTTTTTTTCGCGAAATACAGAGGCCATTCCGGTGCGTCCCAGCTGTCAGGTGGAGGAATCATTATTTTGCACGTAATAAGGAGGCATTTCCTTGCGTGCGGCCGTGGACCCAGCTGTCAGCCTCTCCAGGCATAGTCTACTTCCGATGGTGTCGGCCGTTGACCACGTTGACCACTCCGTGCCGAGAGCATCCAAGGTGGTGGACGACGACGAGGCCCTGGACAGCAATGAGCCGGAGATGGCAAGACACGGGAGTAGAGTCGCAGACGGAGAGGTGTGCGAGGGTTAACTGGTTCTGGTGCGGTGTGGTTCGGCAGTCGATGGAGAAGAACAGGAGGTGTGGAGGGGTGGAGGGATGGTGACATAGGCAAAGGTGTCCCGTCTTTCGATGAGATGATGGAAATCGCTTTGGTGGAAGTCGACTTTGACGATCCGACTACGAACGTGCGAGGACGTCGCGCCTTAGCAATCGCTAAACCAACTCCGAGAGGTTATTGACCACGCCAGAGCACGATCAACCTGACCACGAGGGTCTGTTTCCTGCGAGCAAACGAAGAACAAGCAAGAAACTAAGATTGCAATCTGGATATTGCGAATATAAGATGAAAGCTTTATTGATCAAGGTGGGGTTCTGTGACGCCTTTGTCTGGTCGTTGAACACAAACGAAGTACACGAAGTTGCAGCTATGGCGAACTTTTAATCTAAACAAAACCCAAAGTCTAAACGGTGCCCTAAGGGCTGTATATATGGAGGAAGAGAGGGGGAATTTCGTGGCCCTTGGTGGAGGGGTTCGAAATCAACCCTATCTCTTGTTTCCCCACACATACGGACTCTAAAAATAGCCTATACTTATGTATTTCGAAATTACATGGGCCTGGCCCAATAAAAAGGTGACGCAGCACCTATAATAGCCTCTGGACGAAATTTATGAAGTGGCATCTTGTATATTTCGTCCAAGGCTTCATGCACTCTTATGGTGGCTTCAAAGTCCTGAAATCATCACTTGTAACTCCGTTCTGGTTCCCCTTGCGCATGGCATCATCTCCATGCTTGCTCTTGCTCCAATGTCCATCCTTCTCCAAGCTAGGCCCTTCATTTGTAAGCAAAACAAATGTATCCAATTTAGGCAGCATCATATTCTCATGAACATTAGAATCATTACCAAGAAACGAAAGTACCTGATAATTTAATTGGTGTGCGCGAGCTCTAGTAATTGGTCCAGTATATGTAGCAATAGGGGCTGTGGGTGTAACAATGGTATTGATGTCCTCATCATCCTCCCCTTCTTGAAATGAAGTCGTCCTCGACGGAAGCTCATTTTCCTCACCCAAATAAGGCTTCAAATCTGCAATGTTAAAAGTGGGACTAACCCCAAAATCTGCAGGCAGCTCAAGTTTATATGCATTATCATTAATTTTCTCTAACACCTTAAAGGGACCATCAGCACGTGGCATTAGCTTTGATTTGCGCAAATTAGGAAATCTATCTTTACGCAAATGTAACCAAACAAGATCTCCAGGTGCAAACACAACATGTTTTCTACCCTTATCTCCAGCAAGTTTATATTTAGCATTCATACGCTCAATGTTTTCCTTAGTTAACTCATGCATTTTTAAAATCAATTCAGAACGTTTTTTAGCATCAAAATTAACCTTCTCCGAAGATGGAAGAGGCAACAAATCAATAGGTGCACGAGGTAGGAAACCATACACAATTTCAAAAGGGCACATCTTAGTAGTAGAATGCAATGAACGATTATAAGCAAATTCAATATGAGGCAAGCATTCTTCCCACATTTTCTTATTATTCTTCAAAACAGCCCTAAGCATAGTAGACAATGTTCTATTGACTACTTCAGTTTGTCCATCAGTTTGGGGGTGACAAGTAGTACTAAATAACAGTTTAGTCCCCAACTTAGCCCATAAACATCTCCAAAAGTGGCTAAGAAATTTAGTATCACGATCTGAAACAATAGTATTTGGCACACCATGCAAGCGAATAATTTCACGAAAGAACAAATCAGCAACATTAACAGCATCATCGCTTTTATGACATGGTATAAAGTGTGCCATTTTCGAGAATCTATCCACGACAACAAATATGCTATCCCTCCCCTTCTTTGTTCGAGGTAAACCTAAAACAAAGTCCATAGATATATCCTCCCAAGGAACACTAGGTACAGGCAAAGGCATATATAAACCATGAGGATTGAGTCGTGACTTAGCTTTTTGACATGTAGTGCAGCGAGCAACAAAACGCTCAACATCCCGTCTCATCTTTGGCCAAAAGAAATGTGTAGCAAGTACGTCCTCCGTCTTCTTCACGCCAAAGTGTCCCATTAATCCTCCCCCATGCGCCTCCTGCAACAGCAAAAGACGAACGGAGCTAGCTGGAATGCATAGCTTGTTAGCACGAAACACAAATCCATCGTTAACGACAAACTTGTTCCACATTCTTCCTTCTTTACAATTCTGCATTACATCTTTAAAATCAGCATCATGCACATATTGATCTTTGATGGTCTCCAAACCAAATATTTTGAAGTCAAGTTGTGAAAGCATAGTATAGCGACGAGACAATGCATCAGCAATAACATTTTCTTTTCCCTTCTTGTGTTTAATGACATAAGGGAAAGTCTCAATGAATTCAACCCATTTAGCATGTTTACGATTCAGTTTAGCTTGACTTTTAATATGTTTCAAAGATTCATGATCAGAATGTATAACAAATTCTTTGGGCCATAAATAATGTTGCCATGTTTCTAAAGTCCGAACAAGAGCATATAATTCTTTATCATAAGTAGAATAACACACCTCCTAATCCAATTCCACTAGCATCACATTCAAGCTCAAAAGTCTTATTAAAATCAGGAAGTTGGAGTAAAGGAGCATGTGTCAACTTATCTTTCAATACCGAGAAGGCTTCTTCCTGTGCGGTACCCCACAGAAAAGGCACATCTTTCTTTGTAAGCTCATTGAGAGGTGCAGCAATGGTGCTGAAATCTCTCACAAAACGCCTATAGAATCCAGCGAGGCCAAGGAAACTCCTCACTTGTGTGACCGTTTTGGGCTGTGGCCAACTCTCAATAGCTTCAATTTTGGCTTTATCAACTTCAATTCCCTGTGGAGTAACAACATAGCCAAGAAAAGATACTCGGTCGGTGCAAAAGGTGCACTTTCCAAGGTTACCAAACAAACGTGCATCACGTAGAGCAATAAAAACAGCACGTAAATGTTCCAAATGTTCCTCCAAAGATTTGCTATAAATCAATATGTCATCAAAGTAAACTACCACAAATCGTCCAATGAAAGCACGTAAAACTTCGTTCATTAACCTCATGAAAGTACTAGGTGCATTAGTTAACCCAAAAGGCATGACTAACCACTCATATAATCCAAACTTAGTTTTAAATGCTGTTTTCCATTCATCTCCCAATTTCATACGAATTTGATGGTATCCACTACGCAAATCAACTTTGGAGAATATTGTAGAGCCACTCAATTCATCAAGCATATCATCTAGCCTAGGAATAGGATGACGATAACGAATAGTAATATTATTAATGCCTCTACAATCAACGCACATACGCGACGTACCATCCTTTTTCGGCACTAAAATGATAGGAACAGCACAAGGACTAAGGGATTCACGTATATAACCTTTGTCGAGCAGTTCTTGTACTTGACGCATAATCTCCTTCGTCTCCTCTGGATTGGTACGGTATGGTGCACGGTTGGGTAATGATGCACCAGGAATTAAGTCAATTTGATGCTCAATCCCGCGAATAGGTGGTAATCCCGGTGGCACGTCTTGTGGAAAGACGTCAGCGAACTCCTACAAAATGTTAGTGACAGCAGGTGATAGAGGCGGGGGTGTCCCGATCTTTCGATGAGATGATAACTATCGATTTGGTGAAGATGACTTTGACGATCCGACTACAAACGTGCACGACATTGCGCCTTAGCAATCGCTAAACCAACTCCGATAGGTTATTGACCACACCAGAGCACAATCAACCTGACCACGAAGGTCTATTCCTGCAAGCAATCAAAGAACAAGCAAGAATATGATAAAAGCAATCTAAATATTGCGAGTATATATGAAGTATTGATAAAGGTGGGGATCCGTAAGCGGTCTTGGTCTGGTCGTTGGACACAAACGAAGTACACGAAGTTGCAATGGCTAACTTTTAACTAAACAAATCCCAAGCAAAAGCTACTAGATGGATCTACTTATATAGGAGCAAGGGGTGGCGGCCAAGGAGGTGGGAGGACATCCCAAGGCAGCCTAAAACTAAATCTAGGTCGTACAAGGCCAATGGGCCCAAGTGGAGGTGATGTAACACCTTTGGACTTGTAGTTTGACTCGGATTCTGCTGCAGCATCAGATTGTTTCGTCCACAACTCAACGCTCCGGACGAATTTGAAGGTGATTCCAATTGGGTTGGAAAGTGCACGAAATCTAGTTTCCAACAAAAAAAGAATCACCCAATTCGGAGTCCGTATGAAAAACTTGTGTGCGTTTTGAGTCAGGTATGTCTGTGCAGTCCGAATCTGAATCCAGAACGTGAGAGACTTGGACTCTATCTTCTCTTGGGCCAAAAGTGACGTGAGAGAACTTTTTGGACAGCAAATAAACATCTCTTTCTTCCTTATCTTCATATGTGGATTGTACAAATGTCCCATACACCTGCAATTAGACAAAACACAAAAGTGTGTGAAGTATTTTTGTTCTGGATAACATAAATAGATTATTGAATAGCTTGCACTAGAAATCACCTGACAAATATGCATGTATGCAATATTTTTGGTCATATCCAAGGTAGTCATGTCCTCATCATCCTCCCCTTCTTGAAAATAAAGCCGTCCTCGGCGTTGCTTAATCTGAAATGTGGCTAACAAAAGAGACAAGGTGTACATGTTGTATATACATATGTCGTCCATTTTTACTTCCCTTGATTTTTGCATATATGACACATGAATAGATGAGTAACTTGCATAGTTCATAAAATCTAAAGCCAAAAAATTAGCACAAGAAGTAGAAGGCATGAAAATATTGCAACTCAGTTTGCACATATAAGTGAAGCTCTTATTCATTTCAAAAGATTGACAATGTTCATCATTAAACCATCCCAACATTGGTGAATAAACATTACTTGCATCAAATTTACATGCTACAACATGCTTAAACAAGCAAATATGCAATAAGTCATTCAACACAGAATCATCACCAAGATTAGAGGTCATATCAAAATGATTAAACATTGGTTCTTTTGCATCAATAGTTAATTCAATGGGTGCACTCAAAATTGTTGGTATTTCAGTTGTTTGATCACATGGCAAAGTCAAATTATCAACGTAGTCCTCTAAAATAGGTGGTGTGATCAAAGTAGTGGGTAGCTCATCAGATGGTGCATTCAAATTGACAAGGCATTCATCATTCTCATGTAGAGATGGAAGATCAGTACCTTTGTCATTACCTCTTATGATCAACTCAGATGATGTAGCCACTCTCGAGGGCGATCTGTCACATGGTGGAGGTGATGTAGTCCTGACAACAACGGATGTGGTTGTCATAGTATGCCTAGTAGTTGAAGGAACAATCATATCAACTCTTGGAATGTGCACTGTGCGCTTGTTCTCCTCGTGGCCAACACATCGTTTTATTTCTTGTTCAGCTTTGCAAGCAAGATGAAACAAATGGTCCATAGGATAACACTCTTCATGAATTAGTATCTCTTGAATATCACGGTTTAATCCTCCCCAAAATCTATCCATAAAATCATCTTCACTTTCTTCTAAAGAGGAATGCAACAAGGTAGTTTGTAAATCATCATAATATTTTGTTACAGTTTCACTACCTTGTTTTAAGTGTTGCAACTTCTTAATCATGTCACGAGTATAATAAGCAGGGACGAAAGTATGTCGCATGGCAAGTTTCAAATTATCCCAAGTAGTAGGTATATAATCAGGGTGTAACCAACAATATTCACTCCACCAAACCAAAGCATAACCAGTGAAAGAACCAACCGCAACCTTAACCTTTTTATGTTCATCGAAATTATGGGAAGCAAATATACTTTTTATGTCGAACTCCCATTCAATATATAAAGCAGGTTTAAAACGGCCATTAAATGGTGGTATAGATACATTAACCTGATCATGTGCATTTGGATGTTTGTGCACCTCTCGTGACGGTTGTGGTATTTGCAAAGGTGGTGGCACGTCTCCCGCGATCGACAAAGCCCATGAATTGACTCTGGATCCTATCATGATTAGTAGAACAAGAAACAAAACCCAAAAATAATGTTCCTATAACTACTAGGATATGGTGGTAAAACGCTCACAGTAAAGCAAATATCAATGTCTTACAAGTTCTTACCATGCAGCAGGCGGTGATCGGCAACCAGCGGTGTCAAGTAACTCCGAATATTGAGTAAAGCGATTGCCAGGGGAGCGTACGTATACACGATGTAGAAATATGTGGAGCTGGGTTGGCTATATATGGTAGCAAAAGATTAGCAATAATCAATTCAAAGATGCAATGTTGAATAAACGCTCAATGACGGTACTGTGCTGGTCCTAGGCTAGACCGGACTAGAGACGCGAGCCTAGAACACTAATGAGGTCACGGCGTAGCACAACTAGCATCAATGAAGGATACTAAGTAGCTCTTGACAGCAAGATATAAGTGAAGATCACAACGGCAGTGAAGATAATGATGAAAAACAACTGCCAAGCAGGATATACAACAACTTTGTCTCCAACTTTCCTTTGAAAAAGTTTGTGCCGATTTTTTTGATTTTTTTTCTCCTTTTTTTTCTCTGACTTTTTTTTCTCTTTTTTTTCTCTCGTTTTTTTTCTCTCTTTTTTTTCTCCCTCTTTCCAAAACAAACTAGATAAGATGCAGATTGGATCAAGTGAAGATGTGAACGATCTCAACTATTATTATGACAATGAATGGTGGGTAGCACGTGGTGGAAATTGATGGATGGGTGGTGGACAGCGGAAGAGATAATGATGCAGCGGTGGCGTGACTAATGTGAACAGAACTCGAAACTCTAAACGAACTAGACACTAAGACCAGCAACTCGACACGACGATGCAACCGATAATTCAACTATGCAAGCAATGAAAAGAAAATTGCAAAGGCTCAGACTGGCTTGGACCAAGGATGAATAGATCTAACTCTTTTTTGTGGCTTTTTCTTGGACAATAGGTAAGAAAATAAATCTAATCTAGGAAAACTGGAAATTCTCACCGAGCAACCTGAAAACTGATACCACTTGATAGAGGCGGGGGTGTCCCGATCTTTCGATGAGATGATAACTATCGATTTGGTGAAGATGACTTTGACGATCCGACTACAAACGTGCACGACATTGCGCCTTAGCAATCGCTAAACCAACTCCGATAGGTTATTGACCACACCAGAGCACAATCAACCTGACCACGAAGGTCTATTCCTGCAAGCAATCAAAGAACAAGCAAGAATATGATAAAAGCAATCTAAATATTGCGAGTATATATGAAGTATTGATAAAGGTGGGGATCCGTAAGCGGTCTTGGTCTGGTCGTTGGACACAAACGAAGTACACGAAGTTGCAATGGCTAACTTTTAACTAAACAAATCCCAAGCAAAAGCTACTAGATGGATCTACTTATATAGGAGCAAGGGGTGGCGGCCAAGGAGGTGGGAGGACATCCCAAGGCAGCCTAAAACTAAATCTAGGTCGTACAAGGCCAATGGGCCCAAGTGGAGGTGATGTAACACCTTTGGACTTGTAGTTTGACTCGGATTCTGCTGCAGCATCAGATTGTTTCGTCCACAACTCAACGCTCCGGACGAATTTGAAGGTGATTCCAATTGGGTTGGAAAGTGCACGAAATCTAGTTTCCAACAAAAAAAGAATCACCCAATTCGGAGTCCGTATGAAAAACTTGTGTGCGTTTTGAGTCAGGTATGTCTGTGCAGTCCGAATCTGAATCCAGAACGTGAGAGACTTGGACTCTATCTTCTCTTGGGCCAAAAGTGACGTGAGAGAACTTTTTGGACAGCAAATAAACATCTCTTTCTTCCTTATCTTCATATGTGGATTGTACAAATGTCCCATACACCTGCAATTAGACAAAACACAAAAGTGTGTGAAGTATTTTTGTTCTGGATAACATAAATAGATTATTGAATAGCTTGCACTAGAAATCACCTGACAAATATGCATGTATGCAATATTTTTGGTCATATCCAAGGTAGTCATGTCCTCATCATCCTTGATAGAGGCAAAGGGTGTCCCGATCTTTCGATGAGATGATAACTATCGATTTGGTGAAGATGACTTTGACGATCCGACTACAAACGTGCACGACATTGCGCCTTAGCAATCGCTAAACCAACTCCGATAGGTTATTGACCACACCAGAGCACAATCAACCTGACCACGAAGGTCTATTCCTGCAAGCAATCAAAGAACAAGCAAGAATATGATAAAAGCAATCTAAATATTGCGAGTATATATGAAGTATTGATAAAGGTGGGGATCCGTAAGCGGTCTTAGTCTGGTCGTTGGACACAAACGAAGTACACGAAGTTGCAATGGCTAACTTTTAACTAAACAAATCCCAAGCAAAAGCTACTAGATGGATCTACTTATATAGGAGCAAGGGGTGGCGGCCAAGGAGGTGGGAGGACATCCCAAGGCAGCCTAAAACTAAATCTAGGTCGTACAAGGCCAATGGGCCCAAGTGGAGGTGATGTAACACCTTTGGACTTGTAGTTTGACTCGGATTCTGCTGCAGCATCAGATTGTTTCGTCCACAACTCAACGCTCCGGACGAATTTGAAGGTGATTCCAATTGGGTTGGAAAGTGCACGAAATCTAGTTTCCAACAAAAAAAGAATCACCCAATTCGGAGTCCGTATGAAAAACTTGTGTGCGTTTTGAGTCAGGTATGTCTGTGCAGTCCGAATCTGAATCCAGAACGTGAGAGACTTGGACTCTATCTTCTCTTGGGCCAAAAGTGACGTGAGAGAACTTTTTGGACAGCAAATAAACATCTCTTTCTTCCTTATCTTCATATGTGGATTGTACAAATGTCCCATACACCTGCAATTAGACAAAACACAAAAGTGTGTGAAGTATTTTTGTTCTGGATAACATAAATAGATTATTGAATAGCTTGCACTAGAAATCACCTGACAAATATGCATGTATGCAATATTTTTGGTCATATCCAAGGTAGTCATGTCCTCATCAGCAGGAGGCAAAGAGGAAGGCACGTCCTCGAATGAAAATAATGCCTCTTTGCACACAAAAGCATAGCAAACAGATTTGCTAAAATCTAGATCATCAATATCAGATTTGGTGGCAAGTAAACATGCACTTTTCAATTTAATTTCAGAAGCAACACTAGATTGTTTATTATTATTAGGCTGCATTTGTTGCTCAAATTCTTTTGCCACAATCTGATTTTCACTCTTAGTTTTCTCTTGTTTTGCTTTATTAGCTCTATTAAGATCATCTTTCAAAATGGAATCAGGAGTCATAGGAAGCAAAGTAATATTTTTATCCTTATGAACAAGAGTATACTGATTGTTTCTACCATGGTGAATAGAATTTTTATCAAATTGCCATGGTCTACCAAGTAATAAGGAACATGCTTGCATAGGTACCACATCACAATCAACATAATCAGCATATGTAGAGATACTAAAATGCACACGAACAGTACGTGTTACCTTAACCTTGCCGCTGTTGTTGAACCATTGGATGTAGTAAGGATGTGGATGTGGTCTTGTGGTGAGAGATAGCTTCTCCACCATCTCCATGCTAGCCAAGTTGTTGCAACTCCCTCCATCTATGATTACGCGAACAGAACGTTCCTTCACAACTCCCTTTGTATGGAACAAATTATGCCTCTGATTTTGCTCAGCTTGTGTAACCTGCACACTCAAAACACGTTGAGCAACTAAACATTCATACCTGTCAGCATCTTCAGGAGCCATGTATTGCGTCTCATGATCAGAATCTTCTCCACCGTGTTCGTCACGTGTAATAAGAGCCAAAGTCTCCTCATCATAGTCACTAGCGGACTCATACCCACCATCCTCAGTAACAATCATCACACGCTTAGAGGGGCATTCTCTCGCATAATGACCTCCACCCTTGCAACGTCGACAAATAATATCATGTGTTTGCCCTGTTGATTCCATGGATGAAGAAGAGCTCTTTGCAGGCCCAGAAGATGTGCTCTTGGCAGATAGTGGTGATTGTGCCTGCTTTATTGTATCACGGTTGGAGGTGGCAGCCGACGGAGGCGCCGGTGTAGCAGAACGTGTGGAAGTAGATGATGCACGTGGTGTCCATGATGAAGGTCGACCTGTAGAAAAGTTAGTCCGCGCCAATGCCTGTCGATCTTGCACTTCACGTTCAGCTTTACAAGCAAGATGGAATAAACGAGTGATATTAGTATACTCCTTATAATCTAGAATGGTCTGAATCTCTCTATTTAATCCACCCAGAAAATGTGCAAGCATAGCTTCATTCTCCTCAACAATACCACATCTAATCATGCCAGTTTGTAATTCCTGATAATATTCTTCTACAGAATTTTTTCCTTGTCTTAAGCGCTGTAATTTTTGAAGCAATTCACGTTGATAATATGGTGGAACCCAACGAGTACGCATAGCAGTTTTCAAAGCAGCCCAAGTAGCGGGAATAGGATATAATCTACAATGTTCAGACCACCATACACATGCAAAACTAGTGAAAGCACAAACAGCAGCAGCAACCCGTCTCTCCTCGGGATATTGTAAACATGTAAAACGTTGTTCAGTTTCTAACTCCCAAGTAAGATATATATCAGGAACATATCTACCCTCAAATGGTGGAATATTCAATTTCAGTTTAGGAATATGGACATCATCTCGTACCTGAGGTGGTGGTGCAGGCCTACCATTACGAATATATACCTGAGGTCGACCTGGTGGTGGTGGTGCTGGTGGCTGCACGTAGTGCTGATTTTGATCAACCTCATCCTCATAATCGCCCACATACTCATCATCCTCCTGGGTACCAGCAGCAGCAGTAGCAAGGGCCAAAGAAGCATCAACAACATGAACAGAAGCACCAGAAGTTTGGCCATCCTCAATAGGAACACGCTTCGCTCGTCCATACTGATTCGAAAGGATGCGTTGTTGTTGTTGTTGTCGTTGGAGAGGTGCGTTAGGTGCAGCGGGTGGTGGTGGTGGAAGACGCGCGAGCAATTCATTAAACTTGTTATCGAGCTTTGTTTCGAACGTCTTCTCCATGCCATCTATCTTCTCCATGGCCTCTTCAAATCTGTTTAGCACATCTTGCACCTGTCCACTCATCATTTGCTGAAATTTATCATGCAAATCCTTATTCGTCATGTTCTCCCAGTCAGTCTCGTCGGCTTGTGATCCTGGCATGGTTAGCAGCAATAGAAACACACAAGAATATGATCCTACAGACTACTAACAAGAGGTGGTGGTGGGTGTCACAAATCCGTCAAGCAAATCTCAAATTCTTACCAGTTCTTACCCAGCAGCAGGCGGTGATCGGCAACCGTTGTAGTCAAAAAGTCTCAAAGCTTGGATAGAGCGATTACCAGGGAGAGTCAAACGCACGACGTAGATGTATGTGGAGCTGGGAAGGCTTATAATATGGTAGCAAAAAGGGTCAGCAATAATCAATTCAGAGATGCAAAGTTGAATAAACGCTCAACGACGGTACTGTGCTGGTCCTAGGCTAGACCGTGCTAGAGACGCGAGCCTAGAACACTAACAAAATCACGGCGCTGCACGTAAACAAGGGAAAAGCACACTTTGGATTTTTTTTTTCGCTCTTTTTTTTTTGCGCTCTTTTTTTTTTGCGCTGCTCTTTTTTTTTGCGAAAAATCACTATAATGGCGAGTGTCTCAAAACTCTTCCTAGGTCAAACTGACAGGATGGGCACGAAATTTTTTCGACCAATTTTTTTTTTCGTTTTTTCGACTGCCCGGACCCAAAAACTGGAAACGGGTCAAAAAAAACTTCCTATAATGGCACCTGTCTCAAAACACTCAGAAACACCTAAAAATAAGATAGCCAGAAAATTTTTCGAAAAATGCGTTTTCGAAAAATTTTGGGCCTAAACGGAGCGTGGTTTCCAGACTCTTTTTTTTTTTCCGAAACCTACTCCGGCAAGGAAACACGAATCGGAAACTAGATGGATCCCGAAAACAAACCTAATAAGCAAGGAACTCGGATTGGTGGTGGATATATGGTTGTGGTATATGGCAGCGGTGGTAGTATATGGATATGGATCGGTGGTGGTATATGGACACGGATTGGTGGTGGTATATGGATACGGATTCGGAGCGGTGGTGGTAGATGGCAGGGGCGATGATGATGGTGCGGCGGCGGCGTGACAACTTATGACCAGAACTCGAAACTCTAAAAGACTAGACTCTAAGACCAGCAACTAGACTGACGATGCAACCGCAAATTCAACAAAGCAAAACCCTAAAAAGATTATGCAAAGGCTCAGATTGGTTCGGATATGATGAACTAACCCTAATTTTTTTTTGGGGCTTTTTCGTGGACTATAGGTATGAAGAACAGACTCGATCTAAACTACGAAAAACTGGAAAATCTCACTGAGCAACCTGGAAATCTGATACCACTTGATATAGGCAAAGGTGTCCCGTCTTTCGATGAGATGATGGAAATCGCTTTGGTGGAAGTCGACTTTGACGATCCGACTACGAACGTGCGAGGACGTCGCGCCTTAGCAATCGCTAAACCAACTCCGAGAGGTTATTGACCACGCCGGAGCACGATCAACCTGACCACGAGGGTCTGTTTCCTGCGAGCAAACGAAGAACAAGCAAGAAACTAAGGTTGCAATCTGGATATTGCGAATATAAGATGAAAGCTTTATTGATCAAGGTGGGGTTCTGTGACGCCTTTGTCTGGTCGTTGAACACAAACGAAGTACACGAAGTTGCAGCTATGGCGAACTTTTAATCTAAACAAAACCCAAAGTCTAAACGGTGCCCTAAGGGCTGTATATATGGAGGAAGAGAGGGGGAATTTCGTGGCCCTTGGTGGAGGGGTTCGAAATCAACCCTATCTCTTGTTTCCCCACACATACGGACTCTAAAAATAGCCTATACTTATGTATTTCGAAATTACATGGGCCTGGCCCAATAAAAAGGTGACGCAGCACCTATAATAGCCTCTGGACGAAATTTATGAAGTGGCATCTTGTATATTTCGTCCAAGGCTTCATGCACTCTTATGGTGGCTTCAAAGTCCTGAAATCATCACTTGTAACTCCGTTCTGGTTCCCCTTGCGCATGGCATCATCTCCATGCTTGCTCTTGCTCCAATGTCCATCCTTCTCCAAGCTAGGCCCTTCATTTGTAAGCAAAACAAATGTATCCAATTTAGGCAGCATCATATTCTCATGAACATTAGAATCATTACCAAGAAACGAAAGTACCTGATAATTTAATTGGCGTGCGCGAGCTCTAGTAATTGGTCCAGTATATGTAGCAGTAGGGGCTGTGGGTGTAACAATGGTATTGATGTCCTCATCAGATGGCCCGGCCAACGGTGGAGTGGCGCTTCATAGTGAAGCGTGCTAAGCAGAGCTGCTAGCAGCAGGAGGCTGGAGTAGGTGGTCCCGACGGTGCTGGAGGAAGAAGACGAGAGATTGAAGATGGATGTCGGTCGTTGGATGTAAATCCAACGGCTAACGATGTCAGAATCATTTGTTGACTAAGTTGACAACGACTTGCATTGGCTTTGATCTATTGGCCCACATTTCAACCTCCAAAAATGTGGCACGTATTCAACCCATTTTTTCAGAATTTACAATCTTTTTTTTGCAGGGTAGAATTTACAGTCAATTTGATCTCTTTTTTTGAATTACATTCCATTAGCTGGGCTGGGTGAACAAATAATGTAGCGTCCATGCGGTCCATTTATGTTTTTCCTAAAAAATTACAGGCCATTTGCACTTTCTCGAAATACACGATTTTTTTGGGCTGATTCTAATTATAATGGTGGGGTGGGCGCAGCAATGTTATCCAAAAATAAACAGGGGCTGAACATTTTGTTATATATATATATATTTAAATAATAAGTGATTTATTATTACATTCGTCCTAAAATCTTACCAAGCTTTTGTACACAATCACCAGGATTTTCGTTGCCAAAAAAATCAAGGATTTTATTGTTAAGAAATTATTTTTATAAGTTAATTAGATGTGGGATATTGTTTTCTTACATATGTAAGTATCTGTTAAATATATGATGACAATAACAATAATATATAATAACATATAAAATAATTCAAATATATATAATATAGTTAGAAGGGAAACATAAGTTGGACTAGGCGTTCCTATTCTTATATAGAAAAATAGAACAGACCTCTGCGTTTTTTTCAAAAAAAATACGTGAATTGGGCTACCGATGTGTCAGGAAAAATAAAACCTCGGATGGAGGTCTATAGGCTGGTCGATACATGACGGCCCTCAAGAAAATACAAACAGGCCTATGGACCTCCCATCCGAGGTTGTGGGCTGCGCATGCTAAAAAAGAAAGCCTAGACGGGGCAGGCCAAAACCCAGCTGATACTTGCTGCCCCAGTGATAATGAATGATACTTGCCAGCTCCCCGGCTTTATTGTGAATTTATCTCCTATAGTAACTACGTTGAAGCACCTAAAAAATGTAATTATGTTGACAAACCCATGGGCTCCAACTTCAGTATAGCATTAGGAGGAAGTATTTTTTTGATGAGGCACTTGCTTGCGTACGGCCATAGACCTGGTGGGTCCCGACTGTCCGGCTCTTATGCGGAGCATCCCTCGCTCATCCCCATGGACGCACCTACATCTTCCTCAACACCACTTGGACCCATGACTCGAGCTCGAGCTAAGGCTATTGAAGATATGGTGAACTTGCTCCTCTCCGAAATCCCTCTTCCTACACTTGAGACATGGCTACTAGCTCAAGCGGAGATGCTTTGTGTGATTAGGTACCAAGGAACCAACCTAGAAGAAGCTACGGTACAAGATGGACGTCGAGAGCAAGAGGAAAGTTTCCCAGCCTGGAACGGGCGGTACTACCGCCCCGACAAGCGGTACTACCGCTTAGTACCACAAGCGGTACTACCGCTCTACATTCGCCGCCCTACCACCGAACCCAACAAACTCAAGTGATCGAACGGCTCCAGAGCGGTACTACCGCCCATCACGGCGGTACTACCGCTTAAGATCCACAAGCGGTACTACCGCCCGAGGGCCGGTACTACCGCCCTGCCTATGTGCAGCGTATCCGGGCCGAGGCCCATGTACCTGTTTCGCCCCTCTTTTACCCCTTTGAAGGCTTAGACTATAAATAGACCTTCCCCTCGACCTTTCTAGGGTTAGCATTGGGTTAGCTCATATTTTGTGTGAGAGCCTTGCTCATCCACTTGGTTACTTCTCCTTGGAGCTTAGGACCTCTTCGAAGAAGATCCCCCAAGAGGATTCAATACCCCCTCTTGGGTGGCCCCCATCAAGACCTCACGGAGAAGAACCCGATTACCTCTTGTATTGTCCTTTGTTGACTTTGGATCATGATAGAGGCAAAGGTGTCCCGTCTTTCGATGAGATGATGGATTTCGCTTTGGTGGAAGTCGACTTTGACGATCCGACTACGAACGTGCGAGGACGTCGCGCCTTAGCAATCGCTAAACCAACTCCGAGAGGTTATTGACCATGCCGGAGCACGATCAACCTGACCACGAGGGTCTGTTTCCTGCGAGCAAACGAAGAACAAGCAAGAAACTGAGATTGCAATCTGGATATTGCGAATATAAGATGAAAGCTTTATTGATCAAGGTGGGGTTCTGTGACGCCTTTGTCTGGTCGTTGAACACAAACGAAGTACGCGAAGTTGCAGCTATGGCGAACTTTTAATCTAAACAAAACCCAAAGTCTAAACGACGCCCTAAGGGCTGTATATATGGAGGAAGAGGGGGGGGGGGAATTTCGTGGCCCTTGGTGGAGGGGTCCGAAATCAACCCTATCTCTTGTTTCCCCACACATACGGACTCTAAAAATAGCCTATACTTATGTATTTCGAAATTACATGGGCCTGGCCCAATAATAAGGTGACGCAGCACCTATAATAGCCTCTGGACGAAATTTATGAAGTGGCATCTTGTATATTTCGTCCAAGGCTTCATGCACTCTTATGGTGGCTTCAAAGTCCTGAAATCATCACTTGTAACTCCGTTCTGGTTCCCCTTGCGCATGGCATCATCTCCATGCTTGCTCTTGCTCCAATGTCCATCCTTCTCCAAGCTAGGCCCTTCATTTGTAAGCAAAACAAATGTATCCAATTTAGGCAGCATCATATTCTCATGAACATTAGAATCATTACCAAGAAACGAAAGTACCTGATAATTTAATTGGCGTGCGCGAGCTCTAGTAATTGGTCCAGTATATGTAGCAGTAGGGGCTGTGGGTGTAACAATGGTATTGATGTCCTCATCATCCTCCCCTTCTTGAAATGAAGTCGTCCTCGACGGAAGCTCATCTTCCTCGCCCAAATACGGCTTCAAATCTGCAATGTTAAAAGTGGGACTAACCCCAAAATCTGCAGGCAGCTCAAGTTTATATGCATTATCATTTACTTTCTCCAACACCTTAAAGGGACCAGCAGCACGTGGCATTAGCTTTGATTTGCGCAAATCAGGAAATCTATCCTTACGCAAATGTAACCAAACAAGATCTCCAGGTGCAAACACAAAATGTTTTCTACCCTTATCTCCAGCAAGTTTATATTTAGCATTCATACGCTCAATGTTTTCCTTAGTTAACTCATGCATTTTTAAAATCAATTCAGCACGTTCTTTAGCATCAAAATTAACCTTCTCCGAAGATGGAAGAGGCAACAAATCAATAGGTGCACGAGGTAGGAAACCATACACAACTTCAAAAGGGCACATCTTAGTAGTAGAATGCAATGAACGATTATAAGCAAATTCAATATGAGGCAAGCATTCCTCCCACATTTTCTTATTATTCTTCAAAACAGCCCTAAGCATAGTAGACAATGTTCTATTGACTACTTCAGTTTGTCCATCAGTTTGGGGGTGACAAGTAGTACTAAAAAGCAGTTTAGTCCCCAACTTAGCCCATAAACATCTCCAAAAGTGGCTAAGAAATTTAGTATCACGATCTGAAACAATAGTATTTGGCACACCATGCAAGCGAATAATTTCACGAAAGAACAAATCAGCAACATTAACAGCATCATCGCTTTTATGACATGGTATAAAGTGTGCCATTTTCGAGAATCTATCCACGACAACAAATATGCTATCCCTCCCCTTCTTTGTTCGAGGTAAACCTAAAACAAAGTCCATAGATATATCCTCCCAAGGAACACTAGGTATAGGCAAAGGCATATATAAACCATGAGGATTGAGTCGTGACTTAGCTTTTTGACATGTAGTGCAGCGAGCAATAAAACGCTCAACATCCCGTCTCATCTTTGGCCAAAAGAAATGTGTAGCAAGTACGTCCTCTGTCTTCTTCACGCCAAAGTGTCCCATTAATCCTCCTCCATGCGCCTCCTGCAACAACAAAAGACGAACGGAGCTAGCTGGAATGCATAGCTTGTTAGCACGAAACACAAATCCATCGTTAACGACAAACTTGTTCCACATTCTTCCTTCTTTACAATTCTGCATTACATCTTTAAAATCAGCATCATGCACATATTGATCTTTGATGGTCTCCAAACCAAATATTTTGAAGTCAAGTTGTGAAAGCATAGTATAGCGACGAGACAATGCATCAGCAATAACATTTTCTTTTCCCTTCTTGTGTTTAATGACATAAGGGAAAGTCTCAATAAATTCAACCCATTTAGCATGTCTACGATTCAGTTTAGCTTGACTTTTAATATGTTTCAAAGATTCATGATCAGAATGTATAACAAATTCTTTGGGCCATAAATAATGTTGCCATGTTTCTAAAGTCCGAACAAGAGCATATAATTCTTTATCATAAGTAGAATAATTCAGACTAGGCCCACTCAATTTTTCAGAAAAGTATGCAACGGGTTTGCCATCTTGTAATAACACACCTCCTAATCCAATTCCACTAGCATCACATTCAAGCTCAAAAGTCTTATTAAAATCAGGAAGTTGGAGTAAAGGAGCATGTGTCAACTTATCTTTCAATACCGTGAAGGCTTCTTCCTGTGCGGTACCCCAAATAAAAGGCACATCTTTCTTTGTAAGCTCATTGAGAGGTGCAGCAATGGTGCTGAAATCTCTCACAAAACGCCTATAGAATCCAGCGAGGCCAAGAAAACTCCTCACTTGTGTGACCGTTTTGGGCTGCGGCCAACTCTCAATAGCTTCAATCTTGGCTTTATCAACTTCAATTCCCTGTGGAGTAACAACATAGCCAAGAAAAGATACTCGGTCGGTGCAAAAGGTGCACTTCCCAAGGTTACCAAACAAACGTGCATCACGTAGAGCAATAAAAACAGCACGTAAATGTTCCAAATGTTCTTCCAAAGATTTGCTATAAATCAGTATATCATCAAAATAGACTACCACAAATCGTCCAATGAAAGCACGTAAAACTTCGTTCATTAATCTCATGAAAGTACTAGGTGCATTAGTTAACCCAAAAGGCATGACTAACCACTCATATAAACCAAACTTAGTTTTAAATGCTGTTTTCCATTCATCACCCAATTTCATACGAATTTGATGGTATCCACTACGCAAATCAACTTTGGAGAATATTGTAGAGCCACTCAATTCATCAAGCATATCATCTAGCCTAGGAATAGGATGACGATAACGAATAGTAATATTATTAATGCCTCTACAATCAACACACATACGTGACGTACCATCCTTTTTAGGCACTAGGATAATAGGAACAGCACAAGGACTAAGAGATTCGCGTATATAACCTTTGTCGAGTAGCTCCTGTACTTGACGCATAATCTCCTTCGTCTCCTCTGGATTGGTACGGTATGGTGCACGGTTGGGTAGCGATGCACCGGGAATTAAGTCAATTTGATTCTCAATCCCTCGAATGGGTGGTAATCCCGGTGGCACGTCTTGTGGAAAGACGTCAGCGAACTCCTGCATAATGTTAGTGACAGCAGGGGGCAAAGAGGAAGGCACGTCCTCGAATGAAAATAATGCCTCTTTGCACACAAAAGCATAGCAAACAGATTTGCTGAAATCTAGCTCATCAATATCAGATTTGGTGGCAAATAAACATGCACTTTTCAATTTAATTTCAGAAACAACACTAGATGGTTTATTATTAGGCTTCATTTGTTGCTCAAATTCTTTTGCCACAATCTGATTTTCACTCTTTTTCTTCTCCTGTTTTGCTTTATTAGCTCTATTAATATCATCTTTCAAAATAGAATCAGGAGTCATAGGAAGCAAAGTAATATTTTTATCCTTATGAACAAGAGTATAATGATTGTTTCTACCATGGTGTACAGCATTTTTATCAAATTGCCATGGTCTACCAAGTAATAAGGAACATGCTTGCATAGGTACCACATCACAATCAACATAATCAGCATATGTAGAGATACTAAAATGCACACGAACAGTACGTGTTACCTTAACCTTGCCGCTGTTGTTGAACCATTGGATGTAGTAAGGATGTGGATGTGGTCTTGTGGTGAGAGAAAGCTTCTCCACCATCTCCATGCTAGCCAAGTTGTTGCAGCTACCTCCGTCTATGATGACGCGCACAGAACGTTCCTTCACAACTCCCTTGGTATGGAACAAATTGTGCCTCTGATTTTGCTCAGCTTGTGTGACCTGCACACTCAAAACACGTTGAGCAACTAAACATTCATACCTGTCAGCATCTTCAGGAGCCATGTATTGCGTCTCATGATCAGAATCATCTCCACCATGTTCTTCATGTGTAATAAGAGCCAAAGTCTCCTCATCATAGTCACTAGCGGACTCATATCCACCATCCTCAGTAGCAATCATCACACGCTGAGATTTGCATTCTCTCGCAAAATGTCCTCTTCCCTTACAACGACGACAAATAATATCACTTGTGTGCCCTGTTGACGCCATGGAAGAAGAAGAGCTCTGTGCAGGCCCGGCAGGTGTGCTCTTGGCAGATAGTGGTGGTTGTGCCTGCTTTCTTGTATCACGGTTGGAGGTGGCACCTGAAAGAGGTGATGGTGCAGTGGAAGTAGATGATGCACGTGGTGTCCATGATGAAGGTCGACCTGCAGAAAAGTTAGTGCGCACCAATGCCTGTCGATCCTGCACTTCACGTTCAGCTTTACAAGCAAGATGGAATAAACGAGTGATATTATTATAATCCTTATAGTCTAGAATGGTCTGAATATCTCTATTTAATCCACCCAGAAAACGTGCAAGCATAGCTTCATTCTCCTCAACAATACCACATCTAATCAAGCCAGTTTGTAATTCCTGATAATATTCTTCTACAGAATTTTTTCCTTGTCTTAAGCGCTGCAATTTTTGAAGTAATTCACGTTGATAATATGGTGGAACCCAACGAGTACGCATAGCAGTTTTCAAAGCAGCCCAAGTAGCTGGAACAGGATATAATCTACAATGCTCAGACCACCAAACACATGCAAAGCTAGTGAAAGCACAAACAGCAGCAGGAACACGTCTCTCCTCAGGATATTGTAAACATGTAAATCGTTGTTCAGTTTCTAACTCCCAAGTAAGATATATATCAGGAACATATCTACCCTCAAATGGTGGAATATTCAATTTCAGTTTAGGGAGATGGTCATGATCTCGTACCGGAGGGGGAGCCCTAACATTGCCATTATTTGCATGTGGACGACCTGGTGGTTGTGGTGCTGGTGGTTGCACGTAGTTCTGATGTTGATCAACCTCATCCTCGTAATCTCCCACATAATCATCCTCCTCGGTACCAGCAGCAGTAGTAGCAGGAGCCAAAGAAGCACCAACAGCAGTAGCAGCGGCACCAGAATTTTGTCCTAGCTCAATAGGAACACGCTGAGCTCGTCCATACTGATTCGGAAGGGGGCGTTGTTGTTGTCGTTGCAGAGGTGCGATAGGTGCAGCCGGCGGTGGTTGTGGAAAACGCGCGAGCAATTCATCAAACTTGCTATCAAGCTTTGTTTCAAACGTCTTCTCAATGCCATCTATCTTCTCCATGGCCTCGTCAAATCTGTTTAGCACATCTTGCACCTGTCCACTCATCAGTTGCTGAAATTTATCATGTAGCTGTTTGTTCGTCAGGTTCTCCCAATCAGTCTCATCGGCTTGTGATCCTACCATGGTTAGCAGCAAATAGAAACACAGAAGAATATGATCCTACAGAGTACTAAGAAGTGGTGGTGGTGTATCACAAACCCGTCAAGCAAATCTCAAATTCTTACCAGTTCTTACCCAGCAGCAGGTGGTGATCGGCAACCGTTGTAGTCAAAACTCTCAAAGCTTGGATAGAGCGATTACCAGGGAGAGTCCAACGCACGACGTAGATGTATGTGGAGCTGGGAAGGCTTATAATATGGTAGCAAAAAGGGTCAGCAATAATCAATTCAGAGATGCAAAGTTGAATAAACGCTCAACGACGGTACTGTGCTCGTCCTAGGCTAGACCGTGCTAGAGACGCGAGCCTAGAACACTAACAAAATCACGGCGCTGCACGTAAACAAGGGAAAAGCACACTCTGGATTTTTTTTTTCGCTCTTTTTTTTTTGGCGCTCTTTTTTTTTTGCGCTGCTCTTTTTTTTTTTTGCGAAAAATCACTATAATGGCGAGTGTCTCAAAACTCTTCCTAGGTCAAACTGACAGGATGGGCACGAAATTTTTTTCGACCAATTTTTTTTTTCGTTTTTTCGACTGCCCGGACCCAAAAACTGGAAACGGGTCAAAAAAAACTTCCTATAATGGCACCTGTCTCAAAACACTCAGAAACACCTAAAAATAGGATAGCCAGAAATTTTTTCGAAAAATGCGTTTTCGAAAAATTTTGGGCCTAAACGGAGCGTGGTTTCCAGACTCTTTTTTTTTTCCGAAACCTACTCCGGCAAGGAAACACGACGGAAAATAGATGGATCCCGAAAACAAACCTAATAAGCAAGGAACTCGGATTGGTGGTGGATATATGGTTGTGGTATATGGCAGCGGTGGTAGTATATGGATATGGATCGGTGGTGGTATATGGACACGGATTGGTGGTGGTATATGGATACGGATTCGGAGCGGTGGTGGTAGATTGCAGGGGCGATGATGATGGTGCGGCGGCGGCGTGACAACTTATGACCAGAACTGGAAACTCTAAAAGACTAGACTCTAAGACCAACAACTAGACCGACGATGCAACCGCAAATTCAACAAAGCAAAACCCTAAAAAGATTATGTAGAGGCTCAGATTGGTTCGGATATGATGAACTAACCCTAATTTTTTTCTGTGGCTTTTTCGTGGACTATAGGTATGAAGAACAGACTCGATCTAAACTACGAAAAACTGGAAAATCTCACCGAGCAACCTGGAAATCTGATACCACTTGATAGAGGCAAAGGTGTCCCGTCTTTCGATGAGATGATGGATTTCGCTTTGGTGGAAGTCGACTTTGACGATCCGACTACGAACGTGCGAGGACGTCGCGCCTTAGCAATCGCTAAACCAACTCCAAGAGGTTATTGACCACGCCGGAGCACGATCAACCTGACCATGAGGGTCTGTTTCCTGCGAGCAAACGAAGAACAAGCAAGAAACTGAGATTGCAATCTGGATATTGCGAATATAAGATGAAAGCTTTATTGATCAAGGTGGGGTTCTGTGACACCTTTGTCTGGTCGTTGAACACAAACGAAGTACGCGAAGTTGCAGCTATGGCGAACTTTTAATCTAAACAAAACCCAAAGTCTAAACGACGCCCTAAGGGCTGTATATATGGAGGAAGAGGGGGGGGGGGGAATTTCGTGGCCCTTGGTGGAGGGGTCCGAAATCAACCCTATCTCTTGTTTCCCCACACATACGGACTCTAAAAATAGCCTATACTTATGTATTTCGAAATTACATGGGCCTGGCCCAATAATAAGGTGACGCAGCACCTATAATAGCCTCTGGACGAAATTTATGAAGTGGCATCTTGTATATTTCGTCCAAGGCTTCATGCACTCTTATGGTGGCTTCAAAGTCCTGAAATCATCACTTGTAACTCCGTTCTGGTTCCCCTTGCGCATGGCATCATCTCCATGCTTGCTCTTGCTCCAATGTCCATCCTTCTCCAAGCTAGGCCCTTCATTTGTAAGCAAAACAAATGTATCCAATTTAGGCAGCATCATATTCTCATGAACATTAGAATCATTACCAAGAAACGAAAGTACCTGATAATTTAATTGGCGTGCGCGAGCTCTAGTAATTGGTCCAGTATATGTAGCAGTAGGGGCTGTGGGTGTAACAATGGTATTGATGTCCTCATCAGATCATGTATCTCCCTTTGTGTTCATCGATCTAGCACATGTGTGATTGATCTTGTTGGTTTGAGTGATTCTCTTGTGATCTCTTCAAGAAGTTGCAACTTCTCAAACAATGCACGAAGACGGTGGAAGAATACTACCAAGAAATGGAGATTGCCATGATTCGAGCCAATGTCAAAGAAGACGACGAGCAAACAATGGCACGCTTCTTGAACAGCCTCAACCATCCAATCAAGCGGATTGCCGACTTCCAAGCATACTCAAACCTCCTCGAGCTAGTTCATCAAGCGACCAAGGTGATATAGGGCGGAACCCTATGGGGCTGATCTTTCACATTTGGAGAGGATCCCTACGAGGAACACGAAGAACGAGCGGAAGAGCACGAGGGAAATCACGAGGGAAACACAAGAGAATCACTCAAACCAACAAGATCAATCACACATGTGCTAGATCGATGAACACAAAGGGAGATACATGATCCAAAGTCAACAAAGGACGATACAAGAGGTAACCGGGTTCTTCTCCGTGAGGAGGTCTTGATGGGGGCCACCCAAGAGGGGGTCTTGAATCCGCTTGGGGGATCTTCTTCGAAGAGGTCCTGAGCTCCGAGGAGAAGGTAACCAAGTGGATGAGCAAAGCTCTCACACAAACATGAGCTAATCCTTTGCTAACCCTAACTAGGAGGAGGTGGAGGAGTATATATAGTCTAGAGCCATGAAGGGGTAAGTGAGGGCGAAGGGGTACATGGGCTTGGCCCGTTACACTGTGCGCAAATAGGCCCGTTGTACCGGTCGAGGGGGCGGTTGTACCGCTGGAGACTCAGGGAGGGCGGAAGTACCGGTCGAAGAAGGCGGAACTACCGCTGGGAGGTCAGGTGCTGGCTTCAGGAGATGGACGTCGGAGGGGCCAGTGGTTGTCGGTTGATGGGGCGGTAGTACCGATCATTTGGGAATTACCGGTACATCCGGGGCAGTACCGGCCTTGCACCGCACGACCATAGAATGGTGGCCGGTAGTCAGGCGGTTGTTGACCGGTTGTACCGCTTGTTCTGGAGCGGCCAGGCTCTCTTCCTCCTTCTCTTCCATACTTGGCCTTGGTCCTTGGATTCTCCATGGTCGTCTCGGTCGTACCTGAGTATATGCAAGATCCATGCATGAGGTAGTAGCCATGTCTCACATGTAGAAAGTCAAGGTTCGGAGAGGAGCGAGTTCACCTTGTGTCCCATGGCATATGTTTGAGGTGTCGTCATATGTCCTCTTGGGGTTTAGAGAGGAGTCAGAGTGTACATGGGGATGAACGTGGGATGCTCCGCATCACAAGGCCGAGCGACAAGTCCAAGATGACTTCAAATATGCCAAGTACTCGTCCAAGACCTACGGCTCCTCTTATCAAGCTTCCGCGACTCCGGCAACTCCTACATCAACTAGGGCCTCACCAAGTACCAGCGACAAGTCAAGTTATAAGAAAACCTTGACAAGTTCAAGTCGTCCTCCTCCTACTTCAAGCAACTTCAAGCAGCGTGCTTCGTCCTCTACTCCGACCGATGAGACCGTCAAGACAAGCTCCTTCAAGTGTTTCACTTGCGGCGGCCCAGGACACAAGTCCTTTGAGTGCACAAACAAGCGCACCATGATCTTCAACGACGACGGCACCTACGACTCCATGAGTGAAGGAGAAATGGAAGCCCTTGAGCAAGTGGCCATGCACCGACAAGTGAACAACAAAGACGAAGATGACCAAGTCTTTTGTGATGAAGATTCAAGTCCCGCTCTTGTTGTCTCCAAGGTCTTGACTCTTCAACATCAACAAGAAGAAGACCAAGGATGCCACATCTTCCACACAAAGGCCGGCATCAATGGAAGGTCCGTCAAGGTCATCATCGATGGAGGTAGTTGTCACAACCTCGCAAGTGAAGAACTATGCTCCAAGCTTCAATTGGTCAGGAGGAAGCACCCGCACTCCTACAAGGTTCAATGGCTAAGTGACTCCGGAACTATCCGAATTGAGCATATGGTCCAAGTCTCCTTCAAAATCGGTGCATATGAGGACACTTTGGAGTGTGATGTGGTCCCAATGACCGTTTGCCACCTCCTTCTTGGTCGACCATGGCAATTCGACCGTGGTGTCATCCACAATGGGCGTACCAATCACTATAGCTTCAAGGTGAAAGGGAAGGAGTATGTGCTACGACCTATGTCTCCTAGTCAAGTGATAGCCAACAAGCAAGCCACCCATCATGGAGAGAAGAGTGAGAAAGTGATCCATCAAAAAGTGAGTGAGAGCCATAAGCCAAACTTGAGCGCCTCTTCGCCTAGAGAAAAAAACCTCATCCTATTTGCCACCAAAAGTGAGATGAGAGAAGTGTGTGAGAACCCATCGAGTGTGATGCACTTTGTCCTTGTGTGCAAGGATGGAGAGCCATCAACTAACATGATGTAGGGTGGAACCCTATAGCGTCGATCTTTCACGTTTGGAGTGGATCCTACGGGGAATCACGAAGAACACGCGGAAGCACAAAGGGAAACACGAGGGAAAACGAGAGAGAATCACTCAACCAACAAGGAATCGATCACACAAGTGCTAGATCACCACACACATAAGAGATCCATAAGATCCAAAGTCAACAAAGGTAAGGATACAAAGGAACCGTTCTTCTCCAAAAGCAGGCCTTGATGTTCTTCCCTGGAAGGGGTCTTGAATCCGCTTGGGGGATCTTCTCCGAAGAGGTCGTGATCTCCGAGGAGAAGTATCCAAGTGGATGAGCAAAGGCTCTCACACAAATATGAGCTAATCCAATGCTAAGCCTCAAAGTGGGGAGGAGGATGTCTATTTATAGTGCTAAGCCACGAAGGGGTAAGTGAGGGGCGAAGGGGATACACGGGCCTCGGCCCAAGTCATGCGCGCAGGCAAGGCCGGATGATCCGGGCGTCAGGGGTCCGGATGATCCGGATGGAGTCCCGGATGATCCGGCTTCGGTGGAAGCCTTCGGTTGTCTTCGGCGCAGTTACCCGGCGATCCGGGGGAGGGTCCGGATGATCCGGCTGAGACCAGATGATCCGGACGGCGGTCCGTATGTCCGGCCTGGCTCCAGCAGCCGCTCTGTCATCTTCTTCTCCTTTCTTCCGTCCTCTCTTCCATGCTTGGCCTTGGTCCTTGGATTCTCCATGGTCATCTTGGTTGTACCTGAGTGTATGCAAGGTCCATGCATGAGGTAGTAGCCATGTCTCATATGCGGAAAGTGACGGTTCGAAGAGGAGTGAATTCACCTTGTGTCCAATGGCGTATGTTCGAGGTCTCGTCATATGTCCTCTTGGGTCTTGGAGAGTAGTCGGAGTGTACATGGGGATGAACGTGGGATGCTCCGCATCATATCCCCCCCCCCCTTGGGAAAGATCTTCATCACCATGGAAACGGGTGTCGTGGACGGACTTGTAGTCGGACGTAGGTGAAGGCTTTGTGCAATCCAAGTACTCCAAGTTGTCTCCGGTATGTGGTACATGCAAAATGAGCAAACACAAAGTACACTTGGAAATACAATGGTTAGCGCACACAAAGTGTCCATCAATTAAGCGTGAGTCCGTGCTTAGGGATAGTGCGTGACAAAGCGCATGAAGCTTATCAAGATGATATAGAATGATATGCAAAGACTTCATGGGATAATTAGCATGGTGCACAAAGCAACAAATTCTACCATTGTGCAAAATGATGTCATAATGGGATGGTGCATCAAAAGCATGAACATGGCAATGGATGCTCAATATGTATATGATATCATGCAATTGATGGTGGGCAATATGATCATGATGTATGAATATGCCATCAAGGAAGATCGCAACAAATTTGCTAAGGAAGTGAACAAGCTCATATATCATGGATGACATGGTAATACAAGATGCAACAAGGCAATCATAATGTGAGTCGATCCATGCATGGGGTGCAAACTTGTGGTGAGTATGATATGTCCATCGAGCATGACATGTATGAGCACAATCAACAAATATGGAGGTGTTGGTGTACCAAAGCTCTATGTCGAGGCATGAGTGGAGTTCCGAAGGTGCATCCAATAAGTGCGAGCGCTCCTCAATGTGAAGGTCCATGTAGCCAATCTCCAATGTCGCTCCTCCGTTCAAGAGATGTATCATGTAGTCAACAAGAAGGAAACAACAATGAAAGAGTGACCCATCCAATATGCGTACTTGAGGATGGCTCAAAGGGAAGGAGGTCACCTTTAGGAGTTTCTCAAGGATGATGGAGTCACGCATCTTGTATGCCTTCACATAACCAATATGTCTCGTGGTGGTACCGCCTTGTAAATCCTTCAAAATGAAAGAACATGACAAACACTTGGAAAAACGAATGAGGTTAGCGTAATGGCAAAACAAATCATTCGTGTGGTAAGATACCCAACAAATGTATGTATCATGCTCATCATAAGAAATGACAAGGGAGTATTGCATAGTATGGAGGCATATGATACGAGAACAACCAAATGCAATATGCTCAATCAAACAAGCATGCATCACAAGTAAGGTGTCAAAGTCTCCAAGATCAATAAGCATAGTATGGTTGCACTCAATACAAGTGGATATGAAAGAAGCAACTAATGAACACAAGAGACAATGATCAAGATATATCATGTGAGAGGCATGAGCATATATGTCATAAACCCAAGAAAGCAAGTAATAGTGGAACATGGGTGATGCAACATAGCAAGCAATCATAGCGATCAAGTCAAGCAAGCTAGTAGTGCGAAGATGCAACATACTAGAAGGAATCATGGCAAGCATGTAATGTGTGCAAATAGCGAGCATGAATAATTCACATGTCATAGCACAAGCATGAAAGCAAGGTATGAGTAAAATATCATCAATGTATTGGCGAGAGACCATATGTAAATACCAATGTGGCATCATGACTCTCCCAATACAACAAGCATCAATAGCATGGGGCACATGATAAACATGGCAAAAGCAACAAGGATCTCCATCAAGCATGCAAATACACATAGAAGTAGCATAATGGTGAATCATGGGTAGATGCAAGCAAGGGTCACAATTGCATGGCAAAGGCATAGGAGCAAGCATAACATGCAAAGTGAACATAATAGTATGGGCATAAGGTGACAAGTGGTAAATGGCCCATAGCCGTGTGAGAGCCCAGTAGAGGAGTTGCGTGTAGTCCTTGCGCGAAGGGGATGGTGGTAAGGATAGTCCACGGGATCCCAAGTCATCGTTTCTCTCAAGAGCTCGTTTCGTCAACTCTTGGGATTGAGAAGTTGACGAGTATATGTGAGTACCTACACAAAACAAAGACAAAGGAAAAATTGTGTGTGCGTGGTATATGTACACATCATCCATCATGATGCGCATGTGCATGTGTTTGTTAGCACAAAATAGCGAATGCTCAAATAAATGAGATGCGTGATATAGAAACATGTCATCCATCATGAGAGGTTTGTTATTATGTATCGCATAATGGAGACTCAAATTGTGTAATGCATCATGAGAAATATCTAGAGCATTGGTATTCATGGAATGCATAAGGTGCAAGCAATTATGGGAATCATGCAAAGTATGAAATGCATCAAGATCTCCTAATATGTATGAGGAAACTATGAGGGTCTCCTCATGAGCATGAGTAGCAACATCACATGGAGAATATTGACAACATCCAAAACAATGCATAGTCGAAATAATGTGATCATGGCATGTCATAGTAGATGAATTGCACAAATCATGTAAAGGAAGCATGGCAATATCATCACATGAAAAACAAAAGCCAATGACCATCATCTCGTCATCTATGCCATAAGTGCAAATGGGATTGATTTTAATGGGGCATGCATAGTTACTATGTTGAGATTGTAGGGATGCAATATGGGAGATCTCACTCATAGCATATGACAAGTTCAATGGATTGTCAAACATGAAGTGACAAATAGAATTTTCACATTATATCCTATGAAGCATAGCATCACAACTAGGCAACTCAACATGCTCATCATCGTATTCATAATAAATAGGTAAGTCAAGGCATGAAGAAGTCTCACTAGCATGAAGCATGGGAATAGGTGGGTCAACATCATGGGAGCAATCAATGTCAAGAGAGTCTACTAGTGGGACAAGAGAAGCACCATCACCTATGTTACCTTTGGAGCGTCGCTCATGTGTTGTAGGTGAGGTGTTGAAGATCCACTCGTTGTCATCTTCATCTTGATGGAACCATGTGGGGGGTGCATCATCATCCACCATGGCCGTCGTCGTCTCCATTGGAGGGATGGACTCGTCGAGGTTGGCATGTCGTCATGTAGGAGACCTAGCACCAAAGAAGAAAACACACTAGGATTAGAGGTTAAGTCGTTAGAAATCATAGTGGCCTCACATGCCGTGTCAATTATCTCACTCGCTAAGTGTTGTGGCTCACTCACTCGCTCAAGGATGCTCTCACTCATATGGTTGGTGGAGTCACTCAAATGGCGCTCAACCTCACATAGGATGTGTGGCATGCTCTCGTGTATGGGGCTAGTGGTGGTCACACTCATCCTCTCATAGGAAATGCTCTCAATGTAACGTATGGTGGAGTCACTCATGTCACTTATGTGGTGGTGGCTCTCCTCACATGGCACTTGGGGCATCTCGACATATGTGGGTGTCGGCGAGATGTAGGTGCAAATGTCTCCATGTCCGGTCGCGTAGCTTCACTCGGAGTATGAGTCCAAAGTCGGCGTCGTCTTCATGGTGTTGAAGAGGTTTGCGCTCGTCGCCGTAGTCAAAGGGAATGGCCCTTGCTCGACCGTCTTGTCGCCGTCTTGGTGTGGGAGGCCCATAAGATGTGGCACCTCGTAGCTCGTCTCCATGACCGAAGGGAGTTTCCCATGCTCGGCCATCTTCCTTGAGGGGCTTCCGAAGATGGAAGTGTCGCCCTCGCTCGTAGGTAGTCGCCTTGGACTTGATGAAGTCGTTGTAGTTGTACTTGTGGGAAGTAGGCGAAGATGACGTACTTCCAAAGGCGAAGATGCCTTGAGAACACTTGGCGAAGATGCCGAAGTGGTTGATGTAGCCGTAGCGCCGTCTTGGTGGTGGTCGTCTCGCGGTCTTCTTTTGTGCTCTTGAAGCTTGGACTTGGCGTGAAGTAGGGCTTGTTGGGACTTGTGCACTTGTGCTTGTGGAGCATCTTCTTGATGATGATGTTGTTGTCGTGCTTGAGCTCGTAGTAGATGTCGTTTGTCGTCGTCGCGCACATGTTGCTTGGAGGTGACTTTCCCTTCATGACGATGTTGATCACGAACGTGATGGTGGTTGCCATGTAGATGTGGACGAGGACGATTTGCACTTGCATCTTTTTCGCGCTCCGAAGACTTGTGGCTTGACCGTCGTCGTCTTGAGGATGATGAAGTGGAAGAAGACTTGATCAAGGCCCGAATCTCTTCCATCCTCGCATCTTGCTCCTCCTATTGTGCGGCAAGCTTGTTGTCGATGTAGTCCCTTTTCCTTGCTTCGGAGTGGAAAATGTCGATGGAGATGTTCTCAATGCGCTCTTGCAATCTTGATTGTGTGCCTTGCATTTGTCGTTGTAGTCCGAAGGTGGACCTTTTGGTGATGTAGTTGTTCACGCCGTCGTTGTTGTCGTAGACCGGAGAGGAAATGCCTTGCCTATCCATCACAAGACTCAAGCAAATATGAGTGGGAGAAAGAGAAGAACTTATACCAATGTACCTTGACCGATGTCGACAATGAATCAAGTTCACTCAAATGCGGACAATGAAATAGCACTATTGGTACCAATTCTTGTCGGTTCTCACACCTACACAAGTAAAGCTTATAGTAGAGCTCAGTGAGGATAGTGGCACAAAAATTTGATGCAAAATGTTAGCAAGAGTCAATAATGTTGAAAGAGATTCACAAATTCGCAAGTGAAACAAATGGACCAATAGCAAAGAATGGCACACGGAAACACACACACAGATAAATAAATGGGGTCGTGCAACCAAGGAATGAGCACAAAATGTGGAATCCAAGGAAAACGGTCATGTTGCACAACTCAAGAGAGACGCTAGCACGATTGCCCAATAGGCGGATACAACACTTGTGCACAACCTATAATATGCAAAATGGATATTCTTCTATCCCAAGTATGCTATGTATGTATGGTTCCCGGTGTTTCTCTCAAGATGATCCAAGATGATCGGATATGACAATCTTAAATGCAATGTGGTATGATGCTATGGCACTTGCTCACAAGCTTCTTTGCTCTCTCTCTTTTGCTTAAAAGCTTTATTTCTTTTTATTTTTTTTTCTATGGCCACTTTTGCACAATGCGCAAACCAAGATAGCAATTTTGTATATGCGGGAACAAACTTGTGACACAAGATATGATACCAAGATGATACCAATATGATATGGTATATATGCAATGGAAGGTACGGACCACTAATGTGCACAAGTAACGTTGCCGGCAATACTCAAATGGCTAGTCTCGATAGGCAAGCAACACAAAAGTAAGGCTAGGGGTTAACAATGGAGGGATACCACAATACAAAGATGATATGGAGGTTACCGTCCTTGGCGATGATGAGCGGCGGTGTTCTTGATGTAGAAACCAAGATGATGGAGTCTTGTCCCTAAGTAGCAGAAACACCTTAGGAAACGGAAAAACCGCGAACTCAAAATCTCAAACGTCAAATGTCAAAATGGTGGTAGCGGAAAGCGGTGATGGTGTTGCAATAGGCAATGCGGAAGTGGAATGATGGGCTATACACGGGTCGGAGTTGAATTTGCTGTCCCTAAGTAGCCGAAACACCTTAGGAGACATAAGCCACAACCCAAACAAAATTGGGTTAAGTTGGGGTGGAAATGTATGGTGGGCACGTCTATGCAGAAGTGGTGGTGGTGGTTGATGAAGAAGCAATTGTCCCTAAGTAGCCGAAACACCTTAGGAGACTCTAATCACAACTCAAATAACCACATATGCAATGGGGAACAAAATGGGTTAAGTTGCAGAAGTCGGTGGTGGTAATGCGGATGATATGGTGGAGGGCCTAGGCAAACTTGCCAAATTTCAGAAAATATGATGGAGTCAAATGATTTTGGTGGTATTTTTGTGGGATAGGGGATGTCAATAGCTTCAAAACGAGCTAAAGAACGTCAAAACTAATGCGGATAGGGGATGTCAATAACTAATGCGGATGAATTAGTTACGGCCAAAACAAGATTTCAGCCGAGTCAGTGTCAGGGTTAACTAGACATCCGGGAGGAGGTCCGGATGATCTGGGCTAGGTCCGGATGATCCGGGTGTACATCCGGATGATCCGGGTTCGTCAGCTTCGGTTCTATTTTCTGGGTGCGTGGGGTATCCGGACGTCCGGGAGAGGGTCCAGCTGATCCGGGAGGTGTTCGGATGATCCGGGAGAAGGTCCGGATGATCCGGGCAGGTCAAACTGCTCGGGATTTCCTCTCGGGGACGAATTTTTGGGCGGAAATGGATGATTTTTGGGGCAAAATTTAAGGGATTTCGTGGATGGAAGGTGGGGAAACTTGAGGGAAAGCTAGATCCACTTGAAACCAAGCAAATCCATGGATCAAAATCAACAAAACATCATCAAACCAACAAATCACAAAAAATTTTGGGGGCTATTTTTGGTGGGGATTTTTGGATTTAGGACGAAATCAACAAAATCAAGCTAGAAAAAGAGGGGTAGGGGCTCCAAAAACGTGATCAACCTGGCTCTGATACCATATGATGTAGGGTGGAACCCTATAGCGTCGATCTTTCACGTTGGAGTGGATCCTACGGGGAATCACGAAGAACACGCGGAAGCACAAAGGGAAACACGGGGGAAAACGAGAGAGAATCACTCAACCAACAAGGAATCGATCACATAAGTGCTAGATCACCACACACATAAGAGATCCACAAGATCCAAAGTCAACAAAGGTAAGGATACAAAGGAACCTTTCTTCTCCAAAAGGAGGCCTTGATGTTCTTCCCTAGAAGGGGTCTTGAATCCGCTTGGGGGATCTTCTCCGAAGAGGTCGTGATCTTCGAGGAGAAGTATTCAAGTGGATGAGCAAAGGCTCTCACACAAATATGAGCTAATCCAATGCTAAGCCTCAAAGTGGGGAGGAGGAGGTCTATTTATAGTGCTAAGCCACGAAGGGGTAAGTGAGGGGCGAAGGGGATACACGGGCCTCGGCCCAAGTCATGCGCGCAGGCAAGGCCGGATGATCCGGGCGTCAGGGGTCCGGATGATCTGGATGGAGTCCCGGATGATCCGGCTTCGGTGGAAGCCTTCGGGTGTCTTCGGCGCAGTTACCCGGACGATCCGGGGGAGGGTCCGGATGATCCGACTGAGCCCGGATGATCCGGACGGCGGTCCGGATGTCCGACCTGGCTCCAGTAGCCGCTCCGTCTTCTTCTTCTCCTTTCTTCCGTCTTCTCTTCCATGCTTGGCCTTGGTCCTTGGATTCTCCATGGTCATCTTGGTTGTACCTGAGTGTATGCAAGGTCCATGCATGAGGTAGTAGCCATGTCTCATATGCGGAAAGTGACGGTTCTAAGAGGAGTGAATTCAGCTTGTGTCCAATGGCGTATGTTCGAGGTCTCATCATATGTCCTCTTGGGGCTTGGAGAGTAGTCGGAGTGTACATGGGGATGAACGTGGGATGCTCCGCATCATAACACCTCTCATGTGCAAGGATGTAGACCTATAAATACTATTATTGTTCGCTATAGGCATCGCATTCCTCGCTTAGATGATATGCTTGATGAACTTAGTTAAGCCAAATTTTTCTCAAAAATTGATCTTAAAAGGGGATATTACCAAATTCGCATACAAGAAGGTGATGAATGGAAAACTGCTTTCAAAACCAAATTTGGCTTATATGAGTGGTTAGTCATGCCTATGGGTTTATCGGAGTCTATGTTGGAGTCTATGTTGTGGTTTACTTCGACGATATTCTTGTGTTTAGAAAAACCATGAAAGAGCATTTTCATCATGTTAAGGCTGTTTTGCAACCCTCCGCAAGGAACGTCTTTATGCAAACTTGAAAAAAATGCACGTTTGGTGTTGACAAAGCGGTTTTGGGTTGATAACATATATGTTCATTCCTCTCACATGATTTATCTTCATCATTGTCTCTTGTGTCCATTAGTTGCCTCTTTCATATCCACTTGTATTGAGTGCAACATACTATGCTTATTGATCTTGGAGACTTTGACACCTTATTTGTGATGCATGCTTCTTTACTTGAACCTATTGTATTTGGTTGTTCTTGCATCGTATGCCTCCATATATGAAATGCTCCCTTGTCCTTTCTTATGCTGAGCTTGATGCATACACGTACGGCCAAGGCTCGTGTACATGGCTGGGTCGGAACAGAGAAACAGCGTCGTCGTCGTGTTCATGGGGAGCCAACCGGCTGGGTCAGAACGGAATGCGTCGTCGTGTTCATCGGGAGGGCTTGGATGGAATAGCCGATGGAAACGAGGCATGGCGTACCGTAGAATGGAGGAAACGGCCTTGTGTTCGACTGGCCATTTTTGAAACGGGTTCCTGTTCATCGAGAGGGGTCTGGCGTACCGCAAAACGGAGGAAACGGACTTGTGTTGGACCTCCTATGGTCGAAACGAGGTCCTGTTGATCGGGAGGGGTGTGGCGTACCGCAAAACAAAGGAAACGGACTTGTGTTGGAGCGCTACGGTCGAAACGGGGGTCCTGTTCATCGGGAGGGGTGTGGCGTACCGTAAAACGGGACTCCCCGGGATACTGTTCATCTGCACTGTCGACCTCCTCCAGCCTCAATGGGATACTGTTCATCCACAGTCAACCTCCTCCAGCCTCCACCTGCGACTGTTCATCCATCCTCCACCGCACGCTACTCCACCGGCTACTGTTCAACCAGCCCTCTCCATGGGCTACTGTTCATCCAGCCCTCCACCGGCTACTGTTCAACCAGCCCTCCATGGGGTCGTCCTATTCATCTAGCCCTCCAAGGGGTCCTGTTCATCCAGCCCCAACAGGCACGATCGATCGGGGTCATGTTCATCTAGAGGCAACCACGAGGTCCTGTTCATCCACCCCCACCGGGAACTATTCATCGAAACCCCCCAGCAACGCTCACTGTTCATCCAAACCCCCAGCTGCAATGCTCACTGTTCATCCAAACACCCCCAGCAACGGTCACTGTTTATCCAGAGGCAGCATCGATCGGCTTCAGTTAGCAGCAGTAGCGAAGGATCGATCGCTTGGGTTCAGTAACGCGTAGCCTGCAGTGAAACGCTCGGGTTCAGTTAGGCGACGCCTCGCTCGGGTTCAGTTAGAGACCAACGCCTCGCACCCACACGCGTACGGTACGAGAGAAAAGTGCATCGCTCGGCCCCCGACCACCCACCGTAACCGGGACCTCCCCGATATTTTCCACGCCCTCGCTTCTACCTAGGTTTTTTCCGTCATGGATGGCCCAACGAATGTCATGCAGCTGCGTCTCCGGCCCGCCCAGGACGGAAAGCCCATTTTTTGTCATGATTTTTTGTCATAGAAGTAGGATCCCACCACATCTATGATGATACCAGGTTTTGTCACAATTATCGTCATAGAAGTATGACAGAAAAAAAATTCGTTCGGCCCAAAATGTCATGGATGTGTCTTTTTTCTTGTAGTGTGAGTCACTGCCATGAACTTGGCAAGGGCTGGATACCCAAGGATGGCATTGTACAGGAGATGAATGTGGGCGACATCGAAGTCGATGAGCTCGGTGTGGTAGTTGTCGCGCTTGCCGAAGGTGACAGGGAGACGGATCTGCCCTATGGGTACGGTGAGCCATCGGTCACCCCTGAGAAAGGCTTGGTGGGTAGAAGCTTGTCGTTTGGCACCTAGAGCATGTCAAACGTCTCGACGGAGAGGACGTTGAGCCCCGCGCCACCATCGATGAGTGTCTTGGTGATGAGGACATTTTTGATGGTAGGTGAGCAGAGCATTGGGAGCGCGCCAGCGGGGGGTGCACACTTGAGCTGATTAGTAGAATCGAAGGTTATAGCATAATTCGACCACCTGAGGGGACGCGACGCCTCGAGCTTGGGGAGGGCCGCGTTCACCTCATGAGCGAACTGCTTGAAGACGCGATGGGAGGCGAGGGCCTGAGCGCCACCCAGGATGCAGGCAATGGCACGTGGTTCTTGAAAGCCCAAGTCCCATCATCTTGGCGGTGGTGGTCGTTCCTCCTTGGCATCGGCAGCAGAGGAGGAAGGCCGCGGTGTTGCCCGGAGGGCAATCCTCATGAGGCTGATTACGCCAGGGGCCGTCGCGAGACTGGCCCTACCAGCGGTCCTCGCGAGGCTGATCACACTAGTCCTAGCAGGGGTCGCGGTTGTCCTAGCGTCGTCCACCACGGCCTCCTCCGCAGCCGTAGCCACGGTCATTACGCTCAGGGCAGCAACCAACTGATGAGGACATGGCTACTGCAGTTACACCCATATCCCCTGTTGGTTTACCTCTTGGAACAATTGCTAGAGCTCGCATACGCCAATTAAATTATCAGGTACTTTTGTTTCTTGGTAATGTTTCTAGTGTTCATGAGAATATGATGTTGTCTAACTTTGATACATTTGTGTTGCTTGCAATTGAAGGGCCTAGCACGGACAAGAAGGATGAACATTGGAGCATCGTCAAACACGGAGATGAAGGTGTGGCCAAGAGAACAAGAACAGAGGTTAAAGTGGAGATTTCCGGACTTTGAAGCCACCATGATGACATACAAGAAGATGGACGAAATATACAAGATGGCCTTTCATAAATTTTGTCCATAGCTTATTATTGGTGTTGCGCCACCTTATTTTGGGCCAGGCCCATGTAGTTTATTTTTAGAGTCCATATTGTAGGGGAAATGACTTAGGAGGTGTTTTAGTCCCACCTTGCCCAGGGTGGATGAAATCCCCTCTCTTTTCCCTATAAATATAGCCCTTAAGGCAGTTTTTAGACTTGGGATTTGTTTAGTTAAAAGTTAGCCAACGCAACTTCATGTACTTCGTTTGTGTCCAACGACCAGACCAAGACCACTTTCGGATCCCCACCATTATTAATACTTCATCCATATTCGCAATATTCAGATTGCTTTATCATATTCTTGCTTGTTCTTCGATTGCTTCCAGGAATAGACCTTCGTGGTCAGGCTGATTGTGCTTCTGGCATCGTCAGTAACCTCAGGAGATTGGTTTAGTGATTGCTAAGGCACAACGTCGTGCTCGTTTGTAGTCGGATCGTCAAAGTCGACTCCACTAAATCGATAGTTATCATCTCATCAAAAGATCGGGACCCTCGCCTCTATCAAGTGGTATCAGTTTTCAGGTTGCTCGGTGAGAATTACCAGTTATCCCTTGATTAGATTTATTTTCTTACCTATTTTCCAAAAAAACCCGAAAAAGTTAGATCTATTCATCCTTTGTCCTAGCCAGTCTGTGATGAGGACATCAATACCATTGTTACACCCACAGCCCCTGCTGCTATACATACTGGACCAATTACTAGAGCTCGCACACGCCAATTAAATGACCAGGTACTTTCGTTTCTTGGTAATGATTCTCATGTTCATGAGAATATGATGTTGCCTAAATTGGATACATTTGTTTTGCTTACAAATGAAGGTCCTAGCTTGGAGAAGGATGAACATTGGAGCAAGAACAAGCATGGAGATGATGGCATGCGCAAGGGGAACAAGAACGGAGTTACAAGTGATGATTTCAGGATGTTGAAGCCACCATAATGAGTGCATGAAGCCTTGGATGAAATATACAAGATGCTACTTCATAATTTTCGTCCAAAGGCTATTTAGGTGCTGCATCACCTAATAATTGGGCCAGGCCCATGTATTTTCGAAATACTTGAGTATAGGCTGTTTTTAGAGTCCGTATGTGTGGGGAAACAAGAGATAGGGTTGGTTTCGGACCCCTTCCCCAAGGGCCACGAAATTCCCCCCCTCTTCCTCCATATATACTGCCCTTAGGGCGTCGTTTAGACTTTGGGTTTTGTTTAGATTAAAAGTTCGCCATAGCTGCAATTTCGCGTACTTCGTTTGTGTTCAACGACCAGACAAAGGCGTCACAGAACCCCACCTTGATCAATAAAGCTTTCATCGTATATTCGCAATATCCAGATTGCAATCTCAGTTTCTTGCTTGTTCTTCGTTTGCTCGTAGGAAACAGACCCGCGTGGTCAGGTTGATCATGCTCCGGCATGGTCAATAACCTCTCGGAGTTGGTTTAGCGATTGCTAAGGCGCGACGTCCTCGCACATTCGTAGTCGGATCGTCAAAGTCGATTTCCACCAAAGCGATATTCATCATCTCATCGAAAGATGGGACACCTTTGCCTCTATCAAGTGGTATCAAATTTCCAGGTTGCTCGGTGAGATTTTACAGTTTTTCGTAGTTTAGAGACCCTGCCACCTACCACCACCGCTCCGAATCCGTATCCATATACCACCACCAATCCGTATCCATATACCACCACCGATCCATATCCATATACTACCACCGCTGCCATATACCACCACCATATACCATCACCAATCTGAGTTCCTTGCATATTAGGTTTGTTTTCGAGATCCATCTAATTTCCGATTCGTGTTTCCTTGCCTGAGTAGGTTCCGAAAAAAAAACTCTGGAGACCCCCGGGCAGTTTTTAGGCCAAAATTTCGGCGACCGAAAATATTTTTCCCTATCCTATTTTTAGGTCCCACGGAGTGTTTTGAGACACTCGCCATCATAGTGATTTTTTGTTGTGCTTTTTCGTTGCCGCTGCCCTAATTTCCAAAAAAAGATTGTCATAAAAATTTCGTGCCCATCCTATGAGTTTGACCTGGGAAGAGTTTTGAGACACTCGCCATTATAGTGAATTTTCGCAAAAAAAGAGGAGCGCATAAAAAAATAGAGCGAAAAAAATCCAGAGTGTGCTTCTCCCTTGTTTACGTGCAGCGCCATAATTTTGTTTGTGTTCTAGGCTCGCGTCTCTAGCACGGTCTAGCCTAGGACCAGCACAGTACCGTCGTTGAGCGTTTATTCAACTTTGCCTCTCTGAATTGATTATTGCTGACCCTTTTTGCTACCATATTATAAGCCTTCCCAGCTCCACATACATCTACGTCATGTGTTTGACTCTCCCTGGTAATCGCTCTATCCAAGCTTTGAGAGTTTTGACTACAACCGTTGCCGATCACCAGCTGCTGTTGGGTAAGAACTGGTAAGAATTTGAGTTTTGCTTGACGGATTTGTGACACCCCACCACCACCATATTCCAGTAGTCTATAGGATCATATTCTTGTGTGTTTCTATTGCTGCTAACTATGGCAGGAACACAAGTCGACGAGATTGACTGGGAGAACATGACGAACAAGGAGCTTCATGATAAGTTTCAGCAAATGATGGGTCAACAGGTGGAAGACGTGATGGCCAGCTTTGGAAAGGCAATGGAGACGATGGATGACATTGAGAAGTCAATTGACACCAAGTAGGACGCCAAGTTTGATGAATTACTCAAACGTCTCCCACAACCAGTTCTACGCCGTGATACAGTAGGGCGAGCACAGCGTGTTCCTATTGAGCCAGGACAAAATTCGGGTGCCGCTGCTACTGCTGTTGGTGCTTCTGTAGCTCCTGTTGTTACTGCAGAGGTCGAGGACTATTACGAGGATGAGGTTGATCAAAATCAGAACTACGTGCAGCCACCAACACCACCACCAGCAGGTCGACTTCTGGAATATATTCGCAACAGTAGGCCTGCACCACCACCTCAGGTACAAGATAATGACCATATTCCGAAACTGAAATTGAATATTCCACCATTTGAGGGTAGATTTGTTCCTGATATATATATCTTACTTGGGATTTAGAAACTGAACAACGTTTTACATGTTTACAATATCCCGAGGAGAGACGGGTTGCTGCTGCTATTTGTGCTTTCACTAGTTTTGCATGTGTATGGTGGTCTGAACATTGTAGATTATATCCTATTCCAACTACTTGGGCTTCTTTGAAAACTGCTATGCGTACTCGTTGGGTTCCACCATATTATCAACGTGAATTGCTTCAAAAATTGCAGCGTATAAGACAAGGAAAAAATTCTGTAGAAGAATATTATCAGGAACTACAAACTGGCAAGATTAGATGTGGTATTGTTGAGGAGAATGAAGCTATGCTTGCACGTTTTATGGGTGGATTAAATAGAGAGATTCAGACCATTCTAGAGTATACGGAGTATACTAATATCACTCGTTTATTCCATCTTGCTTGTAAAGCTGAACTTGAAGTGCAGGATCGACAAGCATTGGTGCGAACTAACTTTTCTGCAGGTCGACTTTCATCATGGACACCGCGTGCATCCTCTACTTCCACTGCATCAGCACCTCCATCAGCTGCTACCTCCAGCCGTGATACAAGAAAGCAGGCACAACCACCACTATCTGCCAAGAGCGCACCTACCGGGCCTGCACAGAGCTCTTCTTCGTCCATGGCATCAACAGGGCACCCAAGTGATATTATTTGTCGTCGTTGTAAGGGAAGATGACATTATGCGCGAGAATGCAAATCTTAGCATGTGATGATTGCTACTAAGGATGGTGGGTATGAGTCTGCTAGTGATTATGATGAAGAGACTTTAGCCCTTATTACATGTGAAGAACACAGTGGAGATGATTCTGATCATGAGACGCAATACATGGCTCCTGAAGATGCTGATAGGTATCAATGTTTAGTTGCTCAACGTGTTTTGAGTGTGCAGGTTACACAAGCTGAGCAAAATCAGAGGCATAATTTGTTCCATACAAAGGGAGTTGTGAAGGAACATTCTGTGCGCGTCATCATAGATGGAGGGAGCTGCAACAACTTGGCTAGCATGGAGATGGTGGAGAAGTTATCTCTCACCACAAGACCACATCCACATCCTTACTACATACAATGGTTCAACAACAACGGCAAGGTTAAGGTAACACGTACTGTTCGTGTGCATTTTAGTATCTCTACATATGCTGATTATGTTGATTGTGATGTGGTACCTATGCAAGCATGTTCCTTATTACTTGGTCGACCATAACAATTTGATAAAAATTCTGTACACCATGGTAGAAACAATCATTATACTCTTGTTCATAAGGATAAAAGTATTACTTTGTTTCCTATGACTCCTGAGTCCATTTTGAAAGATGATATTAATAGAGCTAATAAAGCAAAACAGGAGAAAAATAAGAGTGAAAATCAGATTGTGGCAAAAGAATTTAAGCAACAAATGAAACCTAATAGTAAACCATCTAGTGTTGCTTCTGAAATTAAATTGAAAAGTGCATGTTTACTTGCCACTAAATCTGATATTGATGTGCTAGATTTTAGCAAATCTGTTTGCTATGCTTTTGTGTGCAAAGAGGCATTATTTTCATTCGAGGAGGTGACTTCCTCTTTGCCTCCTGCTGTCACTAACATTTTGCAGGAGTTCGCTGACGTCTTTCCAAAAGACGTGCCACCGGGATTACTGCCTATTCGAGGGATCGAGCATCAGATTGACTTAATTCCCAGTGCTTCACTACCAAACCGTGCGCCATACCATACCAATCCAAAGGAGACGAAGGAGATTATGCGTCAATTACAAGAGCTTCTTGACAAAGGTTATATACGCGAATCCCTTAGTCCTTGTGCTATTCCTATTATTCTAGTGCCGAAAAAGGATGGTACATCGCGTATGTGTGTTGATTGTAGAGGCATTAATAATATTACTATTCGTTATCGTCATCCTATTCCTAGGCTAGATGATATGCTTGATGAATTGAGTGGCTCTACAATATTCACCAAAGTTGATTTGCGTAGTGGATACCATCAAATTCGTATGAAATTGGGGGATGAATGGAAAACAGCATTTAAAACTAAGTTTGGATTATATGAGTGGTTAGTCATGCCTTTTGGGTTAACTAATGCACCTAGTACTTTCATGAGATTAATGAACGAAGTTTTACGTGCTTTCATTGGACGATTTGTGGTAGTTTACTTTGATGACATATTGATTTATAGCAGATCTTTGGAGGAACATTTGGAACATTTACGTGTTGTTTTTATTGCTCTACGTGATGCACGTTTGTTTGGTAGCCTTGGGAAGTGCACCTTTTGCACCGATCGAGTGTCTTTTCTTGGCTATGTTGTTACTCCACAGGGAATGGAAGTTGATAAAGCCAAGATTGAAGCTATTGAGAGTTGGCCGCAGCCCAAAACGGTCACACAAGTGAGGAGTTTTCTTGGCCTCACTGGATTCTATAGGCGTTTTGTGAGAGCTTTCAGCACCATTGCTGCACCTCTCAATGAGCTTACAAAGAAGGATGTGCCTTTTGTTTGGGGTGCCCGCACAGGAAGAAGCCTTCATGGTGTTGAAAGATAAGTTGACACATGCTCCTTTACTCCAACTTCCTGATTTTAATATGACTTTTGAGCTTGAATGTGATGCTAGCGGAATTGGATTAGGAGGTGTGTTATTACAAGATGGCAAACCTGTTGCATACTTTTCTGAAAAATTGAGTGGGCCTAGTCTGAATTATTCTACTTATGGCAAAGAATTATATGCTCTTGTTCGGACTTTAGAAACATGGCAACATTATTTATGGCCCAAAGAATTTGTTATACATTATGATCATGAATCTTTGAAACATATTAAAAGTCAAGCTAAACTGAATCGTATACATTCTAAATGGGTTGAATTCATTGAGACTTTCCCTTATGTCATTAAACACAAGAAGGGTAAAGAAAATGTTATTGTTGATGCATTGTCTCGTCGCTATAGTATGCTTTCACAACTTGACTTCAAAATATTTGGTTTGGAGACCATCAAAGATCAATATGTGCATGTTCCTGATTTTAAAGATGTATTGCAGAATTGTGATGAGGACATCAATACCATTGTTACACCCACAGCCCCTACTGCTACATATACTGGACCAATTACTAGAGCTCGCGCACGCCAATTAAATTATCAGGTACTTTCGTTTCTTGGTAATGATTCTAATGTTCATGAGAATATGATGCTGCCTAAATTGGATACATTTGTTTTGCTTACAAATGAAGGGCCTAGCTTGGAGAAGGATGGACATTGGAGCAAGAGCAAGCATGGAGATGATGCCATGCGCAAGGGGAACCAGAACGGAGTTACAAGTGATGATTTCAGGACTTTGAAGCCACCATAAGAGTGCATGAAGCCTTGGACGAAATATACAAGATGCCACTTCATAAATTTCGTCCAGAGGCTATTATAGGTGCTGCGTCACCTTATTATTGGGCCAGGCCCATGTAATTTCGAAATACATAAGTATAGGCTATTTTTAGAGTCCGTATGTGTGGGGAAACAAGAGATAGGGTTGATTTCGGACCCCTCCACCAAGGGCCACGAAATTCCCCCCCCCCCCACCTTCCTCCATATATACAGCCCTTAGGGCGCCGTTTAGACTTTGGGTTTTGTTTAGATTAAAAGTTCGCCATAGCTGCAACTTCGCGTACTTCGTTTGTGTTCAACGACCAGACAAAGGCGTCACAGAACCCCACCTTGATCAATAAAGCTTTCATCTTATATTCGTGATATCCAGATTGCAATCTTAGTTTCTTGCTTGTTCTTCGTTTGCTCGCAGGAAACAGACCCTCGTGGTCAGGTTGATCGTGCTCCGGCGTGGTCAATAACCTCTCGGAGTTGGTTTAGCGATTGCTAAGGCGCGACGTCCTCGCACGTTCGTAGTCGGATCGTCAAAGTCGACTTCCACCAAAGCGATTTCCATCATCTCATCGAAAGACGGGACACCTTTGCCTCTATGAAATTGTAAAGAAGGAACAACTTGGAACAAGTTCATCGTTAATGATGGATTTGTGTAACATCCCAAAATTCTAAATTTTGGAATGTTATAATAAATAGATAGATAGATTTGTTTGTTTGATTGTTGTGTGATTGATTGAGTGAAATTCGAAACTTTTTGAAAGTTAAATGAGAGGGAATAAAAGGACTTTCCCAAACTTTCATTTTGCATTGGTGATCTCCATGAATTCAAATTATTTTCACCACAAAACCCTGGAGAGAAGATGACATGACTTCTTCCATTTATTTAAATGACAAGGGGTGTTAAAACTATTTGAATTTCATTTGGAAAATATTTCCAACCCAGGAACTTTATGCAACTCAATGATTTTCACGAGCGAAGATAAAATGGCTTCTTCAAAACATATGAAATATGAGTTGGGAGTTTCAACGAATTAAATTCAAAGTTCTTTTGAATTTATTTTCAATTTGGAGTTATTTGAGTTTTATTTCAAATTATTTTTCTCCAAAAATAAAATATATAGAAAATAGGGTAACATGATTCCCTACATCAGGAAAATTGGAGAGAAATAAATTTGAAATCATTTCGGTATTTTTAAAATGATTTTTATTGGATTTTATTAGAACAGTAGCACTGTTTGAATTATTTGAATTTTTGTAGATTTTATTTAAATCTATAGTAATGTCCATGTTGTAGAAAATCTTTTTCTGAAAATTTTGATATATTATATGCCTATATAATATTTTTTAGTTATTTTGTTTTTATTATTTTAGTTCGGTAAAATTTCGTTTAAAAAAAAAACTGCTTCCGCCGAACTAGGCCGGCCTAGCCGAAGCCAGGTCAAGGCCCAGCTCCGCGCCGCCTCGCCCGTCGTCCCCGACCGGGACTCTTCCCGGAGTCCAGCGCCGCCCCGCCACCCGCCGCCCCCTTCCCCACGCCACCGCGCCTCCCCTCCTCCTATAAAGCCGCCGCCCGGACCCTCCCTGATGAGGACATGACTACCTTGGATATGACCAAAAATATTGCATATATGCATATTTGTCAGGTGATTTCTAGTGCAAACTATTCAATAATCTATTTATGTTATCCAGAACAAAAATACTTCACACACTTTTGTGTTTTGTCTAATTGCAGGTGTATGGGACATTTGTACAATCCACATATGAAGATAAGGAAGAAAGAGATGTTTATTTGCTGTCCAAAAAGTTCTCTCACGTCACTTTTGGCCCAAGAGAAGATAGAGTCCAAGACTCTCACGTTGTGGATTCAGATTCGGACTACACAGACATACCTGACTCAAAACGCACACAAGTTTTTCATACGGACTCCGAATTGGGTGATTCTTTTTTTGTTGGAAACTAGATTTCGTGCACTTTCCAACCCAATTGAAATCACCTTCAAATTCGTCCGGAGTGTTGAGTTGCGGACGAAACAATCTGATGCTGCAGCAGAATTCGAGTCAAACTACAAGTCCAAAGGTGTTACATCACCTCCACTTGGGCCCATTGGCCTTGTACGACCTAGATTTAGTTTTAGGCTTCCTTGGGACGTCCTCCCACCTCCTTGTCCACCACCCCTTGCTCCTATATAAGTAGATCCATCTAGTAGCTTTTCCTTGGGATTTGTTTAGTTAAAATTTAGCCATTGCAACTTCGTGTACTTCGTTTGTGTCCAACGACCAGACCAAGACCGCTTATGGATCCCCACCTTTATCAATACTTCATATATACTCGCAATATTCAGATTGCTTTTATTATATTCTTGCTTGTTCTTCGATTGCTTGCAGGAATAGACCTTCGTGGTCAGGTTGATTGTGCTCCGGCGTGGTCAATAACCTCTCAGAGTTGGTTTAGCGATTGCTAAGGCGCAACGTCGTGCACGTTTGTAGTCGGATCGTCAAAGTCATCTTCACCAAATCGATAGTTATCATCTCATCGAAAGATCGGGAAACCCCCGCCTCTATCAAGTGGTATCAGCTTTCAGGTTGCTCGGTGAGAATTTCCAGTTTTCCTAGATTAGATTTATTTTCCTACCTATTGTCCAAGAAAAAGCCACAAAAAAGAGTTCGATCTATTCATCCTTGGTCCAAGCCAGTCTGAGCCTTTGCAATTTTCTTTTCATTGCTTGCATAGTTGAATTATTGGTTGCATCGTCGTGTTGAGTTGCTGGTCTTAGTGTCTAGTTCGTTTAGAGTTTCGAGTTCTGTTCACATTAGTCACGCCACCGCTGCATCATTATCTCTTCCACTGTCCACCACCCATCCATCAATTTCCATCACGTGCTACCCACCATTCATTGTCATAATAATAGTTGAGATCGTTCACATCTTCACTTGATCCAGTCTGCATCTTATCTAGTTTGTTTTGGAAAGAGGGAGAAAAAAAAGAGAGAAAAAACGAGAAAAAAAAGAGAAAAAAGTCAGAGAAAAAAAAGGAGAAAAAAAATCAAAAAAATCGGCACAAACTTTTTCAGAGGAAAGTTGGAGACAAAGTTGTTGTATATCCTGCTTGGCAGTTGTTTTTCATCATTATCTTCACTGCCGTTGTGATCTTCACTTATATCTTGCTGTCAAGAGCTACTTACTATCCTTCATTGATGCTAGTTGTGCTACGCCGTGACCTCATTAGTGTTCTAGGCTCGCGTCTCTAGTCCGGTCTAGCCTAGGACCAGCACAGTACCGTCGTTGAGCGTTTATTCAACATTGCATCTTTGAATTGATCATTGCTAATCTTTTGCTACCATATATAGCCAACCCAGCTCCACATATTTCTACACCGTGTATACGTACGCTACCCTGGCAATCGCTTTACTCAATATTCGGAGTTACTTGACACCGCTGGTTGCCGATCACCGCCTGCTGCATGGTAAGAACTTGTAAGACATTGATATTTGCTTTACTGTGAGCGTTTTACCACCACATCCTAGTAGTTATAGGAACATTATTTTTGGGTTTTGTTTCTTGTTCTACTAATCATGACAGGATCCAGAGTCAATTCATGGGCTTTGTCGATCGCGGGAGACGTGCCAGCACCTTTGCAAATACCACAACCATCACGAGAGGTGCACAAACATCCAAATGCACATGATCAGGTTAATGTATCTATACCACCATTTAATGGCCGTTTTAAACCTGCTTTATATATTGAATGGGAGTTCGACATGAAAAATATATTTGCTTCCCATAATTTCGATGAACATAAAAAGGTTAAGGTTGCGGTTGGTTCTTTCACTGGTTATGCTTTGGTTTGGTGGAGTGAATATTGTCGGTTACACCCTGATTATATACCTACTACTTGGGATGATTTGAAACTTGCCATGCGACATACTTTCGTCCCTGCTTATTATACTCGTGACATGATTAAGAAGTTGCAACACTTAAAACAAGGTAGTGAAACTGTAACAAAATATTATGATGATTTACAAACTACCTTGTTGCATTCCTCTTTAGAAGAAAGTGAAGATGATTTTATGGATAGATTTTGGGGAGGATTAAACCGTGATATTCAAGAGATACTAATTCATGAAGAGTGTTATCCTATGGACCATTTGTTTCATCTTGCTTGCAAAGCTGAACAGGAAATAAAACGACGTGTTGGCCACGAGGAGAACAAGCGCACGGTGCACATTCCAAGAGTTGATATGATTGTTCCTTCAACTACTAGGCATACTATGACAACCACATCCGTTGTTGTCAGGACTACATCACCTCCACCATGTGACCCATCGCCCTCGAGAGTGGCTACATCATCTGAGTTGATCATAAGAGGTAATGACAAAGGTACTGATCTTCCATCTCTACATGAGAATGATGAATGCCTTGTCAATTTGAATGCACCATCTGATGAGCTACCCACTACTTTGATCACACCACCTATTTTAGAGGACTACGTTGATAATTTGACTTTGCCATGTGATCAAACAACTGAAATACCAACAATTTTGAGTGCACCCATTGAATTAACTATTGATGCAAAAGAACCAATGTTTAATCATTTTGATATGACCTCTAATCTTGGTGATGATTCTGTGTTGAATGACTTATTGCATATTTGCTTATTTAAGCATGTTGTAGCATGTAAATTTGATGCAACTAATGTTTATTCACCAATGTTGGGATGGTTTAATGATGAACATTGTCAATCTTTTGACATGAATAAGAGCTTCACTTATATGTGCAAACTAAGTTGCAATATTTTCATGCCTTCTACTTCTTGTGCTAATGTTTTGGCTTTAGATTTTATGAACTATGCAAGTTTCTCATCTATTCATGTGTCATATATGCAAAAATCGAGGGAAGTAAAAATGGATGACATATACATATACAATATGTACACCTTGTCTCTTTTGTTAGCCACATTTCAGATTAAGCAACGCCGAGGACGGCTTTATTTTCAAGAAGGGGAGGATGATGAGGACATGACTACCTTGGATATGACCAAAAATATTGCATATATGCATATTTGTCAGGTGATTTCTAGTGCAAACTATTCAATAATCTATTTATGTTATCCAGAACAAAAATACTTCACACACTTTTGTGTTTTGTCTAATTGCAGGTGTATGGGACATTTGTACAATCCACATATGAAGATAAGGAAGAAAGAGATGTTTATTTGCTGTCCAAAAAGTTCTCTCACGTCACTTTTGGCCCAAGAGAAGATAGAGTCCAAGTCTCTCACGTTCTGGATTCAGATTCGGACTGCACAGACATACCTGACTCAAAACGCACACAAGTTTTTCATACGGACTCCGAATTGGGTGATTCTTTTTTTGTTGGAAACTAGATTTCGTGCACTTTCCAACCCAATTGAAATCACCTTCAAATTCGTCCGGAGTGTTGAGTTGCGGACGAAACAATCTGATGCTGCAGCAGAATTCGAGTCAAACTACAAGTCCAAAGGTGTTACATCACCTCCACTTGGGCCCATTGGCCTTGTACGACCTAGATTTAGTTTTAGGCTTCCTTGGGACGTCCTCCCACCTCCTTGTCCACCACCCCTTGCTCCTATATAAGTATATCCATCTAGTAGCTTTTCCTTGGGATTTGTTTAGTTAAAAGTTAGCCATTGCAACTTCGTGTACTTCGTTTGTGTCCAACGACCAGACCAAGACCGCTTATGGATCCCCACCTTTATCAATACTTCATATATACTCGCAATATTCAGATTGCTTTTATTATATTCTTGCTTGTTCTTCGATTGCTTGCAGGAATAGACCTTCGTGGTCAGGTTGATTGTGCTCCGGCGTGGTCAATAACCTCTCAGAGTTGGTTTAGCGATTGCTAAGGCGCAACGTCGTGCACGTTTGTAGTCGGATCGTCAAAGTCATCTTCACCAAATCGATAGTTATCATCTCATCGAAAGATCGGGAAACCCCCGCCTCTATCACTCCCTCTCTCTCCCGCATCTCGCCGCTCGAAGCTGAGCCGCCGCCGCGCCGTTTGCCGTCGCTGCCGCAGCTCCGCCGCCCTGCCCCGCACTCCACCGCCGTCGCCGACCGCCGCCGGTGCCACAATCGACCCCGCCGCCCAGCGCCGCCCCTCCCCGAACCCTTCGCCGCCCTCCTCGACGACCGGAGCCGCTGCCCCGGCCGGACCCGAGCCCTCGCCGTCTGCCCGACCTCCCCGGAGTTTGGGTAAACCCTAGCCCCGACCCCCGCAGCCGGATCGAGATCCGACGATGATAGAGGCTAAGGTGTCCCGTCTTTCGATGAGATGATGGAAATCGCTTTGGTGGAAGTCGACTTTGACGATCCGACTACGAACGTGCGAGGACGTCGCGCCTTAGCAATCGCTAAACCAACTCCGAGAGGTTATTGACCACGCCGGAGCACGATCAACCTGACCACGAGGGTCTGTTTCCTGCGAGCAAACGAAGAACAAGCAAGAAACTGAGATTGCAATCTGGATATTGCGAATATAAGATGAAAGCTTTATTGATCAAGGTGGGGTTCTGTGACGCCTTTGTCTGGTCGTTGAACACAAACGAAGTACGCGAAGTTGCAGCTATGGCGAACTTTTAATCTAAACAAAACCCAAAGTCTAAACGGTGCCCTAAGGGCTGTATATATGGAGGAAGAGAGGGGGAATTTCGTGGCCCTTGGTGGAGGGGTCCGAAATCAACCCTATCTCTTGTTTCCCCACACATACGGACTCTAAAAATAGCCTATACTTATGTATTTCGAAATTACATGGGCCTGGCCCAATAAAAAGGTGACGCAGCACCTATAATAGCCTCTGGACGAAATTTATGAAGTGGCATCTTGTATATTTCGTCCAAGGCTTCATGCACTCTTATGGTGGCTTCAAAGTCCTGAAATCATCACTTGTAACTCCGTTCTGGTTCCCCTTGTTTATGGCATCTTCTCCATGCTTGCTCTTGCTCCAATGTCCATCCTTCTCCAAGCTAGGCCCTTCATTTGTAAGCAAAACAAATGTATCCAATTTAGGCAGCATCATATTCTCATGAACATTAGAATCATTACCAAGAAACGAAAGTACCTGATAATTTAATTGGCGTGCGCGAGCTCTAATAATTGGTCCAGTATATGTAGCAGTAGGGGCTGTGGGTGTAACAATGGTATTGATGTCCTCATCATCCTCCCCTTCTTGAAATGAAGTCGTCCTCGACGGAAGCTCATTTTCCTCACCCAAATAAGGCTTCAAATCTGCAATGTTAAAAGTGGGACTAACCCCAAAATCTGCAGGCAGCTCAAGTTTATATGCATTATCATTTATTTTCTCTAACACCTTAAAGGGACCATCAGCACGTGGCATTAGCTTTGATTTGCGCAAATTAGGAAATCTATCTTTACGCAAATGTAACCAAACAAGATCTCCAGGTGCAAACACAACATGTTTTCTACCCTTATCTCCAGCAAGTTTATATTTAGCATTCATACGCTCAATGTTTTCCTTAGTTAACTCATGCATTTTTAAAATCAATTCAGAACGTTCTTTAGCATCAAAATTAACCTTCTCCGAAGATGGAAGAGGCAACAAATCAATAGGTGCACGAGGTAGGAAACCATACACAATTTCAAAAGGGCACATCTTAGTAGTAGAATGCAATGAACGATTATAAGCAAATTCAATATGAGGCAAGCATTCTTCCCACATTTTCTTATTATTCTTCAAAACAGCCCTAAGCATAGTAGACAATGTTCTATTGACTACTTCAGTTTGTCCATCAGTTTGGGGGTGACAAGTAGTACTAAATAGCAGTTTAGTCCCCAACTTAGCCCATAAACATCTCCAAAAGTGGCTAAGAAATTTAGTATCACGATCTGAAACAATAGTATTTGGCACACCATGCAAGCGAATAATTTCACGAAAGAACAAATCAGCAACATTAACAGCATCATCGCTTTTATGACATGGTATAAAGTGTGCCATTTTCGAGAATCTATCCACGACAACAAATATGCTATCCCTCCCCTTCTTTGTTCGAGGTAAACCTAAAACAAAGTCCATAGATATATCCTCCCAAGGAACACTAGGTACAGGCAAAGGCATATATAAACCATGAGGATTGAGTCGTGACTTAGCTTTTTGACATGTAGTGCAGCGAGCAACAAAACGCTCAACATCCCGTCTCATCTTTGGCCAAAAGAAATGTGTAGCAAGTACGTCCTCCGTCTTCTTCACGCCAAAGTGTCCCATTAATCCTCCCCCATGCGCCTCCTGCAACAGCAAAAGACGAACGGAGCTAGCTGGAATGCATAGCTTGTTAGCACGAAACACAAATCCATCGTTAACGACAAACTTGTTCCACATTCTTCCTTCTTTACAATTCTGCATTACATCTTTAAAATCAGCATCATGCACATATTGATCTTTGATGGTCTCCAAACCAAATATTTTGAAGTCAAGTTGTGAAAGCATAGTATAGCGACGAGACAATGCATCAGCAATAACATTTTCTTTTCCCTTCTTGTGTTTAATGACATAAGGGAAAGTCTCAATGAATTCAACCCATTTAGCATGTCTACGATTCAGTTTAGCTTGACTTTTAATATGTTTCAAAGATTCATGATCAGAATGTATAACAAATTCTTTGGGCCATAAATAATGTTGCCATGTTTCTAAAGTCCGAACAAGAGCATATAATTCTTTATCATAAGTAGAATAATTCAGACTAGGCCCACTCAATTTTTCAGAAAAGTATGCAACAGGTTTGCCATCTTGTAATAACACACCTCCTAATCCAATTCCACTAGCATCACATTCAAGCTCAAAAGTCTTATTAAAATCAGGAAGTTGGAGTAAAGGAGCATGTGTCAACTTATCTTTCAATACCGAGAAGGCTTCTTCCTGTGCGGTACCCCACAGAAAAGGCACATCTTTCTTTGTAAGCTCATTGAGAGGTGCAGCAATGGTGCTGAAATCTCTCACAAAACGCCTATAGAATCCAGCGAGGCCAAGGAAACTCCTCACTTGTGTGACCGTTTTGGGCTGCGGCCAACTCTCAATAGCTTCAATTTTGGCTTTATCAACTTCAATTCCCTGTGGAGTAACAACATAGCCAAGAAAAGATACTCGGTCGGTGCAAAAGGTGCACTTTCCAAGGTTACCAAACAAACGTGCATCACGTAGAGCAATAAAAACAGCACGTAAATGTTCCAAATGTTCCTCCAAAGATTTGCTATAAATCAATATGTCATCAAAGTAAACTACCACAAATCGTCCAATGAAAGCACGTAAAACTTCGTTCATTAACCTCATGAAAGTACTAGGTGCATTAGTTAACCCAAAAGGCATGACTAACCACTCATATAATCCAAACTTAGTTTTAAATGCTGTTTTCCATTCATCTCCCAATTTCATACGAATTTGATGGTGATGAGGACATCAATACCATTGTTACACCCACAGCCCCTACTGCTACATATACTGGACCAATTACTAGAGCTCGCGCACGCCAATTAAATTATCAGGTACTTTCGTTTCTTGGTAATGATTCTAATGTTCATGAGAATATGATGCTGCCTAAATTGGATACATTTGTTTTACTTACAAATGAAGGGCCTAGCTTGGAGAAGGATGGACATTGGAGCAAGAGCAAGCATGGAGATGATGCCATGCGCAAGGGGAACCAGAACGGAGTTACAAGTGATGATTTCAGGACTTTGAAGCCACCATAAGAGTGCATGAAACCTTGGACGAAATATACAAGATGCCACTTCATAAATTTCGTCCAGAGGCTATTATAGGTGCTGCGTCACCTTTTTATTGGGCCAGGCCCATGTAATTTCGAAATACATAAGTATAGGCTATTTTTAGAGTCCGTATGTGTGGGGAAACAAGAGATAGGGTTGATTTCGGACCCCTCCACCAAGGGCCACGAAATTCCCCCCCTCTTCCTCCATATATACAGCCCTTAGGGCGCCGTTTAGACTTTGGGTTTTGTTTAGATTAAAAGTTCGCCATAGCTGCAACTTCGCGTACTTCGTTTGTGTTCAACGACCAGACAAAGGCGTCACAGAACCCCACCTTGATCAATAAAGCTTTCATCTTATATTCGCAATATCCAGATTGCAATCTTAGTTTCTTGCTTGTTCTTCGTTTGCTCGCAGGAAACAGACCCTCGTGGTCAGGTTGATCGTGCTCCGGCGTGGTCAATAACCTCTCGGAGTTGGTTTAGCGATTGCTAAGGCGCGACGTCCTCGCACGTTCGTAGTCGGATCGTCAAAGTCGACTTCCACCAAAGCGAAATCCACCATCTCATCGAAAGACGGGACACCTTTGCCTCTATCAAGTGGTATCAGAGTTCCAGGTTGCTCGGTGAGATTTTCCAGTTTTTCGTAGTTTAGATCGAGTCTGTTCTTCATACCTATAGTCCACGAAAAAGCCACAAAAAAAAATTTAGGGTTAGTTCATCATATCCGAACCAATCTGAGCCTTTGCATAATCTTTTTAGGGTTTTGCTTTGTTGAATTTGCGGTTGCATCGTCGGTCTAGTTGCTGGTCTTAGAGTCTAGTCTTTTAGAGTTTCGAGTTCTGGTCATAAGTTGTCACGCCGCCGCTGCACCATCATCATCGCCCCTGCCATCTACCACCACCACTCCGAATCCGTATCCATATACCACCACCAATCCGTGTCCATATACCACCACCGATCCATATCCATATACTACCACCGCTACCACCACCGCTGCCATATACCACCACCATATAACCACCACTAATCCGAGTTCCTTGTTTATTAGGTTTGTTTTCGGGATCCATCTAGTTTCCGATTCGTGTTTCCTTGCCGGAGTAGGTTTCGGAAAAAAAAAAAAAAAAAAAAAAAAAATTTCGAAAACGCATTTTTCGAAAAATTTTCTGGCTATCCTATTTTTAGGTGTTTCTGAGTGTTTTGAGACAGGTGCCATTATAGGAAGTTTTTTTTGACCCGTTTCCAGTTTTTGGGTCCGGGCAGTCGAAAAACGAAAAAAAAAATTGGTCGAAAAAATTTCGTGCCCATCCTGTCAGTTTGACCTAGGAAGAGTTTTGAGACACTCGCCATTATAGTGATTTTTCGCAAAAAAAAAAAAAAAAGAGCAGCGCAAAAAAAAAAAAAGAGCGCAAAAAAAAAAAAAAAAAAAAAAAGAGCGCAAAAAAAAAAAAAAAAAAGAGCGAAAAAAAAAAATCCAGAGTGTGCTTTTCCCTTGTTTACGTGCAGCGCCGTGATTTTGTTAGTGTTCTAGGCTCGCGTCTCTAGCACGGTCTAGCCTAGGACCAGCACAGTACCGTCGTTGAGCGTTTATTCAACTTTGCATCTCTGAATTGATTATTGCTGATCCTTTTTGCTACCATATTATAAGCCTTCCCAGCTCCACATACATCTACGTCGTGCGTTTGACTCTCCCTGGTACTCGCTCTATCCAAGCTTTGAGAGTTTTTGACTACAACGGTTGCCGATTACCGCCTGCTGCTGGGTAAGAACTGGTAAGAATTTGAGTTTTGCTTGACGGATTTGTGACACCCACCACCACCACTTGTTCGTAGTCTGTAGGATCATATTCTTGTGTGTTTCTATTGCTGCTAACCATGCCAGGATCACAAGCCGACGTGACTGACTGGGAGAATTTATCGAACAAGGAGCTTCATGATAAGTTTCAGCAAATGATGAGTGGACAGGTGCAAGATGTGCTAAACAGATTTGAAGAGGCCATGGAGAAGATAGATGGCATGGAGAAGACGTTCGAAACAAAGCTCGATAGCAAATTTAATGAATTGCTCGCGCGTCTTCCACCACCACCACCCGCTGCACCTAACGCACCTCTCCAACAACAACAACAACAACAACAACGCATCCTTTCGAATCAGTATGGACGAGCGAGGCGTGTTCCTATTGAGGATGGCCAAACTTCTGGTGCTGCTGTTCATGTTGTTGATGCTTCTTTCGCCCCTGCTACTGCTGCTGGTGGTACCCAGGAGGATGTTGAGTATGCGGGCGATTATGAGGATGAGGTTGATCAAAATCAGCACTACGTGCAGCCACCAGCACCACCACCACCAGGTCGACCTCAGGTATATATTCGTAATGGTAGGCCTGCACCACCACCTCAGGTACGAGATGATGTCCATATTCCTAAACTGAAATTGAATATTCCACCATTTGAGGGTAGATATGTTCCTGATATATATCTTACTTGGGAGTTGGAAACTGAACAACGTTTTACATGTTTACAATATCCCGAGGAGAGACGGGTTGCTGCTGCTGTTTGTGCTTTCACTAGTTTTGCATGTGTATGGTGGTCTGAACATTGTAGATTATATCCTATTCCCGCTACTTGGGCTGCTTTGAAAACTGCTATGCGTACTCGTTGGGTTCCCCCATATTATCAACGTGAATTGCTTCAAAAATTACAGCGCTTAAGACAAGGAAAAAATTCTGTAGAAGAATATTATCAGGAATTACAAACTGGCATGATTAGATGTGGTATTGTTGAGGAGAATGAAGCTATGCTTGCACGTTTTCTGGGTGGATTAAATAGAGAGATTCAGACCATTCTAGATTATAAGGAGTATACTAATATCACTCGTTTATTCCATCTTGCTTGTAAAGCTGAACGTGAAGTGCAGGATCGACAGGCATTGGCGCGGACTAACTTTTCTGCAGGTCGACCTTCATCATGGACACCACGTGCATCATCTACTTCCACACGTTCTGCTACACCGGCGCCTCCGTCGGCTGCCACCTCCAACCGTGATACAATAAAGCAGGCACAATCACCACTATCTGCCAAGAGCACATCTTCTGGGCCTGCAAAGAGCTCTTCTTCATCCATGGCATCCACAGGGCAAACACATGATATTATTTGTCGACGTTGCAAGGGTGGAGGTCATTATGCGAGAGAATGCCCCTCTAAGCGTGTGATGATTGTTACTGAGGATGGTGGGTATGAGTCCGCTAGTGACTATGATGAGGAGACTTTGGCTCTTATTACACGTGACGAACACGGTGGAGAAGATTCTGATCATGAGACGCAATACATGGCTCCTGAAGATGCTGACAGGTATGAATGTTTAGTTGCTCAACGTGTTTTGAGTGTGCAGGTTACACAAGCTGAGCAAAATCAGAGGCATAATTTGTTCCATACAAAGGGAGTTGTGAAGGAACGTTCTGTTCGCGTGATCATAGATGGAGGGAGTTGCAACAACTTGGCTAGCATGGAGATGGTGGAGAAGCTTTCTCTCACCACAAGACCACATCCACATCCTTACTACATCCAATGGTTCAACAATAGCGGCAAGGTTAAGGTAACACGTACTGTTCGTGTGCCTTTTAGTATCTCTACATATGCTGATTATGTTGATTGTGATGTGGTACCTATGCAAGCATGTTCCTTATTACTTGGTAGACCATGGCAATTTGATAAAAATGCTGTACACCATGGTAGAAACAATCATTATACTCTTGTTCATAAGGATAAAAATATTACTTTGCTTCCTATGACTCCTGATTCTATTTTGAAAGATGATATTAATAGAGCTAATAAAGCAAAACAGGAGAAGAATAAGAGTGAAAATCAGATTGTGGCAAAAGAATTTGAGCAACAAATGAAGCCTAATAATAAACCATCTAGTGTTGCTTCTGAAATTAAATTGAAAAGTGCATGTTTATTTGCCACCAAATCTGATATTGATGAGCTAGATTTCAGCAAATCTGTTTGCTATGCTTTTGTGTGCAAAGAGGCATTATTTTCATTCGAGGACGTGCCTTCCTCTTTGCCCCCTGCTGTCACTAACATTATGCAGGAGTTCGCTGACGTCTTTCCACAAGACGTGCCACCGGGATTACCACCCATTCGAGGGATTGAGCATCAAATTGACTTAATTCCCGGTGCATCGCTACCCAACCGTGCACCATACCGTACCAATCCAGAGGAGACGAAGGAGATTATGCGTCAAGTACAGGAGCTACTCGACAAAGGTTATATACGCGAATCTCTTAGTCCTTGTGCTGTTCCTATTATACTCGTGCCTAAAAAGGATGGTACGTCACGTATGTGTGTTGATTGTAGAGGCATTAATAATATTACTATTCGTTATCGTCATCCTATTCCTAGGCTAGATGATATGCTTGATGAATTGAGTGGCTCTACAATATTCTCCAAAGTTGATTTGCGTAGTGGATACCATCAAATTCGTATGAAATTGGGTGATGAATGGAAAACAGCATTTAAAACTAAGTTTGGTTTATATGAGTGGTTAGTCATGCCTTTTGGGTTAACTAATGCACCTAGTACTTTCATGAGATTAATGAACGAAGTTTTACGTGCTTTCATTGGACGATTTGTGGTAGTCTATTTTGATGATATACTGATTTATAGCAAATCTTTGGAAGAACATTTGGAACATTTACGTGCTGTTTTTATTGCTCTACGTGATGCACGTTTGTTTGGTAACCTTGGGAAGTGCACCTTTTGCACCGACCGAGTGTCTTTTCTTGGCTATGTTGTTACTCCACAGGGAATTGAAGTTGATAAAGCCAAGATTGAAGCTATTGAGAGTTGGCCGCAGCCCAAAACGGTCACACAAGTGAGGAGTTTTCTTGGCCTCGCTGGATTCTATAGGCGTTTTGTGAGAGATTTCAGCACCATTGCTGCACCTCTCAATGAGCTTACAAAGAAAGATGTGCCTTTTATTTGGGGTACCGCACAGGAAGAAGCCTTCACGGTATTGAAAGATAAGTTGACACATGCTCCTTTACTCCAACTTCCTGATTTTAATAAGACTTTTGAGCTTGAATGTGATGCTAGTGGAATTGGATTAGGAGGTGTGTTATTACAAGATGGCAAACCCGTTGCATACTTTTCTGAAAAATGAGTGGGCCTAGTCTGAATTATTCTACTTATGATAAAGAATTATATGCTCTTGTTCGGACTTTAGAAACATGGCAACATTATTTATGGCCCAAAGAATTTGTTATACATTCTGATCATGAATCTTTGAAACATATTAAAAGTCAAGCTAAACTGAATCGTAGACATGCTAAATGGGTTGAATTTATTGAGACTTTCCCTTATGTCATTAAACACAAGAAGGGAAAAGAAAATGTTATTGCTGATGCATTGTCTCGTCGATATACTTTGCTTTCACAACTTGACTTCAAAATATTTGGTTTGGAGACCATCAAAGATCAATATGTGCATGATGCTGATTTTAAAGATGTAATGCAGAATTGTAAAGAAGGAAGAATGTGGAACAAGTTTGTCGTTAACGATGGATTTGTGTTTCGTGCTAACAAGCTATGCATTCCAGCTAGCTCCGTTCGTCTTTTGTTGTTGCAGGAGGCGCATGGAGGAGGATTAATGGGACACTTTGGCGTGAAGAAGACAGAGGACGTACTTGCTACACATTTCTTTTGGCCAAAGATGAGACGGGATGTTGAGCGTTTTATTGCTCGCTGTACTACATGTCAAAAAGCTAAGTCACGACTCAATCCTCATGGTTTATATATGCCTTTGCCTGTACCTAGTGTTCCTTGGGAGGATATATCTATGGACTTTGTTTTAGGTTTACCTCGAACAAAGAAGGGGAGGGATAGCATATTTGTTGTCGTGGATAGATTCTCGAAAATGGCACACTTTATACCATGTCATAAAAGCGATGATGCTGTTAATGTTGCTGATTTGTTCTTTCGTGAAATTATTCGCTTGCATGGTGTGCCAAATACTATTGTGTCAGATCGTGATACTAAATTTCTTAGCCACTTTTGGAGATGTTTATGGGCTAAGTTGGGGACTAAACTGCTTTTTAGTACTACTTGTCACCCCCAAACTGATGGACAAACTGAAGTAGTCAATAGAACATTGTCTACTATGCTTAGGGCTGTTTTGAAGAATAATAAGAAAATGTGGGAGGAATGCTTGCCTCATATTGAATTTGCTTATAATCGTTCATTGCATTCTACTACTAAGATGTGCCCTTTTGAAGTTGTGTATGGTTTCCTACCTCGTGCACCTATTGATTTGTTGCCTCTTCCATCTTCGGAGAAGGTTAATTTTGATGCTAAAGAACGTGCTGAATTGATTTTAAAAATGCATGAGTTAACTAAGGAAAACATTAAGCGTATGAATGCTAAATATAAACTTGCTGGAGATAAGGGTAGAAAACATGTTGTGTTTGCACCTGGAGATCTTGTTTGGTTACATTTGCGTAAGGATAGATTTCCTGATTTGCGCAAATCAAAGCTAATGCCACGTGCTGCTGGTCCCTTTAAGGTGTTGGAGAAAGTAAATGATAATGCATATAAACTTGAGCTGCCTGCAGATTTTGGGGTTAGTCCCACTTTTAACATTGCAGATTTGAAGCCTTATTTGGGTGAGGAAGATGAGCTTTCGTCGAGGACGACTTCATTTCAAGAAGGGGAGGATGATGAGGACATCAATACCATTGTTACACCCACAGCCCCTACTGCTACATATACTGGACCAATTACTAGAGCTCGCGCACGCCAATTAAATTATCAGGTACTTTCGTTTCTTGGTAATGATTCTAATGTTCATGAGAATATGATGCTGCCTAAATTGGATACATTTGTTTTACTTACAAATGAAGGGCCTAGCTTGGAGAAGGATGGACATTGGAGCAAGAGCAAGCATGGAGATGATGCCATGCGCAAGGGGAACCAGAACGGAGTTACAAGTGATGATTTCAGGACTTTGAAGCCACCATAAGAGTGCATGAAACCTTGGACGAAATATACAAGATGCCACTTCATAAATTTCGTCCAGAGGCTATTATAGGTGCTGCGTCACCTTTTTATTGGGCCAGGCCCATGTAATTTCGAAATACATAAGTATAGGCTATTTTTAGAGTCCGTATGTGTGGGGAAACAAGAGATAGGGTTGATTTCGGACCCCTCCACCAAGGGCCACGAAATTCCCCCCCTCTTCCTCCATATATACAGCCCTTAGGGCGCCGTTTAGACTTTGGGTTTTGTTTAGATTAAAAGTTCGCCATAGCTGCAACTTCGCGTACTTCGTTTGTGTTCAACGACCAGACAAAGGCGTCACAGAACCCCACCTTGATCAATAAAGCTTTCATCTTATATTCGCAATATCCAGATTGCAATCTTAGTTTCTTGCTTGTTCTTCGTTTGCTCGCAGGAAACAGACCCTCGTGGTCAGGTTGATCGTGCTCCGGCGTGGTCAATAACCTCTCGGAGTTGGTTTAGCGATTGCTAAGGCGCGACGTCCTCGCACGTTCGTAGTCGGATCGTCAAAGTCGACTTCCACCAAAGCGAAATCCACCATCTCATCGAAAGACGGGACACCTTTGCCTCGATCAGATGGTATCCACTACGCAAATCAACTTTGGAGAATATTGTAGAGCCACTCAATTCATCAAGCATATCATCTAGCCTAGGAATAGGATGACGATAACGAATAGTAATATTATTAATGCCTCTACAATCAACGCACATACGCGACGTACCATCCTTTTTCGGCACTAAAATGATAGGAACAGCACAAGGACTAAGGGATTCGCGTATATAACCTTTGTCGAGCAGTTCTTGTACTTGACGCATAATCTCCTTCGTCTCCTCTGGATTGGTACGGTATGGTGCACGGTTGGGTAATGATGCACCAGGAATTAAGTCAATTTGATGCTCAATCCCGCGAATAGGTGGTAATCCCGGTGGCACGTCTTGTGGAAAGACGTCAGCGAACTCCTGCAAAATGTTAGTGACAGCAGGAGGCAAAGAGGAAGGCACGTCCTCGAATGAAAATAATGCCTCTTTGCACACAAAAGCATAGCAAACAGATTTGCTAAAATCTAGATCATCAATATCAGATTTGGTGGCAAGTAAACATGCACTTTTCAATTTAATTTCAGAAGCAACACTAGATTGTTTATTATTATTAGGCTGCATTTGTTGCTCAAATTCTTTTGCCACAATCTGATTTTCACTCTTAGTTTTCTCCTGTTTTGCTTTATTAGCCCTATTAAGATCATCTTTCAAAATGGAATCAGGAGTCATAGGAAGCAAAGTAATATTTTTATCCTTATGAACAAGAGTATACTGATTGTTTCTACCATGGTGAATAGAATTTTTATCAAATTGCCATGGTCTACCAAGTAATAAGGAACATGCTTGCATAGGTACCACATCACAATCAACATAATCAGCATATGTAGAGATACTAAAATGCACACGAACAGTACGTGTTACCTTAACCTTGCCGCTGTTGTTGAACCATTGGATGTAGTAAGGATGTGGATGTGGTCTTGTGGTGAGAGATAGCTTCTCCACCATCTCCATGCTAGCCAAGTTGTTGCAACTCCCTCCATCTATGATCACGCGAACAGAACGTTCCTTCACAACTCCCTTTGTATGGAACAAATTATGCCTCTGATTTTGCTCAGCTTGTGTAACCTGCACACTCAAAACACGTTGAGCAACTAAACATTCATACCTGTCAGCATCTTCAGGAGCCATGTATTGCGTCTCATGATCAGAATCTTCTCCACCGTGTTCGTCACGTGTAATAAGAGCCAAAGTCTCCTCATCATAGTCACTAGCGGACTCATACCCACCATCCTCAGTAACAATCATCACACGCTTAGAGGGGCATTCTCTCGCATAATGACCTCCACCCTTGCAACGTCGACAAATAATATCATGTGTTTGCCCTGTGGATGCCATGGATGAAGAAGAGCTCTTTGCAGGCCCAGAAGATGTGCTCTTGGCAGATAGTGGTGATTGTGCCTGCTTTATTGTATCACGGTTGGAGGTGGCAGCCGACGGAGGCGCCGGTGTAGCAGAACGTGTGGAAGTAGATGATGCACGCGGTGTCCATGATGAAGGTCGACCTGCAGAAAAGTTAGTCCGCGCCAATGCCTGTCGATCCTGCACTTCACGTTCAGCTTTACAAGCAAGATGGAATAAACGAGTGATATTAGTATACTCCTTATAATCTAGAATTGTCTGAATCTCTCTATTTAATCCACCCAGAAAACGTGCAAGCATAGCTTCATTCTCCTCAACAATACCACATCTAATCATGCCAGTTTGTAATTCCTGATAATATTCTTCTACAGAATTTTTTCCTTGTCTTAAGCGCTGTAATTTTTGAAGCAATTCACGTTGATAATATGGTGGAACCCAACGAGTACGCATAGCAGTTTTCAAAGCAGCCCAAGTAGCGGGAATAGGATATAATCTACAATGTTCAGACCACCATACACATGCAAAACTAGTGAAAGCACAAACAGCAGCAGCAACCCGTCTCTCCTCGGGATATTGTAAACATGTAAAACGTTGTTCAGTTTCTAACTCCCAAGTAAGATATATATCAGGAACATATCTACCCTCAAATGGTGGAATATTCAATTTCAGTTTAGGAATATGGACATCATCTCGTACCTGAGGTGGTGGTGCAGGCCTACCATTACGAATATATACCTGAGGTCGACCTGGTGGTGGTGGTGCTGGTGGCTGCACGTAGTGCTGATTTTGATCAACCTCATCCTCATAATCGCCCGCATACTCAACATCCTCCTGGGTACCACCAGCAGCAGTAGCAGGGGCGAAAGATGCATCAACAACATGAACAGCAGCACCAGAAGTTTGGCCATCCTCAATAGGAACACGCCTCGCGCGTCCATACTGATTCGAAAGGATGCGTTGTTGTTGTTGTTGTTGTTGTTGGAGAGGTACGTTAGGTGCAGCGGGTGGTGGTGGTGGAAGACGCGCGAGCAATTCATTAAATTTGTTATCGAGCTTTGTTTCGAACGTCTTCTCCATGCCATCTATCTTCTCCATGGCCTCTTCAAATCTGTTTAGCACATCTTGCACCTGTCCACTCATCATTTGCTGAAACTTATCATGAAGCTCCTTGTTCGATAAATTCTCCCAGTCAGTCACGTCGGCTTGTGATCCTGGCATGGTTAGCAGCAATAGAAACACACAAGAATATGATCCTACAGACTACGAACAAGTGGTGGTGGTGGGTGTCACAAATCCGTCAAGCAAAACTCAAATTCTTACCGGTTCTTACCCAGCAGCAGGCGGTGATCGGCAACCGTTGTAGTCAAAAACTCTCAAAGCTTGGATAGAGCGAGTACCAGGGAGAGTCAAACGCACGACGTAGATGTATGTGGAGCTGGGAAGGCTTATAATATGGTAGCAAAAAGGATCAGCAATAATCAATTCAGAGATGCAAAGTTGAATAAACGCTCAACGACGGTACTGTGCTGGTCCTAGGCTAGACCGTGCTAGAGACGCGAGCCTAGAACACTAACAAAATCACGGCGCTGCACGTAAACAAGGGAAAAGCACACTCTGGATTTTTTTTTTTTTGCGCTCTTTTTTTTTTTTTTTTTTTGCGCTCTTTTTTTTTTTTTTGCGAAAAATCACTATAATGGCGAGTGTCTCAAAACTCTTCCGAGGTCAAACTGACAGGATGAGCACGAAATTTTTTTCGACCAAATTTTTTTTTTCGTTTTTTCGACTGCCCGGACCCAAAAACTGGAAACGGGTCAAAAAAAACTTCCTATAATGGCACCTGTCTCAAAACACTCAGAAACACCTAAAAATAGGATAGCCAGAAAATTTTTCGAAAAATGCGTTTTCGAAAAATTTTGGGCCTAAACGGAGCGTGGTTTCCAGACTCTTTTTTTTTTTTTTTTTTTTTTTTCGAAACCTACTCCGGCAAGGAAACACGAATCGGAAACTAGATGGATCCCGAAAACAAACCTAATAAACAAGGAACTCGGATTGGTGGTGGATATATGGTGGTAGTATATGGCAGCGGTGGTGGTAGCGGTGGTAGTATATGGATATGGATCGGTGGTGGTATATGGACACGGATTGGTGGTGGTATATGGATACGGATTCGGAGTGGTGGTGGTAGATGGCAGGGGCGATGCTGATGGTGCAGCGGCGGCGTGACAACTTATGACCAGAACTCGAAACTCTAAAAGACTAGACTCTAAGACCAGCAACTAGACCGACGATGCAACCGTAAATTCAACAAAGCAAAACCCTAAAAAGATTATGCAAAGGCTCAGATTGGTTCGGATATGATGAACTAACCCTAAATTTTTTTTTGTGGCTTTTTCGTGGATTATAGGTATGAAGAACAGACTCGATCTAAACTACGAAAAACTGGAAAATCTCACCGAGCAACCTGGAAATCTGATACCACTTGATAGAGGCTAAGGTGTCCCGTCTTTCGATGAGATGATGGAAATCGCTTTGGTGGAAGTCGACTTTGACGATCCGACTACGAACGTGCGAGGACGTCGCGCCTTAGCAATCGCTAAACCAACTCCGAGAGGTTATTGACCACGCCGGAGCACGATCAACCTGACCACGAGGGTCTGTTTCCTGCGAGCAAACGAAGAACAAGCAAGAAACTGAGATTGCAATCTGGATATTGCGAATATAAGATGAAAGCTTTATTGATCAAGGTGGGGTTCTGTGACGCCTTTGTCTGGTCGTTGAACACAAACGAAGTACGCGAAGTTGCAGCTATGGCGAACTTTTAATCTAAACAAAACCCAAAGTCTAAACGGTGCCCTAAGGGCTGTATATATGGAGGAAGAGAGGGGGAATTTCGTGGCCCTTGGTGGAGGGGTCCGAAATCAACCCTATCTCTTGTTTCCCCACACATACGGACTCTAAAAATAGCCTATACTTATGTATTTCGAAATTACATGGGCCTGGCCCAATAAAAAGGTGACGCAGCACCTATAATAGCCTCTGGACGAAATTTATGAAGTGGCATCTTGTATATTTCGTCCAAGGCTTCATGCACTCTTATGGTGGCTTCAAAGTCCTGAAATCATCACTTGTAACTCCGTTCTGGTTCCCCTTGTTTATGGCATCTTCTCCATGCTTGCTCTTGCTCCAATGTCCATCCTTCTCCAAGCTAGGCCCTTCATTTGTAAGCAAAACAAATGTATCCAATTTAGGCAGCATCATATTCTCATGAACATTAGAATCATTACCAAGAAACGAAAGTACCTGATAATTTAATTGGCGTGCGCGAGCTCTAATAATTGGTCCAGTATATGTAGCAGTAGGGGCTGTGGGTGTAACAATGGTATTGATGTCCTCATCAGACGATCTCGATTCAGTCTTGTTTTTTTTCTCGTTTCAGCTAATTAACGAACGCCCGTTCATTTAGCTTTTATTGGTGAACAGATTCGCTAGATTAGTTGCTGTAGCGAGCGTTCGCTCGATAGAATTTCTCTTTTTCTTTTAATCTCGGCCAGGGACCTATTGTAGTATTTCTTTTACAGTTTAGCCCCTGGACTTCAAACAATCACATCTTTTTACTCGTGTATCCAAATCCAACGAAACTAACGCCCACTACTTTTTTATGATCTCCTCTATCCAGTAATCCAACTCAAACTTGTTTTTGAAAGTTTAAAATTTGAATTAGATCAAATTTGAATTTGAACTTTTTTTGATCGTAATTTGAGTTTTATAACTCCGTTTGAGTTGATTCTTTTTGCAACTCGAAGCTCTTGACCTAAACTTTCTGATATGGCTTATGTGTTTTGATACTTTTGGTACTGTTAGAAATTGTTTTCTGTTGCAAGAGTCATTTTATTGGTTTCGAAGTTTTTCGAATTCTTTTCTTCGTTCTTTCCGATCTTTTGAGTGATTGCTTATGTGTGGTTACTATTGCGTGCTTACGGTAGATTGACCGGAGTGTGACGAGTAGAGCTATCAATAGTTTTTGAGTGCGAGTCATTTTCATCAACATTGCAGGCAAGTTCACACTTTGATCATACTTCTTTATTACCCAGTTTTATTGCATTAGTTCAATCCTCAAACATTGCATGCTTAGGATCTAATTAAATTGTGGGTTGCTAAGTAGTTGAGGTAGTACCTATTACCTATTTTATTATCAAACCTTTGGGAGTTACTTCTACGTTTGCTTATTATGCCATGCTATGCTAGTAGACGTGGATTGGGTGAGTGTATCCATGACAGATGTGAGTTTGTTAATTAATGGTTTATTTAAGGTGGCAACTTAAACACACATCTGGGTGGATTGAGGGACCTGGTTCCTAGGACTTGCCTGTTTTTCTTCGGACCGCCACCCAGGCTCAAAGGGATCATAAGATAATTCATGCTAGAAAATTCCGTGTGCAGCCACAAGCTACTATGGGCTCTAGCATAGTTGACTAAGTCGTGCGAACTCTGACAGGGTAGACTAGCTGATGTAGGGTATGTAGGTTGGTACGGTCTACCCTTTATGTAAGGTGCAAGCGCTTCTGAAAGACTATGTCTCGGTCATCCGTTTCTCAAACACCATGTAGTGCGAGAAACCAAACGGAGGAGATCGAGTCATGTGGGGAAAAGTGCGCAAACCTCTGTAGAGTGTATAAACTAATCATGATTAGCCGTGTCCCCGGTTATGGACATCTTGAGTATCTAGTATTTGGATTTCATGTGAATCTCATCATGTTACTTTAATTAATATTGTTGGGTTGCTAATGAGTACTTTTGCGAGGAGTTAAATGATTTGGAGTTAAGGGAAGGTTAGCCCCGAGATTTGTAGGACCATACCGAGTTTTGGAGCGTATGGGAGAAGTGGCCAACAAATTGGAGTCACCCGAAGCACTGTCAGGAGTTCATGATGTGTTTCACGTTTCCCAGTTGAAGAAGTGCCATGCAGAGATGGCTAATATTCTCCTGTAAGGACGCTTGACCCTGGAATGATAATGATGTTCCATGAAGTGGAGTATGGACTTCATAAGTATAAGTTTTTATCTTGGTATGTGGGACATCCAACGAGGATGAAGAGATGTATTACTATTGGATATAAAGGAGGTATGATGTTGGAAATATGGATCAAAGGAAATTCCATGATGAGTCTGAGTAATCATGTCCTAGTTTGGTGCCAATAGAAGGAAGGAAGACAGTACAATTGGATGGATTTAAGAATACTAGGAAGTTGGAAGTTGGAATAAAGATCAGTTGCCCAGAAGATGAGTTCAAGGTTTACAAGTGATGAGATGGGCCATAACCCACAGGCCCCAGGACCTGCCAAGAAGCAAGCACATTCTTGCTGAAGGAAAAACCCTGGAAGAGGATATGCCCTTATCGACCAACAATTTTATAGGAGCAACGCAAAACCTGAGAGATGTGAAGAAACGATAGATGTTTGTTTGGCTTGCACAATCAATGGATTTATCCGAACTTAGTTCATCGACAAGAGAAAGTCTGCAATGCTTGTGAGGATGACCGAGTGATAGAAAGCGAGATTCGCTAAACCATATACAAGATAATGATTTGGGTGCGGGATGGATTGATCACCATACCGACTTACTCTTATTATTCGCCTTGCTATACGGGATGGTAAATCTGAGTGACTTACCTATAGTAGAGAGATGACGATCAAAACCTTGTTTGAACATTAGAATGGTATAAGTATTTTCCCCTTGTACAAGGCAGCTGTTGCCAATCGTAGGATATACGGTGAGGTTCAGCCCAGACCCATTTCCTGCAGGAGAAACCATAAATTGTTGACCACCAGTAGATATCGATAGTTGTTTAGTATTGGCGCCAGACCTGTCAGCTAAGGAAAACCCAGTCTCGGAATAACCTTACCAATATGAAAGGACAGAAGAATTGCGGTAAAGGTTATGCTACCACCAAAAGAGCCCAGAGATGGAATTTCCCGAGACCTGGGAAGACCGACACTGTCAACAATAAGGATGGAGTACATGAGTTTTGATGGAACCGTAACAATGCTTCTAAGGGTGGTAGCACCTGAGACCCCGGAGACGAACGTTGGATTTTGAAGACCCCCAAACCCTAACCTATTTCTTTCTAGCCTCTCCGAATCTCGAGGACGAGATTCATTTTAAGGGTGGTAGGTTTGTAACATCCCAAAATTCTAAATTTTGGAATGTTATAATAAATAGATAGATAGATTTGTTTTTTTGATTGTTGTGTGATTGATTGAGTGAAATTCGAAACTTTTTGAAAGTTAAATGAGAGGGAATAAAAGGACTTTCCCAAACTTTCATTTTGTATTCGTGATCTCCATAAATTCAAATTCTTTTCACCACAAAACCCTCGAGAGAAGATGACATGACTTCTTCCATTTATTTAAATGACAAGGGGTGTTGAAAATATTTGAATTTCATTTGGAAAATATTTCCAACCCAGGAACTTTATGCAACTCAATGATTTTCACGAGCGAAGATAAAATGACTTCTTCAAAACATATGAAATATGAGTTGGGAGTTTCAACGAATTAAATTCAAAGTTCTTTTGAATTTATTTTCAATTTGGAGTTAGTTGATTTTTATTTCAAATTAGTTTTCTCCAAAAATAAAATATATGGAAAATAGGGTAACATGTTGTAGAAAAATTGGAGAGAAACAAATTTGAAATCAGAAAATTTAGCCCCTGGACTTCAAACAATCACATCTTTTTACTCGTGTATCCAAATCCAACGAAACCAACGCCCACTTCTTCGTTACGATCTCCTCTATTCAGTAATCCAACTAAAACATGTTTTTGAAAGTTTAAAATTTGAATTAGATCAGATTTGAATTTGAACTTTGTTTGATCGTAATTTGAGTTTTATAACTCCGTTTGAGTTGATTCTTTTTGCAACTCGAAGCTCTTGACCTAAACTTTCTGATAAGGCCAAATTCCCATACTTTTGGTACTGTTAGAAATTGTTTTCTGTTGCAAGAGTCATTTGCTTGGTTTCGAAGTTTTTCGAATTGTTTTCTTCGTTCTTTCCCGATCTTTTGAGTGATTGCTTATGTGTGGTTACTATTGCTTGCTTACGGTAGATTGACCGGAGTGTGACGAGTAGAGCTATCAAGAGTTTTGACTGCGAGTCATCTTCATCAACATTGCAGGCAAGTTCACACTTTGATCATTCTTCTTTATTACACAATTTTATTGCATTAGTTCAATCCTCAAACATTGCACGCTTAGGATCTAATTAAATTGTGGGTTGGGAAGTAGTTGAGGTAGTACCTATTACCTGTTTTATTATCAAACCTTTGGGAGTTACTTCTACGTTTTCTTATTATGCCATGCTATGCTAGTAGACGTGGATTGGGTGAGTGTATCCATGACAGATGTGAGTTTGTTAATTAATGGTTTATTTAGGGTGGCAACCTAAACACACATCTGGGTGGATTGAGGCACCTGGTTCCCAGGACTTGCCTGTTTTTCTTCGGACAGCCACCCAGGCTCAAAGGGATCATAAGATAATTCATGCTAGAAACTTCCGTGTGCAGCCACATGCTACTATGGGCCCTAGCACAGTTGACTAAGTCGTGCGAACTCTTACAGGGTAGACTAGCTGATGTAGGGGATGTAGGTTGGTACGGTCTACCCTTTACGTAAGGTGCAAGCGCTTCTGAAAGACTATGTCTCGGTCATCCGTTTCTCAAACACCATGTAGTGCGAGAAACCAAATGGAGGAGATCGAGTCATGTGGGGAAAAGTGCGCAAACCTCTGCAGAGTGTATAAACTAATCATGATTAGCCGTGTCCCCGGTTATGGACATCTTGAGTATCTAGTATTTGGATTTCATGTGAATCTCATCATGTTACTTTAATTAATATTGTGGGGTTGCTAATGAGTACTTTTAATTGGGATTGAGAATGCTGTCAACCATTCTCAATGTATAACAACCACCATGATAGTTAAATAAATTTATTCCTTTGCAGTAGGGAAAAATTGGCTTTTCGCAAAAACATTATAACCATAGAGCCTCCACCAGCCAAATATGCATGTAGAGATTGCCATTATTCATCATTGCTCTATGGTGTGAATTTGCCAGTACATTCAATGTACTGACCCTTTGTGGCTGCAACGTCTCATGTTGCAGGATCTTATGACGAGTAAGTGATACGTTAGGGTTACGATTTCCTATACTCAACTTTGCCGTTGGTGTTGATGGGAATCCACAACCTTGTTACTTCTGCTATTTTGGATTGAGGTAATAGTATTTACGTTACTTTATACATGTGATTTACCTCTGTTATAAATCCTCGTGTACTGTGTGTGTCACCATACCGATCCAGGGATGACACTTAAGCACAGTGACTTGATCCATTCGGGTCGGGTCGCTACAATTTGTGTTCCGTGCTAACAATTTATGCATTCCAGCTAGCTCCGTTCGTCTTTTGTTGTTGCAGGAGGTGCATGGAGGAAGACTAATGGGACACTTTGGCATGAAGAAGACGGAGGACGTAGTTGCTACACATTTCTTTTGGCCAAAGATGAGACGGGATGTTGAGCGCTTTGTTGCTCGCTGCACTACATGTCAAAAAGCTAAGTCACGACTCAATCCTCATGGTTTATATATGCCTTTGCCTGTACCTAGTGTTCCTTGGGAGGATATATCTATGGACTTTGTTTTAGGTTTACCTCGAACAAAGAAGCGGAGGGATAGCATATTTGTTGTCGCGGATAGATTCTCGAAAATGGCACACTTTATACCATGTCATAAAATCGATGATGCTGTTAATGTTGCTGATTTGTTCTTCCGTGAAATGATTCACTTGCATGGTGTGCCAAATACTATTGTTTCAGATCATGATACTAAATTTCTTAACCACTTTTGGAGATGTTTATGGGCTAAGTTGGGGACTAAACTGCTTTTTAGTACTACTTGTCACCCCAAACTGATGGACAAACTGAAGTAGTCAATAGAACATTGTCTACTATGCTTAGGGCTGTTTTGAAGAATAATAAGAAAATGTGGGAAGAATGCTTGACTCATATTGAATTTGCTTATAATCGTTCATTGCATTCTACTACTAAGATGTGCCCTTTTGAAATTGTGTATGGTTTCCTACCTCGTGCACCTATTGAATTGTTGCCTCTTCCATCTTCGGAGAAGGTTAATTTTGATGCTAAACAACGTGCTAAATTGATTTTAAAAATGCATGAGTTAACTAAGGAAAACATTGAGCGTATGAATGCTAAATATAAACTTGCTGGAGATAAATGTAGAAAACATGCTGTGTTTGCACCTGGAGATCTTGTTTGGTTACATTTGTGTAAGGATAGATTTCCTGATTTGTGCAAATCAAAACTAATGCCACGTGCTGATGGTCCTTTTAAGGTGTTACAGAAAATAAATGATAATGCATATAAACTTGAGCTGCCTGCAGATTTTGGGGTTAAACCCACTTTTAACATTGCAGATTTGAAGCCTTATCTGGGTGAGGAAGATGAGCTTCCGTCGAGGACGACTTCATTTCAAGAAGGGGAGGATGATGAGGACATCAATACCATTGTTACACCCACAACCCCTGCTGCTATAAATACTGGTCCAATTACTAGAGCTCGCGCACGCCAATTAAATTACCTGGTACTTTCGTTTCTTGGTAATGATTCTAATGTTCATCAGAATATGATGCTACCTAAATTGGATACATTTGTTTTGCTTACAAATGAAGGGCCTATCTTGGAGAAGAATGAGCATTGGAGCAAGAACAAGCATGGAGATGATGGCATGCGCAAGGGGAACAAGAACGGAGTTACAAGTGATGATTTCAGGACGTTGAAGCCACCATAATGAGTGGATGAAGCCTTGGACGAAATATACAAGATGCTACTTCATAAGTTTCGTCCAGAGGCTATTCTAGGTATCGCGTCACCTTATTATTGGGCCAGGCCAATGTATTTTCCAAATACTTGAGTATAGGCTGTTTTTAGAGTCCGTATGTGTGGGGAAACAAGAGATAGGGTTGGTTTTGGACCCCTTCCCATAGGGCTACGAAATTCCCCCCTCTTCCTCCATATATGCAGCCCTTAGGGCGTCGTTTAGACTTTGGGTTTTGTTTAGCTTAAAAGTTCGCCATAGCTGCAACTTCGCGTACTTCGTTTCTGTTCAACGACCAGACAAAGGCGTCACAGAACCCCACCTTGATCAATAAAGCATTCATTTTATATTCGCAATATCTAGATTGCAATCTCAGTTTCTTGCTTGTTCTTCGTTTGCTCGCAGGAAACAGACCCTCGTGGTCAGGTTGATCGTGCTCCAGCGTGGTCAATAACCTCTCGGAGTTGGTTTAGCGATTGCTAAGGCGCGACGTCCTCGCACGTTCGTAGTCGGATCGTCAAAGTCGATTTCCACCAAAGCGATATCCATCATCTCATCGAAAGATAGGACACCTTTGCCTCTATCAGTACTCAAATGAAAGCTAGTGAGGAGCCGCATCTAAATAGTTGCATAAGCTAGTTTCATATTTGGCACCTCAAAATAGGCTTCTAAATAGGTCTTTTTGCCCTCCGAAGTTCGCGAACACAACTTATTCTAGTTTTTCAAGCCAATTTTAGAATTTTTTGACTCCTCATATCAACTCAGAGTTGAGTGATTCTTTTTGCATTGGAAAGCTTGAGTTAGTAGCATTCTTTGAAAAAATTTATCTGAAAATTGGCTCAAACTTTTCAAGAGGAAAGTTGGAGAGAGAGTTGTTGTATATCCTGCTTGGTAGTTGTTTTTCATCATTATCTTTACTGCCGTTGTGATCTTCACTTATATGTTGCTGTCGGGAGCTACTTAGTATCCTTTGTTGATGCTATTTGTGCTACGCTGTGACCTCATTAGTGTTCTAGGCTCGCGTCTCTAGTCCGGTCTAGCCTAGGACTAGCACAGTACCGTCGTTGAGCGTTTATTCAACATTGGATCTTTGAGTTGATTATTGCTAATTTTTTGCTACCATATATAGCCAACCCAGCTCCACATATTTCTACACCGTGTATACATACGTTCCCCTGGCAATCGCTTTACACAATCTTCAAAGTTATTTGACACCGCTGGTTGCATGTCACCACCTGCTGCATGGTAAGAACTTGTAAGATATTGATATTTGCTATACTGTGAGCGTTTTATCACCACATCCTAGTAGTTCATAGGAACATTATTCTCGGATTTTGTTTCTTGTTTTCTACTAATCATGACAAGATCTAGAGTCAATTCATGGGCTTTTTTGATCGCGGGAGACGTGCCACCACCTATGCGAATTCCACAACGATCACGAGAGGTGCATAAACATCCAAATGCACACGATCAAGTTAATGTTCCTATACCATCATTTAATGGCCATTTTTGACCTGCTTTATATATTTAATGGGAGTTCTACATAAATAATATATTTTCTTCCCATAATTTTGATGAATGTAAAAAAGTTAAGGTTGCGGTTGGTTCTTTCACTGTGTCGTGGGAAACGAACGCCTATGGGGCAGGGCCCCTTCTCGGTCCGGCAGGGCGCGGAGGGCGCACGAAGAGCAGATCGAGGCGAAGCACACGGGGGATTTTACCCAGCTTCGGAGCTCTACGGAGAGATAAAACTCCTACTGCTGCTTTGTGTTTATATTGTGTTCTTGCTCGAGAGCGTGAGCGTTCTGTAGTTTCGAATGAGTCGAACTCCCTCTACGTTGCGCATGGGCCTCCTTTTGTAGGCTAAAGGGGTCACCGACCGGTGGCAACGCAGACAGGGGTACAAACGTAAAAAGAGGGGTTGGTACAACTGCCTCTACAGTGCACCCTACCTAACTCTGACGGCAAGGGACAAAAGCATTTAATGCCCGTCCGGTCGCCCAAACAGTGCAGAAAACGACCGTTAGGGGCGCCACCACTTGCCATGATGGCCTTCTAGTCATCTCCACTTGCCACCTCGCACCGCTTGGCTGCACAGCTTCCCGCCACGTGCGCCTGGAACGGTCCTGCGGCGACATGTCGACGGATGCGCTGGAGCATGGGCGCAGAGTGGTGGCTTCGCCGCGGCAAGCGCCTTGCCGCGGTCGTTGTCTTGTCGCACCCGCAAGCTTGTCGCTTGTCGGGTCTTTGCCGGAACGCGCGGCGCGTCGCGGCAAGTTTCTTGAAAATGCCTTGGTTGGCCTTCCCGGCAAGCTCCTCTTGCCGGGACCTTGTCCTTCCCGGCAAGCTCCTCTTGCCAGAGTCTTGTCTTCTTAGTTAAAACACTTTGTTCTTGAATGGCATCAATAGGAGCTACGGAAGATCTTGGCGGACGTCCGGCAAGCCTTGCCGCGGGGCGCCGCGACTGCCCGTGCACAAGTTTGGGATACTAAGGTACCCCTACTTTAATACACCGACAGGAGCCCCGGGGCCTGGACCACACACGGTGCCGAGCGCTGTTGGGCCAGGCCCAAAACAGGGCACGGGCACACGCGGCCTGTGTCCACACTAAATCTAACTCCGTATCCACCGCGCCCTCCCGTAACGGCACGCGTCGAAAGCGGCGTTGTGGGAGAGATCGTGGGTGATTCTTTAATCGAAAAAGGCGTAACGTTCGCCTCTCCTCTTTTTAAGCAGAGGAAACAGGGGTCGTTCCCCCACCTTCGCCACTTGCGGTTCCTTCCTCAGAAATCTCCGCCGCTCCCCTCCGCTTCCCAAGCCGAAAGAGAGCAGCGCTCCGCCGCCCGTCGCCGCCGTCGCCGCCAACGCCTCCGCTCTCCCCCACCGCCTCCGCCATGGCTCTGAAGACTGGGAAGGGTGCGAAGTCGGTCGAGGAGCTGCGGCTTGAGGCGCTGCGCAAGGAGCGAGCACTTTTCCCCACCGAGCTCTCCGCGAAGGAGCTGCGGGAGTGGTTCTATCTTTTCTGGTCGACGGAGACGCGGGCGCATCCGCGCATGCAGGTACTCTCTGCCGAAGCTTCTACTTCGAAGCGGTGTCCAAAAGGATACTACTTCTTCCCATTGTTCTTCTATTGTGGGCTCTGCCCGCCCTTTTTGGATTTCTTCTGTGACATCATGAACACATACGGGCTCCATCTCCTTGATTTCACCCCCAACGCCGTTCTGACCATGGCGGTTTTCGCGCATCTTTGCGATAACTTCGTCGGAATCCACCCAAACGTAGCCCTTTTCCGCCACTACTTCATGCCCCGGGTCGAGAAAGGAGAGCCCTTGTCTGGCGGGATCGCCTGGATCTCGAGAGCCGTCAAGAAGGAGGTATATCTGGAGGGGGAGCTCCGCAACAAATGGGATGAGTGGAGGGCTGAATGGTGCTGGATTGTTGACGCGGATCCGCAGCCATTCACCAACCTGCGCCAAGCCCGAGTAGTGCGCGGCGGCGACTGGAGCGCTCTGGCGGCGGACGATGCTAGACTGAAGATCGCCACCACCCGGATCTTGCGGTTCAAGCTTGCCGGGCTCACTGTAGGGGCTGTTGGCGCGGACTTTCTTCGCCGCCGCATCGCCCCTCTGCAGGAGAGGGGGAGGCCCGCCTGGCTGTTCGGGGGCCCGGCGGATATCATGAGGCTGCGCCCAGGCCTCAATTTTAATTTCACTGTCTTGGAGTTGGACGGGACGCTCAAGGAGTTGTTCAAGCACGACCCCAACCATCCGGAGTGGTTCAGGCTGCCGTAGGGCGTCGTCCCACTGTGCAACAACTCCCAGCTCGATCGCATCCGCGCAATGATGCCGGAGTGCGACTCGCATGGGATTATCCCAACTTGGCAGGAGCCCTCTGACGCCGTCGTGCGGCAATTCTTCGACGGCTTGGTGGAGGTAGCGGTCCGTGCCGACGAGCAGAGGCTCCTCACCCGCGACACCACTGATGATGAGATGCGGCGCATCGCCACCAGGGCGGAGGAGGCGGCGGCAGCCGCCGCCGCAGGCGAGTTTGGTTTTACGTTGGAGGAGGCAGAGGCGGCCGAGGCGGCAAGCCTTGCCGACCGAGAGGACCTTGTCGGGGAGGTCGTTGGTGAAGGAGAGCCCGACGCCGAAGCGAGCGAGCCCGCCGAGGGCGCAAGCGGCCAGCCGTCTTCGAGTAGCTTGCCGCCGGCGGAGCCCCCAGCGCAGCCCCCAGCGCAACCAAGAAGGCGCCTCCATAGGACTGGAGACACAGCAGGGCGGCAGGCAGGCCAACAGCCGCAGCGCTATGGGACACGCTCCACCGCGACAAGCACCGTTGCCGCGGGAGCATCTCGTACCGTGCCGGCAACTAGAGCGGGGTCTTCTCGAGCCGCCGCACCTGATCCTGCCGCAGCTCCCGCCAAGCGTCCAAGGGAACCTACTCCTCCGCCTCGTCGCGCTGAAAGAGTACCGGACTTCGACCTCTCCGCGCTGAGCTCCGACGAGGAGGAAGAAGAGGAGTAGGAGTAACACTTTCTTCTTGTTGTACTTATATTTCTTCGATTCTTGCTGTTTCTTGTCTTGTATCTCATCTGCTTCCCTCTGAACCTCGTTCCTTTTCAGAACTCTGGCCGAGAGAGCGGCGAAGAGGGCCAAGGTCCCTGTGGTTGTCATCGAGGACGATCCTGCTGTGACAGTAGAGGACGCGTCCGAGACCACCTTGTCGGACCCGGCAACCTCTCCTCGAAGCAGCCCCCAGCGCAGCCCCCAGCGTAAGTATTTGTTCACTTCCTGTTGTGGGGCGCGCATGGGTGCTCTTTCCTTGTCGATATCTTGATTGTTGACTTGCTTGTGTAGGAGCAGAACAGGCCCATCAGGAACAACCAGAAGCCGCTCCTGAAGTGCTGTCTGCTTCAACTACGCCGCCGAGGGATGATTCCCCGCCAAGGGAGCGCTCTCCAGCAAGGGAGAGATCCCCGGCGAGGGGTAGTTCTCCGGCAAGGGACGGGACCAGCGAACCCTCGGTGGTGGAGCCCATGGCTACAGAGCCCAGCACAGGTAACCCTCCTTGTCGGAAATTTTCCCTTGGGTTCTTCTTCTTCTGATCTTCTTTTTTGGATATTTGCTTGACATTTTCTTCCTCTTCCTGTCTTCAGATCCTCCTTCCACAGATCCGATGGAGACCGAGGCCACCGACGAGGAGGATGCACACGGCAACACTGATGATGCTGCCGCCACCGAGGAAGAGGCCGGCGCTGACGATCTCGCCAGCGAAGAGGCCGCCAAGGCTGCTGGTGCAGGAGCTGGCGAGGGGTCCGGCCATCGCACTGACGACCCCGAGGGTGCAGGAGCGCAAGGCACTACACCGACCGCCGACCCCTCCGCCACTGACGCAGCACCGGGCTCTGAAGAGCCCCAGCCCGGCGCCTACTTGAAGGCCGGCGAGGGTGTCTTCATCAAGCTTCCCTGGGCGTCGAGCTCCAGGGTGCCGGTCGAGGGAGAGGCTTTTGACGGAGAAGTGCTCGCTTCTGCTGGGCTGACAGTGGTTGACGCGCCAAGCAGCAGCAGCGGCGAGTCTGAGGAGGAGCAGCTGCTCCGGAAGTTGTTGTCGCTCTACCGCGCTCGACAAGCGAAGCTGGAGTCCCAGGAAGCGCTTATCGCGTAGGCGGGAGTGGACATAGAGAAGCATGCGGAGGAGCTCCAGAGCTGCAACCAAGAGGCCCTCCGGTCCATTGCGGAGGAGAGGGCGCAGCTTGTCGAGGCACGGAAGGCCTTCCTCCTCGAGAATGCTGAAGCCGAAGAGCAGCAGCGGCTTGCCGCCGAGGATCTGTCCACCCGGGAAGGTGAACTAACGCAGCGGAAAGTTAATCTGGACAGCTACGAGGAGGAGCTAGCCGCGCGCGAGCAATCACTTGGCGGGGCACTCAAGGAAGCGAAGGATGCTGCCGCAGCTGCCGAGGCCGCCAAGTAGGAACTGGAGGTGAAGATGACGCAGCTGGAGGCTGATCTGAAAGGAAAGGATGAGGAGGTTGCCGCGCTCCAGCGTGAGCGTGAGAAGGATGACCTCGCTCATGGTGATCTGCAAGTTTAACTTGCCAATAAGGGCAAGGAACTGAACGCCGCCAAAGACTCGAATGCTGATCTAGAGCTGAAGCTGGCCACACTGACTGAGACGCTGGACGGCGCCAAGAAGCGAGAGGAGGACTTGAAGGGAGAGATCAAGGCCAATGAGGAGCTGCTAACAAGGGCCGCCGAGACTCAAAACACCTTCAGGGCTACGGTGGAGCTCTGGACAGAGGGCCTCGTCAACATTGCTGCAGTCATCGACGAGGAGCTGGCGCAACTGGACTTGGCGGGCTTCGGGTACTCCTCCAACGAGAACCTTCAGCCCAGCGCCAAGCTCACTCTGTTCTTCAAGGGCGTGGCGACGGCTCTCCAGCAACTCCGGGAAAGGATCCCAAGGCAGCTGGCTGATGAGTCGTGCGCAATCTGCGCCAGAGTCCTGGAGAAGGTGTTGGTGAAGATGCTCTTCCGCAATCCGGGCCTCAACCTCACCAACGTCCTCAAGAAGCTGCCGGCAGGTGCTGATCTTGAAGAGCTCAATGCCCTTGTCGCACCCATTGTGGACAAGGTGAACGAAGTCAGGAGGGTCGACGGTGATCACGTAGACTAGACCGCCTTTTTTCTCCTTTTTCTTGCCGCTGTCAGACATGTCACCGGAACAATCTATTAGAGCACGGCAAGTCATTTTTGTAATATAACTTTATCTTGGGCAGTATTTGCTATGTTATTTCCTTTACTTGATTCCTTCCTTTGTATGTTTTTACCCTACGCTTTTAGGGAACTTGCCGGCGTAGGCACCCTTGCCGCGAGCGCTGAGTGCGGAACATCAGCAGCCTGCTGGCGGTGCTGCCTCCGGCAAGAAACCTTGTCGCAACTAGCCGCAGCACACTTAAGTTGTTGAGCGGACTCGAGACAAAGTAAGGGCGCAACTAGCTGCGAGTTGGTTCCTCCGCGCACAGGTTTTCCATACAAAGCACGGTCGTTCAAGGAAGATAACTTAAGAAGTTTTAAAACTGATTGTGCTCAAACTTTGGCAACTTAGCTTTTCTGTCGTCTGCGCCCCGGCAAGGCTATACTTCTTTGAACGACGCCTGGTCCACACCATTATCTTCTCCTCCCCCCCGGTGAACTTGTGGGCGAAGGAACCTTCTTTTTGAGAAAAAGTGTGACGCCCCCGATTCAATCGTACACTAATCATGCACGCAAACGTGTACGATCAAGATCAGGGACTCACGGGAAGATATCACAACACAACTCTAAAAACATAAATAAGTCATACAAGCATCATAATACAAGCCAGGGGCCTCGAGGGCTCGAATACAAGTGCTCGATCATAGACGAGTCAGCGGAAGCAACAATATCTGAGTACAGACATAAGTTAAACAAGTTTGCCTTAAGAAGGCTAGCACAAACTGGGATACAGATCGAAAGAGGCGCAGGCCTCCTGCCTGGGATCCTCCTAACTACTCCTGGTCGTCGTCAGCGAGCTGCACGTAGTAGTAGGCACCTCCAGTGTAGTAGGGGTCATCGTCGACGGTGGCGTCTGGCTCCTGGACTCCAGCATCTGGTTGCGACAACCAGAAAGAAAGGAAAGGGGGAAAATGGGGGAGAAAGCAACCGTGAGTACTGATCCAAAGTACTCGCAAGCAAGGAGCTACAATACTTATGCATGGGTATATGTGTAAAGGGCCATATCGGTGGACTGAACTGCAGAATGCCAGAATAAGAGGGGGATAGCTAATCCTGTCGAAGACTACGCTTCTGGCAGCCTCCGTCTTGCAGCATGTAGAAGAGAGTAGATTGAAGTCCTCCAAGTAACATCTCCAAGTAGCATCTCCAAGTAGCATCTCATAGCATAATCCTACCCGGCGATCCTCCCCTTGTCGCCCTGTTAGAGAGCGATCACCGGGTTGTATCTGGCACTTGGAAGGGTGTGTTTTATTAAGTATCCGGTTCTAGTTGTCATAAGGTCAAGGTACAACTCCGGGTCGTCCTTTTACCGAGGGACACGGCTATTCGAATAGATAAACTTCCCTGCAGGGGTGCACCACATAACCCAACACGCTCGATCCCATTTGGCCGGACACACTTTCCTGGGTCATGCCCGGCCTCGGAAGATCAACACGTCGCAGCCCCACCTAGGCACAACAGAGAGGTCAGCACGCCGGTCTAAACCTAAGCGCGCAGGGGTCTGGGCCCATCGCCCTGAGCACACCTGCACGTTGCGTGGGCGGCCGGAAGCAGACCTAGCCTAGTGGCGTTCCAGTCCAATCCGGCGTGCGCCGCTCAGTTGCTGACGTCACAAAGGCTTCGGCTGATACCACGACGCTGGGATACCCATAACTACTCCCGCGTAGATGGTTAGTGCGTATAGACCAAATGGCCAGACTCAGATCAAATACCAAGATCTCGTTAAGCGTGTTATTATGAAGCAACCGCGGACGCCGACCAGGGCCAGGCCCACCTCTCACCTAGGCAGTCTCAACCTGCCCTGTCGCTCCGCCACAAAGATCCACACAGAGGGTCGTGGGGACAAAGGTCCTTTCAGCCCCCAATCCGTGAATCACTCGCGGGTACTCTTCGAGCGGACCCGACTTTAGTCACCATCTGTATAGTATGTATGTATGTATAGTATATACCCATGATCACCTCCCGAGTGATCACGGCCCAATAGTATAGCAAGGCAGACTGACAAGAATGTAGGGCCAATGATGATAAACTAGCATCCTATACTAAGTATTTAGGACGGCAGGTAAGGTATCAACAGATGTAGCAACAATGTCAGGCTATGCATCAGAATAGGATCAACGGAAAGCAGTAACATGCTACACTACTCTAATGCAAGCAGTATAGAGGAGAATAGGCGATATCTGGTGATCAAGGGGGGGGGCTTGCCTGGTTGCTCTGGCAAGAGAGAGGGGTCGTCAACGCCGTAGTCGAACTGGGGGTCGCCGGCAGTCTCGGGGTCTACCGGAAAGAAGTAACAAGGGGAACACAATAAATAATAGAGCAATCAAGGTAACACAAAGCATAACATGGCAAATACGCGGTGCTAGGGGTGACCTAACGCGGTAGTAGGTGGTACCGGCGAAAGGGTGAAACACCCGGGAGAGTATTCCCGGTGTTTCGTGTTTTTGGAGATGAACCGGAGGGGGAAAGTTGCGTGTTTGCTATGCTAGGGATGTGTGGCGGACGAACGGGCTGCGTATCCGGATTCGTCTCATCGTTCTGAGCAACTTTCATGTAGAAAGTATTTTCATCTGAGCTACGGTTTATTTTATATTAATTTTAAAAGATTTAATTCATTTTTAGGATTTACTTAACTATTTAATTCTAACATTATCCAGTATAGTGCTTGCTGACGTCATCATGATGTCAACATGATGTCAGCAGTCAACAGAGGTGTTGACTGGTCAAACTGACGTGTGGGCCCAGTGGGACCCACCTGTCATACAGTGCTAGGTTGATTAGGGTTTAGGTTAAACTAATTACTGTCTATTTAAACTAACAGGTTAATTAGATTAAATAAAGAGGATTAATTAACTTAATTAATTCACTAATTAATTAATTAATTAATTATAAATTTTATTAATTCATTTTTACTTATTTTATTTTTATTTTATTAAAAACGTTCTGGGGCCGGGCCCCACATGTCAATGGCCCGAAGGGGCTAGAGGGCACAGGCGACAGGCGCAAACGCCACCCGAATGGGCGCGTGCCCGTGGGCGCGCTGGGCGCGGACGCGGCGGCCCGGGCATGGTCAGGCGCGGCGAGGCCGCGGCAAGGGACGGCGGGGTCGAGCGGTAATGGTGAGCGGCGAGCATGAGAGGGCGCTGGAGCGCGAGGTGCGGCTCCAAGCGGCACGACGAGCAGAGGGCCACGACGGGCATGGCGCGTGCGTGCGCACGGTAGAGGAGGCCGGGGCGTCGCGAACGGCGCCGACGACAGAGGGAAGGAAGGAGAGAAGGGGTCCTCACCCCACGTTTTAGGGGAACGGGCGGCTTTGGGGAGGTGGACGGGAACGCGAGATCCGGCGATGCGGTGACGGGGAGGCAGTCCGGCGGGGAGGACTCGAGGGCGACGGGGCGGTGGCCGATCCAGCGAAGACGGTGAGGTGCTCCGGCGGCGCGGTCCAGTGGCGGGGTCGGGGAGGCGACGGGAGGCGCGGGGCGGAGGAACATGGCTCGATCCGGCGTTGGAGGGGCTCCGAGGACGAATCCATTCACGTAGTCGACGTAGTCGATGACGGTGAAGCAGCTGGTCATGTTCTCAGGCGCCGGGGAGCTTGGTGTGCGCGAGGGCGACGAAGTTCATGGCGACGGCGGCAAGCGCTGGCACCGGGGATCGGCGCCGAGCGGCGTCGGTTTGGCGAGGCGTCTGTGGGGGAGGGCTTTGGCGCAGGAGTGGCGGCAGGGTAGGTGCAGGGGAGGGTGAGGCGAGCTCGGGGGAGGGGCAGGGCGTGGCCGGCGGGAGGAGCTGCGGGGGTCGAGCGGGAGCGCTCTCACACGTCCCTGGCGGCGCGAGGTGGGAATGGGGGCGCGAGTGGAGTGAGTGAGGGTGAGGTTAGGGTTTCGGGGGGGAGGAGGCCTAGTAGGGCCAGGAGGTGCGGGAGTGGGTCGGCTGGGCCGACTGGCTCCTTCAGCCAACTGGGCCAAGGCCCAGTCGGGGGGGGGGGGAGGGGGGGTTGTCTTTTATTTCTTTTTCCTTTTCCCTCTTTTTTTTGTTTGTTTTCTGTTTTCTTTTATTATTTCTTTCTTTTCTGTTTAAATCATTTTAAACTATTTAGCCATTTATAAAAAGGTGTTTGTTGCACCATAATTACCCTTGTAATATTCGGCAACCACCGAACATTTTTGTTTTAATTTTTGAAAACTTTTATTGTTGTCATTAACTTGAGTTTAAATTTTGAACGGTTTCGAATTATTGCGAGGACAGCAACAGTAACCGGGGTGTCATGGCACGATTAGCGTGGGATTTCTGCAGCCTAATTACCCGGGCGTCACAAAAAGAAAGAAGAGAAAATAAAGATATGGAGCCTTAAGGCTCGTTATTACTTACCGGGGGTAAGTGCTGCACAAAGTGTCAGATAATACATGCAAAAAAGAAAAAGGCATGAAATTTGACAAGATGCGCGTAGCATATGATCTTTATTTACGCACGGGATCTGCGCCCGGCTTTGTACAAAGGGTTACATGCAACAGCGGCAAGGCTTGTACAAAAGGTGGTTGCAGGAACAGGTTCCGGCAACCGCGCCTTATGGGTAAAACTTACGAAGATGCTCAATGTTCCAGGAGTTGCTCACGGGAAAGCCATCTTCGGTCTCAAGGCGGACAGCGCCAGGCCTAGTGACTCGCTTCACCCGATAAGGGCCTTCCCACTTTGGTGTCAACTTGTTGGAATTCTTGGCGGATTGAACGCGCCGAAGAACAAGGTCGCCTTCCTCGAGACTTCTGGCATTGACTTTGCGGCTATGGTAGCGGCGCAAAGCTTGCTGATATCGAGCAGCTCGTACAACAGCCTGAAGACGATATTCCTCAAGGAGCAGCGCGTCATCTTGCCGCCGCTGCTCTTGCTCAAGCTCATCATAAGCGAGCACTCGAGGTGATACGTATACAAGTTCCGTGGGGAGAACTGCCTCTGCTCCATAGACTAGAGCAAAAGGTGTCTGGCCAGTGGCTCGATTTGGCGTCGTCCTGATCGACCAAAGAACCACTGGCAGCTCCTCGATCCAATTCCTTCCGCACTTGTGCAGCCTGTCGAAAGTTCTGGTCTTGAGCCCGCGCAGCACTTCAACATTTGCCCTCTCCGCTTGACCGTTGCTTCTCGGGTGAGCAACAGAAGCGAAGCAGATCTTGGCGCCAAGATCTTGGACGTACTGCATGAAGGTGCGGCTCGTGAATTGTGTGCCATTGTCGGTGATGATCCTGTTAGGGACTCCGGAACGGCAAACAATCGACCTGAAGAACTTGACTGCTGACTGTGCTGTCACCTTCCTCACTTCTTCCACTTCCGGCCACTTTGTGAACTTGTCGATTGCCACGTACAAGTACTCAAAGCCCCCGACAGCTCGGGGAAAGGGGCCGAGGATGTCGAGCCCCCAGACCGAAAACGGCCAGGATAAAGGGATCGTCTGGAGAGCTTGAGCTGGTTGATGTATTTGCTTGGAGTGGAATTGGCACGCTTCACATTTGGTTACTTGTGCAGTTGCATCCTGGAGGGCTGTTGGCCAAAAGAAACCTTGCCGGAAAACCTTGCCGGCAAGTGCTCTTGCACCAATGTGGTGACCACATATGCCTCCATGTATCTCTGCCAACAGCTTCTGTCCCTCTTCCCGGGGAATACACTTCAATTTCACTCCATTGAATCTCCTTCTGTACAGTATGTCGTCGACAAACTGGTACATACTTGATTGCCGGGCTACTCTCTCTGCTTCTACTTGCTCTTCGGGAAGTTCTCCTGTTTGAAGGAAACGGACAATCTGCTGCGCCCATGCCAGAGCTTGCGGCTCCACTGATAGAGGCGGGGGTGTCCCGATCTTTCGATGAGATGATAACTATTGATTTGGTGAAGATGACTTTGACGATCCGACTACAAACGTGCACGACGTTGCGCCTTAGCAATCGCTAAACCAACTCTGAGAGGTTATTGACCACGCCGGAGCACAATCAACCTGACCACGAAGGTCTATTCCTGCAAGCAATCGAAGAACAAGCAAGAATATGATAAAAGCAATCTGAATATTGCGAGTATATATGAAGTATTGATAAAGGTGGGGATCCGTAAGCGGTCTTGGTCTGGTCGTTGGACACAAACGAAGTACACGAAGTTGCAATGGCTAACTTTTAACTAAACAAATCCCCAGGAAAAGCTACTAGATGGATCTACTTATATAGGAGCAAGGGGTGGCGGCCAAAGAGGTGGAAGGACGTCCCAAGGCAGCCTAAAACTAAATCTAGGTCGTACAAGGCCAATGGGCCCAAGTGGAGGTGATGTAACACCTTTGGACTTGTAGTTTGACTCGGATTCTGCTGCAGCATCAGATTGTTTCGTCCACAACTCAACGCTCCGGACGAATTTGAAGGTGATTCCAATTGGGTTGGAAAGTGCACGAAATCTAGTTTCCAACAAAAAAAGAATCACCCAATTCGGAGTCCGTATGAAAAACTTGTGTGCGTTTTGAGTCAGGTACGTCTGTGCAGTCCGAATCTGAATCCAGAACGTGAGAGACTTGGACTCTATCTTCTCTTGGGCCAAAAGTGACGTGAGAGAACTTTTTGGACAGCAAATAAACATCTCTTTCTTCCTTATCTTCATATGTGGATTGTACAAATGTCCCATACACCTGCAATTAGACAAAACACAAAAGTGTGTGAAGTATTTTTGTTCTGGATAACATAAATAGATTATTGAATAGTTTGCACTAGAAATCACCTGACAAATATGCATATATGCAATATTTTTGGTCATATCCAAGGTAGTCATGTCCTCATCATCCTCCCCTTCTTGAAAATAAAGCCGTCCTCGGCGTTGCTTAATCTGAAATGTGGCTAACAAAAGAGACAAGGTGTACATGTTGTATATGTATATGTCATCCATTTTTACTTCCCTTGATTTTTGCATATATGACAGATGAATAGATGAGTAACTTGCATAGTTCATAAAATCTAAAGCCAAAAAATTAGCACAAGAAGTAGAAGGCATGAAAATATTGCAACTCAGTTTGCACATATAAGTGAAGCTCTTATTCATTTCAAAAGATTGACAATGTTCATCATTAAACCATCCCAACATTGGTGAATAAACCTTACTTGCATCAAATTTACATGCTACAACATGCTTAAATAAGCAAACATGCAATAAGTCATTCAACACAGAATCATCACCAAGATTAGAGGTCATATCAAAATGATTAAACATTGGTTCTTTTGCATCAATAGTTAATTCAATGGGTGCACTCAAAATTGTTGGTATTTCAGTTGTTTGATCACATGGCAAAGTCAAATTATCAACGTAGTCCTCTAAAATAGGTGGTGTGATCAAAGTAGTGGGTAGCTCATCAGATGGTGCATTCAAATTGACAAGGCATTCATCATTCTCATGTAGAGATGGAAGATCAGTACCTTTGTCATTACCTCTTATGATCAACTCAGATGATGTAGCCACTCTCGGGGGCGATGTGTCACATGGTGGAGGTGATGTAGTCCTGACAACAACGGATGTGGTTGTCATAGTATGCCTAGTAGTTGAAGGAACAATCATATCAACTCTTGGAATGTGCACCGTGCGCTTTTTCTCCTCGTGGCCAACACGTTGTTTTATTTCCTGTTCAGCTTTGCAAGCAAGATGAAACAAATGGTCCATAGGATAACACTCTTCATGAATTAGTATCTCTTGAATATCACGGTTTAATCCTCCCCAAAATCTATCCATAAAATCATCTTCACTTTCTTCTAAAGAGGAATGCAACAAGGTAGTTTGTAAATCATCATAATATTTTGTTACAGTTTCACTACCTTGTTTTAAGTGTTGCAACTTCTTAATCATGTCACGAGTATAATAAGCAGGGACGAAAGTATGTCGCATGGCAAGTTTCAAATCATCCCAAGTAGTAGGTATATAATCAGGGTGTAACCGACAATATTCACTCCACCAAACCAAAGCATAACCAGTGAAAGAACCAACCGCAACCTTAACCTTTTTATGTTCATCGAAATTATGGGAAGCAAATATATTTTTTATGTCGAACTCCCATTCAATATATAAAGCAGGTTTAAAACGGCCATTAAATGGTGGTATAGATACATTAACCTGATCATGTGCATTTGGATGTTTGTGCACCTCTCGTGACGGTTGTGGTATTTGCAAAGGTGGTGGCACGTCTCCCACGATCGACAAAGCCCATGAATTGACTCTGGATCCTGTCATGATTAGTAGAACAAGAGACAAAACCCAAAAATAATGTTCCTATAACTACTAGGATGTGGTGGTAAAACGCTCACAGTAAAGCAAATATCAATGTCTTACAAGTTCTTACCATGCAGCAGGCAGTGATCGGCAACCAGCGGTGTCAAGTAACTCCGAATATTGAGTAAAGCGATTGCCAGGGGAGCGTACGTATACACGGTGTAGAAATATGTGGAGCTGGGTTGGCTATATATGGTAGCAAAAGATTAGCAATAATCAATTCAAAGATGCAATGTTGAATAAACGCTCAACGATGGTACTGTGCTGGTCCTAGGCTAGACCGGACTAGAGACGCGAGCCTAGAACACTAATGAGGTCACGGCGCAGCACAACTAGCATCAATGAAGGATACTAAGTAGCTCTTGACAGCAAGATATAAGTGAAGATCACAACGGCAGTGAAGATAATGATGAAAAACAACTGCCAAGCAGGATATACAACAACTTTGTCTCCAACTTCCCTCTGAAAAAGTTTGTGCCGATTTTTTTGATTTTTTTTTCTCCTTTTTTTTCTCTGACTTTTTTTTTCTCTTTTTTTTTCTCACGTTTTTTTCTCTCATTTTTTTCTCTTTTTTTTTTCTCCCTCTTTCCAAAACAAACTAGATAAGATGCAGATTGGATCAAGTGAAGATGTGAACGATCTCAACTATTATTATGACAATGAATGGTGGGTAGCACGTGGTGGAAATTGATGGATGGGTGGTGGACAGCGGAAGAGATAATGATGCAGCGGTGGTGTGACTAATGTGAACAGAACTCGAAACTCTAAACGAACTAGACACTAAGACCAGCAACTCGACACGACGATGCAACCGATAATTCAACTATGCAAGCAATGAAAAGAAAATTGCAAAGGCTCAGACTGGCTTGGACCAAGGATGAATAGATCTAACTCTTTTTTGTGGCTTTTTCTTGGACAATAGGTAAGAAAATAAATCTAATCTAGGAAAACTGGAAATTCTCACCGAGCAACCTGAAAACTGATACCACTTGATAGAGGCGGGGGTGTCCCGATCTTTCCTTGAGATGATAACTATCGATTTGGTGAAGATGACTTTGACGATCCGACTACAAACGTGCACGACGTTGCGCCTTAGCAATCGCTAAACCAACTCTGAGAGGTTATTGACCACGCCGGAGCACAATCAACCTGACCACGAAGGTCTATTCCTGCAAGCAATCGAAGAACAAGCAAGAATATGATAAAAGCAATCTGAATATTGCGAGTATATATGAAGTATTGATAAAGGTGGGGATCCGTAAGCGGTCTTGGTCTGGTCGTTGGACACAAACGAAGTACACGAAGTTGCAATGGCTAACTTTTAACTAAACAAATCCCCAGGAAAAGCTACTAGATGGATCTACTTATATAGGAGCAAGGGGTGGCGGCCAAGGAGGTGGGAGGACGTCCCAAGGCAGCCTAAAACTAAATCTAGGTCGTACAAGGCCAATGGGCCCAAGTGGAGGTGATGTAACACCTTTGGACTTGTAGTTTGACTCGGATTCTGCTGCAGCATCAGATTGTTTCGTCCACAACTCAACGCTCCGGACGAATTTGAAGGTGATTCCAATTGGGTTGGAAAGTGCACGAAATCTAGTTTCCAACAAAAAAAGAATCACCCAATTCGGAGTCCGTATGAAAAACTTGTGTGCGTTTTGAGTCAGGTACGTCTGTGCAGTCCGAAGCTGAATCCAGAACGTGAGAGACTTGGACTCTATCTTCTCTTGGGCCAAAAGTGACGTGAGAGAACTTTTTGGACAGCAAATAAACATCTCTTCCTTCCTTATCTTCATATGTGGATTGTACAAATGTCCCATACACCTGCAATTAGACAAAACACAAAAGTGTGTGAAGTATTTTTGTTCTGGATAACATAAATAGATTATTGAATAGTTTGCACTAGAAATCACCTGACAAATATGCATATATGCAATATTTTTGGTCATATCCAAGGTAGTCATGTCCTCATAAATAGATTATTGAATAGTTTGCACTAGAAATCACCTGACAAATATGCATATATGCAATATTTTTGGTCATATCCAAGGTAGTCATGTCCTCATCATCCACGACAAGGACTAAAGGCACAAATGCTGCTGCGGGAACACCTGCTTCCACGGCAAGAATCTGCGGCTCAGCCGGAGCTTGATGTTCCCCGGCAAGCTTGCCGGAGCAAAACTCGTCGGGAGCGTCTGCTTCAATGAAACAAACCCTAGGGCTTGTCGGAGCAGACTGCTCCTTAGCAATCTTGGTGCTGATCTTGGGGACCTTCTTGGCGGCGGCTTCGTGGAGCTTTGCCGGAAAGTTGTCACCAGAAACCAACTTCCTTTTCTTACTCTGTCCAGTTGATGGTGTTACAGATGGTTGAGTTAGCTTGAGCACAAAGACCCCTGGTTCCACAGGTAGCTTTAATGCAGCGCATTTTGACAGGCCATCGGCAATGTCGTTCTGGATTCTTGGAACATGCTCCATCTGCAAGCCGTCAAAATGCTCTTCCAACTTTCTCACTTCATCAATGTAAGCTTCCATCAACGGACTCTGATAATCTTTGTTCACTTGGCGGACGACAAGCTGCGAATCACACCTGACAATAAGCTTCTTGATCCCAAGGTCTGCCGCGATCCTGAGTCCGGCAAGCAAGCCTTCATACTCTGCAGTATTGTTTGTCGCTTGCTCCTTAGGAAAGTGCATCTGGACGACGTACTTGAGGTGCTCTCCGGTGGGTGCGACAAGTAGCACGCCTGCACCGGCGCCTTGCAGCGAGAAGGCACCATCAAAGTACATGATCCATTCTTTGCTTGCTTCCTTGACGGGGATGCTCGTCTCTGGAGTTTCTTCATCGGGTGTTCACGTCCATTCTGCTACAAATTCTGCCAATGCTCGGCTCTGGATAGTTGAAATACTCTCAAACTTGAGGCCAAAGCTCGACAATTCCAGTGCCCACTCGACAATCCTTCTTGTTGCTTCTGGATTTTGCAATATCCTCTTCAACGGAAAGCGAGTGACAACTGTAATCTCATGTGCTTGAAAGTAATGGCGTAGCTTCCTCGAGGCCATGAGAAGGCCAAAAAGCAACTTCTGCACACCAGAGTACCTTGATCTAGCCCCCTGCAGAAGGGAACTGACAAAATAAACTAGGCGCTGCACCATCTTCTTTTGTTTCTCTTCTTGTGGCTGCACAGATCCATCCTTGTCGGGACCAGAGCTTGTCGGGGAAGCCCCCTGCTTGTCCCTGGACTCGCTTGCCGTGGTCGCTGGCTCATCATCCGCCTCTCTTTCCGCTACTAATGCAGCACTAACCACTTGATTGGTTGCCGCTAGATACCGCAGCAACTTCTCTTGTGGCTTAGGTACGACAAGTATTGGAGTGGAGGACAGGTATCTCTTCAAGTCTTGCAGCGCAGCCTCCGCTTCCAGAGTCCATTTCATTGGACCTGCCTTTTTCAAAATTTTGAAAAATGGCAGGGCGCGCTTAGCAGACTTAGAGATGAACCTGCTGAGAGCAGCAACGCAGCTGGCAAGCCTTCGCACATCCTTGACGCGCTTCGGTGCTTCGATCTGCTCAATGGCCTTGATCTTGTCGGGATTGGCTTCAATTCCCCGCTGAGATACAAAGAACCCGAGAAGCTTGCCTGATGAGGACATGACTACCTTGGATATGACCAAAAATATTGCATATATGCATATTTGTCAGGTGATTTCTAGTGCAAACTATTCAATAATCTATTTATGTTATCCAGAACAAAAATACTTCACACACTTTTGTGTTTTGTCTAATTGCAGGTGTATGGGACATTTGTACAATCTACATATGAAGATAAGGAAGAAAGAGATGTTTATTTGCTGTCCAAAAAGTTCTCTCACGTCACTTTTGGCCCAAGAGAAGATAGAGTCCAAGTCTCTCACGTTCTGGATTCAGATTCGGACTGCACAGACGTACCTGACTCAAAACGCACACAAGTTTTTCATACGGACTCCGAATTGGGTGATTCTTTTTTTGTTGGAAACTAGATTTCGTGCACTTTCCAACCCAATTGGAATCACCTTCAAATTCGTCCGGAGCGTTGAGTTGTGGATGAAACAATCTGATGCTGCAGCAGAATCCGAGTCAAACTACAAGTCCAAAGGTGTTACATCACCTCCACTTGGGCCCATTGGCCTTGTACGACCTAGATTTAGTTTTAGGCTGCCTTGGGACGTCCTCCCACCTCCTTGGCCGCCACCCCTTGCTCCTATATAAGTAGATCCATCTAGTAGCTTTTCCTTGGGATTTGTTTAGTTAAAAGTTAGCCATTGCAACTTCGTGTACTTCGTTTGTGTCCAACGACCAGACCAAGAACGCTTACGGATCCCGACCTTTATCAATACTTCATATATACTCGCAATATTCAGATTGCTTTTATCATATTCTTGCTTGTTCTTCGATTGCTTGCAGGAATAGACCTTCGTGGTCAGGTTGATTGTGCTCCGACGTGGTCAATAACCTCTCAGAGTTGGTTTAGCGATTGCTAAGGCGCAACGTCGTGCACGTTTGTAGTCGGATCGTCAAAGTCATCTTCACCAAATCGATAGTTACCATCTCATCGAAAGATCGGGACACCCCCGCCTCTATCAAGTGGTATCAGTTTTCAGGTTGCTCGGTGAGATTTTACAGTTTTTCATAGTTTAGATCGCATCTGTCATTCATACCTACAGTCCATGATAAAGCCACAAAAAAAAGTTAGATCTGTTCATCCTTTATCCAAGCCAGTCTGAGCCTTTGCAATTTTCTATTCATTGCTTGCATAGTTGAATTATCGGTTGCATCGTCGTGTCAGTTGCTGGTCTTAGTGTCTAGTTCCTTTAGAGTTTCGAGTTCTGTTCACATTAGTCACGCCGCCGCTGCATCATTATCTTTCCGCTGTCCACCACCCATCCATCAATTTCCACCACGTGCTACCCACCATTCATTGTCATAATAATAGTTGAGATCGTTCACATCTTCGCTTGATCCAATCTGCGTCTTATCTAGTTTGTTTTTGAAAGAGGGAGAAAAAAAAGAGAAAAAACGAGAAAAAAAAGAGAAAAAAGTCAGAGAAAAAAAGGAGAAAAAAAATCAAAAAAATCGGCACAAACTTTTTCAGAGGAAAGTTGGAGACAAAGTTGTTGTATATCCTGCTTGGCAGTTGTTTTTCATCATTATCTTCACTGCCGTTGTGATCTTCACTTATATCTTGCTATCAAGAGCTACTTAGTATCCTTCATTGATGCTAGTTGTGCTACGCTGTGACCTCATTAGTGTTCTAGGCTCGCGTCTCTAGTCCGGTCTAGCCTAGGACCAGCACAGTACCGTCGTTGAGCGTTTATTCAACATTGCATCTTTGAATTGATTATTGCTAATCTTTTGCTACCATATATAGCCAACCCAGCTCCACATATTTCTACACCGTGTATACGTACGCTCCCCTGGCAATCGCTTTACTCAATATTCGGAGTTACTTGACACCGCTGGTTGCCGATCACCGCCTGCTGCATGGTAAGAACTTGTAAGACATTGATATTTGCTTTACTGTGAGCATTTTACCACCACATCCTAGTAGTTATAGGAACATTATTTTTGGATTTTGTTTCTTGTTCTACTAATCATGACAGGATCCAGAGTCAATTCATGGGCTTTGTCGATCGCGGGAGACGTGCCACCACCTTTGCAAATACCACAACCGTCACGAGAGGTGCACAAACATCCAAATGCACATGATCAGGTTAATGTATCTATACCACCATTTAATGGCCGTTTTAAACCTGCTTTATATATTGAATGGGAGTTCGACATAAAAAATATATTTGCTTCCCATAATTTCGATGAACATAAAAAGGTTAAGGTTGCGGTTGGTTCTTTCACTGGTTATGCTTTGGTTTGGTGGAGTGAATATTGTCGGTTACACCCTGATTATATACCTACTACTTGGGATGATTTGAAACTTGCCATGCGACATACTTTCGTCCCTGCTTATTATACTCGTGACATGATTAAGAAGTTGCAACACTTAAAACAAGGTAGTGAAACTGTAACAAAATATTATGATGATTTACAAACTACCTTGTTGCATTCCTCTTTAGAAGAAAGTGAAGATGATTTTATGGATAGATTTTGGGGAGGATTAAACCGTGATATTCAAGAGATACTAATTCATGAAGAGTGTTATCCTATGGACCATTTGTTTCATCTTGCTTGCAAAGCTGAACAGGAAATAAAACGACGTGTTGGCCACGAGGAGAACAAGCGCACGGTGCACATTCCAAGAGTTGATATGATTGTTCCTTCAACTACTAGGCATACTATGACAACCACATCCGTTGTTGTCAGGACTACATCACCTCCATCATGTGACACATCGCCCCCGAGAGTGGCTACATCATCTGAGTTGATCATAAGAGGTAATGACAAAGGTACTGATCTTCCATCTCTACATGAGAATGATGAATGCCTTGTCCATTTGAATGCACCATCTGATGAGCTACCCACTACTTTGATCACACCACCTATTTTAGAGGACTACGTTGATAATTTGACTTTGCCATGTGATCAAACAACTGAAATACCAACAATTTTGAGTGCACCCATTGAATTAACTATTGATGCAAAAGAACCAATGTTTAATCATTTTGATATGACCTCTAATCTTGGTGATGATTCTGTGTTGAATGACTTATTGCATGTTTGCTTATTTAAGCATGTTGTAGCATGTAAATTTGATGCAAGTAAGGTTTATTCACCAATGTTGGGATGGTTTAATGATGAACATTGTCAATCTTTTGAAATGAATAAGAGCTTCACTTATATGTGCAAACTGAGTTGCAATATTTTCATGCCTTCTACTTCTTGTGCTAATTTTTTGGCTTTAGATTTTATGAACTATGCAAGTTACTCATCTATTCATGTGTCATATATGCAAAAATCAAGGGAAGTAAAAATGGATGACATATACATATACAACATGTACACCTTGTCTCTTTTGTTAGCCACATTTCAGATTAAGCAACACCGAGGACGGCTTTATTTTCAAGAAGGGGAGGATGATGAGGACATGACTACCTTGGATATGACCAAAAATATTGCATATATGCATATTTGTCAGGTGATTTCTAGTGCAAACTATTCAATAATCTATTTATGTTATCCAGAACAAAAATACTTCACACACTTTTGTGTTTTGTCTAATTGCAGGTGTATGGGACATTTGTACAATCTACATATGAAGATAAGGAAGAAAGAGATGTTTATTTGCTGTCCAAAAAGTTCTCTCACGTCACTTTTGGCCCAAGAGAAGATAGAGTCCAAGTCTCTCACGTTCTGGATTCAGATTCGGACTGCACAGACGTACCTGACTCAAAACGCACACAAGTTTTTCATACGGACTCCGAATTGGGTGATTCTTTTTTTGTTGGAAACTAGATTTCGTGCACTTTCCAACCCAATTGGAATCACCTTCAAATTCGTCCGGAGCGTTGAGTTGTGGACGAAACAATCTGATGCTGCAGCAGAATCCGAGTCAAACTACAAGTCCAAAGGTGTTACATCACCTCCACTTGGGCCCATTGGCCTTGTACGACCTAGATTTAGTTTTAGGCTGCCTTGGGACGTCCTCCCACCTCCTTGGCCGCCACCCCTTGCTCCTATATAAGTAGATCCATCTAGTAGCTTTTCCTTGGGATTTGTTTAGTTAAAAGTTAGCCATTGCAACTTCGTGTACTTCGTTTGTGTCCAACGACCAGACCAAGAACGCTTACGGATCCCGACCTTTATCAATACTTCATATATACTCGCAATATTCAGATTGCTTTTATCATATTCTTGCTTGTTCTTCGATTGCTTGCAGGAATAGACCTTCGTGGTCAGGTTGATTGTGCTCCGACGTGGTCAATAACCTCTCAGAGTTGGTTTAGCGATTGCTAAGGCGCAACGTCGTGCACGTTTGTAGTCGGATCGTCAAAGTCATCTTCACCAAATCGATAGTTACCATCTCATCGAAAGATCGGGACACCCCCGCCTCTATCATTGCCGGAGGGGACTCCAAACACGCACTTCTCGGGGTTCAACTTGAGATTGATCTTGCGTAGATTTGCAAAGGTCTCGTCCAAATCCTGGATCAAAGTTGCTTTGTCCTTGCTCTTGACCACTATCTCATCCATGTAAGCTTCTACATTTCTGTGCAACTGTGGCTCAAAAGCATGACTGACTACTCTCGCGAATGTTGAACCAGCATTCTTTAGTCCGCAAGGCATCCGTACAAAGCAGTACATGCCACATGGAGTAATGAACGCGGTCTTCTCTTCATCCTCTTCTGCCATGAAGATCTGATGATATCCTGAGTATGCATCAAGAAATGAAAGCAAATCACATCCTGCCGTGGAGTCGACAATCTGGTCAATGCGCGGCAAGGGAAATGGATCCTTGGGACAAGCTTTATTAACATCAGTGAAGTCAATACATAGCCTCCATTTCCCATTCGCCTTGCGCACGACTACAGGATTGGCTAACCACGTGGGATGGAGCACTCCTCGGACAAGGCCTGCTGCTTCCAACTTCTTGATCTCTTCTGCGATGAATTCTTGTCTCTCCACTGCTTGTTTCCTGACTCTTTGCTTGACGGGCCGCGCGTGAGGACAGACGGCAAGGTGGTGCTCAATTACTTTCCTGGGAACACCGGGGATGTCAGACGGTTGCCATGCAAACACATCGACATTCGCCCACAGGAAAGCAACGAGCGCGCTTTCCTATTTAGGGTCAAGCGTGGCACTGATGGTGAAGGTACCACCAGTGCCGTCCTCCTTGGCGGCCACTTTCTTGGTCTATAGTGAAGCTGTCTTTGCCTTCTTACACTTGCCAGTGGAGCTCGATGGTGCATCCTCGACGGTAGTGCAGCACTCCGAAGAGGTGCGCTTGCCGGAGTGGGCATCAGAGCTCTTGCCGGACTTGGTCTTCTTCTTCCCCCCGGGAGCTTCAGCGGCAAGTGTCTTGCGATCTGCTGCGACTGCTGCTTCCCGGTAGATCTTGTCGGTACAGATAAGGGCATCCTTCTTGTTGCCAGGGACAGAAATGACACTTATCGGACCGGGCATCTTGAGCACGTTGTAGGCATAGTGAGAGGCTGCCATGAACTTGGCGAGCGCTGGACGGCCGAGTATCCCATTGTAGGGCAATGGGAAATCAGCAACGTCAAAGGTGACTTTCTCTCTCCTGAAGTTCCGTTCGCTGCCAAATGTCACTGGCAGTGTGATTTTCCCCTTCGGCTTGCTCCTTCCCGGGTTGATTCCTTGGAAAGTACCAGTCTCTTCGAGCTCGCTGTCGGGGATCTGGAGCTTCTTGAGTACCGCTGAGGAGATCAGGTTCAAGCCGGCCCCGCCGTCAACTAGCATCTTCGTGACCTTGAGGTTGCGGATAGTTGGTGAAACCAACATCGGCAAGCACCCGACCGCAGTTATGCGATCAGGGTGGTCCTCAACATCAAAGATGATAGGCGTGCTGGACCACTTCAGAGGCTTGCGCGATTCAACTGATGGTTCTGCTGCATTAAGTTCCCGCACCCACTGTTTGAGCTGGCGGTGCAAAGTGTGCAGAGAAGCACCGCCGTCGACGCACAAAACCTCTGTCGCTTTCTGAAACTCCTGCTCGTCGGCCTCATCCTCATCCATCTCTTCATCTTCGTCTTCGTCTTCATCCTTGTCGCGGCCGCGGGGAGGCCTGTCTCCTTGCCGCTGCTTGGCCTTGCCGTGGCGCCCTCCCCGGCCGGGACGCTTCTTACCGGATCCTCCACCACCTTCTTGGGCCTTCTCCTTGTCGCGTCGCTCGTATTCAGCTTTCTGCAGTTCAACAAGCTGCTCAACTTTCTTGCAGGTCTGGAGATCATGGCCCTTGGTGCGGTGGATCTTGCAGTACTGCTTGCTGGAGCTGTCCTGCTTGTCGGCGGCCACCACAGCCTCGCCGGAGTTACCAGTTTTGGCCTTCTCGGCGCTACCTCCATTGCCGGACTGCTCGACAACTAGCACATCTTTAGCTTTCCGCTTCCTGTTGTTCCTCCTCCGGTTCTTCCTTGCCGGGGCGGCTTCCTCACTGTCAGACCCTTCTGCTCCTGCGTTCTCTCCGGGGAGTTTCCTCCCCTCCTCAGCACGTGCACATTTGTCGGCCAGAGCATATAGCTCGCTGACATCTCTGATTTTGCACATCGCCATCTCCTCCCTCATCCTGCGATTACGCACGTTCTGATGGAATGCGCTGATAACCGCGGCAGGGTGGACGTCTGGGATGTTGCGCTGCACCTGTCTGAAACTTTGAATGTACTTGCGCAGGGGTTCTCCTTCCTTCCGGGCGAGCAGATGAAGATCGCTCTCCTGGCCATGGGGCTTGTGGCCGCCTGTGAAGGCGCCGACAAACTGATGGCACAGATCTGCCCATGAGGAGATGGAGTTGTCCGGCAAGTGCATGAGCCAAGATCTGACATTGGGCTTGAGCACCAGCGGGAAGTAATTGGCGAGGATCTTCTCGTCGCGCCCCCCGGCAGCCTGCACCGCGATGGTGTAGATGCTGAGGAACTCCGACGGATGCAACCTGCCATCATACTTCTCTGGTACGTCTGGCTTGAAGTTCTTTGTGCTGGGCCACTGGACTTGCCGCAGCTCACGAGTAAACACAGGAAAACCTACCGCGTACGGCAAGTCGCCTGGTTGCCCTGGTGCATGCATGTCGACAGTGGGCCCAGCGCGCTGGTCTGACTGATGCCGCGCTTCTCTTCGATGCTCGATGCGAGTACGAGCATCTTCTTGTCGTCGTTCTTGGAGAACTTGGCGCTGATCGCGACGAGCTCGTGGGTCCGACGACGCGGTGGAGTCGGTGTCGAGGTTAGCCCGGCGAGTCGGCGATCTTGGCCTTCGGGGCGGGGAGTGCACGGTGGTGGCACCCCCACCGGTCTTGTCGCCACCGGCTTGCGCCTGGGCGTCTTGCCGCGGCTTCGACGTGCTCGGTTGCCGGGGAGTGTCGCCATTGGCGAAGCCGATGAGGCTCTGAATGGTGATCCTCCAATCGTCGATCTTATCCGGCGCTGGAGGGTAGTCTAGGAGCAATTGGGCTCGGGCCAACGCTTCTTCTGGGGTTTTCGGCGGCGGGGGCGAACGACGCGAGGAGCGGGATATGCTCAAACTTCTAACAGTGTTAGAAGGTGCAACATCTCGTCCAGGCGACCGTGCCGCGCTCGTGCCAACATGTTGGCATGCATGTTGGCCTTTAGCGTCCCGCGATCCACCAGCTTGGCCTTGTTCTAACGTGAGTACGGTGCTAGGAGCACCATGGCGTTGTCGGTCCCGTGCCTCCTGAGAGGGGCGCGGTGCATGTATGGACGCCGAAGTTTGCGGGGCCTTGTCCTTGGATCTGGTGACAACGTGAGCTCCCCCGTCGGCGCCCGTTCTTCCGCCGGCGTCTACCCCACCGCCCGTTTGCTCCGGTGGCGGTGGGATCGACGCGGACGGAGCAGCCACCTCCGAAGCCTTCTTCTTCGGTGGCATGTCGATGAAGATGATGATGTAGCCCGCACGAACACCGGATCAGGTTCGCACAACCTCGACGCCCCCTACCTGGCGCGCCAAAGATGTCGTGGGAAACGAACACCTATGGGGCAGGGCCCCTTCTCGGTCCGGCAGGGAGCGGAGGGCGGACGAAGAGCAGATCGAGGCGAAGCACGCGGGGGATTTTACCCAGCTTCGGAGCTCTCCGGAGAGATAAAACTCCTACTGCTGCTTTGTGTTTATATTGTGTTCTTGCTCGAGAGCGTGAGCGTTCTGTAGTTTCGAATGAGTCGAACCCCCTCTACGTTGCGCATGGGCCTCCTTTTATAGGCTAAAGGGGTCACCGACAGGTGGCGACGCAGACAGGGGTACAAATGTAAAAAGAGGGGTTGGTACAACTGCCTCTACAGTGCACCCTACCTAACTCTGACGGCAAGGGACAAAAGCATTTAATGCCCGTCCGGTCGCCCGAACAGTGCAGAAAACGACCGTTAGGGGCGCCACCGCTTGCCACGATGGCCTTCTAGTCATCTCCACTTGCCACCTCGCACCGCTTGGCTGCACAGCTTCCCGCCACGTGCGCCTGGAACGGTCCTGCGGCGACACGTCGACGGATGCGCTGGAGCATGGGCGTAGAGTGGTGGCTTCGCCGCGGCAAGCGCCTTGCCGCGGTCGTTGTCTTGTCGCACCCGCAAGCTTGTCGCTCGTCGGGTCTTTGCCAGAACGCACGGCGCGTCGCAAGTTTCTTGAAAATGCCTTGGTTGGCCTTCCCGGCAAGCTCCTCTTGCCGGGGCCTTGTCCTTCCCGGCAAGCTCCTCTTGCCGGAGTCTTGTCTTCTTAGTTAAAACACTTTGTTCTTGAATGGCATCAATAGGAGCTACGGAAGATCTTGGCGGACGTCCGGCAAGCCTTGCCGCGGGGCGCCGCGACTGCCCGTGCACAAGTTCGGGATACTAAGGTACCCCTACTTTAGTACACCGACACACTGGTTATGCTTTAGTTTGGTGGAGTGAATATTGTCGGTTACACCCTGATTATATACCTATTACTTGGGATGATTTGAAACTTGGCATGCGACATACATTCGTGCCCGCTTATTATACTCGTGACATGATTCAAAAGTTGCAACATTTAAAACAAGGTAGTGACGCTGTAACGAAATATTATGATGATTTACAAACTACCTTGTTACATTCCTCTTTAGAAGAAACTGAAGATGATTTTATGGATAGATTTTGGGGAGGATTAAACCGTGACATTCAGGAGATACTAATTCATGAACAGTGTTATCCTATGGACCGTTTGTTTTGTCTTGCTTGCAAAGCTGAACAGGAGATAACAAGACGTGTTGCCCAGAAGACAAACAAGCAGAAGGTGCAAATCCCAAGAGTTGTCACGGTTGTTCCTTCCACCACTGCGCCTACTATGACAACAACATCCATTGTTGTGAGCACTACATCACCTCCACCATGTGACCTGTCGCCACCTAGAGTGCCTACATCATTTGTGTTAACCAAAATAGGTAATGACAAAGGTATTAATCTTCCACCTCCACATGAGTATGATGAATGCCTTGTTAATTTAAATGCACCATGCCATGAGCTACCTACCACTTTGATTACACCAGCTATTTTAGAGGACTCTGTTGATGATTTGATTTTGCCATGTGATCAAACAATTTTGAGTGAACCCACCATGTGACTCAGGGAATAACTCAAATTTGGATCAAATACGTTTGAAAATAATTGTGCCAATGTTTAATCATTTTGATATGACCTCTAATCTTGGTGATGGTTCATCAATGTTGGGATGGTTTAGTGATAAGCATTGTCAATCTTTTGATATGAATAAGAGCTTCACTTATATGTGCAAACTGAGTTGCAATATTTTCATGCCTTTGACTTCTTGTGATAATATATTGGCTTTATATTTCATGACTTGTGAAGGGTGCTATTGTATAACCATGTCACATGTGCCCCAACTGAGATCAGTAAAAATGGATGACATATACATATACGACGTGTACACCTTGTCTCTTTTGTTAGCCACATTTCAGACTAAGAAACGCCGAGGAGGGCTTTGTTTTCAAGAAGGGGAGGATGATGAGGACATGGCTACAGCAGTTACACCCATATCCCCTGTTGTTTTACCTCTTGGAACAATTGCCAGAGCTCGCATATGCCAATTAAAGTATCAGGTACTTTTGTTTCTTGGTAATGTTTCTAGTGTTCTTGAGAATATGATGATGTCTAACTTTGATACATTTGTGTTGCTTGCAATTGAAGGGCCTAGCACGGACAAGAAGGATGAACATTGGAGCATCGTCAAACACGGAGATGAAGGTGCGTGCCAAGAGTGAAGTAAATATGCCCTAGAGGCAATAATAAAGTTATTATTTATTTTCTTATTTCATGATAAATGTCTATTATTCATGCTAGAATTGTATTAACGGAAACATAATACATGTGTGAATACATAGACAAACAGAGTGTCACTAGTATGCCTCTACTTGACTAGCTTGTTGATCAAAGATGGTTGTGTTTCCTAGCCATAGACATGAGTTGTCATTTGATTAACGAGGTCACATCATTAGTAGAATGATGTGATTGACATGACCCATTCCGTTAGCTTAGCACTTGATCGTTTAGTATGTTGCTATTGCTTTCTTCATGACTTATACATGTTCCTATGACTATGAGATTATGCAACTCCCGTTTACCGGAGGAACACTTTGTGTGCTACCAAACGTCACAACATAACTGGGTGATTATAAAGGAGCTCTACAGGTGTATCCAAAGGTACATGTTGAGTTGGTGTATTTCGAGATTAGGATTTGTCACTCCGATTGTCGGAGAGGTATCTCTGGGCCCTCTCGGTAACGCACATCACTATAAGCTTTGCAAGCAAAGTGGCTAATGAGTTAGTTGCGGGATGATGCATTACGTAACGAGTAAAGAGACTTGCCGATAACGAGATTGAACTAGGTATTGAGATACGGACGATCGAATCTCGGGCAAGTAACATACCGATGACAAAAGGAACAACGTATGTTGTTATGCGGTTTGACCGATTAAAGATCTTCGTAGAATATGTAGGAGCCAATATGAGCATCCAGGTTCCGCTATTGGTTATTGACCGGAAACGTGTCTCGGTCATGTCTACATAGTTCTCGAACCCGTAGGGTCCGCACGCTTAAGATTTCAATGACAGTTATATTATGAGTTTATGAGTTTTGATGTACCGAAAGAGTTCGGAGTCCCGGATGAGATCGGGGACATGACGAGGAGTCTCGAAATGGTCGAGACGTAAAGATCGATATATTGGACGTCTATATTCGGACTTCGGAAAGGTTCCGAGTGATTCGGTTATTTTCGGGGGTACCGCGGAGTTACGGGAATACGAGGAAGAAGCAATGGGCCTCATGGGCCAAGTGGTGGAAGAGAGGAGGCAGGGCGTGCGGCCCCCCTAGCCCAAACCGAATAGTACTAGGGGGTCGGCCCCCCTTTCCTCCTTTTCCTCCCTCTCCTTCCTTCTCCTTCTCCTTCCCTTCCTTCCCGTCTCCTAGTTGGACTAGGAAAGGAGGGAGTCCTACTCTCGGTGGGAGTAGGACTCCTCCCTGGCGCGCCCTCCCTTGGCCGGCCGCCCCCTCCCCCTTGCTCCTTTATATACGGGGCAGGGGGCACCCCATGACACAAGTTGATCTTCGTGATCATTCCTTAGCCGTGTGCGGTGCCCCCTCCACCATATTCCACCTCGGTCATAACGTTGCGGTGCTTAGGCGAAGCCCTGCGTCGATAGAACATCATCACCGTCACCACGCCGTCGTGCTGACAGAACTCATCCCCGACACACTGCTGGATTGGAGTCCGGGGATCGTCATCGAGCTGAACGTGTGCTGAACTCGGAGGTGCCGTATGTTCGGTGCTTGGATCGGTCGGATCGTGAAGACGTACGACTACATCAACCGCGTTGTCATAACGCTTCCGCTTATGGTCTACGAGGGTATGTGGACAACACTCTGCCCTCTTGTTGCTATGCATCACCATGATCTTGCGTGTGCGTAGGATTTTTTTTGAAATTACTACGTTCCCCAACAGTGGTATTAGCCTAGGTTTTATGCGTAGATGTTGTATGCACGAGTAGAACACAACTGAGTTGTGGGCGATACAAGTCATACTGCTTACCAGCATGTCATACTTTGGTTCGGCAGTATTGTTGGATGAAGCGGCCCGGACCGACATTACACGTACGCTTACGCGAGACTGGTTTTACCGCCGTGCTTTGCACGCAGGTGACTAGCGGGTGTCAGTTTCTCCAACTTTAGTTGAACCGAGTGTGGCTACGCCCGGTCCTTGCAAAGGATAAAACAGCACCAACTTGACAAACTATCATTGTGGTTTTGATGCGTAGGTAGGAACGGTTCTTGCTAAGCCCGTAGCAGCCACGTAAAATTTGCAACAACAAAGTAGAGGACGTCTAACTTGTTTTTGCAGGGCATGTTGTGATGTGATATGGTCAAGACGTGATGAGATATAAGTTGTTATATGAGGTGATCATGTTTTGTTGAAGTTATTGGCAACTGGCAGAAGCCCTATGGTTGTCTCTTTGTTGCATAAAGATGCAAGTGCCAAATAATTGCTTTACTTTATCGCTATGCGATAGCAATAGTTGCAAGAGCAATAGTTGGCGAGAAGACCATGTGACGACACATTGATATAGATCAAGATGATGAAGATCATGGTGTCGTGCCGGTGACGATAGAGTACTTTGGAGATGGAGATCAAAGGCGCAAGATGATCATGGCCATATCATATCTCATATTTTGATTGCATATGATGTTTATCTGTTATACATCTTATTCTGTTTTGTTTGTCGGTAACATTTTAATATGATCTCTCACTAATTATCAAGAAGTGTTCTCCCTGAGTATGCACCGTTGCGAAAGTTCTTCGTGCTGAGAAACCACGTGATGATCGGGTGTGATAGGCTCTACGTTCAAATACAACGGGTGCAAAACAGTTGCACACACGGAATACTCAGGTTAAACTTGACGAGCCTAGCATATACAGATATGGCCTCGGAACACGGAGACCGAAAGGTCGAACGTGAATCATATAGAAGATATGATCAACATAGTGATGTTCACCATTGAAAACTCCTCCATCTCACGTGATGATCGGACATGGTTTAGTTGATTTGGATCACGTGATCACTTAGATGACTAGAGAGATGTCTGTCTAAGTGGGAGTTCTTAAGTAATAATATTAATTGAACTTTAATTTATCATGAACTTAGTCCTGGTAGTATTTTGCAAATTATGTTATAGATCAATAGCTCGCGTTGTTGCTTTCATATGTTTATTTTGATATGTTCCTAGAGAAAACTGTGTTGAAAGATGTTAGTAGCAATGATGCGGATTGGATCCGTGATCTGAGGTTTATCCTCATTGTTGCACAGAAGTATTATGTCCTTGATGCACCGCTAGGTGACAAACCTATTGCAGGAGCAGATGCAGACGTTATGAACGTTTGGCTAGCTCAATATGATGACTACTTGATAGTTTACTACACCATGCTTAACGGCTTAGAATCGGGTCTTCAGAGATGTTTTGAACGTCATGGACCATATGAGATGTTCCAGGAATTGAAGTTAATATTTCAAGCAAATACCCGAGTTGAGAGATATGAAGTCTCCAACATGTTCTATAGCTAAAAGATGGAGGAGAATCGCTCAACTAGTGAGCCTGTGCTCAGATTGTCTGGGTACTTCAATCGCTTGAATCAAGTGGGAGTTAATCTTCCAGATAAGATAGTGATTGACAGAATTCTCTAGTCACCATCACGAAGTTACTAGAACTTCGTGATGAACTATAGTATGCAAGGGATGACGAAAACGATTCCAGAGCTCTTCGTGATGTTGAAATCGACGAAGTTAGAAATCAAGAAAGAACATCAGGTGTTGATGATTGACAAGACCACTAGTTTCAAGAAAAGGGCAAAGGGAAAGAAAGGGAAACTTCAAGTAGAATGGCAAACGAGTTGTCACTCCCGTGAAGAAGACCAAAGCTGGACCAAAGCCTTAAATTGAGTGCTTACATTGCAAAGGAAATGGTCACTGGAAGCGGAAATGCCCTAAATATTTGGTGGATAAGAAGGATGGCAAAGTGAACAAGGGTATATTTGATATACAGGTGTTTGATGTGTGCCTTACTAGTGTTTATAGTAGCCCCTGAGTATTTGATACTTGTTCGGTTGCTAAGATTAGTAACTCGAAACAGGAGTTGCATAATAAACAGAGAGTAGTTGAGGGGAAGTGACGATGAGTGTTGGAAATAGTTCCAAGATTGATATGATCATCATCACACACTCCCTATATTTTCGAGATTGGTGTTAAACCTAAATAAATGTTATTTAGCATTTGCGTTGAGCATGAATATGATTTGATCATGTTTATTGCGATACGGTTATTCATTTGAAGTTAAAGAATAATTGTTATTCTATTTACATGAATAAGACCTTCGATGGTTATACACCCAATGAAAATAGTTTGTTGGATCTCGATTGTAGTGATACACATATTCATAATATTGATGCCAAAAGATGCAAAGTTAATAATGATAGTGCAACTTATTTGTGGCACTGCAGTTTGGGTAATATCGGTGTAAAGCGCATGAAGAAACTCCATAAAGATGGATTTTCGGAACCACTTGGTTATGAATCATTTGATGCTTGCGAACCGTGCCTTTTGGGCAAGATGACTAAAACTCCGTTCTCCGGAACAATGGAACAAGCTACTGACTTATTGGAAATAATACATACCAATGTATGCGATCCGATGAGTGTTAAGGCTCGCGGCATGTATCGTTATTATCTGACCTTCACAGATGATTTGAGCAAATATGCGTATATCTACTTGATGAAACATAAGTCCAAAACATTTGAAAAGTTCAAAGAATTTTAGAGTGAAGTGGAAAATCATCGTAACAAGAAGAATAAAGTTTCTACGATCTGATCGTGGAGACGAATATTTGAGTTACGAGTTTGGTCTTCATTTGAAACAATGTGAAATAGTTTCTCAACTCACGCCACTTGGAACACCACAATGTAATGGTGTGTCCGAACGTCGTAACCGCACTTTATTGGATATGGTGCGATCTATGATGTATCTTACCGATTTACCACTATTGTTTTGGGGTTATGCATTAGAGATAGCTGCATTCACTTTAAATAGGGCACCATCTAAATCCGTTGAGACGACACCGTATGAATCATGGTTTAGCAGTAAACCTAAGCTGTCATTTCTTAAAGTTTGGAGTTGCGATGCTTATGTGAAAAAGGTTTCAACCTAATAAGCTTGAACGCATATCGGAGAAGTGCATCTTCCTAGAATACCCAAAGTAAACTGTTGGGTACACCTTCTACCACAAATCCGAAGGCAAATCATTCGTTGCTAAGAATGGATCCTTTCTAGAGAAGGAGTTTCTCTCGAAAGAAGTGAGTGGGAGGAAAGTAGAACTTGATAAGGTAATTGTACCTTCTCCCGAATTGGAAAGTAGTTCATCACAGAAATCAGTTCCAGTGATTCTTACACCAATTAGTGAGGAAGTTAATGATGATGATCATGAAACTTCATATCAAGTTATTACAGAAACTCATAGGTCTTCCGGAGTACGGTCCGCACCAGAGTGGTACGGTGATCCTATTCTAGAAGTCATGTTACTAGACCATGATGAACCTATGAACTATGAGGAAGCGATGATGAGCCCAGATTCCGCAAAATGGCTTGAGACCATGAAATCTGAGATTGGATCCATGTATGAGAACAAAGTGTGGACATTGGTGGAGTTGCCCAATGATCGGCAACCCATATTGTATAAATGGATCTTCAAGAGGAAGACAGATGCTGATAGTAGTGTTACTATCTACAAAGCTCAACTTGTGGCAAAAGGTTTTTGACAAGTTCAAGGTGTTGACTACAATGAGATTTTCTCAACTGTAGCGATGCTTAAGTCTGTCCGAATAATGTTAGCAATTGCCACATTTTATGAAATCTGGCAAATTGATGTCAAAACTGCATTCCTTAATGGACTTATTAAAGAAGAGTTGTATATGATGCAACCAGAAGGTTTTGTCAATCCTAAAGATGCTAACAAAGTGTGCAAGCTCCAGCAATCCATCAATGGACTGGTGCAAGCATCTCGGAGTTGGAATATACGCTTTGATGAGTTGATCAAAGCATATGGTTTTATGCAGACTTTTGGAAAGGACTATATTTACAAGAAAGTGAGTGGGAGCACTACATCCTTTCTGATAAGTATATGTGAATGACATATTGTTGATCAGAAATAATGTAGAATTTTCTGGAAAGCATAAAGGAGTGTTTGAAATGATTTTTTCAAAGAAAGACCTCAGTAAAGCTACTTACATATTGAGCATCAACATCTATTGGGATAGATCAAGACGCTTGATAAGATTTTTAATTAGTACATACCTTGACAAGATTTTGAAGTAGTTCAAAATGGAACAGTCAAAGAAAGAGTTCTTGCCTGTATTGCAAAGGTGTGAAATTGAGTAAGACTCAAATCCCGACCACGGCAGAAAATAGAAAAGAGAATGAAAGTCATTCCCTATGCCTCAGTTATAGGTTCTATAAAGTATGCTATGCTATGTACCAGACCTATTGTATACCTTGCTCTGTATTTGGCAAGGGAATACAATAGTGATCTAGGAGTAGATCACTGGACATTGGTCAAGAATATCCTTAGTGAGGACTAAGGAAATATTTCTCGATTATGGAGGCGATAAAAGAGCCCGTCGTAAAGAGTTACATCGATGCAAACTTTTACACTGATCCAGATGACTCTAAGTCTCAATCTAGATAGATATTGAGAGTGGGAGCAATTAGCTAGAGTAGCTCCGTGCAGAGCATTGTAGACACGGAATATTTGCAAAATACATACGGCTCTGAATGTGACAGACCCGTTGACTAAGCTTCTCTCACAAGCAAAACATGATCACACCTTAGTACTCATTGGGTGTTAATCACATAGCGATGTGAACTAGATTATTGACTCTAGTAAACACTTTGGGTGTTGGTCACATGACGATGTGAACTATGGGTGTTAATCATATACAGATATGAATATTGGTGTTAAATCACATGGCGATGTGAACTAGATTATTGACTCTAGTGCAAGTGGGAGACTGAAGGAAATATGCCCTAGAGGCAATAATAAAGTTATTATTTATTTCCTTATTTCATGATAAATGTTTATTGTTCATGCTAGAGTTGTATTAACCGGAAACATAATACATGTGTGAATACATAGACAAACATAGTGTCACTAGTATGCCTCTACTTGACTAGCTTGTTGATCAAAGATGGTTGTGTTTCCTAGCCATAGACATGAGTTGTCATTTGATTAACGAGGTCACATCATTAGTAGAATGATGTGATTGACATGACCCATTCCGTTAGCTTAGCACTTGATCGTTTAGTATTTTGCTATTGCTTTCTTCATGACTTATACATGTTCCTATGACTATGAGATTATGCAACTCCCGTTTAGCGGAGGAACACTTTGTGTGCTACCAAACATCACAACGTAACTGGGTGATTATAAGGGAGCTCTACAGGTGTATCCAAAGGTACATGTTGAGTTGGCGTATTTCGAGATTAGGATTTGTCACTCAGATTGTCGGAGAGGTATCTCTGGGCCCTCTCGGTAATGCACATCACTATAAGCCTTGCAAGCAAAGTGGCTAATGAGTTAGTTGCGGGATGATGCATTACGTAACTAGTAAAGAGACTTGCCGATAACGAGATTCAACTAGGTATTGAGATACCGACGATCGAATCTCGGGCAAGTAACATACCGATGACAAAAGGAACAACATATGTTGTTATGCGGTTTGACCGATAAAAGATCTTCGTAGAATATGTAGGAGACAATATGAGCATCCAGGTTCCGCTATTGGTTATTGAACGGAAACGTGTCTTGGTCATGTCTACATAGTTCTCGAACAAATAGGGTCCGCACGCTTAAGGTTTCGATGACAATTATATTATGAGTTTATGAGTTTTGATGTACCGAAAGAGTTCGGAGTCCCGGATGAGATCGGGGACATGACGAGGAGTCTCGAAATGGTTGAGACGTACAGATTGATATATTGGACGACTATATTCGGACTTCGGAAAGGTTTCGAGTGATTCATGTATTTTCGGGGGTACCGGGGAGTTACCGGAATACTAGGAAGAAGCAATGGGCCTCATGGGCCAAGTGGTGGAAGAGAGGAGGCAGGGCGCGCGGCCCCCCTAGCCCAAACCGAATTGGACTAGGGGGCCGGCCCCCTTTCCTCCTTTTCCTCCCTCTCCTTCCTTCTCCTTCTCCTTCCCTTCCTTCCCCTCTCCTAGTTGGACTAGGAAAGGAGGGAGTCCTACTCCCGGTGGGAGTAGGACTCCTCCCTGGCGCGCCCTCCCTTGGCCGGCCGCCCCTCCCCCTTGCTCCTTTATATACGGGGGCTGGGGGGCACCCCATGACACAAGTTGATCTTCGTGATCGTTCCTTAGCCGTGTGCAGTGCCCCCCTCCACCATATTCCACCTCGGTAATATCGTTGCAGTGCTTAGGCGAAGCCCTGCGTCGGTAGAACATCATCACCGTCACCACGCCATTGTGCTGATGGAACTCATCCCCGACACACTACTGGATCGGAGTCCGGGGATCGTCATCGAGCTGAACGTGTGCTGAACTCGGAGGTGTCGTATGTTCGGTGCTTGGATCGTTCGGATCGTGAAGACGTACGACTACATCAACCGCGTTGTCATAACGCTTCCGCTTACGGTCTATGAGGGTACATGGACAACACTCTCCCCTCTTGTTGCTATGCATCACCATGATCTTGCGTGTGCGTAGGATTTTTTTGAAATTACTACGTTCCCCAACAAAGAGAACAAGAACAGAGGATCAAGTGGAGATTTCCGGACTTTGAAGCCACCATGATGACATACAAGAAGATGGACGAAATATACAAGATGGCCTTTCATAAATTTCGTCCATAGCTTATTATTGGGGTTGCGCCACCTTATTTTGGGCCAGGCCCATGTAATCTATTTTTAAAGTACATATTGTAGGGGAAATGACTTAGGAGGTGTTTTAGTCCCACCTTGCCCATGGTGGACGAAATCCCCTCTCTTTTCCCTATAAATATAGCCCTTAAGGCATCATTTAGACTTGGGATTTGTTTAGTTAAAAGTTAGCCAACGCAACTTCGTGTACTTCGTTTGTGTCCAATGACCAGACCAAGACCACTTTCGGATCCCCACCATTATCAATACTTCATCCATATTCGCAATATTCAGATTGCTTTATCATATTCTTGCTTGTTCTTCGATTGCTTGCAGGAATAGACCTTCGTGGCCGGGCTGATCGTGCTTCCGGCATCATCAGTAACCTCAGGAGATTGGTTCAGCGATTGCTAAGGCGCAACGTCGTGCACGTTTGTAGTCGGATTGTCAAAGTCGACTCCACTAAATCGATAGTTATCATCTCATCGAAAGATCGGGACCCTCGCCTCTATCACGAAGGTGCCAGTCTCAGATGGCCTTGAGCTCTTGGCAGTCGTTGGTGTTGTGGCTGTGGACGTTGTGGAAGACGCAGAATGGGCGACTGCCCTTGGAGGACTTGGGGTGGTCGCATCCACGCTTCATCTCGGGCTCGGCCGTGTGCACGGCCGGGCCCTTGCGCTTCACGTCCTTGGCCTTGGCCTTCTTGTCTTTTGGATCGGCCTCCGGGAGCTCGAGGAGGGAGAGGCGACCTTCCTCTGCCCTCACGCACCTGGTTGCCATGTTGAACATTGCCAAAGCTGAGCACATGTCCTCGTGTATGGCGAGTTCTTCCTTCATCTTGACATCCCGGATGCCATCAGCGAATGCTGAAATGATGGCCTCGTCCGACACCTTGGGGATCTTGAAACGAATGTTGGTGAAGCGCTGGATGTATTTGTGCAAGGTCTCCCCTGGCTGCTGCTTGATGGGCCGCAGGTCGCCTGCAGCAGGGGCATGGTCGCAAATGCCCTAGAAGTTGGGGATGAAGTACCCACGCAAGTCATCCCAGGAGGAGATCGATCCCACGGGGAGGTTTTTGAGCCACAAGCGTGCACCATCCTTGAGGGCCACGGGAAACCAGTTCACCATGACCTTCTCGTGTCCGATTGCCGCCTCGATGCTCAGCTCATAGAGCTGGAGTAACTCAGCAGGGTCAGGGGTGCCATCGTAGCGGGAAGGCAGATACGGCTTGAACTTGCCAGGCCAGACGATGTGGCGCAGCTCTGGAGTGAACGCTCGGTAGCCTGCCATGCTCACGGGACCCCGTCGTGGAGGGGGAGCCTCGTATTGACGCCCGCGGGCCACCATTTCGGGTGGCGCACGGTTTTGACGTGGTGGTGCTAGGAGCGCACGCGCCTCTCCTTGAGGCTGTTGCACCACCTGGCTACTTCCTTCATCACGCGTCGGCGCCCTGCATGGTGGGTCATGCTGGGGGGCCTCGTGCCTTGAATCGGGGACGACATCGCCCCGGAGAGGAGGAGGGGGTGCATTGTGGGCCACGTCGCCCGCCTGAGGCGGTGGGGTAGGTAGCAAGCGAGGCGGTGCCTCTCCAGCGGCACTGACGAGCTCGGCAATGCGGTCCGGCCAGTCCTCATAGAGGTCATCAGCCGGGCGGTAGCGCAAAAGCTTGCGTGCCATGAGCAACGTAGCCTGCATGCTCGCCGGCCCGTGACGGGCATGGGAATATGAAGCAATGGCCGGAGTCAGCGACAGAGTGGCGGTGCGACCATCGTGATGCATAGAAGGCAGCAGCGACGAGTCCTGCTGCTCGTGAACCACGGGGCCGGTGGCAGCGTTAGCCGCTGGTGACGGGGAGTGGCGAAGGGCGCCATTGCCCGCATGTGCTATCTGGGCAACACGGTCGACAATGGCTGGCCGGCGCTCAGCATGAACTCGATGAGCGTCAGCCATGAGACCGGCGGAACAACAGCAAAGCGGCCGACGGCAGAAAGGGTTTGAGACGCCCCTACCTGGCATGCCAAATGTCGGATTCAAGGCTCCGCAGACCCAACAAAGGTTCGAACTCTATTGCGTGTGCGATGAACTCAACGTCTCCAGCCTAGCAACTGATCGCTCTCACGGCCTATTTCGATGAACAGGAAAGGGAAGAGACTCAGCAGTTTACCCATGTTTGTGTCACCTTGCGATGTAAGACCCTACTCCTGCTTTGGGGTGGATTAGCCTCACGAGGGGCTGAAGATGAACTAGTATAGAGGAAGAACAACCTCACGAGGTCTGTTCTTGTGTGGGTCTCCACTGAGGGTTCGATCCGTCCCCCATGGTGGTGGCTAGCCTATATTTGTAGTGGCCTGGGTCCACTTCCTCCAAAGATGGCACGAAGGACCCCACAGCGGCCAATTTGAAAGGGGACAAGTAGTACATCTTATCCCAACGAAGGGTGGTCTTCGCCTGCAAAGCTTCTGGTCGTGACGTCACGGTGGGCTCGGCGATGACATCCGTCCTGTTGTCCTGGCGGTCTTGGTCTCGTTGCATAGGAATGGAAACCTTTGGCTGATTCCTCGGGACTCCACGCCTGCACTTGCGTCCTTAGCACCGAAGAGGAAACCTGCTGCTCTGCGTCCGCTGGCGCCCGCCTGGCCTTGGTCGTCACAGCTTGCGTCACTTGAACCACATGAGATGGGTGCTTGTATAGGAATATCCGTCCCCCAGGAGCCAGCCTAGGAGGCCGCTCTCTCTGGAGGTCTTGGCGCTGTCAACCTCGCGAGGGTCTTGTCTTGTCGATGCTGAACATGGGCCGTACTAGGCCGTTGATGGAGCCATGCCATGGGCCGCAGGCAGGCAAGTCTGGGTACCCTGGTTCCCAGAACGCTGACAGGCATCTACTTAGCCATGAAGATAAGCCGCCTGGAGAGAAGAAGCCCATGCATTAAGAAGCCCACGGGAAGAAGCCCGCGATAAGAAGCCAGAAATAGGCTAAATCCTAATCCTACTAGGACTCTATATGTAACCCGCCCCTGCAGCTTATATAAGGAGGGGCAGGGCACCCCAAGAGGGTCATGTTTTACAAGGTTAGTTAGGGCTTAGACAGAAAAGTCTTAGACAAGATCAAAGTTGACACCCTCATGAGAGAGGTAGCGAAATACAGCCCTTGTAATCGCGGTCGTTATCATCATCAATATTAATCTAGCAGGATGTAGGCTTTTACCTCCACCGCGAGGGGCTGAACCTGGGTAAACCTGCGTCTCTCGATTCCGGTCAACCCCGTTCAAGCTACTACCTAGTTGCGTTGGCCTCACGACTAAGTCCTCACACCAGGACATCTGCCGTGACAAAACCACGACACCTACCCTCTTCACCCCCACGATCCCCTCCATTGTTCCCCTTCCCTTTCGCCTCCACCAGTCTAAAAAGTTGCTCCAAACGCAAGTTGCCATGGCAAGACCTGATGAAGCCTAGTCCAGATCTAAGCTACTTGCAGGTTAGTTTTGCTCACGCACACACCCTCGCCTCCCCCCTCCCCCCTATATGGCCCCGTCTCCCTCCCCTACCTTACAATTCTTGCCATGTTACTCTTCCGAAGTGCTGTTGTTCGTGCCATGAACAAGTTAGGCTGGTTGTCAAAAAGAGCATGTATGATGAAAATTTAGAAATAAATTCGCACTTCTATGGAAAATGCTGCCACTTGTGTTCTGCTATTCTTGCCATCTAATTGTTTGGTGTAAAAAAATAGGATATACTACACAAGGAGAAAAATGGTAAAAAAGTCTTGTTGTATAGTTGCCATGTGTATGATATGGTTATTACCATGAAATTTGTTGATAAGAAAATTCTTCCATGTGCATGATATACTTGTTATCTGGAAAGGCGCTCAAAAAATCTTGCCATGTGGATGATATGCTTATCACCATGTGTGCACTACTGGATATTGCCATATGTAAACTACGCATGATTTTTGCCATGTGTGTCCTGCTAAAAATTGCCATGATTAGTCATGTTTAACGGATGTTGCCATGTGTGCTACTTATGTTGCCATGTGTGTGCTAATGATATTGACATGTGTGTACTACTTATATTGCCATGTTGTATGAAACAGAATGTTTGAATGCTTTGTTTTGACACAGATTTAAAGGTTACAAAAAAGCAAACAGAAGCATGATGGAACAAGGAAACAGATGGGATCCCTGGTTCTACAGCTCACTACAAGTACCCCTGTGGAGTGCACGGGATTACGAGGAACTAAACTCACCTTTGATGCCACTCCTGCAGCAGTACATGGACTTAGGTACTTGGCAGACAAAAATGCATTATGATTTTTTTTGGAAAAACACCTTTTGTACGAGGGGAATTTGATTGGCTCAAAATAAAATTGCACGTGGATTCGACACGTCCGCATCTGCCACGATGTACTGGCCAAAAGAACAAGGAATGCGTAGTGGCAGCACACACACAATGCAACAACAACAGCTGCCACGGGCAATATGTGGTGAGCTAGAAATTTTAAGAAGAATACACATCCTTAGTTAAAAAATGAAAGTTTTGCAAACACGAAAACTTATGGTTGATAAAAATGCAGGAGCAGAAGATGATGTCATGCAAAGGATAGGGATGGCAGTGACGCCTACATCATGGTACGCAGGTGAGGATTCTTGTAGCATAAGTAATGTGCCATGTGACTGTGACTGAACTTGTCATGACTGGGCCAGAAAAAGCTGAATTAGAATTTAGTTCCAAATAAAGAATAAAAATGAATGTGCCTCGATGGACCTTGCTATGTGTTAGTGATACAACTTGTTGTGGGCATTATATTGAAATTGAAAAAAATGAGAATTTTGGGAGAACTTGCCATCAACATTGGAATTGCCCCCCATGTGGTAGTTTCAGTAAAATTGGCATGCCAGCATGTGTGAACCTACCATGTCTAAAAGAAAAAATATAGCTGACAGGTCAATGATGATGAACTTGCCATGACTAGGCCATTGAACTTGCCATGTGTCGTGGTTTTGTCACGGCAAGATGTCCCCGTGAAAGGACTTAGTGGTGAGGCCATCTCAACTAGGTAGTAGCTTCAAGGGGTTGGTCAAAATCGAGAGACGCGAGGTTTTACCCAGGTTCGGCCCCTCACTGTGGAAGTAAAAGTGTAGATCTTGCTTGATTCATATTGATGATGATCATGATCTCGATTACAAGGGCGGTGTTTCCCTACCTGTATATCGAGAGCATCTACTTTGATATTGTGTAAGAATTGTTTGTCTGTCTCAACTTGTTCCCTTTGGGGTGCCCTGCCCCTTCTTATATAAGTTGAAGGGGCAGCTCACATGTAGAGTCCTAGTAGGATTAGGACTATTCTATTTTCTTATTTACATGTGGAATCCTACTCCAGATCTTGCTTCCCTTGTGAGCGAAATATTACTTATGCTTTTACTCCCAAGCTGGCCCACCGAATACCATACCTTTAGCCGGTATTCTCATGAGCCGCCTTCTAGGACTAGGGCCTTGTCACTCGTCTGACCCGCCTACCGGGTCACCAGTGAGTCGCCAAGTCCGTCCGGGTCACTAGTGAGTCGCCAAGTTCGGCCGGGTCACCAATGAGTCACCAAGTCCCGGTCGGGTCATAATTCAGGCTGAGTTATACCGCGGGGTATATCCCTGATGAGGACATCAATACCATTGTTACACCCACAGTCCCTACTGCTACATATACTGGACCAATTACTAGAGCTCGCACACGCCAATTAAATTATCAGGTACTTTCGTTTCTTGGTAATGATTCTAATGTTCATGAGAATATGATGCTGCCTAAATTGGATACATTTGTTTTGCTTACAAATGAAGGGCCTAGCTTGGAGAAGGATGGACATTGGAGCAAGAGCAAGCATGGAGATGATGCCATGCACAAGGGGAACCAGAACGGAGTTACAAGTGATGATTTTAGGACTTTGAAGCCACCATAAGAGTGCATGAAGCCTTGGACGAAATATACAAGATGCCACTTCATAAATTTCGTCCAGAGGCTATTATAGGTGCTGCGTCACCTTTTTATTGGGCCAGGCCCATGTTATTTCGAAATACATAAGTATAGGCTATTTTTAGAGTCCGTATGTGTGGGGAAACAAGAGATAGGGTTGATTTCGGACCCCTCCACCAAGGGCCACGAAATTCCCCCTCTCTTCCTCCATATATACAGCCCTTAGGGCACCGTTTAGACTTTGGGTTTTGTTTAGATTAAAAGTTCGCCATAGCTGCAACTTCGCGTACTTCGTTTGTGTTCAACGACCAGACAAAGGCGTCACAGAACCCCACCTTGATCAATAAAGCTTTCATCTTATATTCACAATATCCAGATTGCAATCTTAGTTTCTTGCTTGTTCTTCGTTTGCTCGCAGGAAACAGACCCTCGTGGTCAGGTTGATCGTGCTCCGGCGTGGTCAATAACCTCTCGGAGTTGGTTTAGCGATTGCTAAGGCGCGACGTCCTCGCACGTTCGTAGTCGGATCGTCAAAGTCGACTTCCACCAAAGCGATTTCCATCATCTCATCGAAAGACGGGACACCTTTGCCTCTATCAATCCCTGACATTAGCCCCAGTTTAATTTGGATTTATCCATGTTAAACTTATCCTACAAAATAAAAAGAAGAACAAATTTGATAGGTTGTGCGCCAGGTCAAAGGTTCTTCTAAGCCGCCATTTGTTCATCCTTAAGTCCTTGTCATTTCTTTTTGTGAAAACGTTCGAACGAGTCAATATATGTCGGGCCGTGCAGTTCTTGAGTTATTCCATATCATCTCTCTTTGTTATATCAGTAGGCCAACTTCAAAATCAATTTGCTGACATTGGTTTCTTGCAGAAAAATATTGGGAAAAATATTCCATTTGAGTCGTCCTTCAATGCTCTGGCTTGACAAAAATATTGGTCTTGAGATATTCATCTGATATTCGACCGACTTGAGGATGTAGAGCTTGCCGAGTTGCGTTCGCCGAAATTGCTGAGTTATAGAATTTGATCATACCGAGTTATGATTGTTACAGATGCTGGGTCACATAATTGGTCTTCCTGAGTTCTTCAGGCCAAGTCCTTTTACCTTGTGATGACTTAGTGCTTTCTTTTGTAAATATAGCTTCCAATAGTTGAGTTAGCTACTAGGCCTTTCTATGAATAGCTTATAGGAGATAAACTTTGCAAGTTTCTCCACTAAGAATGTGATACCTGGTTTGCTCAAAACTAAAAACTTGAAGGTGTACCTTCCTTATAACCATATTACCTGTGGCCCCCAAGTCTTAAGAGGGGAACATAGTGATAGCTTAACACTTGCTTCAATATAAATGTTGCAACTTTTGAGAAATCCATGTTGTTCATGTGAGTCACCAGTCATAAACTGACTGGTTTGTATTTCACATGTGTATTCCCCAAGGGCTGGCGCATCCGTATATGATGGGCCGGGTCTTCAATTTGGACCATATAATCCGGGTAAACAACTGAATGTTGTATCCCCTAAGTGCTGGGTTGTCTTTCCTGCAGCAACTTGGGACTTTATATTTGCTAATACTCATAAAATATCAGCCAGTGTAGCCCCCAAGGGTCGGGACATTATGCAATAATGAGAAGGGACTTTGTAGATCTGATTATATAGACTTGAAAATAACATCATATGATGTAGCCCCCAAGCTTCGGGTCACTATTGATGTATTCGATTTAAGGCTTGTGTACTTTGAAATTTTGACAAGAGCAATTTGTAGTTCCCAAGGGCTGGCTCGTCATTATGTGATGGGTCGGGTCTTAAATGACACTAGTTAAAATGACATGCATTAGCCCCCAAGTGCCCTGGTGTATGCTTGCAGCAACATGGGAATTGCATATTTGATGTAATCTTGATTTGAATAATGTAGGCCCAAGTGCTGGGTCATGTTCTTGCAGCGACTTGGGACTATTCCTTCCGTTGTAGAATAAAATCATATCCACTGTCTGGATGATGTTACTGAATGCTTTGTATATCAATATTGAACCATGCTTCTTGCTGTAAGTTGGTATTTTTGGATGAGGAATAATAGCCCTTTCTCTGAAGCAGCTTTGAAAAACTCAATCATTCTATACCAGTTATGATAACCACAATGAAAATCTAGCCATATTGGCTTATTAAATATTTGAATAATGTAACCCGGTTTAAAAACATGCCCCTACAACATAAACCAATATATCCATGTATATATGATGCATTGTATGATGATGTATGTGTATGATAACAAAGTATAAAAAGACCGGCTTTCTGGGCTCGAGTCTTGCTTCAGTGAAGCTGGCATGATAGCCTTGGTTTATCCTCGCTTTCAGTAAGCTGGCACTAGCCGCTGTTTTAACTTTGACAAGTTCAGTGTCTTAAAGATTGACTTGTCAAGAGTACGACTGGTCATCTTTTCCGGAGTAGCATCAAGCATACGGGCAGGTATAACCAATAATGTGGTGTTTTTTGCCGGGTCAAGAGCGTGAGAAAGCTAAACTCGATGAATTGGAAGCCCCCCCAAATGACCTTATGATCAATTAATAAAAGACTCATGCACAATATGTCGGATTACGGGTTCCGCAAACCCTTGAGAGGTTCGAACTCTGGGGTGCGTGCGAAGATCTCTCTCCCCAGTCTACTGACTAGCTAATCTCACATTCTAATGCGCCGAGCTCGAAGAAAATGGGACACAACAATTTACCCAGGTTCGGGCCACCTTGCGGTGTAAAACCCTACTCCTGCTTTGTGGTGGATTTGCCTCGAGGGGCTGAGCAAGAACTAGTACAGTGGTGGATTTGCCTCGAGGAGGTGTGTTCTAGGCGAAGCCAAAGGGCAAGTGTGGAGCGCCGAGGGCCCTAACCGCCTGCGGCCTTGATGACACATGGTGGTTGATGGGACATGGGTGTCTCCACTTCCCCACGCTGCCTTGATATCTGGCAGGGCCCAACAGTCGCCCGTTGCTAGTGCAGCTCGCCCTTCGCAAATTACCGTGTTGGGCTCTTGTTTCCTCCTTTCCAACGTTGCGGCCACGTCCATAGATCCGGTGTCAGCGCTTCACCCTTGTTTTGGCGCTTGTCATGGATTAGGGGGTCCTCGGACAGCCGGACTATGTACTTGTGCCGGTCTGTTGGACTATGAAGATACAAGATTGAAGACTTCGTCCCGTGTCCGGGTGGGACTCTCCTTTGTGTGGAAGGCAAGATTGGCAATTCGGATATGTAGATCTCCTTCTCTGTAACTGACTCTGTGTAACCCTAGCCCCCTCCGGTGTCTATATAAACCGGAGGGTTTAGTCCGTAGGACAACAACAATCATAATCATAGGATAGCTTCTAGGGTTTAGCCGCTACGATCTCGTGGTAGATCAACTCTTATAATACTCATATCATCAAGATCAATCAAGTAGGAAGTAGGGTATTACCTCCATCGAGAGGGCCTGAACCTGGGTAAACATTGTGTCCCTCGCCTCCTGTTACCATTAGCCTTAGACGCACAGTTCGGGACCCCCTACCCGATATCCGCCGGTTTTGACACCGACATTGGTGCTTTCATTGAGAGTTCCAAAGTGTCGTCACGGTAAGGCTTGATGGCTCATTCGATCATCTGTAACGATGCAATCCAGGGTGAGGTTTTCCTCCCCGGACAGATCTTCGTATTCGGCGGCATCATACTGCGGGCCAACTCGCTTGGCCATCTGGAGCAGATCTATAGCTACGCCCCTGGCCATCAGGTCAGGTTTGGAAGCTTGAACTACACTACCGACATCCGCTGAGACTTGATCTTCGACGGATTTGAGCCCATGACAGGCGCGCCGTAGAGTCACGATGAGCATGACTTAGTTCTATCATCGGACAATGTTCGGGAGAACGCACCTGTAGCTGCCCTGGCCTTAGATCCGGAGCAGATGATGCCATCCAAGGACGGGTAGATAGACCCCGCCACGGACGCCGCACACTCATCGGCGCTAGAGACGAACAAAGACTTCACCTCCAAAGAGGTCTGTGTCATCAGACCCTCAGACTCGTCTCCGGCTATAGGTTCCAAACCACGCACATCCGTGCCTATCGAATCTGATTGGGCACCGATCATGGAGTTTACCTCTGCGGATATCTTTCAGCACTCACCCCTGGGCGACGTGCTAAACTCACTGAAATCTCTCTCCCTGTCAGGAGACTCTTGGCCGAACTATGTCCGGCTTGAGTGGGAAGTGGATGACGAAGAAATTCGTTTCCCACCCACCACCCACTTGGTAGCCACTGTCGATGACTTAACCGACATGCTTGATTTCGACTACGAAGACATCGAAAGTGTGGACGATGATGCTGGAGAAGAACAGGAACCACCGCCCGCAGTGCACTGGACAACCACCTCATCATATCATATATATATGGTGGACACCCCCAAAGAAAGCGATGGCGATGAGGCAATGGAGGATATTCCCCTTCAGAAGCAATCTTAGCACCGGCGTCATTGGCGCCGCTCTAAGCCTCGTCGTAGCAAAAATAGCGATACCGGCAGAAGGGACAATAACGCTCCGGATAATGCCGAGGACGAAAACAACCCCGCCCAGCCAGGCTTCGAGCAGGCCGAACGGGAGGATGGGCAAGCTAGCCCTATGGAACAGGCAATGGATGGAGAATCAGAGGATGACAATTACATGCCCCACTCCGATGACGAGGTGAGCCTCGGCGACGAAGAATTCATCATGCCTGAGGAAAAAGCTTCAAGCATCGGCTTATAGCCACTGCAAAAAGCCTGAAGAAAAAGCAGCAGCAACTTCAAGTTGATCAAGATCTGCTAACTGATAGATGAACTGAGGTCCTGGCAGCCGAGGAATATGGACTCGAGCGCCCAACCAAAAGTTACCCAAAGCGCGGGTTGCTACCTCAACTCGAGGAGGAGGCATTAAAGCCCACACTACCAGCGCAGGATGCAGCTGACCGGCCACCTCTTGGCCGAGACAAAGCGGCGTATCAGCCCGAAGTCCAGCCTGCACCCTGTCGCCAAACAAGCAAAAACATGAAGGCCCGGGGATACACGCAAGACCTGTGAGACAAATCGGAAAACAAAGTAGGACAACCAAGATCAATTTATGGATCGCGGGGGCACGCCCCAACGCGTGACGATGAACATCATGCCGGATATACTAAATACAAATCCGGCTAGGCTGGATACCACATACCAGACTCATTTGAACTGCGTCGTGATGTAGCCCGGCGTAGAGGCGCCGCACAACCCCTATGCTTCACTGACGAAGTAATGGATCATGAATTCCTAGAAGGGTTTAAGCCCGTAAATATCGAGCCCTGCGATGGGACTACAGACCCCGCGGTATGGATAGAAGATTTCTTTCTCCATATTCACATGGCCCACGGGGATGATCTACATGCCATCAAGTAGCTCCTACTAAAACTCAAAGGACCAGCTCGGCATTGGCTGAATAACCTACTGGCAAACTCCATTGGCAGTTGGGAGAACCTGGAAGACGCATTCCTTGACAACTTCCAGGGCACTTATGTGCGACCACCGGATACTGATGACTTAAGTCACATAATCCAACAACCCGGAGAGTCAGCTAGGAAATTCTGGACGCGGTTCCTAACTAAAAAGAACCAAATTGTCGACTGTCCAGATGCCGAAGCCCTAGCGGCCTTTAAACATAACATCTGTGACGAGTGGCTCGCCCGACACCTTGGCCAAGAGAAGCCGAAGTCCATGGCTGCCCTCACGACACTCATGACCCACTGTTGTGCGGGCGAGGATAGCTGGTTCGCTCGTAGCAACAGCACAGCAAGCAATCCTGGCACATTAGAGGCTAGAGAATGCAATGGCAAGCCCCGATGCAATAAACACAAGCGTCATCAATAATGGCGATAACGCCGATGACATGGCCGTCAATGCCGGATTTAGTGGCTCTAAGTCCGGTCAACGGAAAAATTCATTCAAAAAGAACAATCCGGGCCCGTCCAGTCTAGACCGCATACTCAACCGTCCATGCCAAATTCATGGCACCCCAGGAACACCAGCCAATCATAGCAACAGAGAATGCTGGGTCTTCAAACAAGCTGGAAGGTTAGGTGCCGAAAACAAGGAGAAGGGGTCTCAAATCGATGATGACGACGAGGATCCCTGATCACCGAACACAGGAGGGCATGAGAAATTTCCCCCGCAAATTAAAACGGTGAACATGATAAACGCCACCCACATTCCCAAGCTGGAACGGATGTGCACTCTTAGGGATGTCGACTTAACGAAGCCAGTCGCCCCACAATATAGACTACGGCCGATCACCTTCGACCTTACGGATCGTCCGGCCAATACCAATCAGGGCAATTCAGCCGCACTAGTCCTTGACCCAATAATTGACGGGTTCCACCTCACACGAGTCCTTATGGACGGAGGCATCAGTCTAAACCTGCTGTATCAGGACACAGTGCGCAAGATGGATATTGATCTTTCGATAATCAAACCCACTAAGACCACCTTTATAGGTGTTATACCAGGTGTGGAGGCCCGTTGTACAGGCTCCATTACTCTAGACAATTACCGTACCGAAGAGTTAATCTTCCACATCGTCCCCTTTCGCAGTAATTATCTTGCACTACTAGGACGAACAACATTTGCTCGATTCAATGCAGTGCCACATTATGCCTACCATAAACTCAAGATGCCCGGTCCACATGGTGTCATAACGGTTAATGGCAAGGCTGAACTCCCCCTCTGTGCCGAAGAGTATACCGTCGCCTTAACAGCAGAAGCAACTAGTGGCATCTTTCAATCGAACCTCAAGTCCACGACCAAGCTCCCGGACACCGTCAAGGGAGTCCGAACTACTTCGTGGCAGGATAGCCCGGCTCGTCCAGAGCTCAATTAAAAAACTCTGGCAGTAAACGGAGACAAAGTTGGGATAGGCCACACACTGCGGCTCGACCGCTACGTGGCACACAAACGTTTCTTGCATTTTCGTTGCAGGTTCACTTTTGCGTAGGCCAGGACTGGCGACATGGAAACAGCTTGAATGCGCAAGGCAATCCTTAGATATTCTCCTCGATGACCATCTGACCACACTCCGGATCTGCACACAACCTCCTCCCGCCTGGTCTTTGCAGGTTCCGAAGTCATATTTATTTTTATCACATTACCTGTACTCATATGCATCGACGTGTTATTCAATTACAACATGTGGATTTATATGACGCTTATCTGCTGTTGTTTCTTATTGACACTCTTTGTCAAATGGCATCTGTACATCGTGATATGCCTTAGTATGCCAGGGGCTTCATTGTACCCATAATACGGCAATAAAGTCCGAACACCTTCACGGTCGTTCGGCATCCCGAACTTATAGCATTATATGCATCAACTCGGAATCATGTCTTGGGTCAATAGTTGGGTTTGCCTGGCTCCCATGTTTTGCTACCTTACGTTCCGCTATATCCGGTAAGGCGGCACAGGGAGAACTACTGCGATTGTGTCCCGGTTCTTTCGGACGAGCGACTCAGTAGAGAAAGACGAAAACTGACTGTCATGATACGGCGAGAGCTGGTCAACTGTTCGAGAGGTTATAAAATCTTTAAGGATTTCTTCCGCATTATGCGATAACTAATGCAGCATGTGATGGATCGGCTCTTCTTCCGATCAGGTGCTTATAGAGCCCCTCGTGCTGTCTTTCGAACACCAGGGGCTGCGCCTACCTTCCTTTTGTCAAATTCCTATGGCTAAGTGAGAGTTATAAAGCCCTATAGTCCGATTTCCTGGTTCGTTGCGCTGAACACCTCCTTCAAGGACCCAAAACTGGGATAAAGAGTGCTCAGGTTCATCCCGTATACCCCCATACTTCCTACGTGGGGGTAGAAGCCGACGACTGGCCAACTCTCAGGATTAATACATAAAACGGCCGCGCAGGAGGAAAAATTCTCAAGTAACAGGCAATAAATAATAGAAATGACCTTGTTCAACATTACAAAGGACAGCATGACCGTATTCATGGAAATATAATGTCCTTGGTGCATTGCTCCACCGCAAAGCAGGATCCTTTCAGGACACTATCATAATATAACTCGGGCTTGTGGTGCTCCTTCCCCTCCGGCGGTCCCTCGGTCATCAGCTTTTCAGCATCCATCTTCCCCCAGTGCACCTTTGCGCGGCCAAAGGCCATTCGCGTACCCTCCATACAGACCAACCGCTTGATGACATCAAGTCGAGGGCAGGCACTCACAAGCCGCTTCACGAGCCCGAAGTAGCTGCTTGTAATCAGCTCGACGGGCCATAGCCGGATAATTAAATCCTTCATGGCTAGTTCGGCCGCCTTATGCAGTTTGATTAGCTGCTTCAGCTGATCGGCAAATGGCACCAGACACACCAGCACCAGATACTGCGACCAGAAGAGCTTCTTCACAATGCTCCTTTCTTTAGCTCGATAGAATTGTGCGGCATCAGATATGCTGCATGGTAGCTCCGCAAATACCCCTGGAGAAATCAAAATTCAAATTAGCAACTTGATGTTCTCCTCAAATACTTGCTTTGCATTGAAAAAGCCTTACCCACCGCGATCTTCCTCGCCTCTTGGATTTCCTGCAGGGCGCCTTGGGTTTCCCCTCGGGCATCGCGTGCGACTTGATGAGCCTTGGTGAGTTCAGATTCTTTCTCCGTTAAGCTCCGCTCCAAGGTCTCACATTTCTTCACAGCCTCTTGGAGCTCTTGCTCAGCCTCAATAACCCTGGCCTCGTGCTTCTCACGAAGAGCCTACTCTGGGCTGCCTTTTTCTCGGCCTTGGCAACAGCCTTCTTAAGAGCCTCGACTTCGGTCATTGCCCCTAGAGCAAACCATGAACATATTTTTATCACACTAAATCACTCATTCGCGCTGAACGCGAGCAAGTTTTTTTGGCATACCTTGGTTATCCTCCAACTTCTTCTTCACTCGACCGAGTTCTTCTTCGGCCCGCTCCAGACTTTGCCTCAGTCCGGCGACTTCCACAGTATGAGATGCGGTAGTCGCTAAAAACGCCTGCTTATAAAAAGGAAGAGGGAGAGATGCCATAAAGTAAGTCTCCTGCGAACATATATTTGACCCTCTGTCCGGTCCCTTCTTTCACCGAACAGTGTATCAGGGGCTACTACCTATACTACGACATTCTTTGAAACCTCACAAAACATACATCAAAGCCCGTTATAAGGCTGATGCAGGCTTCATTCAGTCCACTCTCAGCGGACTGAATCTTCTCAATCACCGTACCCATAAGGGCACGGTGTTCTTTAAGGAAGGAGGCGCCCTTCAGCGCCGCCGATAAAGTATCCGGCACCTCTGGTTGGATAGAAGTTGTCAGGGGAACAGGCGCACCCCCTCCAGCCGAGGGAGGCTACCTGCCTGATTCTGGAGCCATATCGGTCTCCGGAATCGTGTCCGGCTGGGGAAGGAATTCGAGATAGCCCCCGCCATTGACATCCATGGGAGCCTGGACGATGCCTCGGTGTAGCTCAAGTGTTTTGGGGAAGGGGCCTTCGGGGGTGTCCCGCTGTCCATAGCATCCGAACCCAATGAACCCTCCGATGAGGATTGTTTGGTGTGGGACCTTGCCGGACTGCCAAAAAGTATGGATCAATGATCAAAACATCATGCCATAGTGAGTCTGGATGCGTAGACGTGTTTGGATTTTATATACTCACGAGTTCACTAGGGGCTGGGCCCTGGGATCCCACTCCGGGCTGCTGTCGGCAGCGGCAGTGGACTCCTCCGGAAGGGGAGTTTTTCCCTTCTTAGGCGACTCGGCCTCCAAAGATGTCGACGCCGTCCTTTTCTTTCTTCCCCTCACTGGGGATTGGTCTTTCTCCTCTTCCTCGACCTCTCCAGATGTAGACCTCTTCGGATGTTGTGTCTGAAGTACCGCGACGACGAAGGCCGCCCCTGGTCTTTTTGGCCTCCTTCTAGGACTTCTTCTTCGGCGCCTTATAAGGCGTTGGGACCAGCATCTTCTTCAGAAGTGGGCCGACCGGTTCTTCTGGCAGTGGGGCCGGACAGTAGATCCGCCCCGCCTTCTTCATCCAGCCCTAGGAGAGTTGTGGAAAACACATCAAGCATTTCCCTCGGGCTATGTGAATAAAACGTATGGATTGCCAACATACAATGACTTACCGAACTTGTAGGGAAGGACAGTTGGTACCCGCGGTCCTCGGCGGAGTCCGGCCACGATTTGCCGGACTTAAAAAGCACCTTCCAGATGTCCTTGTGCGAGGAGCCGAAGAGCTCTAGCAGGGTCTGGTGCTTGGCCGGGTCGAATTCCCATAAATTGCAAGCCCTGTGTTGACAAGGAAGAATCCGGCGAACTAACATCACCTGGACTACATTGACAAGTTTGATATTCTTGTCTTCCATATCCTTGACGTGCGTCTGGAGCACCGACAGTTAGTCAGACGAAGACCAGTTCAGGCCTTTCTTGGGCCAGGACGTAAGCCGCAGGGGAGCTCTGGATTGGAATTCAAGATCTGCGGCCCATTTTGGGTCGCGCGGCTCAGTGACATAGAACCACTGCTGTTGCCACTCTTTGAGGAATCATTGAATGTACCTGACGGCCATGTGACGTTGGGCATCTTGCTCACCATGGCACCTCCGCACCCGGCGTGCTCACCGCTCACTACCTTGGGCTTCACATTAAAAATCTTCAGCTATAAGCCGAAGTGTGGTGGGATGCGGAGAAAGGCCTCGCACATGACGATGAATGTCGAGATGTTGAGGAAGGAATTGGGGGATAGATCATGAAAATCGATCCCGTGGTAATATATGATTCCTTGAATGAATGGGTGGAGGGGAAACCCTAGCCCGCGGAAAAAGTGAGGGAGGAATACAAACCTCTCATGGGGTTCCGGGGTTGGGACGATATGTCCGACCATTGGGAGACGATGGCTGATTTTCTTGGCCAGATACCCGGCCTCCCGGAGCTCTTTGACATCCTTCTCCCGGACGGTAGAGTCCATCCACTTGCCTCCTGCTCCGGATCCATACATTTTCGGAGGGCCTTTGTGGGCGAAGAAGATGAATGCTTGGGCGCTGGAGATCAAGCGAGAGAGAACAGATAAGCAAAGAGAGAGGAAGGCGTGGGTGAAAAAGGGAGCCCTTATTTACTTATAAAGGCAGCAGGGATCCTGCGCCGCCCCACTTGCCCGGTAAACTCGCTTATTCCCCAAGCGACGCGATTGATGGCGCGCTTGGGTTACCCACACCTGTATTGATGAGAATCCCGTGATTAGGGGACACGATCTCTGCTTTGACAAGACGTGCCAATAAAACTGCCTCACGATATGTGCGGTAGCAGGTTGAGAAAAACGGTTCGCATAATGACCGAGCCGCAGCATGATGACACGCTACAAAAAGTTGTCAGCAGATTAGATTTGTGGAATGTTGTGTCTCTATGGTGGTATGTGGAAATTGTTTTGCAGAGCCGGATATGATTCTTGTGTTCAAGATCTTCTATGGAGTATTCAGAGAAGGAACCCGCCTTGCAATGCCGAAGATAATCGGCGCGCCGGACTCATCGCAATTGAAGCCTAGTTCATGGGCTACTGAGGGAGTCCTGGATTAGGGGTTCCTCAGACAGGCGGACTATGTACTTGTGCCGGACTGTTGGACTATGAATATACAAGATTGAAGACTTTGTCCCGTGTCCGGGTGGGACTCTCCTTTGCATGGAAGGCAAGCTTGGCAATTCGGATATGTAGATCTCCTTCTCTATAACCGACTCTGTGTAACCCTTGCCCCCTCCGGTGTCTATATAAATCGGAGGGTTTAGTCCGTAGGACAACAACAATCATAATCATATGCTAGCTTCTAGGGTTTACCCGCTACGATCTTGTGGTAGATCAACTCTTGTAATACTCATATCATCAAGATCAATCAAGCAGGAAGTAGGGTATTAACTCCATGGAGAAGGCCCGAACCTGGGTAAACATTGTGTCCCCCGCCTCCTGTTACCATTAGCCTTAGACGCATAGTTCAGACCCTCTACCCGAGATCTGCCGGTTTTGACACCGACAATGGCCCCCAAGCCGAGGACGAAGAAGGGGAAACCGCTTGCCCCGGTCGGTCCTCCGCCGGACCTGGAGCCAGCCCTCGAGCAGTGGACTGTGATCAATCAGGAGGGGTTGGACAAGGTTCACCATGCGCTTGCCGCTGATTCCAATGAGGGGAGGGCGACGGTCGTCCGCCCTGCATCTTCGCGAGCGAGAGAGATGAGCGCCACCGAGATCCCTATCTACCTCCACGCTCTTCTCGTGGGGTTGATTCCTCCATTCTCCCCTTTCTTCAATGCTATGAAATCACATTACCAGATCCACCTGCTGCATATGGACCCCCGCCTTGTCATCCTTTGAAAGCACAAGTGCTCCCTAGGTGGTTTTGGTAATTAATGTCAACATATCTCTTGTTGGACTAACACTTTTATCTAGTATGTTTCAGATAAGTTCAAAAATGGAGTGGCATGGACTAAAGGATGTGGGAACTCCTTCAAGATGCTAAGGACAAAGGATTGGCTCAAGCTTCAAGCTCAAGACTCTTCATTTTATATTTTAGTGGTCCAAGATCACATTGAGTCTATAGGAAAAGCCAGTACTATCAAGGAGGGATGAGGTGTTGCTTAATGAGCCTCTTGCTTCATGTGCTTTGTGATATGCTCCAAAACCCTCAGCTACTTTCCCACTTCCACAAATGAACTAAACCTAAAGCCAAAATCGGTCACACCGATTATTCCCATCAAGCGCCACCGATTCCAAAGGTCATAGCCACTGCCACAAACCCTAAGAAAATCGGTCTCACCGATAGGGATCTCGGTCTCACCGAGATGGGATTGTAATCTCTCTATGTATGTCCATTACCAAAATCGGTCTCACCGAGTTTGGGAAATCGGTACAACCGAGATTACAATGCAAACTCTATGGATAACTCATTACCAAAATCGGTCTCACCGAGTTTGTGTAATCGGTCAAACCGAGTTTGCCTGACAAACTCTCTGCAAAGCTTATTACCAAAATCGGTCTCACCGAGTTTGAGTAACCGGTCTTACCGAGATTACGTTATGCCCTAACCCTAACCAAATCGGTCTCACCGAGTTGCATTTTGGTCCCACTGAAAATCCTAACGGTCACATTATTTGCTAAATCGGTCTGAACAAGTTTTACGATTCGGTCCCACCGAGTTTGGTAGATTGTGTGTAACGGTTAGATTTCGTGTGGAGGCTATATATACCCCTCCACCTCCTCTTCATTCGTGGAGAGAGCCATCAGACTGAACCTACACTTCCAGCATACATTTTCTGAGAGAGAACTACCTACTCATGTGTTGAGGCCAAGATATTCCATTCCTACCATATGAATCTTGATTTCTAGCCTTTCACAAGTTGCTTTCCACTCAAATCTTCTTTCGACCAGATCCAAAACCTATGAGAGAGAGTTGAGTGTTGGGGAGACTATCATTTGAAGCACAAGAGCAAGGAGTTCATCATCAACGCACCATTTGTTACTTCTTGGAGAGTGGAGCCTCCGACAAGATTGTGGAGTTGAACCAAGGAGTTTGTAAGGGCAAGGAGATCGCCTACTTCGTGAAGATCTACCGCTAGTGAGGCAAGTCCTTCATGGGCAACGACCATGGTGGGATAGGCAAGGTTGCTTCTTCGTGGACACTTCGTGGGTGGAGCCCTCCGCGAACTCGCACAACCGTTACCCTTCGTGGGTTGAAGTCTCCATCAACGTGGATGTACGATAGCACCACCTATTGGAACCACGCCAAAAACATCCGTGTCTCCAATTGCGTTTGAATCCTCCAAACCCTTCCCTTTACTTTCTTGCAAGTTGTATGCTTTACTTTCCGCTGCTCATATACTCTTTGCATGCTTGCTTGATATGTACTGTGAATGTTAAACTTGTGCCTAAACTCCACTTAAACTTAAAGAAACTTAAAAACTGCAACTTTAGTACTTAGTGTCTAATCACCCCCCCTCTAGACACCTCTTCTCAAGGTCCTACAAGTGGTATCAGAGCGTTGGTCTCCATTTCTTTGGTTTAATCACCATTGGAGGACGATGGATGAGTCTACTATTGGGAGTCTTAGACATAGAGTGCCTATTCTTGATGGAGAGTATTTTCATGAGTGGAAAAATGAGATGCTTGTTATTTTCAATCAATATCATTTGAACAAGTACATTGCTAGCCCTTGTGCTCCTTATATTGATCCTATGCATCCTACCCATGATGAGTCAATTGACATGATTAGGAATCTTAGAACTGCCGAACTTATCATTAGAGGATTGCCTAGAAACTTGATTGGATGCTTGCCTACTTTTAAGTGTGCTTACACCATATGGAAATTTCTTGAGGAACGATTTCCAGATTATTCCTTGAAAAATCTTGATGAAATTCTCCATAAGTCTATTGCCTTGAGTAAGATGAATACTAGTGATCCTATGTTTGGTGATCGTCTATTTGAGCTTACAAACCTTATGCGTGCCAAAGGAAATGTTGATATTATTAGTGATATTATTTCCGAAGCTATAAAAATTCATAAGCAAGATCATTGTCAAACTCATTCTAATGAATTACCCTCTCTAGGACTTGATCCACCACATGACGATGTTGAACATGGATACTATGATGGGGATGCTGATAGTGACTTCGATCTTGATGATGCAATGAGACATTTTGGTCTTATGGCAAATCTTCGGGGATATATGTCAGGAGGAAAGGAATGGGTTCTTGATAGTGGATGTACCGATCACATGACTGGAGATAAAGACATGTTTTGTGAGCTTGCTGATAATGATAGTCCTCGAAAGTATGTCACTGTCAGTGACAACTCAAAGGGTAAGGTGGTTGGCCTCGGTAAGGTGGCCATATCACATGATAGCTCCATACAAAACGTCATGCTCGTTGAATCTCTTGGATACAACTTACTTTCAGTATCTAGACTTGCTGATTTCGGTTTCAATGTCTTATTTACTGAAGTACATTGCCAAGTGTTTCGTCGAGACAATCATAAAATGGTCTTTACAGTTGTGCATAGAGGTGATCTATACATTGTTGATTTCACTAAAAAGGCTCAACCTAAAACTTGCCTCATTGCTAAATCCTCAAAAGGTTGGTTATGGCATAGACGACTAGGTCATGTTGGTATGCGAAACCTTGACAAGCTTATTAAAGGAAATCATATCCTTGGTGTTAAAGATGTCATATCTGATAAGGATAGACTTTGCAGCGCTTGTCAGGCAGGTAAATAGGTTGGAGGAAGGCATCCCGTGAAGAACATCATGACCACAAGGAGGCCACTCGAGCTACTTCACATGGATCTCTTTGGTCCCAACTCTTACAAGAGTCTCGGTGGAAATTCTTTTGGTCTAGTTATAGTTGATGATTTTTCAAGATTTACATGGGTGTTCTTTCTCAATGATAAATCGCAGGTCCAAAAGATCTTCAAAAACTTCGCTAGGAAGGCCCAAAATCAATTTGAAGTGAAGATCAAGAAGGTTCGCAGCGACAACGGAACGGAGTTCAAGAACGCAAATGTGGACACCTTTCTTGACAAAGAAGAGATTTCACACGAGTTCTCGGCTACGTACACACCTCAACAAAATGGAGTTGTTGAGAGGAAGAACTGGACGCTCATCAAAATGGCAAGAACGATGCTTGATGAGTACAAGACGCCGAAGCACTTTTGGGCAGAAGTGGTTGAGACAGCTTGTCATGCAACAAATCGCTTGTATCTTCACAGGCTACTCGGCAAGACGGCATACGAGCTCCTCACCGGTAACAAACCCCAAGTTGGATACTTTCGATTATTCGGCTCAAGGTGCTACATTCTTGATAAACATCGTCGTTCTAAATTTGCTCCTAAGTCTCATGAAGGTTTCCTACTAGGTTATGGCTCAAACTCTCACACTTACTGTGTCTACAACAATTTCACCCGAAAGGTTGAAGAGCCGGTAGATGTGAAGTTTGATGAATCTAATGGCTCGCAAGTAGAGCAATTGCCAATTGATTTAGGTGACAAAGATCCTTCTGAAGCAATCTAAGACTTGTCTATTGGCAAGGTTCGTCCAACGGAGGTGAAGGAGAGTACCTCGTCCGTCCAAGTGGAAGTTTCTACTTCACGACAAGGTGAACCAAGAGTTGATACGGAAGCATCCACAAGTGGGACACACCAAGATGAAGAAAACGAGGAAGTGCATCAAGACGAACGTCAAAAACCTCCTTCTCCACCACGACAAGAGAACAACAACGCCAACAATGAAGAAGGCCAAGAAGAAGAAGAACAAGATGAAGAAGATGTTCAACAAAGACCAAAGCAAAAGCTTTCACGAGTTCGAGCAAGAATTGCTAAAGATCATCCCGTCGAGCAAATCTACAATGACATTCAAACCGGGAGAATCACTCGCTCTAAAACTCGTTTAGCTAACTTTTGTGAAAACTGTTCTTTCATCTCTATCATTGAACCTATGAAGGTTGAAGAAGCATTGGAAGATCCGGATTGGATAAATGCCATGCATGAAGAGCTACATAACTTTGAGAGGAACCAAGTTTGGACATTGGTTGAGAAGCCCGACAACAACCACAACGTCATCGGTACCAAATGGGTGTTTCGCAACAAGCAAGATGAAGATGGACAATTAGTTCGCAACAAAGCACGTCTCGTTGCCCAAGGCTACACACAAGTCGAAGGTATGGACTATGGTGAGACTTATGCTCCCGTTGCTAGACTTGAGTCTATTCGCATCTTACTTGCATATGCTAATCATCATGATATCACCTTGTACCAAATGGACATTAAAAGTGCTTTCCTAAATGGTGAAATAGAGGAGGAAGTTTATGTTAAGCAACCTCCCGGCTTTGTCAATCCTAAGAAACCCAATCATGTTTACAAACTTCACAAAGCTCTTTATGGTCTTAAACAAGCTCCTACAGCATGGTAAAAATGCTTGACCAAGTTCCTTATTGAAAAAGGCTTTGAAATTGGGAAATTTGATTCTACTCTTTTTACTAAAAGGGTTAATGGAGAACTATTTGTGTGCCAAATCTATGTTGATGATATTATATTTGGTTCAACTAACCCTCATTTTAGTGAAAAGTTTGGGAAGCTAATGTCGGAGAAGTTTGAGATGTCTATGATGAGTGAACTCAAATTCTTTCTTGGGTTGCAAATCAAGCAAACTAAGGAAGGTACCTTTGTTTCTCAAACGAAGTACACCAAGGACTTATTCAAGAAGTACAATATGCAAGAATGCAAAGGTATGTCTACACCCATGCCTACTAGTGGACGTAATGACTTGACCAAAGATAGTGAACCGGTTGATCAAAAGGTTTATCGCTCTATGATTGGTTCATTGTTATATCTATGTGCTTCACGTCCCGATATCATGCTAAGTGTGTGCATGTGTGCACGATATCAAGCTGCTCCTAAGGAATGTCATCTTAAGGCTGTGAAAAGGATAGTGAGATACTTAATCCATACACCAAACTTTGGCATTTGGTATCCTAAGAGGGCCTCTTTCGATCTTGTTGGCTATTCCGACTCGGACTATGCCGGAGACAAGGTTGATAGAAATTCCACTTCGGGTACTTGTCAATTTCTTGGTAGATCTCTTGTGTCTTGGTCCTCCAAGAAACAAAACTCAGTACCTGATAGAGGCGGGGGGTGTCCCGATCTTTCGATGAGATGATAACTATCGATTTGGTGAAGATGACTTTGACGATCCGACTACAAACGTGCACGACGTTGCGCCTTAGCAATCGCTAAACCAACTCTGAGAGGTTATTGACCACGCCGGAGCACAATCAACCTGACCACGAAGGTCTATTCCTGCAAGCAATCGAAGAACAAGCAAGAATATGATAAAAGCAATCTGAATATTGCGAGTATATATGAAGTATTGATAAAGGTGGGGATCCGTAAGCGGTCTTGGTCTGGTCGTTGGACACAAACGAAGTACACGAAGTTGCAATGGCTAACTTTTAACTAAACAAATCCCAAAGTCTAAACGGTGCCCTAAGGGCTGTATATATGGAGGAAGAGAGGGGGAATTTCGTGGCCCTTGGTGGAGGGGTCCGAAATCAACCCTATCTCTTGTTTCCCCACACATACGGACTCTAAAAATAGCCTATACTTATGTATTTCGAAATTACATGGGCCTGGCCCAATAAAAAGGTGACGCAGCACCTATAATAGCCTTTGGACGAAATTTATGAAGTGACATCTTGTATATTTCGTCCAAGGCTTCATGCACTCTTATGGTGGCTTCAAAGTCCTGAAATCATCACTTGTAACTCCGTTCTGGTTCCCCTTGCGCATGGCATCATCTCCATGCTTGCTCTTGCTCCAATGTCCATCCTTCTCCAAGCTAGGCCCTTCATTTGTAAGCAAAACAAATGTATCCAATTTAGGCAGCATCATATTCTCATGAACATTAGAATCATTACCAAGAAACGAAAGTACCTGATAATTTAATTGGCGTGCGCGAGCTCTAGTAATTGGTCCAGTATATGTAGCAGTAGGGGCTGTGGGTGTAACAATGGTATTGATGTCCTCATCATCCTCCCCTTCTTGAAATGAAGTCGTCCTCGACGGAAGCTCATTTTCCTCACCCAAATAAGGCTTCAAATCTGCAATGTTAAAAGTGGGACTAACCCCAAAATCTGCAGGCAGCTCAAGTTTATATGCATTATCATTTATTTTCTCTAACACCTTAAAGGGACCATCAGCACGTGGCATTAGCTTTGATTTGCGCAAATTAGGAAATCTATCTTTACGCAAATGTAACCAAACAAGATCTCCAGGTGCAAACACAACATGTTTTCTACCCTTATCTCCAGCAAGTTTATATTTAGCATTCATACGCTCAATGTTTTCCTTAGTTAACTCATGCATTTTTAAAATCAATTCAGAACGTTCTTTAGCATCAAAATTAACCTTCTCCGAAGATGGAAGAGGCAACAAATCAATAGGTGCACGAGGTAGGAAACCATACACAATTTCAAAAGGGCACATCTTAGTAGTAGAATGCAATGAACGATTATAAGCAAATTCAATATGAGGCAAGCATTCTTCCCACATTTTCTTATTATTCTTCAAAACAGCCCTAAGCATAGTAGACAATGTTCTATTGACTACTTCAGTTTGTCCATCAGTTTGGGGGTGACAAGTAGTACTAAATAGCAGTTTAGTCCCCAACTTAGCCCATAAACATCTCCAAAAGTGGCTAAGAAATTTAGTATCACGATCTGAAACAATAGTATTTGGCACACCATGCAAGCGAATAATTTCACGAAAGAACAAATCAGCAACATTAACAGCATCATCGCTTTTATGACATGGTATAAAGTGTGCCATTTTCGAGAATCTATCCACGACAACAAATATGCTATCCCTCCCCTTCTTTGTTCGAGGTAAACCTAAAACAAAGTCCATAGATATATCCTCCCAAGGAACACTAGGTACAGGCAAAGGCATATATAAACCATGAGGATTGAGTCGTGACTTAGCTTTTTGACATGTAGTGCAGCGAGCAACAAAAAGCTCAACATCCCGTCTCATCTTTGGCCAAAAGAAATGTGTAGCAAGTACGTCCTCCGTCTTCTTCACGCCAAAGTGTCCCATTAATCCTCCCCCATGCGCCTCCTGCAACAGCAAAAGACGAACGGAGCTAGCTGGAATGCATAGCTTGTTAGTACGAAACACAAATCCATCGTTAACGACAAACTTGTTCCACATTCTTCCTTCTTTACAATTCTGCATTACATCTTTAAAATCAGCATCATGCACATATTGATCTTTGATGGTCTCCAAACCAAATATTTTGAAGTCAAGTTGTGAAAGCATAGTATAGCGACGAGACAATGCATCAGCAATAACATTTTCTTTTCCCTTCTTGTGTTTAATGACATAAGGGAAAGTCTCAATGAATTCAACCCATTTAGCATGTCTACGATTCAGTTTAGCTTGACTTTTAATATGTTTCAAAGATTCATGATCAGAATGTATAACAAATTCTTTGGGCCATAAATAATGTTGCCATGTTTCTGAAGTCCGAACAAGAGCATATAATTCTTTATCATAAGTAGAATAATTCAGACTAGGCCCACTCAATTTTTCAGAAAAGTATGCAACAGGTTTGCCATCTTGTAATAACACACCTCCTAATCCAATTCCACTAGCATCACATTCAAGCTCAAAAGTCTTATTAAAATCAGGAAGTTGGAGTAAAGGAGCATGTGTCAACTTATCTTTCAATACCGAGAAGGCTTCTTCCTGTGCGGTACCCCACAGAAAAGGCACATCTTTCTTTGTAAGCTCATTGAGAGGTGCAGCAATGGTGCTGAAATCTCTCACAAAACGCCTATAGAATCCAGCGAGGCCAAGGAAACTCCTCACTTGTGTGACCGTTTTGGGCTGTGGCCAACTCTCAATAGCTTCAATTTTGGCTTTATCAACTTCAATTCCCTGTGGAGTAACAACATAGCCAAGAAAAGATACTCGGTCGGTGCAAAAGGTGCACTTTCCAAGGTTACCAAACAAACGTGCATCACGTAGAGCAATAAAAACAGCACGTAAATGTTCCAAATGTTCCTCTAAAGATTTGCTATAAATCAATATGTCATCAAAGTAAACTACCACAAATCGTCCAATGAAAGCACGTAAAACTTCGTTCATTAACCTCATGAAAGTACTAGGTGCATTAGTTAACCCAAAAGGCATGACTAACCACTCATATAATCCAAACTTAGTTTTAAATGCTGTTTTCCATTCATCTCCCAATTTCATACGAATTTGATGGTATCCACTACGCAAATCAACTTTGGAGAATATTGTAGAACCACTCAATTCATCAAGCATATCATCTAGCCTAGGAATAGGATGACGATAACGAATAGTAATATTATTAATGCCTCTACAATCAACGCACATACGCGACGTACCATCCTTTTTCGGCACTAAAATGATAGGAACAGCACAAGGACTAAGGGATTCGCGTATATAACCTTTGTCGAGCAGTTCTTGTACTTGACGCATAATCTCCTTCGTCTCCTCTGGATTGGTACGGTATGGTGCACGGTTGGGTAATGATGCACCGGGAATTAAGTCAATTTGATGCTCAATCCCGCGAATAGGTGGTAATCCCGGTGGCACGTCTTGTGGAAAGACGTCAGCGAACTCCTGCAAAATGTTAGTGACAGCAGGAGGCAAAGAGGAAGGCACGTCCTCGAATGAAAATAATGCCTCTTTGCACACAAAAGCATAGCAAACAGATTTGCTAAAATCTAGATCATCAATATCAGATTTGGTGGCAAGTAAACATGCACTTTTCAATTTAATTTCAGAAGCAACACTAGATTGTTTATTATTATTAGGCTGCATTTGTTGCTCAAATTCTTTTGCCACAATCTGATTTTCACTCTTAGTTTTCTCCTGTTTTGCTTTATTAGCTCTATTAAGATCATCTTTCAAAATGGAATCAGGAGTCATAGGAAGCAAAGTAATATTTTTATCCTTATGAACAAGAGTATACTGATTGTTTCTACCATGGTGAATAGAATTTTTATCAAATTGCCATGGTCTACCAAGTAATAAGGAACATGCTTGCATAGGTACCACATCACAATCAACATAATCAGCATAAGTAGAGATACTAAAATGTACACGAACAGTACGTGTTACCTTAACCTTGCCGCTGTTGTTGAACCATTGGATGTAGTAAGGATGTGGATGTGGTCTTGTGGTGAGAGATAGCTTCTCCACCATCTCAGCACTAGCCAAGTTGTTGCAACTACCTCCGTCTATGATGACGCGCACAGAACGTTCCTTCCCAACTCCCTTGGTATGGAACAAATTGTGCCTCTGATTTTGCTCAGCTTGTGTGACCTGCACACTCAAAACACGTTGAGCAACTAAACATTCATACCTGTCAGCATCTTCAGGATCCATGTATTGCGTCTCATGATCAGAATCGTCTCCACCGTGTTCGTCACGTGTAATAAGAGCCAAAGTCTCCTCATCATAGTCACTAGCGGACTCATACCCACCATCCTCAGTAACAATCATCACACGCTTAGATGGGCATTCTCTCGCATAATGACCTCCACCCTTGCAACGTCGACAAATAATATCATGTGTTTGCCCTATTGATGCCATGGATGAAGAAGAGCTCTTTGCAGGCCCAGAAGGTGTGCTCTTGGCAGATAGTGGTGATTGTGCCTGCTTTATTGTATCACGGTTGGAGGTGGCAGCCGACGGAGGCGCCGGTGTAGCAGAACGTGTGGAAGTAGATGATGCACGTGGTGTCCATGATGAAGGTCGACCTGCAGAAAAGTTAGTCCGCGCCAATGCCTGTCGATCCTGCACTTCACGTTCAGCTTTACAAGCAAGATGGAATAAACGAGTGATATTAGTATACTCCTTATAGTCTAGAATGGTCTGAATCTCTCTATTTAATCCACCGAGAAAACGTGCAAGCATAGCTTCATTCTCCTCAACAATACCACATCTAATCATGCCAGTTTGTAATTCCTGATAATATTCTTCTACAGAATTTTTTCCTTGTCTTAAGCACTGTAATTTTTGAAGCAATTCACGTTGATAATATGGTGGAACCCAACGAGTACGCATAGCAGTTTTCAAAGCAGCCCAAGTAGCGGGAATAGGATATAATCTACAATGTTCAGACCACCATACACATGCAAAACTAGTGAAAGCACAAACAGCAGCAGCAACCCGTCTCTCCTCGGGATATTGTAAACATGTAAAACGTTGTTCAGTTTCTAACTCCCAAGTAAGATATATATCAGGAACATATCTACCCTCAAAAGGTGGAATATTCAATTTCAGTTTAGGAATATGGACATCATCTCGTACCTGAGGTGGTGGTGCAAGCCTACCATTACGAATATATACCTGAGGACGACCTGGTGGTGGTGGTGCTGGTGGCTGCACGTAGTGCTGATTTTGATCAACCTCATCCTCATAATCGCCCGCATACTCATCATCCTCCTGGGTACCAGCAGCAGCAGTAGCAGGGGCCAAAGAAGCATCAACAACATGAACAGCAGCACCAGAAGTTTGGCCATCCTCAATAGGAACACGCTTCGCTCGTCCATACTGATTCGAAAGGATGCGTTGTTGTTGTTGTTGTTGTTGGAGAGGTGCGTTAGGTGCAGCGGGTCGTGGTGGTGGAAGACGCGCGAGCAATTCATTAAACTTGTTATCGAGCTTTGTTTCGAACGTCTTCTCCATGCCATCTATCTTCTCCATGGCCTCTTCAAATCTGTTTAGCACATCTTGCACCTGTCCACTCATCATTTGCTGAAACTTATCATGAAGCTCCTTGTTCGATAAATTCTCCCAGTCAGTCTCGTCGGCTTGTGATCCTGGCATGGTTAGCAGCAATAGAAACACACAAGAAAATGATCCTACAGACTACTAACAAGAGGTGGTGGTGGGTGTCACAAATCCGTCAAGCAAATCTCAAATTCTTACCAGTTCTTACCCAGCAACAGGCGGTGATCGGCAACCGTTGTAGTCAAAAACTCTCAAAGCTTGGATAGAGCGATTACCAGGGAGAGTCAAATGCACAACGTAGATGTATGTGGATCTGGGAAGGCTTATAATATGGTAGCAAAAAGGGACAGCAATAATCAATTCAGAGATGCAAAGTTGAATAAACGCTCAACGACGGTACTGTGCTGGTCCTAGGCTAGACCGTGCTAGAGACGCGAGCCTAGAACACTAACAAAATCACGGCGCTGCACGTAAACAAGGGAAAAGCACACACTGGATTTTCTTTTTTCGACCTTTTTTTTTTGCGCTCTTTTTTTTTTGCGCTGCTCTTTTTTTTTTTGCGAAAAATCACTATAATGGCAAGTGTCTCAAAACTCTTCCTAGGTCAAACTGACAGGATGGGCACGAAATTTTTTCGACCAATTTTTTTTTTTCGTTTTTTCGACTGCCCGGACCCAAAAACTGGAAACGGGTCAAAAAAAACTTCCTATAATGGCACCTGTCTCAAAACACTCAGAAACACCTAAAAATAAGATAGCCAGAAAATTTTTCGAAAAATGCGTTTTCGAAAAATTTTGGGCCTAAACGGAGCGTGGTTTCCAGACTCTTTTTTTTTTCTTCCGAAACCTACTCCGGCAAGGAAACACGAATCGGAAACTAGATGGATCCCGAAAACAAACCTAATAAGCAAGGAACTCGGATTGGTGGTGGATATATGGTGGTGGTATATGGCAGCGGTGGTGGTAGCGGTGGTAGTATATGGATATGGATCGGTGGTGGTATATGGACACGGATTGGTGGTGGTATATGGATACGGATTCGGAGTGGTGGTGGTAGATGGCAGGGGCGATGATGATGGTGCGGCGGCGGCGTGACAACTTATGACCAGAACTCGAAACTCTAAAAGACTAGACTCTAAGACCAGCAACTAGACCGACGATGCAACCGCAAATTCAACAAAGCAAAACCCTAAAAAGATTATGCAAAGGCTCAGATTGGTTCGGATATGATGAACTAACCCTAAATTTTTTTTTGTGGCTTTTTTGTGGACTGTAGGTATGAAGAACAGACTCGATCTAATCTACGAAAAACTGTAAAATCTCACCGAGCAACCTGGAAATCTGATACCACTTGATAGAGGCGGGGGGTGTCCCGATCTTTCGATGAGATGATAACTATCGATTTGGTGAAGATGACTTTGACGATCCGACTACAAACGTGCACGACGTTGCGCCTTAGCAATCGCTAAACCAACTCTGAGAGGTTATTGACCACGCCGGAGCACAATCAACCTGACCACGAAGGTCTATTCCTGCAAGCAATCGAAGAACAAGCAAGAATATGATAAAAGCAATCTGAATATTGCGAGTATATATGAAGTATTGATAAAGGTGGGGATCCGTAAGCTGATGAGGACATCAATACCATTGTTACACCCACAGCCCCTACTGCTACATATACTGGACCAATTACTAGAGCTCGCGCACGCCAATTAAATTATCAGGTACTTTCGTTTCTTGGTAATGATTCTAATGTTCATGAGAATATGATGCTGCCTAAATTGGATACATTTGTTTTACTTACAAATGAAGGGCCTAGCTTGGAGAAGGATGGACATTGGAGCAAGAGCAAGCATGGAGATGATGCCATGCGCAAGGGGAACCAGAACGGAGTTACAAGTGATGATTTCAGGACTTTGAAGCCACCATAAGAGTGCACGAAGCCTTGGACGAAATATACAAGATGCCACTTCATAAATTTCGTCCAGAGGCTACTATAGGTGCTGCGTCACCTTTTTATTGGGCCAGGCCCATGTAATTTCGAAATACATAAGTATAGGCTATTTTTAGAGTCCGTATGTGTGGGGAAACAAGAGATAGGGTTGATTTCGGACCCCTCCACCAAGGGCCACGAAATTCCCCCTCTCTTCCTCCATATATACAGCCCTTAGGGCACTGTTTAGACTTTTTTTTGACACAAACGAAGTACACGAAGTTGCAATGGCTAACTTTTAACTAAACAAATCCCAAAGTCTAAACGGTGCCCTAAGGGCTGTATATATGGAGGAAGAGAGGGGGAATTTCGTGGCCCTTGGTGGAGGGGTCCGAAATCAACCCTATCTCTTGTTTCCCCACACATACGGACTCTAAAAATAGCCTATACTTATGTATTTCGAAATTACATGGGCCTGGCCCAATAAAAAGGTGACGCAGCACCTATAATAGCCTCTGGACGAAATTTATGAAGTGACATCTTGTATATTTCGTCCAAGGCTTCATGCACTCTTATGGTGGCTTCAAAGTCCTGAAATCATCACTTGTAACTCCGTTCTGGTTCCCCTTGCGCATGGCATCATCTCCATGCTTGCTCTTGCTCCAATGTCCATCCTTCTCCAAGCTAGGCCCTTCATTTGTAAGCAAAACAAATGTATCCAATTTAGGCAGCATCATATTCTCATGAACATTAGAATCATTACCAAGAAACGAAAGTACCTGATAATTTAATTGGCGTGCGCGAGCTCTAGTAATTGGTCCAGTATATGTAGCAGTAGGGCTGTGGGTGTAACAATGGTATTGATGTCCTCATCAGTACCCTTATCCACCGCCGAAGCAGAATATATTGCCGCTGGTTCATGTTGTGCTCAATTACTTTGGATGACCCAAACTCTTAAAGATTATGGGATATATGTGAGACATGTTCCATTGCTTTGTTACAATGAAAGTGCTATCAAAATTGGTCATAATCCTGTGCAACATTCTCGAACTAAGCATATTGAAGTTCGTCATCATTTCATTCGAGATCATGTTGCTAAGGGTGACATTGATCTTAAGCATGTTCGCACCGAAAAGCAACTAGCGGATATATTCACTAAACCTCTTGATGAGAAAGTGTTTTGCAGGTTAAGAGGAGAATTGAACATCATCGATGCTTTAAACTTGGAGTAGAAACTCTATTGGATACATGCAAGACATGAGCTTATGACTAATCCTTGATATTTCTCTTATGATGAAAATCTTATGTCTTGGATATATTTGTATCTTGCATGTTATCTAACCCATGTAGGTACTTGGTGGAATCAAATTCCATGAGATTGTAATCTACTCACATCTTGAGCAATCTCTACATCACCAAGGTTCTACACCATGGTGGTTGAAGACAAGGAAGCACGAAACCATTGAAACATATCCTTTGAAAAATTCTACGTTCAGCTTCATAATTGTCATTTTGGATACACAAGTGCTCTTCCTTGCAAGAACTAACCCATGTAGGTAGCTGAACTCAAATTGCAAGTGGTGCTCCAAATTCTTGATGAGCTACATCAACCTTGAGCAACCCACACAAGTTCAATTACATGGACTACACCACCAACCAAGGTATGTTATTTCATCTTAGAGAAGCTTTACTCCAAGTCATGAGCTAAAGCAACTCGACAAGATGTGAATACATCAAGATGCTTAAATGGAAAAATGGCAACCCCATTTTGAGCTTAAACGATGAGTATGACCTATGATCAAGTGATCTCACTTGACTCCTAAGTCAATATACTCTGACATAGGTGACTTTGTCGCCGACCAACTCTAGATGAAGTTCTCCTGTGTTCTTTTCTGTGTTTTTGAATTTGTCACATGCATATTTGTTTCCCCTTTCGGAAAAAAAGGAAACTTCATCTAGATTTCTTTTTGTTTGCTCTGCATTTTCTGCACCAAATTCATTGCACATCTTTCAGTAAATTCCTTGCAAATCTTTGTGAGATCTAACTAGTCTAAGTGAGCTGAGGTGACAAGTGTTTTCTCTGAGATGAACTCGGCTTCACCGATTTTTTATTTTCGGCCCGACCGAATCCTTTCGGTACAACCGAAGCATACCACTCGGTGCCACCGATTTCACAACAGGAAAAATAGTTTGCCACATATTCTATGTTTCTTTTGATCCAGCTCCACTCAAAGAATCTTGTCCTCTACAAGCATCACATTTTTATCTTTGCTTTGTGCTATGTCTCAGGGACCAAACCCATTCGACAGATTCCAGAAGACCCTTCTTGGAAATTGATGTCAAAGGGGGAGAGAGAGAACATAAAAGCTTATCATTCAGAGAGAGATCACATCAAAGAAAGAGTTTATCATCTCCTAAAGGGAGAGAGAGACCCTCAAGGGGAGAGAGAGATCTCCAGGGGGAGAGGATACTTAAGTAGAAAGTATTTCTCAAGGATCCCAGATGCTTGGTGTTCAAGAGGAGAGATGCCCACATGTCTTCTCGAGGGGAAAGACATGTTCATTTGATTATTTTGTGCTTATTTGCATTAGCATACATTAGTTCTAATCATCATTCATATCTTTCAGCTCTGATTTTTCAGCTCTGATTTTCTATTCCCTATCTTCTCCCAGTATCCCATGTTAGATTCAGGGGGAGCAAGACATCTAAGGGAAAGAAATCATTTAAATTCATTGCATATCTTTACTTTTGGGGACATGTCTAATCCAATGTGGTACTTAGTACTCACTCTCTACATGTCATCCCAGTCTTGGTATTCTTGTGGTTTCTTTTATTTGCTCTGGCTAGTAGATGTACCTGTGTTGTCTAACCTTGTCTGTGCAGTTTCATTTCATCCTAAGCCAACTCAAGACTACAAGGTATGTATATGCATCACAATCATGTGTATGAGGAATTCTTGCTGATGTACATATTGTTTGCAAGGACTCATGAGCATGAAAGTATTTTCCTTAATATTCTTTGCTCTGATGCATATGGCCAAGATACATGTAACACATTGCCTGCTCTATCATGGTTATGCTCTCACATACCTCTATATTCCATATTCACATGATTGCATACATGTAGGGGGAGCCTATGTTTGATACATGTGTTTCCAAAGCTTTACTTACTACTCTTTATATGTTTATCTAAAGCTTTGATGTATGTTGCCATCAATTACCAAAAAGGGGGAGATTGAAAGCACAAGTGCTCCCTAGGTGGTTTTGGTAATTAATGTCAACATATCTCTTGTTGGACTAACACTTTTATCTAGTATGTTTCAGATAAGTTCAACAATGGAGTGGCATGGACTAAAGGATGTGGGAACTCCTTCAAGATGCTAAGGACAAAGTTTTGGCTCAAGCTTCAAGCTCAAGACTCTTCATTTTATATTTTAGTGGTCCAAGATCACATTGAGTCTATAGGAAAAGCCAATACTATCAAGGAGGGATGAGGTGTTGCTTAATGAGCCTCTTGCTTCATGTGCTTTGTGATATGCTCCAAAACCCTCAACTACTTTCCCACTTCCACAAATGACCTAAACCTAAAGCCAAAATCGGTCACACTGATTCTTCCTATCTAGCGCCTCCGATTCCAAAGGTCATAGCCACTGCCACAAACCCTAAGCAAATCGGTCTCACTGATAGGGATCTCGGTCTCATCGAGATGGGATTGTAATCTCTCTGTGTATGTCCATTACCAAAATCGGTCTCACCGAGTTTGGGAAATCGGTACTACCGAGATTACAATGCAAACTCTCTGGATAACTCATTACTAAAATCGGTCTCACCGAGTTTGTGTAATCGATCAAACCGAGTTTGCCTGACCAACTCTCTGGAAAGTTTATTACCAAAATCGGTCTCACCGAGTTTGAGTAATCGGTCTTACCGAATTACGTTATGCCCTAACCCTAACCAAATCGGTCTCACCGAGTTGCATTTCGGTCCCACTGAAAATCCTAACGGTCACATTATTTGCTAAATCGGTCTGACCGAGTTTTACGATTCGGTCCCACCGAGTTTGGTAGATTGTGTGCAACGGTTAGATTTTGTGTGGAGGCTATATATACCCCTCCACCTCCTCTTCATTCGTGGAGAGAGCCATCAGACTGAACCTACACTTCCAGCATACATTTTCTGAGAGAGAACTACCTACTCATGTGTTGAGGCCAAGATATTCCATTCCTACCATATGAGTCTTGATCTCTAGCCTTCCCGAAGTTGCTTTCCACTCAAATCTTCTTTCCACTAGATCCAAAACCTATGAGAGAGAGTTGAGTGTTGGGGAGACTATCATTTGAAGCACAAGAGCAAGGAGTTCATCATCAATGCACCATTTGTTACCTCTTGGAGAGTGGTGTCTCCTAGATTGGCTAGGTGTCACTTGGGAGCCTCCGACAAGATTGTGGAGTTGAACCGAGGAGTTTGTAAGGGCAAGGAGATCGCCTACTTCGTGAAGATCTACCGCTAGTGAGGCAAGTCCTCGTGGGCGACGACTATGGTGGGATAGACAAGGTTGCTTCTTCGTGGACCCTTCGTAGGTGGAGTCCTCCGTGGACTCGCGCAACCGTTACCCTTCGTGGGTTGAAGTCTCCATCAACGTGGATGTACGATAGCACCACCTATCGGAACCACGCCAAAAACATCCGTGTCTCCAATTGCGTTTGAATCCTCCAAACCCTTCCCTTTACTTTCTTGCAAGTTGCGTGCTTTACTTTCCGCTGCTCATATACTCTTTGCATGCTTGCTTGATATGTATTGTGAATGTTAAACTTGTGCCTAAACTCCACTAAAACTTAAAGAAACTTAAAAACTGCAACTTTGGTACTTAGTGTCTAATCACCCCCTCTAGACACCTCTTCTCAAGGTCCTACATCCTTCTCACCGTCTTCGCCTTCCCCTGTGAGGCCATGGTCGGCGTCACTCCTTCCGTGGCTTTACTTCACCATTTCTACTTGCTTCGGTTGGTCGACGCTCGCTAATGCTCTAGGTGCCCGACCTTTGAAGCTGTGGCCGCAACCGCCGGTTCAGGAATCGACTTTGAGCTCTCGCCTGCTGCGAAGGGATTCCGAAAGCAGAGGCTTCTCATGGACGACCACGTGTTCAGCCCCCTGCTCTTTATTCCCGAGGCACCGTCCTCGCCTAGCTCTGGTTGGTGCCACGAGAGGCTCTCCGACCAGCACCTTGCTTTCGTCTGGAAGAGATTAGCGAGGCTTCTAGAGCTAGAAGTGATGGTGCTAATGGTCGTAAAGGAATTCGTCAGCCAGCCCATCACTCCCCTCCAGCGCCATTCTCGCCCAATGTGGGACTTTGCGGGCGCCGAAGATCCGATGAGGCTGCAAAGACCGTCACTGGCTGCTGGGACTTTGAGCTTGGTGCTCAAACTCCTGATGGGCGAGCCCAAGCCTCCTGATGGGCGACCGCTCGTCCTCACGAGGATCGCCCGTCGGGGTTCGGTCGGCCCCGCATGTGCCTTGAGTCGCTCCTGAAGAGGAAGAGGTCCCCGTGCCACAGCGATGGCACCCGTCGACCGCTGAAGCCGAGGAGATACGTGGCTGTCGACGAGTAAGTATCTTGCTCTTGATTCCTAGCACGCCACGTTTTCTCATGACTGAGGTCTTTTAGGGCTCCCATGAAGGCGACACCTCGGGAAGCAAGCCTCCCCAAGGATTCCATCTTGACGCCCACGCATAGCCCCCGACGCCATGATCCTGCACAAGGCGCGGGGCCGACTCTAGTTGCCGCGACACCGCGAGGGTGCCCCGGAACCGGGCTCCCTGCTCCTTCTCCATGCGATTCAGCTCGTGAGATGGGGGATGCTCAAGTGATCCTTCCTATTGTTATTTCCGGCAGGGGGTGCCCCCTAGGCGGCCTTCGTGATGTAGGGCGGAACCTTGGTGATGATCTTTCACGTTTGGAGTGGATCCTACGGGGAATCACGAAGAACACGCGGAAGCTCAAAGGGGAAACACGGGGAAAACGAGAGAGAATCACTAAACCAACAAGGAATTAATCACACAAGTGCTAGATCACCGAACACAAAGAGTAACACATGATCCACAATCAACAAAGGTAAGGATACAAAGGAACCGTTCTTCTCCGTGAGGAGGTCTTGATGGTCTTCCCTAGAAAGGGGTCTTGAATCCGCTTGGGGGATCTTCTCCGAAGAGGTCGTGAGCTCCGAGGAAAAGTAACCAAGTGGATGAGCAAGGCTCTCACACAAATATGAGCTAAACCAATGCTAACCCTAATACGAAGCTAGGAGATGAGTATATATAGTGCTAAGCCAAGAAGGGGTAAGTGGGAGAGGATACATGGGTCGTCTACCCTTTCTCTGCGCACAGGCAGGCCGGTGGTACCGGTCACGGGGGCGGTTGTTCTGCTGGTAACTCATGCACGGTGGAAGTACCGGACGGGGAAGGCGGTACTACCGCTGGGAGGTCAGGCGCTGGCTTCTGGAGCGGGACGTCGAAGGAGCCAGCGGTTGTACCGGTTGTCGGGGCGGTTGTTCTGGTCTTTGGGCAGAAACCGGTAAAACCGGTGCAGCACCGGCCTTGCTCTGCTCGATCACAGAAGGTGGGCCGGTTGTTGGGCGGTAGCTGGCCGGTTGTTCCGCCCGGGTGGTGGTTGGGCGGTTGTTCCGGTCCTTCGGGGCTGGGCAGATCGTCTACATGCTCTTGATGTTCGTCTTGTGTCGTAACTTCTCCTTGGTTACTTTCTTGGTACCTAAGCACACAAAGCATCTCCGTTTGAGGTAGTAGCCATGTCTCAAGTGGGTCAAAGGGAAGTTCAACAAGGAGAGTGTTAACCTCGGATTGAATAGCATGTGCTCGAGCTCTCATGATGGGTCCTCATGGGGTTGGATGTGCCGATGTAGAGTCCATGGGGATGATGGAAGGATGCTCCGCACCATCTCCCCTCCCTTGTGAAAGATCCGACCTCGGATCAAAATCATCATCACCATGGAAAGGCGAGAGGTCTTTGACATTCAAGATGTCGTGATGAGGACATGACTACCTTGGATATGACCAAAAATATTGCATATATGCATATTTGTCAGGTGATTTCTAGTGCAAACTATTCAATAATCTATTTATGTTATCCAGAACAAAAATACTTCACACACTTTTGTGTTTTGTCTAATTGCAGGTGTATGGGACATTTGTACAATCCACATATGAAGATAAGGAAGAAAGAGATGTTTATTTGCTGTCCAAAAAGTTCTCTCACGTCACTTTTGGCCCAAGAGAAGATAGAGTCCAAGTCTCTCACGTTCTGGATTCAGATTCGGACTGCACAGACGTACCTGACTCAAAACGCACACAAGTTTTTCATACGGACTCCGAATTGGGTGATTCTTTTTTTGTTGGAAACTAGATTTCGTGCACTTTCCAACCCAATTGGAATCACCTTCAAATTCATCCGGAGCGTTGAGTTGTGGACGAAACAATCTGATGCTCACGTTGTACTTGTCTCGTGGGAGTTCAATCTTGTAGGCGTTGTCGTTGTAGCGTGCTAGCACCTTGAATGGTCCATCGGCTCGAGGGAGAAGTTTGGACTTGCGTTCGTTGGGGAAGCGGTCCTTGCGATGGTGTAGCCACACGAGATCGCCTATGTTGAAGATCATGGGTTGCTTGTTGACGTTGAGCTTGGTTGCTAGTCGTTGTACTTGGCGCTCGATGATGTTCCTTGTATCTTCATGCATCTTCTTGATGTAGCTTGCTCGTGCACTCGCATCCATGTTGGTGCGCTCTTGTAGAGGTAGAGGTAGAATGTCCAAAGGGTACAACGGGTTGAAGCCGTAGACGACCTCGAAGGGGGACTTGCCGGTAGTCGAATGTCTTGCACGGTTGTAGGCGTACTCGGCGATGGGTAGACACGCCTCCCACTCCTTGATGTTCTTCTTGACCAACACGCGAAGTAGAGTGGATAGTGTCTGGTTTGTCACCTCCGTTTGGCTGTCGGTTTGAGGATGGTGTGCGGATGAGAACAAGAGCTTGATTCCGAGCTTGGTGCATAGCGTCTTCCAAAAGTAACTCAAGAATTTGACGTCGCGGTCAGAGATGATTGTCTTCGGTACTCCCTGTAGGCGCAAGATTTCCCTACAAAAGAGATTTGCAACGTGTGAAGCATCGTCTATCTTGTTGCAAGGAACGAAATGTGTCGTCTTAGAAAATCGGTCCACAACAACAAACACGAAATCCTTTCCATTTTGAGTTCTAGGCAAACCAAGTACAAAATCCATGCTAATGTCTTCCCAAGGTTGATAAGGAATAGGAAGAGGCATGTAAAGACCATGGGATTGTCCTTTATACTTAGCTTTGCGACATGTAGAGCATCGGGTGGTGAAGCGTGAGACGGCACGGAACATCTTGGGCCAAAAGTAGTTCTTTTAGAGCGTGGCGAATGTCTTGTCGCGTCCAAAGTGTCCCATGAGTCCGCCTCCATAAGCCTCTTGCAAAAGGAGCAAATGAAGAGAAGACTCGGGAATGCATAGTTTGTTAGCTTTCATAAGATAACCATCCTTGATGTAATATTGTTCCCAAGAAGTATGCATCAAACATTTAGCATAAGGAATAGCAAAAGATGGATCATTAGCATACAAGTATTTGATGTGCTCAAAACCAATAACATTCAAATCAAGTTTAGTGACAAGCGTGCATATGCGTGAAAGTGCATCGGCAACTACATTTTCCTTACCCTTAGTGTACTTGATCACATAGGGAAAAGATTCAATAAATTCACTCCATTTGGCATGACACTTGTTCAACTTAGTTTGGCCCTTTAAGTATTTAAGTGTCTCATGATCGGTATGGATGACAAACTCATGAGGTCTAAGATAATGTTCCCAAACATGTAGCACACGCACTAAAGCATACAATTCTTTGTCATAGATGGGATAGTTAAGTTGAGCACCGGAGAGTTTTTCACTAAAATATGCAATGGCTCGTTTTTCTTGCATCAAAACACCGCCAATTTTGGTACCACTTGCATCACAATGAACCTCAAAAGTTTTGTCAAAATTGGGCAAAGCAAGAATCGAAGCATGAGTAAACAAAGCTTGAGCTCATCAAAAGCAGTGGATTGTAAAGATCCCCAAACAAAAGGAGCATTCTTCTTACTCAAGGCATGCAAAGGAGCGGCGATAGTGCTAAATTTTTTCACAAAGCGACGATAAAAACCCGCAAGACCAAGAAAACTACGCACTTGTTGAAAATTGGTGGGTTGGGGCCAGGTTTTAATTGCTTCAATTTTAGATTCATCAACATGGCCACCCTTGGAAGATACAACAAAACCCAAGAAAACCACTTTGTCAACACCAAATGTGCACTTTTTCATGTTTGCATAAAGACATTCCTTGCGAAGGGTTTGGAAAACAGCCCTAACATGATTAAGATGCTCTTTCATGGTTTTGCTAAACACAAGAATATCATCGAAGTAAACCACAACAAAGACTCCAATATAAGGGCGAAGCACATAATGCATGAGACGCACGAAAGTACCGGGAGCCTCCGATAAACCCATAGGCATGACTAACCACTCATATAGGCCAAATTTGGTTTTAAAAGTAGTTTTCCATTCATCACCCTCTTGTATGCGGATTTGATAATAGCCACTTTTAAGATCAATTTTTGAGAGAAAGTTGGCTCCACTAAGTTCATCAAGCATATCATCTAAGCCAGGAATGGGGTGCCTTTAGCGAACGGTAATAGCATTTATAGGTCTACAATTGGAACACAAGCGGAAACTTCCATCGGGCTTGGGAACAAGTATAACGGGAACGGCACAAGGGCTTAAGCTTTCACGTACATGACCGTTGTCGATTAGTTGCTGTACTTACCGTTGAATCTCTTTGGTTTCTTCGGGATTGCACGGTATGGAGCTTTGTTTGGAAGTGGCGCTCCGGGGATGAGGTCGATTCGATGCTCAATGCCTCATATAGGAGGTAGACCTGGAGGTAGCTCATCGGGGAAAACATCTTGGAATTCCTGCAAAAGAGATTGAAACACTAAAGGTAGCTCGTGAGAGGTGTTAGTTTTTGGTTCCCCATCCTTGCACATAAGGACAAAGTGCATCACACTCGATGGGTTCTCACACACTTCTCTCATCTCACTTTTTGTGGCAAATAGTATGAGGTTTTTCTCTCTAGGCGAAGAGGCGCTCAAGTTTGGCTTGTGACTCTCATTTACTTTGTGGTGGATCACTTTCTCACTCTTCTCTCCATGATGGGTGGCTTGCTTGTCGGCTATCACTTGACTAGGAGACATAGGTCGTAGCACATATTCCTTCCCTTTGATCTTGAAGCTATAGTGATTGGTACGCCCATTGTGGATGACACCACGGTCGAATTGCCATGGCCTACCAAGAAGGAGGTGGCAAACGGTCATGGGGACCACATCACACTCCAAAGTGTCTTCATATGCACCAATTTTGAAGGAGACTTGGACCGTATGCTCAACTCGGATAGTGCTGGAGTCACTTAGCCATTGAACCTTGTAGGGGTGCGGGTGTTTCCTCTTTACCAATTGAAGCTTGGAGCATAGTTCTTCACTTGCCAAGTTGTGGCAACTACCTCCATCGATGATGACCTTGACGGATCGTCCATTGATGCCGGCCTTGGTGTGGAAGATGTGGCATCGTTGGTCTTCTTCTTGTTGATGTTGAAGAGTCAAGACCTTTGAGACAATGAGAGCGGGGCTCGTATCTTTATCACAAAAGACTTGATCATCTTCATCCTCGTTCACGCGCCGGTGCATGGCCACTTGCTCAAGAGCTTCCATCTCCTCGTCACTCATGGAGTCATATGTGCCATCGTTGTTGAGGATCATGGTGCGCTTGTTGGTGCATTCATAGGACTTGTGGCCTCGGCCGCCGCAAGTGAAACACTTGAAGGAGCTTGTCTTGACGGTCTCATCGGTCGGAGTAGATGAAGAAGCACACGGCTTGAAGTTGCTTGTAGTAGGAGGAAGACAACTTGAACTTGACGAAGTTTTCTTGTAACTCGGCTTGTCGTCGTTGCTTGGAGAAGGTTTTATTGATGTAGATGTTGGAGGAGTTGTTGAAGCTTGGTTGTTGGAGAAGTCGTAGGTCTTGGATGAGTACTTGGCGTACTTCAAGTCATCTTGCACTTGACGTTCCGCTTTTGTAGCTTGATGTACAAGCTCAGTGATGTTGGAGTATGGTTGGAAGTCGGTGATCTTCTTGATGAGATGATTGAGTCCATTCAAGAATCGTGCCATAGTTTGTTCATCATCCTCCGTGACATTGGCTCCAATCATGGCAATCTCCATTTCCTTGTAGTATTCTTCAACACTCTTTGTTCCTTGCTTGAGGAGTTGTAGCTTCTTGAAGAGATCGCGGTTGTAGTAGGTTGGCACAAAACATGCTCGCATGACATCCTTCATTTGAGCCCAAGTGGTTATTGGAGGTTCACCTCTTGCTTGTCGGTGCTCAAGGACTTGTTCCCACCATATGAGCACATAGTCTTGGAACTCAAGTGATGCCATAGCGATCTTCTTCTCTTCCTCATAGTTGTGCAAACGAAAGATTTTGTCGACCTTCAATGCCCATGAGAGGTACTCTTCGGGGTCATTGCTTCCATTGAACTTGGGCATGGTGAATTTTAGCTTTCCGTAGCGTTGCTCTTCATTGTGTTGTTGGCAATGGTGATGATGACGCCCTTGACATGGAGGGTAATCATCCTCATATTGCTTTTGGTGTGGAGGAAGTCCATGATCAACGTGCTCTTGTTGAACTTGAGGTTGAGGTGGAGCTTGACGAGCTTGTGGAGGAGCTTGAGGGACTTGACGGTGCACACATGATTGGTAGTTCCTCTCTTGGATTTCTTCTTGAAGGGCTTCCTCTTGATTGCGCCGTTCGCGATTGCGGTCTGCGATTGCTCGACTTGATTCTTGAAGGGCACGTTCCGCCTCAAGTGCTTGTGCTTCTCATTGTTGTTGTTGAAGACGTTGGGCCTCAGCGTCTTGTTGCTCTTGGTGTAGACGCGCTCGTTCTTCTCCTTCTTGACGACAAAGACGTTGTCGTTCTTGAGCTTGAGCAAAAGCAACTTGGTTTGATTGAGGACGAGGAACTTGCTCATCGACTTGCTCTTGTGAATGCTTGACGTGTAGCGGGTTGCGAGATGCATGACGGTCTTGCCGCGCGACTCGTCGAAGGGTGTTTGATGACGGTGTACTTGAGCTATAGAAGGAGTCGTCGGAGTGTCGACTTGAGTGGCTCTGTCTTGAGTATGAAGAAGTTGAAGGAGGACGGTTCACCAACACGGCACGGATCTCGTCCATTCTTGCATCATTCTCTTGCTTGTGCACGTCGAGCTTGTTGTCGAAGTAGTCTCGTGTACGTTGCTCGGAGAGTCGCAAGTCGGTGGCGAGGTTGTCGATGCAGTCGTTCATTGCTTGTTGCTCTTGATGCAACGCTCATTGTGCACCAAAGAGGTGGCTCTTGGTGACGTATGATGACATGTCGTCGTCTTGCTCAATGAAGAGTGGGTTGGTAGAAGTACTTGGCCTATCCATCATTTGAAGCAAAAATGTGAGTGGTAGAAGGAAAAGAACTTATACCAATGTACCTTTGACCGATGTTGATGATGAATCAAGTTCACTCAAATGCGGACAATGAAACAGCACTATTGGTACCAATCCTTGTCGGTTCTCACACCTACACAAGGAAAAGCTTATGGTGGAGCTTGGTTAGGATGGTGGCACAAAATTGATTGCAATCGTTAGTTTGACTCAAAGATGTTGAAAAAGATTCGCAAATTCGCAAATGCAACAAGTAAACCAAGCAAGTAGTGGTACACGGAAACACACACGCAAATAGATAAGTGCGATTGTGCAAACCAAAAGTGAGCCAAAATGTGGAGTCCACGAAAATGCTCTTGTTGCACAATACTAGAGACGCTAGCACGATTGCACAATAGGCGGATACGGAGCTTGTGCACAACCTACTAGGCAAAAATGCAACGATCTCTATCCCAAGTATGCTATATGTATGGTATTTCGGTGCTATGATCCAAGATGATCTTATATGACAATCTTAATGTAGTATGATGCTATGGTTCTTGCTTATAAGCTCTTTGCTTATCTTTCTCTTTTGCTTAAAAGCTTGATTGGCTCTTTCTCTTTTGAGCTCTTTTCTCATGCAAAACTTCACGAACCAAGATAGCAATTGTGTATGCGATGACAACTTTGTGACACAAGTTTATTCCAAAATATGCACCACTTTGGTATGGTATGTATGGTATGGAGTATGATCACTAATGTGCACAAGTCACGTTGTCGGCAATACTCAATGGCTAGTCTCGATGGGTAAGCAACGCAAAAGTAAAGCTATGTGGTTATCAATGCAATGGCATGGGATAACAAAGATGTCGTCGAAGTTACCGTCCTTGGCGATGATGAGTCCTTAGCGAAGATGAGCAGTGGTGATGTTGATGTCGAGCCGTACCTATATAGCCGAAACACAATAGGACACGGGAACCACAACTCAAATTCTCAAAGACCAAAAGCAACAATGGTGGTAGCGGAAAGCGGAGGTGGTATAGCGGATGATGTGGTGAAAGACCTAGGCAAAAATACCAATGTTGGGAAACTTAGATGGTGTCTAATGATGTTTTAGCCTATCTAGGTGGATGGGGGATGTCAATAGCTTCTCAACGAGCTAAAGAACGCGAAAATCGGACTACGGATGTGGAAGTTATGATGAAAATGGTGAAACTCAGAATGCTGAAACTGGCATGGGCAGTAGTACCGCTCGGATGGGTGGTAGTACCACTTGTGGTACTCAGCGGTGGTACCGCTTGGAGGTGCGGTTGTACCGCTTGTGTTGGTATTCGTCACAGATCGAATCGGGGCGGGATTTTGGGGAGGAAATGGATGATTTCGGTGGCAAAATTTGACGAATTTCCTGGATGGAAGGTGGGGAAACTTGCGGGAATGCTAGATCCACTTGAAACCAAGCAAATCCACGGATCAAAATCAACAAAACATCATCAAACCAACAAATCACAAAAAAAATTGGGGCTATTTTTGGTGGGGATTTTCGGATTTTAGGACGAAAACAACAAAATCAAGCTAGAAAACACGGGGTAGGGGCTCCAAAAACATGATCAACGTGGCTCATGATACCAAGATGATGTAGGGCGGAACCCTATGGTGACGATCTTTCACGTTTGGAGTGGATCCTACGGGGAATCACGAAGAACACATGGAAGCTCAAAGGGGAAACACGGGGAAAACGAGAGAGAATCACTAAACCAACAAGGAATTAATCACACAAGTGCTAGATCACCAAGCACAAAGAGTAACACATGATCCACAATCAACAAAGGTAAGGATACAAAGGAACCGTTCTTCTCCGTGAGGAGGTCTTGATGGTCTTCCCTAGAAAGGGGTCTTGAATCCGCTTGGGGGATCTTCACCGAAGAGGTCGTGAGCTCCGAGGAGAAGTAACCAAGTGGATGAGCAAGGCTCTCACACAAATATGAGCTAAACAAATGCTAACCCTAATACGAACCTAGGAGATGAGTATATATAGTGCTAAGCCACGGAGGGGTAAGTGGGAGAGGATACATGGGTCGTCTACCCTTTCTCTGCGCACAGGCAGGCCGGTGGTACCGGTCACGGGGGCGGTTGTTCCACTGGTAACTCATGCAGGGCGGAAGTACCAGACGGAGAAGGCGGTACTACCGCTGGGAGGTCTGGCGCTGGCTTCTGGAGCGGGACGTCGAAGGGGCCAGCGGTTGTACCGGTTGTCGGGGCGGTTGTTCTGGTCTTTGGGCAGAAACTAGTAAAACCGGTGCAGCACCGGCCTTGCTCCGCTCGATCACAGAAGGTGGGCCGGTTGTTGGGAGGTAGCTGGCCGGTTGTTCCGCCCGGGCGGTGGTTGGGCGGTTGTTCCGGTCCTTCGGGGCTGGGCAGATCGTCTACATGCTCTTGATGTTCGTCTTGCGTCGTAACTTCTCCTTGGTTACTTTCTTGGTACCTAAGCACACAAAGCATCTCCGTTTGAGGTAGTAGCCATGTCTCAAGTGGGTCAAAGGGAAGTTCAACAAGGAGAGAGTTAACCTCGGATTGAATAGCACGTGCTCGAGATCTCGTCATAGGTCCTCGTCGGGTTGGATGTGTCGATGTAGGTTCCATGGGGATGATGGAAGGATGCTCCGCATCACTTCATCTTCAAGTTGTGGGGCTATGACGGCCAGCCCCCTGCCGGCGGCTGGCAGGGCGCCTAGCGCCTCCCGGGCAGCCTCCGGGGCCGACGAGGATCTTGGCAACGAGCTGTCGCTCGCTCGTGGGCGCAATGTCGTGCGCTTCGGGCTCTTCAGTGAAGCGATGTGTGCGATGATCCATCTTGGCAGGGAGCTCGCCAACGTCGACACCAGGCTCGAGGAGGAAAACCGCCGCCTGGAGCATGAGTGGCAGCGGCTGAAGGTTGCCATTAACCTTGGGAAACTTCAGCGTGACGAAGCCGAAGCGCACGCAGCGGCCTCGCTCGTGACTTCTCGCGAAGCTTACGCCCGCGCCATGGAAGAGGCCGAGGCAGCCAACCGCCGCCACAAGGCGGCCGAGGAGCGAGAGCGAGATCTTCTGTCTTCAAATGCGGCTCTTGAGCGTGAAGTTGAGGAGCGTCGCGCCCTTCTGGCCTCCTCACCAGGCGAGGCGGCCCTTGCCGAGGCGAAGCTCCTGAAGCGCCATGAAGATTTGATGTTGGAGACTGTGGAGCATAGTATGGCGTTGGAGAGGCTGGAGGTGAGGGAGCGGCAGGCTGCCGCGGATGAGGACGCCATCACTGCCCGGGAAGCTCAGGTCCAGCTAGAGGTGGAGGAGATGGTAGCGAAGGTGCGTGCTGAGTTGGTCGAGAGGCACCACCTAGATCTGGAGCTGCTCGAGGCCGAGCTTGAGGGTCGGACCTCTGCCGTGAAGGCTGAGCTGCAGTCTGTAGAACGGCGTGAGAGCGCAGCCCGCGGTGCCCTGACTTCCTATGAATCTACCCTGAATTCTGCCCATGCCGAGATATCCTCTCTCCGGAAGCAAGTCGAAGACACCGCCCCCCTCCTGAAGAAGGCTTCGAGTGAAAAGAGCCGCCGCCTGACATTAGAACGCGAGCACGGCTCCATGCTCCAAGGTCTGCGCGTCAGAGCCAACAATGCCTCGGGTGCCATTTGTGACGAGAGCGCTCCTCACCCGAACGAGAGCGACTACGACAGCCATATCAACTTCTTCACTGATATCGTGACCCGCCTGGAATATTATGCCGCGAAAGCTCGCCAGCTTGTTGAGGAGAGGAGCCGGGGCTTCCTCGGGCGTGCACTCTCGCGCATCTTCAGCAACCTCCTAAACCTTGATTCCCACTTCGATTCCGGCACCGTGCTAGCCCCCGTGCCTGCAGCCACCCAAGACAAGCTCGCCAAGTGGGTGGATGGCCATGTGGACGCCTTAGTGAAGGAGCTGACTCTTGAGGACGACACCATGTGGGGACCCCGACTCATAAGTCGTGATCACCGAATGCACGTGTACAATGATCCCAGAGATGAATGCTCACTGAACACACAGAAGCTGAATAACAAGAGTCTTACATCCGTACATACCGTTTTACACAAGTAGGACCATTATGGTCAAGTCTTGAGTATATCATTCCAGCGGAAATCTTCGTCGATAACATGGACCCATGCCATCTGCCTTAACCCTACAGGCATTCTGACTGGGAAGCGTCCTAGCTCGCATGTTCGTCACCGAAGTGTTCTTCATCACATCCTGTTCTTTCATGCCTGGTCAATAAAATAACCAGTGGCAAGCCAATGAGTACTTTGAATGTACTCGTAAGCAACCCATGGTTTGGTTCAAGATACAACAATGCATGATATGGGTATTTTTTTGCAGAAAGCTAGTTTTGAGTGCAATGACATGTTCAACAACTTGTAAGACATGCATCAGGAGAATTCAAGCAACCATGAGGACATGTTATAGATATCAACATAAATAGAGTGGGCACCAACCCAACTCAATCATGTCAAGTCCTTTAACTTGACCCAAGTAGTTTTATCAACTCACACACACACGGTTGTAAAACTCTGGACATAGTTTAAGCAGCACCGCCCAACCGTCCTTGACCGTGGACACGGCTATTCGAATAGTTTTACACTCTGCAGAGGTTGCACACTTTACCCACAAGATCCGGGGAACTTCCGTGTCATCCACAACCCGCGATACCTCAAGTACCCGGGGTAAGCACCCGATCACTACCTTTCCCTAGACAACACTAACATGGAGTCCACTCGATTGGTAGTAACCCCCGTGCCCAACATTATCACATAACATTTTCGTGGAACCACGCTCCATAATCATCTCACATCACAAGCACGTGGTACCAACGGTGTGTCCGGTGCCCCATAAAAATGTTCTTGGCCGCCCTACCTGGCATGACCCCGTCCCCAGAGAGCGCACCAACAACTCTCCTGTCACTAGTAATGCGGGCTCCAAGCTAGTATCGGTCTAGGTACTCAATGATGCCCTTTCCCATATAAGGGTAGAGTGGTTGCGCATGTAAGGTTGGGACAGTCATCAAATCTTAAATCTAATCCGTTTTCGAAAACAACACACACACTTGCCTCGGTACACCACTTCGTCATCAAGTGGTTACCCATCTCATCATCTCCCTCAGGCATAAGTGTCACCCGACGGGGTTTTCGAAAAAGTCTTTTAAAAATACTTTGTCTCCATCACCATGCACATTCCCGTCCCTTTTTGCGTGGCATCTACTTCAGCATCCTATCTACTCCCACCGGCATAACCCTCATAAGAAGGTAGGGTCATGCACAATGCAAGTATCAAGGAGGAAGTATGGTGGCAAACCATCAAAGTGGTTACCACCTCATCATGATTCCGTTGCAACAACAATATGGTGCTATATGATATGCATAAAAAGGGTTTCATAGACATGGTCAAAGGGCTGCTTGCCTGTTTCATCAGAGTCTTGAGATCTTCTGGTCCTTCTCCAGGTACTCCGTCTACTTCGGCAACTAACGTCGGAAACAATCACAATAAGCAACACAACAAGGCAAGAATGAATGTGCTCTAAAAATATGAAGTTGACTTTTATTGGACACCTCTGGTCATATGAGGAATGACCAAAGTGATTTCATTGGAAGTGGATCAATGGATATTTCTAAACATTTCGATATGATGGAATCAAGGGATTTAATGGATCTGCAATTTGTCTACAGAATGACTCTTTATAAAAATGACTGAAAGTACCCATTAAATCAGGCATGATTTTAGAAATATTTAGAAATTGGTTTCACTGGATTTGGAGTTGAAATGAATATAATATGGATTTTTAAGTGGACTTATGTGGACAAATGACCATTTTAAAAGGTTCAGTGAAAACCAGGGACAACAAAAATGTCCACTGTGGCCTATTAAGTAGAGCTTGATTTATGGAGTCTCTGGAAATTTGAATCATCAAATTTGGAGTTCATTTGATTTATTTATGGACTTTACAAGTCCACAGAAAAAGAAAAAGCAAAGGGATTTACCTAAATGGGCCAAATCCGGCGGCGGCGGCGCGCACCGGGCGGGGTTTAGCGCCGAGGCGCAACTGGGCCGGCCCATCAGCTCAGCCGCACGCTCGCAGGGTCCACCCTGGAGGCGTATTTGCCCAGTGCGTCTCCACTTAAACAGAGGGGCCCGCTGACGGGGTCACTGACCTGCGGGGTCCACCCGCAGGGTCGTCTCCCTCCTCCCGCGCGCGACGAAGGAGGCAGAGGAGGCGGCGCCGAGCGCTTGCCGGCGCCCATTCCGGTGGCTCCGGTCACCTCCGGCGACGCCCAGCACACCGGCGGGTTCAGGGGATCACTACGCATTCGGAGAGGTGCGCCACGACCTTGGGGGCGGTCGGCTGTGAGCGCAACGTCGGCCGTGGCGATGGTGAAGATGAGCATGGCGATGCGGCGAGGGATGGATGAAATGGAGCCCCGGGGTGGATCAACGGTTGTGAGGAGAGGGTTCTGGAATGGCTAGAGGAAGGAGAGAGGGGTTAAGGCACCGGATTTTTGGCGGCGGTCGGCGGCTCGGCTCTGGCCGTAGAGGTGCAAGGAGGGCGCGGGGAGAGGAGTGAGTTGGTCGGGATGATGCACAGGAGGGAGAGGGAGCGAAAGGAGGGCAGAGAGGGCTCGGGGATGGCCTTTTATGGCGGGGCGATGGTGCACCGTGGACGTGGCGTACGGGCACCCGCGGAAATGGCCGTGGTGGCCACGGGAGGAGGCCCGGGCTGTCTGCGGCGCTCGTGAGAGGGAGCGGGGAGAGGCTCTGGTGCTCGCGCGTGTGAGGCCGGGCATTGGCCGAGCCGGGCGGCTCTGGGCACGCACCACAGGAGGTGAGAGAGAGGGAGAGATGAGGGGGCCTGCACAGTGGCGTGTTGCGGATGTCGAGGCACCTCGACTGGCGCGAGGGGGAGGCTCGAGGTGGTTGGGGGACGCGGCGTCAACGGTCGGGAGCACGCTGACGTGCTCCAGAGCGCGCAAATGGCCGGCATCCACGGCTTTCCTGCGCGCACTCGCGTGTGCACTTGTGTCTGGGTTCTGAAGGGGGAATAAACAAGAGGGTTGGAGGCTTTGGATGCTCTGGAACTTGCCACGGGTGAGAGAGAGATGAGAAAGGGAGGAAAAAGTGGCTGTCCAGAGAAGAAAAAATGGATCCCTGCCCCCCTTCATCATTGCCTCTTGGGCAGGGAAGCACACCAGAGGTAGAGGGGGACTAGTAGGGGTTGTGGTAAAAAGGAGAACTCATGGAGATTAGTGGAAGTGGACAAAACATACATTTTTAATTTCTGCCAGAAGGTGTTTGATGGTGGTTTGGGAAAGAAGATGAACTCATCTTGTCATGAGGCTTGACAGGGTCATATGGTATGATAAAATAATGGGTTCCACCAATATTGAGTCCATTTGGGCAAAGTTTCCAATGCAACTTTTGTAAACCCTAGAAATCAACAGAAATGGACTTCCCAAGATTTAGTCATGCAAACCTATTCTCCTTGATGCACCACTTGGTGTAGTGTCATCATTTGAGGCTCTGAACATGTCCACAAAAGTTGAGATCAAAAGGAGGAAGTTGCCAATGTAGAGTTGTTCAAATTTGGTTCTGGACAGGAAGGGTTTTGGGGCACTTTGATCAAGTTAACTTGTTCTCCAACTTGTGCCATTTGGTCTAGATGAATTATTAGACCATTTGAGCATGTTCACACGGTTTGAGAACATTTGGACATGTTTGGCAATGTAAAGTTGCTCAAACTTCAAAATGGACAGAAATGGTTTTGAGGGGATTTCATGGGGTTATACTATTCTCCATGACATGATACTTGTCAAGATCATCAAACATGTCATATGTGACATGCTAGAATTTTCTTGAAAGTTTTGGAGAATATTTCCTTTGTAAATATTTCAAAAGCTTGAAATATCCAGAAAGGGTTTTTGAGGGATTTGACCAATATTTTGAACATGACCATGTGTTGAAACTCTTATATATGGACAATATATGTCCACTGAGTTTCTCTAGGTTTTTGTCAAATATTTTTCAAACAATAAAACAATTTTTCCCTATTAAAGACCATTTCTGGCCTTAAGAAAAAGCTTTTAAATAAAATAGTAAAATAACTTTTAAAATTATATTTTCGTGGTTTCTGGGTAACCTATATCTAATAGGAGTCAAATATATTTTTGGAAAGATTTTTGCTGCCCTTAATTAAGTACTTGCAGTGCAAACCTCCATTCAGGGGGATTTGGAAAACTATTTTTTAAAAATACTATTTGGCCAAATTATTTTTGTAAGAAATTATGTTTATGTCCTATACACATGGCATGATCATTGGTTCAAGAGTTTGGAGCAAGGAGATGAAGTATAGGAGTTGGAGGATTATTTTAGAGCACTTGCAAACAACAGAAAAAAACCAATCAAGGCAAGGTCCAAAACACTCAAAAGTTTTTGTCAAACCACATTTTATCATGATTGTTAGCTTAAGTGTAGTGCCATACCAGCTCTGTGGGGACCCCAACTCATAAGTCGAGATCACCAAATGCACGTGCACAGTGATCCCAGAGATCAATGCTCACTGAACACACAGAAGCTGAATAATAAGAGTCTTACATCCATACATACTGTCTTACACAAATTATGACCATTATGGTCAAGTCTTACATTGATAAAGCCTTAAGGGCTGAACATCAAATGAAACACAAGCAGCGGAAATCTTCGTCGATAAGTAGAACCCATGCCATCTGCCTTAACCCTACAGGCATTCTGACTGGGAAACGTCCTAGTTCGCATGTTCATCTCCAAAGAACTCTTCTTTGAACTCCGGTTCTTCTATGCCTGGTCAACTAAATAACCAGTGGCAAGCCAATGAGTACTTTGAATGTACTCACAAGCAAACCATGTTTTGGTTCAAGATACAACAATGCACGATATAGGTAAATTTTTGCAGAAAGCTAGTTTTGAGTGCAATGACATGTTCAACAACTTGTAAGACATGCATAAGGAGAATTCAAGTAACCATGAGGACAGGTTACAGATATCAACATAAATAGAGTGGGCACCAACCCAACTCAATCATGTCAAGTCCTTTCTCTTGACCCGGGTAGTTTTATCATCTCACACACACACGGTTGTAAAACTCTGGACATAGTCTAAGCAGCACCGCCGAACTGTCCTTGACCGTGGACACGGCTATTCGAATAGTTTTACGCTCTGCAGAGGTTGCACACTGTACCCACAAGATCCGGGGAACTTCCGTGTCATCCACAACCCGCGATACCTCAAGTACCCGGGGTAAGCACCCGATCACTACCTTTCCCTAGACGACACTAACATGGAGTCCACTCGATTGGTAGTAACCCCCATGCCCAACATTTCACATCATAAAGTTGGAGAATCGCTCCCATATTCATCACATACCACAAGCATGGGGTACCAACAGTGTGTCCGGTGCCCTCTGAAAACAGTCATGGCCGCCCTACCTGGCACGACCCCGTCCCGAGACAGAGCACCAACTCTCCCCCGTCACTAGTAATGCGGGCTCAAAGCTAGTATCGATCTAGGTAATCAATAATGCCCTTTCCCATATAAGGGTAGAGTGGTTGTGCATGTAAGGTTGGGACAGTCATCAAATCTTAAATCTAATCCGTTTTCGAAAACAACACACACACTTGCCTCGGTACACCACTTCGTCATCAAGTGGTTACCCATCTCATCATCTCCCTCGGGCATAAGTGGCACCCGACGGGGTTTTCGAAAAAGTCTTTTGAAAATAATTTGTCTCCATCATCATGCATATTCCCGTCCCTTTTTGCGTAGCACTACTTTAGCATCCTATCTACTCCCACCGGCATAACCCTCATAAGAAGGTAGGGTCATGCACAATGCAAGTATCAACGAGGAAGTACGGTGGCAAACCATCAAAGTGGATACCTCCTCATCATGATTCCGTTGCAACAACAATATGGTGCTATATGACATGCATAAAAAGGTTTCATAGACATGGTCAAAGGGCTGCTTGCCTTGGTTGGCTTGGTCTTCAAAGTCTTCAGGCCCTTCCTGTCCTTCTTCTCCAACTACTTCGTCAAACACGGGATCTAATCGTCCCAATAAAACAACGGATAAATGAGACAATAATAAAAACAGAAAAGTCAAAGTGCTCAGAAAAATGTCAACTTATTTTTGTAAAATACAAGGAGGAAAACTAGGAAGGGGAAAATTCTTGGTTTTGGATTTGGAGCTAGGGAAACAGAGTTGTGGATTTTCAAACAGAGGTTCTATTGTTCAAATTTGAATTTAAATTTGAACAGAGCAGAAAAGTGTAATGGATGTGCATGAAAGTTACATCAATAAATAGGTGGGATTATGCTGGGATTTTAGGAGTTGGAATTATTCCATTTGGATAAATATTTTACCCTGTGGGATTTTTGGAAGGGAGACAGAAAAAGAAAAAGGGAAAAGTGGCGATGTGCCACTGGGCCAGAGAGGCCACGGGCAGCAGGCCCAGAGGGGAAACCAGCCCGCGCGGGGCCGCCACGTCGAAGGCGTAAAGGCGAGGTACGCCTTCAGCCGACGGGCGAACCGGTGCGCGCGCGCGCTTGCGTTTAAACCTGACGGGTGGATCCCACCCGTTAGGGTGTGAGGCTGACGGGCAGGGCCCACGGCCATCGTCGTCTACCTCCGTCCAGAGGCAACGACGAGCTCGCCGCCGGCGATACAGAGCACGGGGGGGTGCGCGGGTGGTACCGTTGGACTCGGGGGGATGTCGTCGTTCGGGTGGTGGTGGAGACGGTCGCCGAAGCAGCCTGGTTGCCGGCGACGAGGTCACGCGGCGGAGGTGCTTCGGGCGTCGATGGATTCGGTCGCTCCTGGCTGCAAAAGGAGCGGGGGAGAAAGGGGAAAGGGTCAGCGTGGCCGCGTGGTTCCAGATCGAGAGAAAACGGGGGCGGAGGAGGCCTGTACCGCGCGAACGCCGACAAGCCGAGGCGGCGGGGCCCGAGCTCGATCTCGAGCTCGAGCGGCTCTGGAGACCAACGGGTGGTATGGGATGTGGATTAGGAGTGTGGGGAGCGACAATGAGAGAGAGAGAGGCTCGGGATCGCCTTTTATAGGCTGGCCGAGGTTCACCGTGGGCGCGGCCTACGGGTAACCGCGGGATCGGCTCGGGTGGCCGTTAGAGAGGGAATGGAGGGCTCGGGGGTGTTCGTGGGAGTGGTGTAGATTGCCAGGGAGAGAGAGGAGGAGCGGGGCGAGCTGCACGCGGGCCACAGGAGTGGCGCGAGCATTGGCCGAGCGGGGCGGCGCTTTGGCGCGAGCTGCAGGAGAGAGTGGAGGACGCGGGAGCAAGTGGGCAACCCGCTGGCGTGGAGCGGACGTCGAGGGGCATCGACTGGCGCGCGGGGGGAGGCTTGAGGTGGTCGGGGGACGCGGCGTCAACGGTCGGGTGCCCTGCCAGGCGCTCCAGAGCGCGACTTTGGCCGGCATCCGCGGTTTTCCCGCGTCCGCGCGCGTCCACTTGTGTCTAGCAGCTGGAGGGGGCGTGGGCAAAAGCTGGAGCGGGCCTTGGATGCTCTGGAGATCTGAGGGGAGAGAAGGAGGCTGAGAGAGAGGGGAAAAGCTGCTGTCCAGAGAAGACAAATGGGGTTCCCCCTCCCTTCATCATTGCTTCCTCGGGCAGAAAAGCATCCAGGTGATGGAGGGGAATTAGGAGGGGTTGTGGTAAAAAGCTGGGCTCAAGGAGATTAGTGGAAGAGGCTGGAATTTGCATTTCAAAATTCTGCCAGAAGGTGTTTGATGATGGTTTGGGCAAGTTAATGACTTCCACTTGTCATGAGACTCCACAGGGTGAGATGTCACATATAATTAGGGCCTTCCACCCATTTTGAGCTTATTTGGGCAAAGTTGCCAATGCAACTTTTGTAAACCCTAAAAATTGGCAGGAATGGACTTCTATAGATCCAGTTGAGTAGATCACTTCTCCTTGATGCACTACTTGGTGTGGTGGCCTCATTTAGTCATGTAAACATGCTCACAAAAGTTGGGGTCAAGGGGAGAAAGTCGGTAGTACAAACTTGTTCAAATTTGATTCTGGTCAGAGAGGGTTTTGAGGCACTTTGATCAAGATATCCTTTTCTCCAACCTGTGCCATTTGGTCTAGATGCATTATTAGACCATTGTAGAATGTGCACCAAGTTTGAGAACATTTGGACATGTTTGGCAATGTAAAGTTGCTCAAACTTCAAAATGGACAGAAATGGTTTTGAGGGGATTTCATGGGGTTATACTATTCTCCATGACATGATACTTGTCAAGATCATCAAACATGTCATATGTGACATGATAGAATTTTCTTGGATTTTTTGGAGAATATTTCCTTTGTAAATATTTCAAAAGCTTGAAATATCCAGAAAGGGTTTTTGAGGGATTTAACCAATATTTTGAACATGACCATGTGTTGAAACTCTTATATATGGAAAATATATGTCCAATGAGTTTCCCTGATTTTTGGTAAAAATATTTTTGAAACAATAAAATAATTTTTCCCTATTAAAGACCATTTCTGGCCTTAAGAAAAAGCTTTTAAATAAAATAGTAAAATAACTTTTAAAATTATATTTTCATGGTTTCTGGGTAACCTATATCTAATAGGAGTCAAATATATTTTTGGAAAGATTTTTGCTGCCCTTAATTAAGTACGTGCAGTGCAAACCTCCATTCAGGGGGTTTTGGAAAACTATTTTTAAAAAATACTATTTGGCCAAATTATTTTTGTAAGAAATTATGTTTATGTCCTATACACATGGCATGATCATTGGTTCAAGAGTTTGGAGCAAGGAGATGAAGTAAAGGAGTTGGAGGATTTATTTGATTTTTAGAGCACTTGCAAACAACAGAAAAAAACCAATCAAGGCAAGGTCCAAAACACTCAAAAGTTTTTGTCAAACCACATTTTATCATGATTGTTAGCTTAAGTGTAGTGCCATACCAGCTCTGTGGGGAGCCCGACTCATAAGTCGAGATCACCGAATGCACGTGTACAGTGATCCCAGAGATCAATGCTCACTGAACACACATAAGCTGAATAATAAGAGTCTTACATCCATACATACCGTCTTACACAAATTATGACCATTATGGTCAAGTCTTACATTGATAAATCCTTAAGGGCTGAACATCAAATGAAACACAAGCAGCGGAAATCTTCGTCGATAAGTAGAACCCATGCCATCTGCCTTAACCCTACAGGCATTCTGACTGGGAAACGTCCTAGTTCACATGTTCGTCTCCAAAGAACTCTTCTTCGAACTCCGGTTCTTCCATGCCTGGTCAACTAAATAACCAGTGGCAAGCCAATGAGTACTTTGAATGTACTCGCAAGCAACCCATGTTTTGGTTCAAGATACAACAATGCACGATATAGGTAAATTTTTGCAGAAAGCTAGTTTTGAGTGCAATGACATGTTCAACAACTTGTAAGACATGCATAAGGAGAATTCAAGTAACCATGAGGACAGGTTACAGATATCAACATAAATAGAGTGGGCACCAACCCAACTCAATCATGTCAAGTCCTTTCGCTTGACCCGGGTAGTTTTATCATCTCACACACACACGGTTGTAAAACTCTGGACATAGTCTAAGCAGCACCGCCGAACTGTCCTTGACCGTGGACACGGCTATTCGAATAGTTTTACACTCTGCAGAAGTTGCACACTGTACCCACAAGATCCGGGGAACTTCCGTGTCATCCACGACCCGTGATACCTCAAGTACCCGGGGTAAGCACCCGATCACTACCTTTCCCTAGACGACACTAACATGGAGTCCACTCAATTGGTAGTAACCCCCGTGCCCAACATTTCACATCATAAAGTTGTGGAGAATCGCTCCCATATTCATCACATACCACAAGCATGGGGTACCAACAGTGTGTCCGGTGCCCTCTGAAAACAGTCATGGCCGCCCTACCTGGCAGGACCCCGTCCCGAGACAGAGCACCAACTCTCCCCCGTCACTAGTAATGCGGGCTCAAAGCTAGTATCGATCTAGGTAATCAATAATGCCCTTTCCCATATAAGGGTAGAGTGGTTGCGCATGTAAGGTTGGGACAGTCATCAAATCTTAAATCTAATCCGTTTTCGAAAAAACACACACACTTGCCTCGGTACACCACTTCGTCATCAAGTGGTTACCCATCTCATCATCTCCCTCGGGCATAAGTGGCACCCGACGGGGTTTTCGAAAAAGTCTTTTGAAAATAATTTGTCTCCATCATCATGCATATTCCCGTCCCTTTTTGCGTAGCACTACTTTAGCATCCTATCTACTCCCACCGGCATAACCCTCATAAGAAGGTAGGGTCATGCACAATGCAAGTATCAACGAGGAAGTACGGTGGCAAACCATCAAAGTGGATACCTCCTCATCATGATTCCGTTGCAACAACAATATGGTGCTATATGACATGCATAAAAAGGTTTCATAGACATGGTCAAAGGGCTGCTTGCCTTGGTTGGCTTGGTCTTCAAAGTCTTCAGGCCCTTCCTGTCCTTCTTCTCCAACTACTTCGTCAAACACGGGATCTAATCGTCCCAATAAAACAACGGATAAATGAGACAATAATAAAAACAGAAAAGTCAAAGTGCTCAGAAAAATGTCAACTTATTTTTGTAAAATACAAGGAGGAAAACTAGGAAGGGGAAAATTCTTGGTTTTGGATTTGGAGATAGGGAAACAGAGTTGTGGATTTTCAAACAGAGGTTCTATTGTTCAAATTTGAATTTAAATTTGAACAGAGCAGAAAAGTGTAATGGATGTGCATGAAAGTTACATCAATAAATAGGTGGGATGATGCTGGGATTTTAGGAGTTGGAATTATTCCATTTGGATAAATATTTTACCCTGTGGGATTTTTGGAAGGGAGAAAGAAAAAGAAAAAGGGAAAAGTGGCGATGTGCCACTGGGCCAGAGAGGCCATGGGCAGCAGGCCCAGAGGGGAAACCAGCCCGCGCGGGGCCGCCACGTCGAAGGCGTAAAGGCGAGGTACGCCTTCAGCCGACGGGCGAACCGGTGCGCGTGCGCGTGCTTTTAAACCTGACGGGTGGATCCCACCCGTTAGGGTGTGAGGCTAACGGGCAGGGCCCACGGCCGTCGTCGTCTACCTCCGTCCAGAGGCAACGACGAGCTCGCCGGCGGCGATACAGAGCACGGGGGGGTGCGCGGGTGGTACCGTTGGACTCGGGGGGATGTCGTCGTTCGGGTGGTGGTGGAGACGGTCGCCGAAGCAGCCTGGTTCGCCGGCGACGAGGTCACGCGGCGGAGGTGCTTCGGGCGTCGATGGATTCGGTCGCTCCTAGCTGCAAAAGGAGCGGGGGAGAGAGGGGAAAGGGTCAGCGTGGCCGCGTGGTTCCAGATCGAGAGAAAACGGGGGCGGAGGAGGCCTGTACCGCGCGAACGCTGACGAGCCGAGGTGGCGGGGCCCGAGCTCGATCTCGAGCTCGAGCGGCTCTGGAGACCAACGGTTGGTATGGGAGGTGGATTAGGAGTGTGGGGAGCGACAGGGAGAGAGAGAGAGAGAGGCTCGGGGTCGCCTTTTATAGGCTGGCCGAGGTTCACCGTGGGCGCGCCCTACGGGTAACCGCGGGATCGGCTCAGGTGGCCATTAGAGAGGGAATGGAGGGCTCGGGGGTGTTCGTGGGAGTGGTGTAGGGTGCCAGGGAGAGAGAGGAGGAGCGGGGCGAGCTGCACGCGGGCCACAGGAGTGGCGCGAGCATTGGCCGAGCGGGGCGGCGCTCTGGCGCGAGCTGCAGGAGAGAGAGGAGGACGCGGGAGCAAGTGGGCAACCCGCTAGCGTGGAGCGGACGTCGAGGGGCATCGACTGGCGCGCGGGGGAGGCTCGAGGTGGTCGGGGGACGCGGCGTCAACGGTCGGGTGCCCTGCCAGGCGCTCCATAGCGCGACTTTGGCCGGCATCCGCGGTTTTCCCGCGTCCACGCGCGTCCACTTGTGTCTAGCAGCTGGAGGGGGCGTGGGCAAAAGCTGGAGCGGGCCTTGGATGCTCTGGAGATCTGAGGGGAGAGAAGGAGGCTGAGAGAGAGGGGAAAAGCTGCTGTCCAGAGAAGACAAATGGGGTTCCCCCTCCCTTCATCATTGCTTCCTCGGGTAGAAAAGCATCCAGGTAATAGAGGGGAATTAGGAGGGGTTGTGGTAAAAAGCTGGGCTCAAGGAGATTAGTGGAAGAGGCTGGAATTTGCATTTCAAAATTCTGCCAGAAGGTGTTTGATGATGGTTTGGGCAAGTTAATGACTTCCACTTGTCATGAGACTCCACAGATACCACTTCATAGAGGCGGGGGTGTCCCGATCTTTCGATGAGATGATAACTATCGATTTGGTGAAGATGACTTTGATGATCCGACTACAAACGTGCACGACGTTGCGCCTTAGCAATCGCTAAACCAACTCTGAGAGGTTATTGACCACGTCGGAGCATAATCAACCTGACCACGAAGGTCTATTCCTGCAAGCAATCGAAGAACAAGCAAGAATATGATAAAAGCAATCTGAATATTGCGAGTATATATGAAGTATTGATAAAGGTGGGGATCCGTAAGCGGTCTTGGTCTGGTCGTTGGACACAAACGAAGTACACGAAGTTGCAATGGCTAACTTTTAACTAAACAAATCCCAAGGAAAAGCTACTAGATGGATCTACTTATATAGGAGCAAGGGGTGGCGGCCAAGGAGGTGGGAGGACGTCCCAAGGCAGCCTAAAACTAAATCTAGGTCGTACAAGGCCAATGGGCCCAAGTGGAGGTGATGTAACACCTTTGGACTTGTAGTTTGACTCGGATTCAAAGTGGCATCTTGTATATTTCGTCCAAGGCTTCATGCACTCTTATGGTGGCTTCAAAGTCCTGAAATCATCACTTGTAACTCCGTTCTGGTTCCCCTTGCGCATGGCATCATCTCCATGCTTGCTCTTGCTCCAATGTCCATCATTCTCCAAACTAGGCCCTTCATTTGTAAGCAAAACAAATGTATCCAATTTAGGCAGCATCATATTCTCATGAACATTAGAATCATTACCAAGAAACGAAAGTACCTGATAATTTAATTGGCGTGCGCGAGCTCTAGTAATTGGTCCAGTATATGTAGCAGTAGGGACTGTGGGTGTAACAATGGTCCAGCTCTGATACCACTTGATAGAGGCGAGGGTGTCCCGATCTTTCGATGAGATGATAACTATCGATTTGGTGAAGATGACTTTGACGATCCGACTACAAACGTGCACGACGTTGCGCCTTAGCAATCGCTAAACCAACTCTGAGAGGTTATTGACCACGCCGGAGCACAATCAACCTAACCACGAAGGTCTATTCCTGCAAGCAATCGAAGAACAAGCAAGAATATGATAAAAGCAATCTGAATATTGCGAGTATATATGAAGTATTGATAAAGGTGGGGATCCGTAAGCGGTCTTGGTCTGGTCGTTGGACACAAACGAAGTACACGAAGTTGCAATGGCTAACTTTTAACTAAACAAATCCCAAGGAAAAGCTACTAGATGGATCTACCTATATAGGAGCAAGGGGTGGCGGCCAAGGAGGTGGGAGGACGTCCCAAGGCAGCCTAAAACTAAATCTAGGTCGTACAAGGCCAATGGGCCCAAGTGGAGGTGATGTAACACCTTTGGACTTGTAGTTTGACTCGGATTCTGCTGCAGCATCAGATTGTTTCGTCAACTCAACGCTCCGGACGAATTTGAAGGTGATTCCAATTGGTTTGGAAAGTGCACGAAATCTAGTTTCCAACAAAAAAAGAATCACCCAATTCGGAGTCCGTATGAAAAACTTGTGTGCGTTTTGAGTCAGGTACGTCTGTGCAGTCCGAATCTGAATCCAGAACGTGAGAGACTTGGACTCTATCTTCTCTTGGGCCAAAAGTGACGTGAGAGAACTTTTTGGACAGCAAATAAACATCTCTTTCTTTCTTATCTTCATATGTGGATTGTACAAATGTCCCATACACCTGCAATTAGACAAAACACAAAAGTGTGTGAAGTATTTTTGTTCTGGATAACATAAATAGATTATTGAATAGTTTGCACTAGAAATCACCTGACAAATATGCATATATGCAATATTTTTGGTCATATCCAAGGTAGTCATGTCCTCATCACTTGGACTCTATCTTCTCTTGGGCCAAAAGTGACGTGAGAGAACTTTTTGGACAGCAAATAAACATCTCTTTCTTTCTTATCTTCATATGTGGATTGTACAAATGTCCCATACACCTGCAATTAGACAAAACACAAAAGTGTGTGAAGTATTTTTGTTCTGGATAACATAAATAGATTATTGAATAGTTTGCACTAGAAATCACCTGACAAATATGCATATATGCAATATTTTTGGTCATATCCAAGGTAGTCATGTCCTCATCAATTCTGCTGCAGCATCAGATTGTTTCGTCCACAACTCAACGCTCCGGACGAATTTGAAGGTGATTCCAATTGGGTTGGAAAGTGCACGAAATCTAGTTTCCAACAAAAAAGAATCACCCAATTCGGAGTCCGTATGAAAAACTTGTGTGCGTTTTGAGTCAGGTACGTCTGTGCAGTCCGAATCTGAATCCAGAACGTGAGAGACTTGGACTCTATCTTCTCTTGGGCCAAAAGTGACGTGAGAGAACTTTTTGGACAGCAAATAAACATCTCTTTCTTCCTTATCTTCATATTTGGATTGTACAAATGTCCCATACACCTGCAATTAGACAAAACACAAAAGTGTGTGAAGTATTTTTGTTCTGGATAACATAAATAGATTATTGAATAGTTTGCACTAGAAATCACCTGACAAATATGCATATATGCAATATTTTTGGTCATATCCAAGGTAGTCATGTCCTCATCATCCTCCCCTTCTTGAAAATAAAGCCGTCCTCGGCGTTGCTTAATCTGAAATGTGGCTAACAAAAGAGACAAGGTGTACATGTTGTATATGTATATGTCATCCATTTTTACTTCCCTTGATTTTTGCACATATGACACATGAATAGATGAGTAACTTGCATAGTTCATAAAAACTAAAGCCAAAAAATTAGCACAAGAAGTAGAAGGCATGAAAATATTGCAACTCAGTTTGCACATATAAGTGAAGCTCTTATTCATTTCAAAAGATTGACAATGTTCATCATTAAACCATCCCAACATTGGTGAATAAACCTTACTTGCATCAAATTTACATGCTACAACATGCTTAAATAAGCAAACATGCAATAAGTCATTCAACACAGAATCATCACCAAGATTAGAGGTCATATCAAAATTATTAAACATTGGTTCTTTTGCATCAATAGTTAATTCAATGGGTGCACTCAAAATTGTTGGTATTTCAGTTGTTTGATCACATGGCAAAGTCAAATTATCAACGTAGTCCTCTAAAATAGGTGGTGTGATCAAAGTAGTGGGTAGCTCATCAGATGGTGCATTCAAATTGACAAGGCATTCATCATTCTCATGTAGAGATGGAAGATCAGTACCTTTGTCATTACCTCTTATGATCAACTCAGATGATGTAGCCACTCTCGGGGGCGATGTGTCACATGGTGGAGGTGATGTAGTCCTGACAACAACGGATGTGGTTGTCATAGTATGCCTAGTAGTTGAAGGAACAATCATATCAACTCTTGGAATGTGCACCGTGCGCTTGTTCTCCTCGTGGCCAACACGTCGTTTTATTTCCTGTTCAGCTTTGCAAGCAAGATGAAACAAATGGTCCATAGGATAACACTCTTCATGAATTAGTATCTCTTGAATATCACAGTTTAATCCTCCCCAAAATCTATCCATAAAATCATCTTCACTTTCTTATAAAGAGGAATGCAACAAGGTAGTTTGTAAATCATCATAATATTTTGTTACAGTTTCACTACCTTGTTTTAAGTGTTGCAACTTCTTAATCATGTCACGAGTTTAATAAGCAGGGACGAAAGTATGTCGCATGGCAAGTTTCAAATCATCCCAAGTAGTAGGTATATAATCAGGGTGTAACCGACAATATTCACTCCACCAAACCAAAGCATAACCAGTGAAAGAACCAACCGCAACCTTAACCTTTTTATGTTCATCGAAATTATGGGAAGCAAATATATTTTTTATGTCGAACTCCCATTCAATATATAAAGCAGGTTTAAAACGGCCATTAAATGGTGGTATAGATACATTAACCTGATCATGTGCATTTGGATGTTTGTGCACCTCTCGTGACGGTTGTGGTATTTGCAATGGTGCTGGCACGTCTCCCGCGATCGACAAAGCCCATGAATTGACTCTGGATCCTGTCATGATTAGTAGAACAAGAAACAAAACCCAAAAATAATGTTCCTATAACTACTAGGATGTGGTGGTAAAACGCTCACAGTAAAGCAAATATCAATGTCTTACAAGTTCTTACCATGCAGCAGGCGGTGATCGGCAACCAGCGGTGTCAAGTAACTCCGAATATTGAGTAAAGCGATTGCCAGGGGAGCGTACGTATACACGGTGTAGAAATATGTGGAGCTGGGTTGGCTATATATGGTAGCAAAAGATTAGCAATAATCAATTCAAAGATGCAATGTTGAATAAACGCTCAACGACGGTACTGTGCTGGTCCTAGGCTAGACCGGACTAGAGACGCGAGCCTAGAACACTAATGAGGTCACGACGTAGCACAACTAGCATCAATGAAGGATACTAAGTAGCTCTTGACAGCAAGATATAAGTGAAGATCACAACGGCAGTGAAGATAATGATGAAAAACAACTGCCAAGCAGGATATACAACAACTTTGTCTCCAACTTTCCTCTGAAAAAGTTTGTGCCGATTTTTTTGATTTTTTTTTCTCCTTTTTTTTCTCTGACTTTTTTTTTCTCTCGTTTTTTTTCTCTCGTTTTTTCTCTCTTTTTTTTCTCCCTCTTTCCAAAACAAACTAGATAAGATGCAGATTGGATCAAGTGAAGATGTGAACGATCTCAACTATTATTATGACAATGAATGGTGGGTAGCACGTGGTGAAAATTGATGGATGGGTGGTGGACAGCGGAAGAGATAATGATGCAGCGGTGGCGTGACTAATGTGAACAGAACTCAAAACTCTAAACGAACTAGACACTAAGACCAGCAACTTGACACGACGATGCAACCGATAATTCAACTATGCAAGCAATGAAAAGAAAATTGCAAAGGCTCAGACTGGCTTGGACCAAGGATGAATAGATCTAACTCTTTTTTGTGGCTTTTTCTTGGACAATAGGTAAGAAAATAAATCTAATCTAGGAAAACTGGAAATTCTCACCGAGCAACCTGGAAACTGATACCACTTGATAGAGGCGGGGGTGTCCCGATCTTTCGATGAGATGATAACTATCGATTTGGTGAAGATGACTTTGACGATCCGACTACAAACGTGCACGACGTTGCACCTTAGCAATCGCTAAACCAACTCTGAGAGGTTATTGACCACGCCGGAGCACAATCAACCTGACCACGAAGGTCTATTCCTGCAAGCAATCGAAGAACAAGCAAGAATATGATAAAAGCAATCTGAATATTGCGAGTATATATGAAGTATTGATAAAGGTGGGGATCCGTAAGCGGTCTTGGTCTGGTCGTTGGACACAAACGAAGTACACGAAGTTGCAATGGCTAACTTTTAACTAAACAAATCCCAAGGAAAAGCTACTAGATGGATCTACTTATATAGGAGCAAGGGGTGGCGGCCAAGGAGGTGGGAGGACGTCCCAAGGCAGCCTAACACTAAATCTAGGTCGTACAAGGCCAATGGGCCCAAGTGGAGGTGATGTAACACCTTTGGACTTGTAGTTTGACTCGGATTCTGCTGCAGCATCAGATTGTTTCGTCCACAACTCAACGCTCCGGACGAATTTGAAGGTGATTCCAATTGGGTTGGAAAGTGCACGAAATCTAGTTTCCAACAAAAAAGAATCACCCAATTCGGAGTCCGTATGAAAAACTTGTGTGCGTTTTGAGTCAGGTACGTCTGTGCAGTCCGAATCTGAATCCAGAACGTGAGAGACTTGGACTCTATCTTCTCTTGGGCCAAAAGTGACGTGAGAGAACTTTTTGGACAGCAAATAAACATCTCTTTCTTCCTTATCTTCATATGTGGATTGTACAAATGTCCCATACACCTGCAATTAGACAAAACACAAAAGTGTGTGAAGTATTTTTGTTCTGGATAACATAAATAGATTATTGAATAGTTTGCACTAGAAATCACCTGACAAATATGCATATATGCAATATTTTTGGTCATATCCAAGGTAGTCATGTCCTCATCATCCTCCCCTTCTTGAAAATAAAGCCGTCCTCGGCGTTGCTTAATCTGAAATGTGGCTAACAAAAGAGACAAGGTGTACATGTTGTATATGTATATGTCATCCATTTTTACTTCCCTTGATTTTTGCACATATGACACATGAATAGATGAGTAACTTGCATAGTTCATAAAAACTAAAGCCAAAAAATTAGCACAAGAAGTAGAAGGCATGAAAATATTGCAACTCAGTTTGCACATATAAGTGAAGCTCTTATTCATTTCAAAAGATTGACAATGTTCATCATTAAACCATCCCAACATTGGTGAATAAACCTTACTTGCATCAAATTTACATGCTACAACATGCTTAAATAAGCAAACATGCAATAAGTCATTCAACACAGAATCATCACCAAGATTAGAGGTCATATCAAAATTATTAAACATTGGTTCTTTTGCATCAATAGTTAATTCAATGGGTGCACTCAAAATTGTTGGTATTTCAGTTGTTTGATCACATGGCAAAGTCAAATTATCAACGTAGTCCTCTAAAATAGGTGGTGTGATCAAAGTAGTGGGTAGCTCATCAGATGGTGCATTCAAATTGACAAGGCATTCATCATTCTCATGTAGAGATGGAAGATCAGTACCTTTGTCATTACCTCTTATGATCAACTCAGATGATGTAGCCACTCTCGGGGGCGATGTGTCACATGGTGGAGGTGATGTAGTCCTGACAACAACGGATGTGGTTGTCATAGTATGCCTAGTAGTTGAAGGAACAATCATATCAACTCTTGGAATGTGCACCGTGCGCTTGTTCTCCTCGTGGCCAACACATCGTTTTATTTCCTGTTCAGCTTTGCAAGCAAGATGAAACAAATGGTCCATAGGATAACACTCTTCATGAATTAGTATCTCTTGAATATCACAGTTTAATCCTCCCCAAAATCTATCCATAAAATCATCTTCACTTTCTTATAAAGAGGAATGCAACAAGGTAGTTTGTAAATCATCATAATATTTTGTTACAGTTTCACTACCTTGTTTTAAGTGTTGCAACTTCTTAATCATGTCACGAGTTTAATAAGCAGGGACGAAAGTATGTCGCATGGCAAGTTTCAAATCATCCCAAGTAGTAGGTATATAATCAGGGTGTAACCGACAATATTCACTCCACCAAACCAAAGCATAACCAGTGAAAGAACCAACCGCAACCTTAACCTTTTTATGTTCATCGAAATTATGGGAAGCAAATATATTTTTTATGTCGAACTCCCATTCAATATATAAAGCAGGTTTAAAACGGCCATTAAATGGTGGTATAGATACATTAACCTGATCATGTGCATTTGGATGTTTGTGCACCTCTCGTGACGGTTGTGGTATTTGCAATGGTGCTGGCACGTCTCCCGCGATCGACAAAGCCCATGAATTGACTCTGGATCCTGTCATGATTAGTAGAACAAGAAACAAAACCCAAAAATAATGTTCCTATAACTACTAGGATGTGGTGGTAAAACGCTCACAGTAAAGCAAATATCAATGTCTTACAAGTTCTTACCATGCAGCAGGCGGTGATCGGCAACCAGCGGTGTCAAGTAACTCCGAATATTGAGTAAAGCGATTGCCAGGGGAGCGTACGTATACACGGTGTAGAAATATGTGGAGCTGGGTTGGCTATATATGGTAGCAAAAGATTAGCAATAATCAATTCAAAGATGCAATGTTGAATAAACGCTCAACGACGGTACTGTGCTGGTCCTAGGCTAGACCGGACTAGAGACGCGAGCCTAGAACACTAATGAGGTCACGACGTAGCACAACTAGCATCAATGAAGGATACTAAGTAGCTCTTGACAGCAAGATATAAGTGAAGATCACAACGGCAGTGAAGATAATGATGAAAAACAACTGCCAAGCAGGATATACAACAACTTTGTCTCCAACTTTCCTCTGAAAAAGTTTGTGCCGATTTTTTTGATTTTTTTTTCTCCTTTTTTTTCTCTGACTTTTTTTTTCTCTCGTTTTTTTTCTCTCGTTTTTTCTCTCTTTTTTTTCTCCCTCTTTCCAAAACAAACTAGATAAGATGCAGATTGGATCAAGTGAAGATGTGAACGATCTCAACTATTATTATGACAATGAATGGTGGGTAGCACGTGGTGAAAATTGATGGATGGGTGGTGGACAGCGGAAGAGATAATGATGCAGCGGTGGCGTGACTAATGTGAACAGAACTCAAAACTCTAAACGAACTAGACACTAAGACCAGCAACTTGACACGACGATGCAACCGATAATTCAACTATGCAAGCAATGAAAAGAAAATTGCAAAGGCTCAGACTGGCTTGGACCAAGGATGAATAGATCTAACTCTTTTTTGTGGCTTTTTCTTGGACAATAGGTAAGAAAATAAATCTAATCTAGGAAAACTGGAAATTCTCACCGAGCAACCTGGAAACTGATACCACTTGATAGAGGCGGGGGTGTCCCGATCTTTCGATGAGATGATAACTATCGATTTGGTGAAGATGACTTTGACGATCCGACTACAAACGTGCACGACGTTGCACCTTAGCAATCGCTAAACCAACTCTGAGAGGTTATTGACCACGCCGGAGCACAATCAACCTGACCACGAAGGTCTATTCCTGCAAGCAATCGAAGAACAAGCAAGAATATGATAAAAGCAATCTGAATATTGCGAGTATATATGAAGTATTGATAAAGGTGGGGATCCGTAAGCGGTCTTGGTCTGGTCGTTGGACACAAACGAAGTACACGAAGTTGCAATGGCTAACTTTTAACTAAACAAATCCCAAGGAAAAGCTACTAGATGGATCTACTTATATAGGAGCAAGGGGTGGCGGCCAAGGAGGTGGGAGGACGTCCCAAGGCAGCCTAAAACTAAATCTAGGTCGTACAAGGCCAATGGGCCCAAGTGGAGGTGATGTAACACCTTTGGACTTGTAGTTTGACTCGGATTCTGCTGCAGCATCAGATTGTTTCGTCCACAACTCAACGCTCCGGACGAATTTGAAGGTGATTCCAATTGGGTTGGAAAGTGCACGAAATCTAGTTTCCAACAAAAAAGAATCACCCAATTCGGAGTCCGTATGAAAAACTTGTGTGCGTTTTGAGTCAGGTACGTCTGTGCAGTCCGAATCTGAATCCAGAACGTGAGAGACTTGGACTCTATCTTCTCTTGGGCCAAAAGTGACGTGAGAGAACTTTTTGGACAGCAAATAAACATCTCTTTCTTCCTTATCTTCATATGTGGATTGTACAAATGTCCCATACACCTGCAATTAGACAAAACACAAAAGTGTGTGAAGTATTTTTGTTCTGGATAACATAAATAGATTATTGAATAGTTTGCACTAGAAATCACCTGACAAATATGCATATATGCAATATTTTTGGTCGTATCCAAGGTAGTCATGTCCTCATCAGTGAGTGTCACATACAATTAGGGCCTTCCACCCATTTTGAGCTTATTTGGGCAAAGTTGCCAATGCAACTTTTGTAAACCGTAGAAATTGGTAGGAATGGACTTCTGTAGATCTAGTTGAGTAGATCACTTCTCCTTGATGCACGACTTGGTGTGGTGGCCTCATTTAGTCATGTAAACATGCTCACAAAAGTTGGGGTCAAGGGGAGAAAGTTGGTAGTACAAACTTGTTCAAATTTGATTCTGGTCAGAGAGGGTTTTGAGGCACTTTGATCAAGATATCCTTTTCTCCAACCTGTGCCATTTGGTCTAGATGCATTATTAGACCATTGGAGCATGTGCACCAAGTTTGAGAACATTTGGACATGTTTGGCAATGTAAAGTTGCTCAAACTTCAAAATGGACAGAAATGGTTTTGAGGGGATTTCATGGGGTTATACTATTCTCCATGACATGATACTTGTCAAGATCATCAAACATGTCATATGTGACATGATCGAATGTTCTTGGAATTTTTAGAGAATATTTCCTTTGTAAATATTTCAAAAGCTTGAAATATCCAGAAAGGGTTTTTGAGGGATTTAACCAATATTTTGAACATGACCATGTGTTGAAACTCTTATATATGGAAAATATATGTCCACTGAGTTTCCCTGATTTTTGGTAAAAATATTTTTGAAACAATAAAATAATTTTTACCTATTAAAGACCATTTCTGGCCTTAAGAAAAAGCTTTTAAATAAAATAGGAAAATAGTTTTTAAAATTATATTTTTGTGGTTTATGGGAGTCCTAAATCTAATAGGATTCAAATATACCTTTTGAAATATTTTTCATACCCCAAATCAAGTACTTGAAGTGCAAACCTCAATTTAGGGGTTTTTGAAAAACTAATTTTAGAAAATACTTTTTGGCCAAATTATTTTTGTAAGAAAATACTATATTGCACTATACACATGGCATGGTCATTGGGCAGAAGTTTAGGGCAAGGAGATGAAGTATATAGGGTGGAGCTGTTGACTTTGAAGAGCACTTGAAAAGAATCACAGAGAGAAAACCAACTCCAAATAAAAGCCAAATAATGCAAAAGTTTTTGTTGGTCCAAATTTTCATGCTTTAATAATGCAAATGAAATGTTACAAAATGCAGGGAGTGACAGACCTACCCCCCTTACAAGAATCTCGTCCCCGAGATTCCTAAACTAGGCTTTAAAGAGATACGGAAACTCGGATCTAAGGTAGTCTTCACGCTCCCAAGTTGCTTCTGCTTCAGTGTGGTTGCTCCATTGGACCTTGAAGTACTTGATGGTGCGGCGGCGGCGGCGCGCACCGGGCGGGGTTTAGCGCCGAGGTGCAACTGGGCTGGCCCATCGGCTCAGCCGCACGCGCGCAGGGTCCACGCCGGAGGCATATTTGCCCAGTGCGTCTCCACTTAAATGGAGGGGCCCGCTGACGGGGTCACTGACCTGCGGGGTCCACCCGCAGGGTCATCTCCCTCCTCCCGCGCGCGACGAAGGAGGCACAGGAGGCGGGGCCGAGCGCTTGGCGGCGCCCGTTCCGGTGGCTCCGGTCACCTCCGGAGACGCCCAGCACACCGGCAGGTTCAGGGGATCACTACGCATCCGGAGAGGTGCGCCACGACCTTGGGGGCGGTCGGCTGCGAGCGCAACGTCGGCCGTGGTGGAGGCCAGCGATGGTGAAGATGAGCATGGCGATGGGGCGAGGGATGGACGAAATGGAGCCCCGGGGTGGATCAGCGATGGTGAGGAGAGGGTTCTGGAATGGCTAGAGGAAGGAGAGAGGGGTTAAGGCGCCGGATTTTTGGCGGCGGTCGGCGGCTCGGCTCCGGCCGTAGAGGTGCAAGGAGGGCACGGGGAGAGGAGTGAGTTGGTCGGGATGATGCACAGGAGGGAGAGGGACCGAAAGGAGGCCAGACAGGGCTCAGGGTGGCCTTTTATGGCGGGGCGATGGTGCAACGTGGACGTGGCCTACGGGCACCCGCGAAAATGGCCGTGGTGGCCACGGGAGGAGGCTCGGGGCTTTCTGCGGCGCTCGTGGGAGTCGTGTAGGGTGCCAGGAAGAGAGAGAGGGAGCGGGGAGAGGCTCTGGTGCTCGCGCGTGCGAGGCTGGGCATTGGCCGAGCCGGGCGGCTCTGGGCACGCACTGCAGGAGGTGAGAGAGAGGGAGAGACGAGGGGGCCTGCACAGTGGCGTGTTGCGGACGTCGAGGCACCTCGACTGGCGCGAGGGGGAGGATCGAGGTGGTCGGGGGACGCGGCGTCAACGGTCGGGAGCATGCTGACGTGCTCCAGAGCGTGCAAATGATCGGCATCCACGGCTTTCCCGCGCGCACCCGCATGTCCACTTGTGTCTGGGGTCTGAAGGGGGAATAAACAAGAGGGTTGGAGGCTTTGGATGCTCTGGAACTTGCCAGGGGTGAGAGAGAGATGAGAAAGGGAGGAAAAAGTGGCTGTCCAGAGAAGAAAAAATGGATCCCTGCCCCCCTTCATCATTGCCTCTCGGGCAGGGAAGCACACCAGAGGTAGAGGGGGACTAGTAGGGGCTGTGGTAAAAAGGAGAACTCATGGAGATTAGTGGAAGTGGACAAAACATACATTTTTAATTTCTGCCAGAAGGTGTTTGATGGTGGTTTGGGAAAGAAGATGAACTCATCTTGTCATGAGGCTTGACAGGGACATATGGTATGATAAAATAATGGGTTCCACCAATATTTAGTCCATTTGGGCAAAGTTTCCAATGCAACTTTTGTAAACCCTAGAAATCAATAGAAATGGACTTCCCAAGATTTAGTAATGCAAACCTATTCTCCTTGATGCAACACTTGGTGTAGTTTCATCATTTGAGGCTGTGAACATCTCCACAAAAGTTGAGATCAAAAGGAGGAAGTTGCCAATGTAGAGTTGTTCAAATTTGGTTCTGGACAGGAAGGGTTTTGGGGCACTTTGATCAAGTTAACTTGTTCTCCAACTTGTGCCATTTGGTCTAGATGAATTATTAGACCATTTGAGCATGTTCACAAGGTTTGAGAACATTTGGACATGTTTGGCAATGTAAAGTTGCTCAAACTTCAAAATGGACAGAAATGGTTTTGAGGGGATTTCATGGAGTTATACTATTCTCCATGACATGATACTTGTCAAGATCATCAAACATGTCATATGTTACATGCTAGAATTTTCTTGAAAGTTTTGGAGAATATTTCCTTTGTAAATATTTCAAAAGCTTGAAATATCCAGAAAGGGTTTTTGAGGGATTTGACCAATATTTTGAACATGACCATGTGTTGAAACTCTTATATATGGACAATATATGTCCACTAAGTTTCTCTAGGTTTTTGTCAAATATTTTTGAAACAATAAAACAATTTTTCCCTATTAAAGACCATTTCTGGCCTTAAGAAAAAGCTTTTAAATAAAATAGTAAAATAACTTTTAAAATTATATTTTTGTGGTTTCTGGGTATCCTATATCTAATAGGAGTCAAATATATTTTTGGAAAGATTTTTGTTGCCCTTAATTAAGTACTTGCAGTGCAAACCTCCATTCAGGGGGTTTTGGAAAAATAATTTTTAAAAATACTATTTGGCCAAATTATTTTTGTAAGAAATTATTTTTATGTCCTATACACATGGCATGATCATTGGTTCAAGAGTTTGGAGCAAGGAGATGAAGTACAGGAGTTGGAGGATTTATTTGATTTTTAGAGCACTTGCAAACAACAGAAAAAAACCAATCAAGGCAAGGTCCAAAACACTCAAAAGTTTTTGTCAAACCACATTTTATCATGATTGTTAGCTTAATTGTAGTGCCATGAAAATCAGGGTGTGATAGACCTACCCCCTTACAAGAATATCGTCCCCGAGATTCCCAAACTAGGCGCGGAAAGGGATACAGAAACTTGGATCTGGGGTAGTCTTCAAGTCCTCATGTTGCTTCTGCTTCCGTGTAGTGCTCCATTGAGCTTGAAGTACTTGATGGTGTGGCTTCGTGTATGACACTCTTCTTGATCCAGGTTGCTAATGGGTAGCTCGCGGTAGGTTAGATCGGGCTAGGGGTCGATGGCTCGGTGGTTAATGCCCTCGTAGAGATCGGACAAGTTAGGAAGTTGGAAACACTTCCGGGGTTGTGATGCATGGAAAGCGTTGTGCACATCAAGTAACCTAGGTGGCAACTCCAGCTGGTAACTGTCTTCTCTTCGTCTTGTAGTGATCTCAGAGGGGGTTGTAAAATCTTGGAGTGATCTCGAAGGGGGCCGATGAATCTTGGTGTGGGTCTCCTTGTCATGGAAATGCTTGGTTCCTTAGAGAGGAGTGGCTTGCAGATACACCTGGTCTTCGACGCGGATGTTTACTTCTGGATGATGGTGGTAGTTCTTCCTCCTTGGCATGGCGGTCTTCAAATGTTCCTGGACTAGCTGAACGGCTCTTCTTCCGTCTTCGGGTGGACAAGTAGGTCACCAAATGATGATGACAACTATCTTGTCTAAGCACTCCATGAAGACTTTGTTCACGGGGTACATAAAGTAGGCTGGGGAATTAGTGGTGGTCTTGTCGAGTGTGGGCCAAGGTGGTTCTAGATCTAGTGTCAAGGCCCTAAGGTCCTGATCCAACCATGTTGTAGCTTGGTAGGGCTTAAGGGTTTCAAGGCCTCTAGGGTACGAGTGAACGTTTATCATCCCATCCTTGAGCACAGTTTCTGAGATGCCAATTGTTCTACCTAGTCCTTTAAACAATTCACATCATATCCCCGTTAGCATCATCTCCTATAGGTCAACTCCAATCATTACTCATGTGGTTCATATCCTCATGGCTCCCGAGAGGAGGTCTAACAAAATCATATATGTCTACAATCCCCAAACTCATATGTATGTCTACCCCTAAAAATCCATGAGTAGAACATATAAGCTGCTAAGCTTGAACGTGACAATCCAAGTGCTCAGCCTGTTCTTCCAAGGTCTAAGATAAAGCACCTTTATCCTAAGGAAACACGTCGTATGCCACTCCAAAATCTTGTTTCCTTCCTATGAATCAACTCCAACAATCCATTAACTTCCATTAATCACTACATAATCCATTAATTCTACAAATCCAACGCCTATGCTGGTGTTCCACATGATCTCCTAAAGTCCTTATAATCCCCAATACTTGAAAGGGCTTCCTTACTATAGTCAGTCCACCAATTCCCATTATTGTGATCTAATAATACTCCAAGGTCAAGCTCACAAAGATGCCTAAATAAACTCCGACAATTAGTCCAATCTCCTAGTTTATCGTCCACCGAGAAACATGGTATCATGATCGAGATCATCAATCTAAATCCAATTTACTCCGAACCATGTAGACATACTCAGCATCTATATTCAACTAGAATCAGCTACTTAAATCCAAATCTTGTGTCCAACGAGAATTCCTACATGTTCCCCCAAATCATTTACGTAATATCAACTATCTCCTATCAATATCCCATGGCTAAGTTAACTCCAAATACTTACAATTATCCTACTAAATCCAATTTACTCAGGGGTAATGAAAGCTATGCTAATCTATACTCATGATCCCACCAAGTTCATCTACCAACATCAAAGCCTCATAATCCACCAAGTAGTCTCATATAATTCCTCAAGTCATTGATATAAACTCATCAAGTCATTTGTCCACTATTCCTATATCCTCAGATTGGTCCTCCCTATGGCATCGTCAGTTTGGTGCTATCTTAGAATGATAATGTGCTCGTTCACTATGTCCACTAGTTCCATAATGAACCCAATGATAAGCAAGGTTACGGAGGCTTAACCGGTTCTCTTGCAATTTCGTAGGTTAAGCTCAGGGTTAAGGTTTCGAGCTGGGGTATATCGTGAAGTCTCGAAGGGTCTAGGAATGGGTCTCTAATCTTGAGGGGAAACCATAACTCTAAGGGGTTGCACTTGGTCGAGGAGGTTGTAGCAAAAGTCTTCAGTGCTTGTTGGTTGCCAAAGTAGAATCCTTGGTGTGTCTTGTCTTGCTAGCCTTCAGTTGAGGAGAGAGATGAGAGGGAAAAGTAGCATAGAGGAGGGGAATGCCTAAAGGGGGTTCTATAGTGCTAGTTGTCGGTGTCAAAACCGGCGGATCTCGGGTAGGGGGTCCCGAACTGTGCGTCTAGGCGGATGGTAACAGGAGACAAGGGAACGATGTTTTTACCCAGGTTCGGGCCCTCTCGATGGAGGTAAAACCCTACTCCTGCTTGATTGATATTGATGATATGGGTAGTACAAGAGTAGATCTACCACGAGATCAAGGAGGCTAAACCCTAGAAGCTAGCCTATGGTATGATTGTATGTTGTGTATGTTGTCCTACGGACTAAAGCCCTCCGGTTTATATAGATACCGGAGAGGGCTAGGGTTACACAGAGTCGGTTACAATGGTAGGAGATCTACGTATCCGTATTGCCAAGCTTGCCTTCCACGCCAAGTAAAGTACCATCCGGACACGAGCCGGAGTCTTCAATCTTGTATCTTCGTAGTCTTGGAGTCCGGAGGATATTGATAGTCCGGCTGTCCGGACACCCCCTAGTCCAGGACTCCCTCAGTAGCCCCTGAACCAGTCTTCAATGACGATAAGTCCGGCGTGCATAATGTTCGGCGTTGCAAGGCGGGTTCCTCCCTTGAATAATCCAGAGAAGATTATGAACACCAGGATAGTGTCCGGCTCTGCAAAATAAATTCCACATTCCACCATAGAGAGAATAAAATGTACACTTAGTTCAATCTGCTGACGTATTATGCAGCGTGACATCACACCGCCACCAGGCTTTTGTTTGAATCATTATACCACCTCAGCATGTTTAGCGAAGCGGTTTCCTTGGCACGTCTTGTCGAAGCAGAGATCGTGTTCCCCTTATTCCGGGATTCTCATCAATACGTGCATGGGTAACCCAACCGCTCCCGTCGCCACGCCTCCTCTATCGAAGGGGAATCCCAAACGGTCACGGAGACGGCCCTTGGTATTTTTTCCCCTTTATAAGAGGACCAAGGCTCACCATTGTTCTTCAATCTCGCATCGAATCTCTTCCCCGCTCCTGGTTCCAACACCCAGAGCCTTAGATTCGAGCGCTTCGGATCCTTAATCATGTCCGGCTCCGACCTGCAGGGCCGGTGGATGCCCTCCTCCGTCACGGAGGAGGACATATTGAAGTTGCGTGAGGCCAAGTACCTGGCCTACGAGGTTTCGCACAGGTTGCCTGCCCAAGGGCAAGCTGTGCCAGCCCCCGAGCCCGATGAATACGTCGTTTTCGTATCCCACCTCCGTCGGGGTTTAGGCTTCCCGACGGATCCCTTCGTGAGAGGGCTCCTGTTTTACTACGGGCTGGACTTTCACGACTTGGCTCCGGAGTCCATCCTCCCTATCTCCGCATTCATTATCGTCTGCGAAGCCTTCCTCCGCGTCATTCCCCACTTCGGCTTATGGCTGAAGACCTTCAAGGTGGAGCCGAAGGTGATCGGGGGGCGTCAAGCGAAGTGCGGCTGGGCGACCATAAGCAAAAAGGTCGATGCCCCGTGGCCCGAGGGTTCCTTCCAAGAGGAACTTGGACCGTGGCAGCAGGAGTGGTTCTATATCACCGCTCCAAGGGGCAGCAGGAAAAAGCCGCCGCCCTTATTCCGCCCGGGACCTCCACGCCAACTGATGTCGTGGGTCAACCAAGGGCTCAATTGGGGGCCGTCCGAAGACGTGCCTTCACTGCAGGGCCGGATTCGATATCTCCAAGCGAGGGAGATTGACCTTATCAAGGTGATGCAGGTTATGCTAATCAGGCATCTTCTGCCCTGCAAACGCCGTCCTCTCCGTCTATGGGAGTTCAACCCGGAGGGACCTCGGATTCTCCAACATTTCATGGGTGCGACACCCGTGGAGATGTACAAGTTGCTCTTCGGACCGCAGGTGGCGTGTCCGGATTTAGTCGAGGATGCAGGTCTAAGCCGCGATCGCCCGGATACTCAGGTAAGTAGCTCAGAGTCCGGACATTCAGTTTATGTGCCTTTCTATAATTCGGCTCTTGACCCTTTGTTCTTTACAGGAATGGGTGGCACGATCAAGGCTGATAAGGTGTCCGGCCCCCCTCCCAGAGACCGCACTGGAGCCCGTGCTGGTCAGAATGTTGGAGGTTGCGCCCACAAAAAGGGGCGACGGGGAAAATAGAGGAGCTAATATTTCGCCCAAAGGGGCGACTGAAGAGGGAGGAAGCAAGAGCCCCTCCCTTCAGGGGGAGAAGAGGACCGCCTCCGAAGATCCGGAGGCCAATGCCCCTAAGCGTGGGAAGAGATCTTCCCCGGGGGGTCCGGCGCCCGGAAAGAATCCGGACGCACAATCATCATCAAAGGATCGGCCCTGCAGCGAGCCGTGAGTATGAAAGAGGGAGTTAATTAGTAAGGAAATACCTTCATTTGTGCTTCTATAGATAACCAAAATATTTATATTGTAGTTCGGATCTGCAGCCTTCTCAGATGAGTTCATCTTCGGGGGACCTTCTTCCAGAGATGATGGAGAGCGATACGCCTCCATCCGCAGCGCTGCCAGATGAGGCAGGCGAACCCGAAGTGTCATCACGGAGGGTATCCCCGAGTTCGGAGGGGCCAGAGAGTTCGGCACCTACTAGTGTCCGGCCGGGAGAACTGAAGAATTTGCTTGAGAGGGCGTCTATTTCAGAAGATCACCGTGCGTTAATGTGTATGGTGATTGGAAGGATTTCGTCCGCCGAGAGCGAATTGTGTAATGCCGCCATGAGTTTGCTGGCGGGATTTGAGGTATGCGAGAGTGATGCACCCCTTTGTTTTTTAACAGTTCTGCATATAAAAAATGTGCCGTGTATAGATGGTAGTCCCTGAGACTCGGTAGGTTGTCGGAAACGACATCGTACCGAGGATCAAAATCTGAAGAAATGAATTCCATCGTTCCTATGCAGGTGGCGGATAGTCCGGGGGCTAGCCGGACTTGTGAGTTTGCCGAGTTAAATCAGCAATTGGACTTGGCAGATGTGAACATCGCACTTGTCAACAGGCGACTTGACGAGTCGCAAGGTAAAAGAGTTCTCCGCAGACGCTTTATTAAGGGGGTCGAAGCCCTCCTTTGATAAATTATATGCTGTTTATACAGACGGTGCTGCTGCTGTGGAGGGCCTTCGGGCCGAACTTGCTCAAGCTAAGGAGCAAGCCCGAAGGAGTGAAGCGGCTGCCTCGAGGGCGGCCGAGGAGTTGAAAGCCGAAAAGGCTGCGCACTGCCTAAGCAGGGCCGAGGTGGCCGAATTGGCCATGAAAGTAAAGGATGCTGCCGACCGCAATGAGGCTCTTGAAAAGGAGTGCTTATCGGAGCGGGAAGACCTGAAGAAGGCCACCGCCGAAGCCAAGGATGCCCGCTCTGCAATGCGGGCTATGAAGGAGGAGCTGCGCCAGGCCGGAGAGATCGTGGCTGGCAAGCCTTTTCTGCTGCGTCGCCGATTTATGGATGGAAAGTATGCTCAATTTGAGCGGCTGTGGAGTCCGGAGGATCCGTATATGGACTTAGCTGCGAGTGCGGCCGATGCCGTTAAGCACTTACGGAGCCAGAAGGATCACGAGACGGAAGAGCGATATTGGTCTCAATTCCACAGTCCGGATCACCCACTTCCATTGATAGACCGGTTGGCCGAATGGGCCGAGCTAAATAGATTGTCCGGACTTGCCATGACTGACATCGTGGCTCATGTCTGGCCAGAGAGGTCCAAGGCGACGAGCTACTTTGGCTTATTATAGTAATTCCTTGGAGCGGTGCCGCATATAAAGGAGATGAAGCGGTCGGCTTGTATAGAGGGCGCGCGGATGGCTCTTGCCCGTGTAAAGGCGCATTGTCCAGAGATGGACGCCACCGCTGTTGCTGCCCAGGGTTCGGATGAAAACCGGCTCCCTGCCGAGCACTATTTCGGGGAAGTTATGTGTGGCGCTCATGTAGTAGAGTCGCAGTGCTCGAAGAATGTAATGTTCAAATGAACGCATTAGCTTATAAATCGATGATTATGTTATAACTGCTTTTTATACTTGTGCGTCCAAGTAGTAAAACTTCTCCTTTTCGGCCGTTTACGTATACTTGTGTATAACCTGAAAGATGGCAGTCTTCGGCTTTAGCCCCCACGCACAAGGTGCTGGGGTGTTCGCAAAAATAGCGCGTTTTCACACTTAATCCGACGTCTCGGTCCTATTATAAGGAGGTGGTAGCGTAGCGAACGAGGCAATCCGGACTATAATGCTTTATCACTTTCACTTAGCCAGTGGAGCTCGAGGGTGGGGCTACGATATAGCCCCTGGTGGCATCGCCCTTCTCCGAAGTCGGAGCGCGTGTGCCTGACCGGGAAACGGCCCTTCGTCAAAGTGGGGAATTCTAAACATTCCGATAGTCGATTGGGGGCTGACCAGTCTCTCGCTGTATCATGACAGTCAGTTTTCGGCTTTCTCTACTGAGGTGCTCGCCCAGCCGAACTGGGGCACAATCGCAGTAGTTCTCCTGGTGCCGCGTTAGCCGATGATACGGAACATAAGGCAGCAAAACACAGGAGCCGGGCAAACCCAACATTTGACCAAAGACATGATTCGGAGCTGATGCATATAATGCCTAACTCGAGACGCCGAACACTCCCTAAGGTGTTCGGTCTTTATAATAATGGGCAGAACGATGCCCTAAGCCCCTAGTGTCCAGGTACGGGCATGGTCTTCTGACGCAGCCGATGCCAAAGCGTCAGGCTCCGCTTTGGTTATAGGAAGAAACCAAGGGAGAATAACAACAAGAGACAGTAAAAAAGGTCTACGCAGGGTCTTAATCTGAAAAGAATCCTCACAACGGGTCCCTACTGCACGTCTGCGCCTGTGTCTCCGTTGCGCCGTTATCCTGGACGGGTATGCACGTTGTTCATCTGTAAAAAAGAGAGGAACGTTTAGTTTGAAAAACAATTTGTGCAAAAAATATTAGAAATAGAAATAATTAAAGCGGGGTTTATATGAACCCGCGATTGTTTGTGCGCGCAGCCCCCTGTGAAGGGGTATGCGGCTAGGGAGCCCCTAGCCTACTAACGCCGGATTCTTCTATCCAAGTCCGGGGTCTTTAAGTGACCCTCGCACTAAAATTACGCCACGCGGTCCGGGCATCTTGAGTGTAAGAGACGCGTAATGCGGTATGGCGTTGAAGCGGACAAAAGCCTTTCGTCCCAAGAGTGCTTGATATTCACTTTCAAATGGGACGATGTGAAAAATTAATTTTTCGCGTCGATAATTGTTCGGCAATCCGAACACGACTTCTAGTAATATAGAGCCTGTGCACTTGGCGTAATGGCCTAGCGTCACTCCTTTGAAGGAAGTGCGGCTGTGTCGAATTTTTGTAGGGTCTATCCCCATCCTACGGATTGTGTTTGAATATAGCAGGTTTAAATCACTGCCTCCGTCCATTAGGACATTGGTAAATTGCAATCCATCTATTATGGTATTCAATATCATGGGAGTCCGTCCCGCAATTTGAACGCTTCTGGAATAGTCCAGGTGGTCGAAAGTGATTGGTTTTGATATCCAATCTCTACGGTTTGCTGGGTTGGACCGTGCGAAGCTCCTTTTAGAAAGTGCCGCACTATTTTTCCGTATTATCACGTGAAGTGAGTTTATTGCTTTGACCCCTTGTGGGAAAGTCTTTTGTTTTCCGGTGCTCTGCTGGTGGGGTTTATCTTCTTCGCTTGACGCGTCGAGCCCCTTGTGTTCGGCATTTAGTCGGCCGGACTATTTAAAAACCCAACAATCCCTGTGGGTGTGATTTGCAGGCCTTCCGGGGGTACTGTGGATTTGACATATCCGACCCAAAATTTTGTTTAAGTTGGACAATTCGTCACTGTCATCCTTAAGAGGCTGTGTTTTATTATTGGGCCGCGAGCTTTTGAATCCAGCGTTCACTGCCGCGCTCTTTGGGCTTTTCTCTTTATTCCGGCGCTGCTCTGTTCTGCGCCGTGATTTTCCGTTTCCATCTCTTATCTCTGATGTACTTGGGTCGCTGGTGCTACATTGTGCTAACCAGCTATCCTCGCCCGCACAGAAGCGGGTCATGAGGCTTGTCAGTGCGGACATTGTCCTCGGTTTCTCTTGACCGAGGTGCCTGGCGAGCCATTCGTCTCGGACATTGTGCTTGAAAGCTGCTAAGGCTTCGGCGTCCGGACAGTCGACTATTTGGTTCTTTTTTGTAAGGAACCTGTTCCAGAATTTCCGCGCTGACTCTCCGGGCTGTTGAGTTATATGAATTAGGTCATCTGCATCCGGAGGGCGGACATAAGTCCCTTGATAATTTGCTCTAAACGCGTCCTCGAGCTCTTCCCAACTTCCAACAGTATTTTCTGGGAGGCTTTTAAGCCAATGACAGGCTGGCCCTTTGAGCTTGAGGGGTAGGTATTTTATGGCGTGGAGATCATCTCCTCTGGCCATATGTATATGTAGTATATAATCTTCTATCCAGACTCTAGGGTCTGTTGTTCCATCGTAGCCTTCTATGTTTATGGGTTTAAATCCTGCTGGGAATTCATGGTCCAGCACCTCGTCAGTGAATCATAGTGGGTGTGCGGCGCCCCTGTATTTGTGTGTGCCGCTATCATCGGACACTTGACGTGATGTCTTGCTTCCTGGGGCCTTCTCCTTTGGCCCGTAGATGGATCTGGCTGGGCCATCTATCCTTCCAAGTTCGTTGCTTGGTTTATGTGGGGCGCCGCTGTCAGAATTTGGCCTATCATCTGGCCGTCTATCCGGCCAGGCAGCCTCTTTATTTTTGGACGGTGGGGGCTCTATGGCCTCCTCGTCGAATTCTGGTAGCGGCTTGCGCTTCGGGTAGCTCTTTGATTGGTGGCCATTGCCGTACTTATCTGCAGTTTTGAGCACTTTGCTCCCTCTCATTCTGAGTGTGTCTTCCGCTATTTTGAGCCTCCGTTTTTCCTTCTTCAGGCTTTTTGCTGTGGCGATAAGCCTGCGCTTGAAGTGCTCTTGTTCGACGGGATCCTCGGGTACGACGAATTCGTCATCGTTGAGGCTTGCTTCGTCTTCGGAGGGATATAATTATGATCCTCAACCTCTTCATCTGCCGCCCCCTCATGAGGGCTTGCTTCTGCATCCTCCTGCGCTGAGTCTTGCTGGAGGGGATTGTCTTCGGCACTCTCTGGAGTATTATTATCTCTTGTGCCGGAATTTCCATTCTTGCTGTGGCGAGATTTAGAGCGGCGCCGCTGACGCCGGCGCTTGGGCTGTTTCTTTAAGGGATCTGCCTCCGCTGTTTCTTCGCCGTCCCCATCTTTTGGGGTATCCACCATGTATACGTCATATGACGAGGTGGCCTTCCAGTGCCTTATAGGCTCTGTTTCTTGTTCGTCTCCGGCATCGTCGTCTATTCCGTCAATGTCTTCGGAGTCAAGGTCTAGCATGTCGGTTAGATCGTCGACAGTGGCTACAAAGTGGGTGGTGGGTGGGCTCTGAATTTCTTCGTCGTCCATATCCCAACCATCCTGGCCATAATCCGGCCAGGACTCTCCTGATAACGAGAGATGCTTTAGTGAATTCAAGATATCGCCGAAAGGCGAGCATTGGAAGATGTCCGCGGCGGTGAATTCCATAACCGGCGCCCAATCCGGATCGATTGGCAGGGGCGCGGGAGGTTCGGAGTCTGGCGAGGACTCCAGCGCCTCGGAATCACGAGTTTTGCAGGGGACAATATTAGTGTTCGGCTCCATCGCCGTGGATGTTGAAGCCCCCGGGGCGGCGTCTATCCACCGGCCCTCGATCTGGGCGATCGGCTCCGGGCTAATGGCCGAAGCGGATCCGTGTGCGGCCACCAAGGCACTGTTCGGCGGCAGAGCTAGATCATGCCCATCGTCACAGTGCGGCGCGCTTGGCTGTGGTTCGAGTTCGTCGAGGATCAAGTCTTCTCGGACATCGGCCGTGAAGTTTAAGCTTCCGAATCTGACCTGACGGCCAGGGGCGTAGCTTTCGATCTGCTCCAGATGGCCAAGTCAATTGGCCTGCAGGGCGAAGCCGCCGAATACGAAGATCTGTCCGGGGAGAAAAGTCTCACCCTGGGCAGTGTTGCAGGTCGAAGATGCCATCAAGCCTATCGGTGACGACACAGAGGAACTCTCAATGAAAGCACCAATGTCGGTGTCAAAACCGGCGGATCTCGGGTAGGGGGTCCCGAACTGTGCGTCTAGGCGGATGGTAACAGGAGACAAGGGACACGATGTTTTTACCCAGGTTCGGGCCCTCTCGATGGAGGTAAAACCCTACTCCTGCTTGATTGATATTGATGATATGGGTAGTACAAGAGTAGATCTACCACGAGATCAAGGAGGCTAAACCCTAGAAGCTAGCCTATGGTATGATTGTATGTTGTGTATGTTGTCCTACGGACTAAAGCCCTCCGGTTTATATAGATACCGGAGAGGTCTAGGGTTACACAGAGTCGGTTACAATGGTAGGAGATCTACGTATCCGTATTGCCAAGCTTGCCTTCCACGCCAAGTAAAGTACCATCCGGACACGAGCCGGAGTCTTCAATCTTGTATCTTCGTAGTCTTGGAGTCCGGCGGATATTGATAGTCCGGCTGTCCGGACACCCCCTAGTCCAGGACTCCCTCACTAGTGCAAACAAACAGGTGCAAAAAGGGCCAAACAAAAGAAACAAGGTGAGGAAGGTGATATAGTCGCATACTTGTCGCCTAGGGCAAAAGTGTGACCTATATCAAAACACAAACAAATAAAAACAAGCAACACACAATCATGGTTCTATTCGAACCATCATACGGACTCGACTGCGCATAGGTGGTACACGACTCATCCTACCCTAGGGGTTCTCGGACTCAGTAGTCGTGCCTTGTGCCTCATGCAGTCTTCTGAGTTTTCCTCAGGTGTTGCTACGTCTCTTGTAGTTGTTCGATGAAACAATCTGGGTTGAGCCTGAAGATTCTTCAACAACTTCTCGCCTGTTGAAGTGATGGGGTGAAGGTGGCTCCTCATATCTGGCATTGACTTGGTGTTCTATTGTCTTCTTATCACGACAATCCCTTTTTGTCTTCTAAGCCGTCGATGGTACCCGGTAGGTAATCCTTTATGCAATGCATTATCAAGGCGTAATAGAGGTCCATCATGTCGGTTACGTTGATGACAACTTCGACACCAAGAGCGGGGGATGAGGAGAACCGTTTTCCTGCTCACTATGGTGAGGCGGACCAAATGGCTAGGTTCTCATCCATCGGTGGTTGCCGATACAACAACGGTAGCGACAGGGTTACTCTATTAGCGATGTATATCATTATCTTGCATATTCTATGCCCTGATCATCGTAGGCTAAGGTTGCATCATCTTGGGGCAGTGTCAAGGGTGTCACCATCTCCTGGGTCTTCAGGTCCTCATTCCTCGAGGATGTATCTTCTGTTGGTATCGTCTTGTTGTGATGTCGCCTATCTTGTGTTCAGGAGATGTGGGTGAATGTCTGGCAAGGCATCTTCCTTCTAGATTAACCACGAGGATTACAAGGAATCCAATGGTCGGGGGCATAAGGGTTCTAGCGACCAAAGGTTTTGAAGGGGAAGAGATCAATAAGGAAAGTATACCTTAGTTTTCGAAAAACTGAGAAGGGAAGAGAAGTACAGATAGTTTTGAAAACTAGTAGTAGTTTTGGAAATAGTTTTACCCTAACTAACGATCATGCTAACTAAGGCTTCCTACAGTCAGGATGGCTCTGATACCAGCTCTGTGGGGACCCCGACTCATAAGTCCTGATCACCGAATGCACGTGTACAGTGATCCCAGAGATCAATGCTCACTGAACACACAGAAGCTGAATAACAAAAGTCTTACATCCGTACATACCGTTTTACACAAGTAGGACCATTATGGTCAAGTCTTGAGTATATCATTGCAGCGGAAATCTTCGTCGATAACTTGGACCCATGTCATCTGCCTTAACCCTACAGGCATTCTGACTGGGAAGCGTCCTAGCTCGCATGTTCGTCACCGAAGTGTTCTTCATCACATCCTGTTCTTTCATGCCTGGTCAATAAAATAACCAGTGACAAGCCAATGAGTACTTTGAATGTACTCGCAAGCAACCCATGTTTTGGTTCAAGATACAACAATGCATGATATGGGTAAATTTTTTTGCAGAAAGCTAGTTTTGAGTGCAATGACATGTTCAACAACTTGTAAGACATGCATCAGGAGAATTCAAGCAACCATGAGGACATGTTACAGATATCAACATAAATAGAGTGGGCACCAACCCAACTCAATCATGTCAAGTCCTTTAACTTGACCCAAGTAGTTTTATCAACTCACACACACACGGTTGTAAAACTCTGGACATAGTTTAAGCAGCACCGCCCAACCGTCCTTGACCGTGGACACGACTATTCGAATAGTTTTACACTCTGCAGAGGTTGCACACTGTACCCACAAGATCCGGGGAACTTCCGTGTCATCCATGACCCGCGATACCTCAAGTACCCGGGGTAAGCACCCGATCACTACCTTTCCCTAGACGACACTAACATGGAGTCCACTCGATTGGTAGTAACCCCCATGCCCAACATTATCACATAACATTTTTGTGGAGCCACGCTCCATAATCATCTCACATCACAAGCACGGGGTACCAACGGTCTGTCCGGTGCCCCATAAAAATGTTCTTGGCCGCCCTACCTGGCACGACCCTGTCCCGAGAGAGCGCACCAACAACTCTCCCGTCACTAGTAATGCAGGCTCCAAGCTAGTATCGGTCTAGGTACTCAATAATGCCCTTTTCCATATAAGGGTAGAGTGGTTGCGCATGTAAGGTTGGGACAGTCATCAAATCTTAAATCTAATCCGTTTTCGAAAACAACACACACACTTGCCTCGGTACACCACTTCGTCATCAAGTGGTTACCCATCTCATCATCTCCCTCGGGCATAAGTGTCACCCGACGGGGTTTTCGAAAAAGTCTTTTAAAAATACTTTGTCTCCATCACCATGCATATTCCCGTCCCTTTTTGCGTGGCATCTACTTCAGCATCCTATCTACTCCCACCGGCATAACCCTCATAAGAAGGTAGGGTCATGCACAATGCAAGTATCAACGAGGAAGTATGGTGGCAAACCATCAAAGTGGTTACCACCTCATCATGATTCCGTTGCAACAACAATATGGTGCTATATGATATGCATAAAAAGGGTTTCATAGACATGGTCAAAGGGCTGCTTGCCTGTTTCATCAGAGTCTTGAGATCTTCTGGTCCTTCTCCAGGTACTCAGTCTACTTCGGCAACTAACGTCGGAAACAATCACAATAAGCAACACAACAAGGCAAGAATGAATGTGCTCTAAAAATATGAAGTTGACTTTTATTGGATACCTCTGGTCATATGAGGAATGACCAAAGTGATTTCATTGGAAGTGGATCAATGGATATTTCTAAACATTTCGATATGATGGAATCAAGGGATTTAATGGATCTGCAATTTGTCTATGATAGAGGCAAAGGTGTCCCGTCTTTCGATGAGATGATGGATATTGCTTTGGTGGAAGTCGACTTTGACGATCCGACTACGAACGTGCGAGGACGTCGCGCCTTAGCAATCGCTAAACCAACTCCGAGAGGTTATTGACCACGCCGGAGCACGATCAACCTGACCACGAGGGTCTGTTTCCTGCAAGCAAACGAAGATCAAGCAAGAAACTGAGATTGCAATCTGGATATTGCGAATATAAGATGAAAGCTTTATTGATCAAGGTGGGGTTCTGTGACGCCTTTGTCTGGTCGTTGAACACAAACGAAGTACGCGAAGTTGCAGCTATGGCGAACTTTTAATCTAAACAAAACCCAAAGTCTAAACGGTGCCCTAAGGGCTGTATATATGGAGGAAGAGAGGGGAATTTCGTGGCCCTTGGTGGAGGGGTCCGAAATCAACCCTATCTCTTGTTTCCCCACACATACGGACTCTAAAAATAGCCTATACTTATGTATTTCGAAATTACATGGGCCTGGCCCAATAAAAAGGTGACGCAGCACCTATAATAGCCTCTGGACGAAATTTATGAAGTGGCATCTTGTATATTTCGTCCAAGGCTTCATGCACTCTTATGGTGGCTTCAAAGTCCTGAAATCATCACTTGTAACTCCGTTCTGGTTCCCCTTGCGCATGGCATCATCTCCATGCTTGCTCTTGCTCCAATGTCCATCCTTCTCCAAGCTAGGCCCTTCATTTGTAAGCAAAACAAATGTATCCAATTTAGGCAGCATCATATTCTCATGAACATTAGAATCATTACCAAGAAACGAAAGTACCTGATAATTTAATTGGCGTGCGCGAGCTCTAGTAATTGGTCCAGTATATGTAGCAGTAGGGGCTCTGGGTGTAACAATGGTATTGATGTCCTCATCATCCTCCCCTTCTTGAAATGAAGTCGTCCTCGACGGAAGCTCATCTTCCTCACCCAAATAAGGCTTCAAATCTGCAATGTTAAAAGTGGGACTAACCCCAAAATCTGCAGGTAGCTCAAGTTTATATGCATTATCATTTATTTTCTCTAACACCTTAAAAGGACCATCAGCACGTGGCATTAGCTTTGATTTGCGCAAATTAGGAAATCTATCTTTCCGCAAATGTAACCAAACAAGATCTCCAGGTGCAAACACAACATGTTTTCTACCCTTATCTCCAGCAAGTTTATATTTAGCATTCATACGCTCAATGTTTTCCTTAGTTAACTCATGCATTTTTAAAATCAATTCAGCACGTTCTTTAGCATCAAAATTAACCTTCTCCGAAGATGGAAGAGGCAACAAATCAATAGGTGCACGAGGTAGGAAACCATACACAATTTCAAAAGGGCACATCTTAGTAGTAGAATGCAATGAACGATTATAAGCAAATTCAATATGAGGCAAGCATTCTTCCCACATTTTCTTATTATTCTTCAAAACAGCCCTAAGCATAGTAGACAATGTTCTATTGACTACTTCAGTTTGTCCATCAGTTTGGGGGTGACAAGTGGTACTAAATAGCAGTTTAGTCCCCAACTTAGTCCATAAACATCTCCAAAAGTGGCTAAGAAATTTAGTATCACGATCTGAAACAATAGTATTTGGCACACCATGCAAGCGAATAATTTCACGAAAGAACAATTCAGCAACATTAACAGCATCATCGCTTTTATGACATGGTATAAAGTGTGCCATTTTCGAGAATCTATCCACGACAACAAATATGCTATCCCTCCCCTTCTTTGTTCGAGGTAAACCTAAAACAAAGTCCATAGATATATCCTCCCAAGGAACACTAGGTACAGGCAAAGGCATATATAAACCATGAGGATTGAGTCGTGACTTAGCTTTTTGACATGTAGTGCAGCGAGCAACAAAACGCTCAACATCCCGTCTCATCTTTGGCCAAAAGAAATGTGTAGCAAGTACGTCCTCCGTCTTCTTCACGCCAAAGTGTCCCATTAATCCTCCTCCATGCGCCTCCTGCAACAACAAAAGACGAACGGAGCTAGCTGGAATGCATAGCTTGTTAGCACGAAACACATATCCATCGTTAACGACAAACTTGTTCCACATTCTTCCTTCTTTACAATTCTGCATTACATCTTTAAAATCAGCATCATGCACATATTGATCTTTGATGGTCTCCAAACCAAATATTTTGAAGTCAAGTTGTGAAAGCATAGTATAGCGACGAGACAATGCATCAGCAATAACATTTTCTTTTCCCTTCTTGTGTTTAATGACATAAGGGAAAGTCTCAATGAATTCAACCCATTTAGCATGTCTACGATTCAGTTTAGCTTGACTTTTAATATGTTTCAAAGATTCATGATCAGAATGTATAACAAATTCTTTGGGCCATAAATAATGTTGCCATGTTTCTAAAGTCCGAACAAGAACATATAATTCTTTATCATAAGTAGAATAATTCAGACTAGGCCCACTCAATTTTTCAGAAAAGTATGCAACAGGTTTGCCATCTTGTAATAACACACCTCCTAATCCAATTCCACTAGCATCACATTCAAGCTCAAAAGTCTTATTAAAATCAGGAAGTTGGAGTAAAGGAGCATGTGTCAACTTATCTTTCAATACCGTAAAGGCTTCTTCCTGTGCGGTACCCCACAGAAAAGGCACATCTTTCTTTGTAAGCTCATTGAGAGGTGCAGCAATGGTGCTGAAATCTCTCACAAAACGCCTATAGAATCCAGCGAGGCCAAGGAAACTCCTCACTTGTGTGACCGTTTTGGGCTGCGGCCAACTCTCAATAGCTTCAATCTTGGCTTTATCGACTTCAATTCCCTGTGGAGTAACAACATAGCCAAGAAAAGATACTCGGTCGGTGCAAAAGGTGCACTTTCCAAGGTTACCAAACAAACGTGCATCACGTAGAGCAATAAAAACAGCACGTAAATGTTCCAAATGTTCCTCCAAAGATTTGCTATAAATCAATATGTCATCAAAGTAAACTACCACAAATCGTCCAATGAAAGCACGTAAAACTTCGTTCATTAACCTCATGAAAGTACTAGGTGCATTAGTTAACCCAAAAGGCATGACTAACCACTCATATAATCCAAACTTAGTTTTAAATGCTGTTTTCCATTCATCTCCCAATTTCATACGAATTTGATGGTATCCACTACGCAAATCAACTTTGGAGAATATTGTAGAGCCACTCAATTCATCAAGCATATCATCTAGCCTAGGAATAGGATGACGATAACGAATAGTAATATTATTAATGCCTCTACAATCAACGCACATACGCGACGTACCATCCTTTTTCGGCACTAAAATGATAGGAACAGCACAAGGACTAAGGGATTCGCGTATATAACCTTTGTCGAGCAGTTCTTGTACTTGACGCATAATCTCCTTCGTCTCCTCTGGATTGGTACGGTATGGTGCACGGTTGGGTAATGATGCACCGGGAATTAAGTTAATTTGATGCTCAATCCCGCGAATAGGTGGTAATCCCGGTGGCACGTCTTGTGGAAAGACGTCAGCGAACTCCTGCAAAATGTTAGTGACAGCAGGAGGCAAAGAGGAAGGCACGCCCTCGAATGAAAATAATGCCTCTTTGCACACAAAAGCATAGCAAACAGATTTGCTAAAATCTAGATCATCAATATCAGATTTGGTGGCAAGTAAACATGCACTTTTCAATTTAATTTCAGAAGCAACACTAGATTGTTTATTATTATTAGGCTGCATTTGTTGCTCAAATTCTTTTGCCACAATCTGATTTTCACTCTTAGTTTTCTCCTGTTTTTCTTTATTAGCTCTATTAATATCATCTTTCAAAATGGAATCAGGAGTCATAGGAAGCAAAGTAATATTTTTATCCTTATGAACAAGAGTATACTGATTGTTTCTACCATGGTGAATAGAATTTTTATCAAATTGCCATGGTCTACCAAGTAATAAGGAACATGCTTGCATAGGTACCACATCACAATCAACATAATCAGCATATGTAGAGATACTAAAATGCACACGAACAGTACGTGTTACCTTAACCTTGCCGCTGTTGTTGAACCATTGGATGTAGTAAGGATGTGGATGTGGTTGTGTGGTGAGAGATAGCTTCTCCACCATCTCCATGCTAGCCAAGTTGTTGCAACTCCCTCCATCTATGATCACGCGAACAGAACGTTCCTTCACAACTCCCTTTGTATGGAACAAATTATGCCTCTGATTTTGCTCAGCTTGTGTAACCTGCACACTCAAAACACGTTGAGCAACTAAACATTCATACCTGTCAGCATCTTCAGGAGCCATGTATTGCGTCTCATGATCAGAATCGTCTCCACCGTGTTCGTCACGTGTAATAAGAGCCAAACTCTCCTCATCATAGTCACTAGCGGACTCATACCCACCATCCTCAGTAACAATCATCACACGCTTAGATGGGCATTCTCTCGCATAATGACCTCCACCCTTGCAACGTCGACAAATAATATCATGTGTTTGCCCTGTTGATGCCATGGATGAAGAAGAGCTCTTTGCAGGCCCAGAAGGTGTGCTCTTAGCAGATAGTGGTGATTGTGCCTGCTTTATTGTATCACGATTGGAGGTGGCAGCCGACGGAGGCGCCGGTGTAGCAGAATGTGTGGAAGTAGATGATGCACGTGGTGTCCATGATGAAGGTTGACCTGCAGAAAAGTTAGTCCGTGCCAATGCCTGTCGATCCTGCACTTCACGTTCAGCTTTACAAGCAAGATGGAATAAACGAGTGATATTAGTATACTCCTTATAGTCTAGAATGGTCTGAATCTCTCTATTTAATCCACCCAGAAAACGTGCAAGCATAGCTTCATTCTCCTCAACAATACCACATCTAATCATGCCAGTTTGTAATTCCTGATAATATTCTTCTACAGAATTTTTTCCTTGTCTTAAGCGCTGTAATTTTTGAAGCAATTCACGTTGATAATATGGTGGAACCCAACGAGTACGCATAGCAGTTTTCAAAGCAGCCCAAGTAGCGGGAATAGGATACAATCTACAATGTTCAGACCACCATACACATGCAAAACTAGTGAAAGCACAAACAGCAGCAGCAACCCGTCTCTCCTCGGGATATTGTAAACATGTAAAACGTTGTTCAGTTTCTAACTCCCAAGTAAGATATATATCAGGAACATATCTACCCTCAAAAGGTGGAATATTCAATTTCAGTTTAGGAATATGGACATCATCTCGTACCTGAGGTGGTGGTGCAGGCCTACCAGTACGAATATATACCTGAGGTCGACCTGGTGGTGGTGGTGCTGGTGGCTGCACGTAGTGCTGATTTTGATCAACCTCATCCTCATAATCGCCCGCATACTCATCATCCTCCTGGGTACCAGCAGCAGCAGTAGCAGGGGCCAAAGAAGCATCAACAACATGAACAGCAGCACCAGAAGTTTGGCCATCCTCAATAGGCACATGCTTCGCTCGTCCATACTGATTCGAAAGGATGCGTTGTTGTTGTTGTTGTCGTTGGAGAGGTGCGTTAGGTGCAGCGGGTGGTGGTGGTGGAAGACGCGCGAGCAATTCATTAAACTTGTTATCGAGCTTTGTTTCGAACGTCTTCTCCATGCCATCTATCTTCTCCATGGCCTCTTCAAATCTGTTTAGCACATCTTGCACCTGTCCACTCATCATTTGCTGAAATTTATCATGCAAATCCTTATTCGTCATGTTCTCCCAATCAGTCTCGTCGGCTTGTGATCCTGGCATGGTTAGCAGCAATAGAAACACACAAGAATATGATCCTACAGACTACTAACAAGAGGTGGTGGTGGGTGTCACAAATCCGTCAAGCAAATCTCAAATTCTTACCAGTTCTTACCCAGCAGCAGGCGGTGATCGGCAACCGTTGTAGTCAAAAACTCTCAAAGCTTGGATAGAGCGATTACCAGGGAGAGTCAAACGCACGACGTAGATGTATGTGGAGCTGGGAAGGCTTATAATATGGTAGCAAAAAGGGTCAGCAATAATCAATTCAGAGATGCAAAGTTGAATAAACGCTCAACGACGGTACTGTGCTGGTCCTAGGCTAGACTGTGCTAGAGACGCGAGCCTAGAACACTAACAAAATCACGGCGCTGCACGTAAACAAGGGCAAAGCACACTCTGGTTTTTTTTCGCTCTTTTTTTTGCGCTCTTTTTTTTTTTGCGCTGCTCTTTTTTTTTTTTGCGAAAAATCACTATAATGGCGAGTGTCTCAAAACTCTTCCTAGGTCAAACTGACAGGATGGGCACGAAATTTTTTCGACCAATTTTTTTTTTCGTTTTTTCGACTGCCCGGACCCAAAAACTGGAAACGGGTCAAAAAAACTTCCTATAATGGCACCTGTCTCAAAACACTCAGAAACACCTAAAAATAAGATAGCCAGAAATTTTTTCGAAAAATGCGTTTTCGAAAAATTTTGGGCCTAAACGGAGCGTGGTTTCCAGACTCTTTTTTTTTTTCCGAAACCTACTCCGGCAAGGAAACACGAATCGGAAACTAGATGGATCCCGAAAACAAACCTAATAAGCAAGGAACTCGGATTGGTGGTGGATATATGGTTGTGGTATATGGCAGCGGTGGTGGAAGCGGTGGTAGTATATGGATATGGATCGGTGGTGGTATATGGACACGGATTGGTGGTGGTATATGGATACGGATTCGGAGTGGTGGTGGTAGATGGCAGGGGCGATGATGATGGTGCGGCGGCGGCGTGACAACTTATGACCAGAACTCGAAACTCTAAAAGACTAGACTCTAAGACCAGCAACTAGACCGACGATGCAACCGCAAATTCAACAAAGCAAAACCCTAAAAAGATTATGCAAAGGCTCAGATTGGTTCGGATATGATGAACTAACCCTAATTTTTTTTGTGGCTTTTTCGTGGACTATAGGTATGAAGAACAGACTCGATCTAAACTACGAAAAACTGGAAAATCTCACCGAGCAACCTGGAAATCTGATACCACTTGATAGAGGCAAAGGTGTCCCGTCTTTCGATGAGATGATGGATATTGCTTTGGTGGAAGTCGACTTTGACGATCCGACTACGAACGTGCGAGGACGTCGCGCCTTAGCAATCGCTAAACCAACTCTGAGAGGTTATTGACCACGCCGGAGCACGATCAACCTGACCACGAGGGTCTGTTTCCTGCAAGCAAACTGAAGATGAAAGCTTTATTGATCAAGGTGGGGTTCTGTGACGCCTTTGTCTGGTCGTTGAACACAAACGAAGTACGCGAAGTTGTAGCTATGGCGAACTTTTAATCTAAACAAAACCCAAAGTCTAAACGGTGCCCTAAGGGCTGTATATATGGAGGAAGAGAGGGGAATTTCGTGGCCCTTGGTGGAGGGGTCCGAAATCAACCCTATCTCTTGTTTCCCCACACATACGGACTCTAAAAATAGCCTATACTTATGTATTTCGAAATTACATGGGCCTGGCCCAATAAAAAGGTGACGCAGCACCTATAATAGCCTCTGGACGAAATTTATGAAGTGGCATCTTGTATATTTCGTCCAAGGCTTCATGCACTCTTATGGTGGCTTCAAAGTCCTTAAATCATCACTTGTAACTCCGTTCTGGTTCCCCTTGCGCATGGCATCATCTCCATGCTTGCTCTTGCTCCAATGTCCATCCTTCTCCAAGCTAGGCCCTTCATTTGTAAGCAAAACAAATGTATCCAATTTAGGCAGCATCATATTCTCATGAACATTAGAATCATTACCAAGAAACGAAAGTACCTGATAATTTAATTGGCGTGCGCGAGCTCTAGTAATTGGTCCAGTATATGTAGCAGTAGGGGCTCTGGGTGTAACAATGGTATTGATGTCCTCATCAGTCTACAGAATGACTCTTTATAAAAATGACTGAAAGTACCCATTAAATCAGGCATGATTTTAGAAATATTTAGAAATTGGTTTCACTGGATTTGGAGTTGAAATGAATATAATATGGATTTTTGAAGTGGACTTATGTGGACAAATGACCTTTTTAAAAGGTTCAGTGAAAACCAGGGACAACAAAAATGTCCACTATGGCCTTTTAAATAGAGCTTGATTTATGGAGTCTCTGGAAATTTGAATCATCAAATTTGGAGTTCATTTGATTTATTTATGGACTTTACAAGTCGATAGAAAAAGAAAAAGCAAAGGGATTTACCTAAATGGGCCAAATCCGGCGGCGGCGGCGCGCACCGGGCGGGGTTTAGCGCCGAGGCGCAACTGGGCCAGCCCATCGGCTCAGCCGCACGCGCGCAGAGTCCACGCCGGAGGCGCATTTGCCCAGTGCGTCTCCACTTAAACGGAGGGTCCCGCTGACGGGGTCACTGGCCTGCGGGGTCCACCCGCAGGGTCGTCTCCCTCCTCCCGCGCGCGATGAAGGAGGTAGAGGAGGCGGGGCCGAGCGCTTGCCGGCGCCCGTTCCGGTGGCTCCGGTCACCTCCGGCGACGCCCAGCACACCCGCCGGTTCAGGGGATCACTATGCATTCGGAGAGGTGCGCCACGACCTTGGGGGTGGTCGGCTGCGAGCGCAACGTCGGCCGTGGCGGAGGCCGGCGATGGTGAAGATGAGCATGGCGATGCGGCGAGGGATGGACGAAATGGAGCCCCGGGGTGGATCAGTGGTGGTGAGGAGATGGTTCTGGAATGGCTAGAGGAAGGAGAGAGGGGTTAAGGCGCCGGATTTTTGGCGGTGGTTGGCGGCTCGGCTCGGCCGTAGAGGTGCAAGGAGGGCGCGGGGAGAGGAGTGAGTTGGTCGGGATGATGCACAGGAGGGAGAGGGAGCGAAAGGAGGCCAGAGAGGGCTCGGGGGTGGCCTTTTATGGCGGGGCGATGGTGCACCATGGACGTGGCCTACGGGCACCCGCGGAAATGGCCGTGGTGGCCATGGGAGGAGGCTCGGGGCTGTCTGCAGTGCTCGTGGGAGTCATGTAGGGTGCCAGGAAGAGAGAGAGGGAGCGGGGAGAGGCTCTGGTGCTCGCCTGTGCGAGGCCGGGCATTGGCCGAGCCGGGCGGCTCTGGCACGCACCACAGGAGGTGAGAGAGAGGGAGAGATGAGGTGGCCTACACAGTGGCGTGTTGCGGACGTCGAGGCACCTCGACTGGCGCGAGGGGGAGGCTCGAGGTGGTCGGGGGACGCGGCGTCAACGGTCGGGAGCACGCTGACGAGCTCCAGAGCGCGCAAATGGCCGGCATCCACGGCTTTCCCGCGTGCACTCGCGTGTCCACTTGTGTCTGGGGTCTGAAGGGGGAATAAACAAGAGGGTTGGAGGCTTTGGATGCTCTTGAACTTGCCAGGGGTGAGAGAGAGATGAGAAAGGGAGGAAAAAGTGGCTGTCCAGAGAAGAAAAATGGATCCCTGCCCCCCTTCATCATTGCCTCTCGGGGAGGGAAGCACACCAGAGGTAGAGGGGGACTAGTAGGGGCTGTGGTAAAAAGGAGAACTCATGGAGATTAGTGGAAGTGGACAAAACATACATTTTTAATTTATGCCTGAAGGTGTTTGATGGTGGTTTGGGAAAGAAGATGAACTCATCTTGTCATGAGGCTTGACAGGGTCATATGGTATGATAAAATAATGGGTTCCACCAATATTGAGTCCATTTGGGCAAAGTTTCCAATGCAACTTTTGTAAACCCTAGAAATCAACAGAAATGGACTTCCCAAGATTTAGTCATGCATACCTATTCTCCTCGATGCACCACTTGGTGTAGTGTCACATTTGAGTCTCTAAACATGTCCACAAAAGTTGAGATCAAAAGGAGGAAGTTGCCAATGTAGAGTTGTTCAAATTTGGTTCTGGACAGGAAGGGTTTTGGGGCACTTTGATCAAGTTAACTTGTTCTCCAACTTGTGCCATTTGGTCTAGATGAATTATTAGACCATTTGAGCATGTTCACAAGGTTTGAGAACATTCGGACATGTTTGGCAATGTAAAGTTGCTCAAACTTCAAAATGGACAGAAATGGTTTTGAGGGGATTTCATGGAGTTATACTATTCTCCATGACATGATACTTGTCAAGATCATCAAACATGTCATATGTGACATGCTAGAATTTTCTTGAAAGTTTTGAGAATATTTCCTTTGTAAATATTTCAAAAGCTTGAAATATCCAGAAAGGGTTTTTGAAGGATTTGACCAATATTTTGAACATGACCATGTGTTGAAACTCTTATATATGGACAATATATGTCCACTGAGTTTCTCTAGATTTTTGTCAAATATTTTTGAAACAATAAAACAATTTTTCCCTATTAAAGACCATTTCTGGCCTTAAGAAAAAGCTTTTAAATAAAATAGTAAAATAACTTTTAAAATTATATTTTTGTGGTTTCTGGGTATCCTATATCTAATAGGAGTCAAATATATTTTTGGAAAGATTTTTGCTGCCCTTAATTAAGTACTTGCAGTGCAAACCTCCATTCAGGGGGTTTTGGAAAACTAATTTTTAAAAATACTATTTGGCCAAATTATTTTTGTTAGAAATTATTTTTATGTCCTATACACATGGCATGATCATTGGTTCAAGAGTTTGGAGCAAGGAGATGTAGTATAGGAGTTGGAGGATTTATTTGATTTTTAGAGCACTTGTAAACAACAGAAAAAAACCAATCAAGGCAAGGTCCAAAACACTCAAAAGTTTTTGTCAAACCACATTTTATCATGATTGTTAGCTTAAGTGTAGTGCCATGAAAATCAGGGTGTGACACACCACTGTGATCACGGCAGAAGAAGCTGACGCGGGTGGTGATGACTAGGAATGGCAGCTACGGCGCAAGCCGCGCGGATGGGAGCGGCGAAGAAGGCGCGTCCAGCTAGGCCCGTTTTTCTTTTGCTTTTACCTGTATGACGAAAACTTGAACGCATTCTTGTGAGAGTTTTTTGAAAAGGGGGTGCCCCTTATGATGTGCGAGATTGTGAAATGCTTTTGAAGTAGCACCCAGAGCAGGACCCCGCAAGGTTGCGAGCTACCGAGCGAGGTAGTTGTTTATGACTTATCTTTGGTTTCGTGGGTCTCGAGTGAGGCCTGGTGTCGTGGCGGCGCTCCTTGTCCTAAGGCGAGCCCGCCGTGAGCTTGCAAGGTTCTGTGCCTCCCGAGGGGCCTGCTGGGCTGCCATAGAGTGCCTCGTGACGAGCCAACTACCAGACCCCCCCCCCTCCCCAGGGGGGATATCAGCACCAGCGCATGCACCGTACCCAGCCCCCGGTCGCGAGGCGCTTGAGGGCAGGGCAACAGTCATGAGATCCAGAATGAACGCAAGAACTGAAGGCAAGAGAGTGACACGAAATGAGAAAACTCCCCCCATTTTTAGAAACGCACGAAAAACAGACTGCTTCAAGAAGTCGACGAGCAAGTACAAAAAGGAAGGCAAAAGCAAATGGTCGCATCCCGTCTAGCTAGTCTTCAAGTCTTTAGTCTTCTCACCAGCGCGGAGCTAAGTGCTTCCACTGGCTTGGCATGGTCATTGGGGACAGTGTCGACGGCCAGCGCGGAGCATGGTGCTTCCACTAGGACGTGGGCGGGAGCCCCCGTGAGGCCCCAGGGCGGCACTCAGGAGACTCCGGGGCGTGTACAGCCCCACTCATTGTTACGTGAGAGTGTCACGAGCATAGAGCTTCATAGGCCGGAGCCTTGCTTCATGTCGCCCGACAAGGACCCCGCCGTGTGCCACCCCTAACCACCTTTGGGGAGATCGGAAACCAGGACAAGACCAAGATGCCAGGGGGACGCTGGCGGCATCCTCGGCGACCGTATGCCTCCCACCGGGGAGAAGGGCTCGCCGGCCCCTACCCCGGCGGGGAACCTACCTCCAGGCAGGGCCCTGCTCCATGCAGCAGGAGGAGGGCCCTACTGCCGGGCTTCGCCCATGCTGTTCCCAACATCCTTCGCGCTCATGTGGGGGATCCGTCGTCCTGAGAGTCATGGTGGCAGCTGCACCCTGGTTCTCCTGCGATCCATGGTCAGCGTAATTATGCTCCTGCGGCGTTAGCTATACCCAGAGGCTGCCGCCATTGGAGATGTTGGCAGGGCTTGGTGGCGGCTCGAAGGAGAGCTTGGTCTCATGTACATCCAGCGCCCAGCCTAGCGTGGGGGATCGGCTGGGGCCCTCTCCCCATGCGTGCCATGGATCCATCGCGACGGAGACGTAGGATTCCAGGCTCTCCGCACCAGAAGCGTCGCCCGGCTGTCTCACGTTCCCGCCTTCTTCAGTCGCCCTCTGGTCCTATTGGCCAGGCGCCGGCAATCTAGCGCCGCCCCTGGCGATGTCGCCTGGAGCAGCCCCTCACCGAGGTGCACGTTCGGGGTGACGCAGGCTGCCCCGCGGGGCTGGTCGGCGTCGAGAGGCTCTCCAGGGCCCCTGGGAGGTGGCGCGCAGCTGTGTCAGGGATGAGCGCCCCTCCCCCCCCCCCCCCCCCACCGCTTGCGACGTGGGTAGGGTGCAGAATGGCGCCGCCCCCATGCACGCCGCATCCAGCATCTCGGCGACCCGTTCCAGCGGGGTGTCAAAACCACTTTCCAGCAGCCTGCACCGTAAGAACTCTCTGGCCACGATGACCGATGCCCGCATGTTTGCTTGTTCCCTGCGCGTGTGTGGAGCGGTTGCTGCAGCATAGTTCGCAGATCGCACGGTGGCGCGGTTGCAGCGCGACACTAGTGGAGAAGGTTGCACCGCACGCCCCCCACGACCGGTCGCCCCAGGTGTAGCGCGGGCAGCGAGCGAAGCGGAGCAGAGCGGAGCGGAGTGGAGGTCTTCCTCGTCAGCGGGCACTGCCGAGGAGGCCTGGACGACCCAGTGCTTGACGTGCGCCCTCGGGGTGTCAGCCATGGCGTCGGTGGAGCGGCGGAGAACTGGTCGATGGAAGAGAAGATCCGACCCACCCCTGCCTGGCGTGCCAAATGTCGCATTATGGGATCCGCAAACCCATAAGAGGTTCGAAATCTGGGGTGCGTGCGGAGATCTCAACCTACCCAGACAGCCTACTCGCGATCCTCCTAAGCCTAGCGCGACAAGCTCAAAGAGAAAAAGAGACACGACAGTTTATCCTAGTTCGGGCCACCTTGCGGTGTAATACCCTACTCCAGCGTTTTGGTGGATTGCCTCGGAGGGCTGAGGATGAACTAGTACAGTGGATGAACTGGCCTCAGGAGGTGAGGTGTTCTTGAGCTGGTGTGGTGTGAGCCCGTTCGACTTGTTCTGTGTTATATGGTGGTGGCTAGTCCTATTTATAGTGGCCTTGGTCCTCTTCCCAAATGTTGGCGGGAAGGTATCCCACAACGGCCGGATTTGAAAGGGGACAAGTAGTACAACTTATCCTGACAAAAGTAGTCTTCGCCTGCGAAAAGCCTCTGGTCGTGACGCTGCGGTGGGCTCGTCGATGACCTCCGTCCTGCCGTCCAGGCGGTCTTAGTCTCGTTGCACCAGAATGGAAACCTCGGGACTCCGCGCCTGTGGCTTGCCTCCCTTGCACTAAAGAGGAAAACTGTACTCTGTGCCCGCCTGGCACCCGCCTGCCTTGGTCGTCATGGCTCACATCAGCTGAGCCTCGTGAGGTGATCCTTGCATAGAACTCTCCGCCCCTCGGGAGCCAGCCTGGGGAGGCCGATCCCCTCGGGGGTCTTGGCGTCGTCCACCTCGGGAGGCTTGGACCCTCGCGAGCGTCTTGAGGTTTTGATGCTGAAGCTGGGCCACTCCAGGCGGTCGATGGAGCCACGTGGTGGGCCGCAGACACGCAGGGCTGGATACCCCCAAATCCAGGACGACGACATCCTCATCGGCGTGAGCTCTGGCGAAGCGCCGCCGTCGCTCTGTTTCTCCTCCCCCTTCTCACCTGACTAGTGGGGCCCACTGTAAGCCTCTCTGCTCGCGCCCGAAGTGGTGCGAGTGGAGACATATTCTGAGAATACGTCATTGACGTCACCCCCTGGTTTCTGTTTTATTCAAATTAATTCAAATATTTGACCAGCTATAACTTTTAAACTATAAGTCCAAATGAGTTGATTCTTTTTGCATTGTGTTTGTCCTGAAGAGCTCTAGCAGTGCACCAAAATGGAGATTTTTCCTTGCTGTCTAGAATTTCTGGTGATTTTCAGAGTGGTTCTTGATATTTGGTTTTGCTGTTTTTCAATATTTTCAGACGGAGAAGCTTGTCTTGAAGATAACCAGGAGGAGTGTGACCTCCTCTGCACTAAGGCAAGCCACACCAACAATTGGATGGTGTCATTTCAATATCTATGATTTTTTCCAACTTGAATTTGAGTTATTTTCATGCATTTAATTATTTAAATAAATATTTTTTAGTGCTAGTTATTTTGTCATGTTTGAAATGCTTGGTTAAGGTACTGGTTGAATGCATGAGCTAGTTTTAGTCAGGAGAAGAAATTTCTATTCAAGTGATTATTCTTTTATGAATAATGCTAGTTTCTTTATGTGATAAATTGATTTTTTTATATATCCTGAGGTAATTAAAATGATGAATGATAAAAACCAGTAAAGTAGAAACAGTAAGGTTTAATGATGAATAGTGCAAGTAGGACATTTTGATGAAGTTGATCCGTTCACGTTGAATGGTATGCTTTACATTTTGATGATGAGTAGTGCAACCATAACCTTGTGTTCCCGTTTGTTGTTATGGTACCTTGTCCCCGTTTGGGACCGTTTTTGCCATGATGGTGGCCGTTGATGCCTTTGGTAGGCACGGGGCCACCCATGACTTAGCCCAAAGGGGAGTTGGTCGGAGTGGCCGGGGGAGTGTCATGGCAATGGGAGGGTTTCGTCGGAATGCCGTTGTCCACCCGAATGGGATGCCGAGGCCATGGATTCCGTGGTGTGGGCAAAGTGTGCTACCTCTGCAGAGTGTATTTAAACTATCGATAGCCGCATCCTCGGTTACGGTCACAGCTGGTGAGTAAGTCACACCATGGATCAACATTAATCAGTAATCTTGCACACTAAAGAATTGTTGTTGGCACTGGTTATGTGATGATTTCTGGAATCATGAGATGGTTATAGTTAACATCTAAGTGTTGACTCCATTTTGTGATCTGGGTATGATCACCTATCGGTTACGAGGTAACTCGTCTGATAAGAGAGTCCGAGGGACTCGATGCACAAGTTGATTTCACCGCATCAGTAGCATGAATTGCATTGCATTAATCTGAATAATTGTCATGATATTGTTTGCCATTATGCTTACATTTGTTGTGAGCTTGCAAGTACATTCAATGTACTGACCTGGCATGTCATGCCAGATTGCAGGCAAGTCGTATCGGATCGAAGAGCTTGCCGCGTCTAGACCATGTCCACATCAGTGTCCCTGTGCTATGGAGTTCCACTTTGTCGTTGTTCCGCTGCCGCGTAGTTTATGTGATCGAGGCCCATTCATGTTCATTAAAATAATGTACATACTGTTCAGCTGCATCGTGTGTGCTGCTTGGCCTCGCAACTGGATGTAATATCAGACCTATGTTCCCGCTAGCATCAATAAAGCGGTTCTTTCTGTACCATGTTGTTGTGTGTTGCCAGAAGACTTGATCTCTGTGCTGGTAATGCAAGGTAAACCGGTTGCTCTGAGCCGAGGTGCCACAACGCTTGGTATCTAAGACGCGCTGACTGTAGGACACGCTAGACCGTTAATGAGTTAGATGAACGGTAGATAGTTTCGTCTGAGTGTCGGTAGTAATAGAAATTGATTGTTGCATTACATGCATTTTGTTTGTTGATATTACTAACATCTGATGATTGTGAGTGTAGATGGGTCCAGTTCGGATCATGTACCATCCTGAGCCAGCTCCATACACATCGCCGCACCTGCTTCAGAACATGTGGCGGCGACTCTACCCATAGGGTGCCGATCCAGTGTATCAGGTGTATCGGGAGCATCTGGCCGTTTCGCGGTATGAGTACTATGAGGAGGTCACTCTACACCACAGTTCCCCTTCCGGTGCTTACACTCGTTCCTCTAAGGGTGGTTTCGCTTCTACACCATCTCAGGCTATCCAGTTTGCTGTGGTCGAGGCTCTTGTAGGCTTGCGCTACAACGAGGTTCGCATGCACACCCACCCAGGTTTCTATTACTACCCGTCTCTGGACGAGAACAATTGTATTCACTTCCCTATTATTGATCTGGCGTGCGATCGTCCTGCTAACCACCTTTCCCGCTATATCACTGCCAGTTATCTCCTGATCTATGAGTTAGGCCGAGAGCTAACCCGAGCCCGGATAGAACTTGCCGCTACTCGGAATAGGAACCCTCCACCTACTGTCGGTTTCACTTCATTCATTCCTCTAGCCTCTGTTACCACGGTTACTTCGGTAACCACTCGGGGTACCATTCACCCTTTGGCAGTGACCCCTTGCGGTGCCCCTGCTGCGTGGTCTTCCCTTGTCACTACTCCTGCAGCCCCTATGCTTAGGTTTCACCCCGCACCTGCCCCTGAGGGAGAGTCCTCGAGGCAGCGCCGCCGTGTCACTTTTAACCCGTAGGTATCCAATATCAGCTCAGGATCTGAGTCTGGCTTAGGAGAGGAGCCCGTCGCAGTGCTAGATGAGCACTAAACCTTTAGAGTACCGCATTCATCATGAGGATGATGTATGGATGTAGTCGTACGTGTCATGACGCTTAGCTTCATGTATGAGGGTAGTGAACCCGTCATGCTGTTTATCTTTCATGTTTGAGTCTATGTATAATTATGTTTGAATCTTTTTATTTATTCGCCTTGGTTTCTTCTCGCCGTTTTCTTTTGGAATTGTCGCTGGCTTTTCCCCATCCTTGGGTATTTCTCATCTCGGTTGCTTTATTTTGGGAAAATAAACAATAGGATGACGCGGGAGGGGGGGGGGCAGCAGCCATGCTTGTGAGGATGTCCCTGTTTGTTGCTCAGCAAGACAGGCAGGACATTCCCCCGAGCCGTTCCAGCCACCACCACCTCTACCGCCACATCCAACCTCCACTGACCAAATCATGCGTATGTTTGAAGAGAGAAGGAACAACGATCTGATTGAGCTGTTAAGAAGTGTGCAAGCTATGGTTGGGCAGAATGGAAATCAGAATGGTCATTACTCCAAGCTATCAGATTTTCAGAGGACCAAGCCTCCCAGTTTCAGTCAATTTATCGATCCTTTGGAAGCCGATGATTGGTTAAGGACTATTGAGAAAAAGTTGGAGATTGCTCACACTGAAGAAGGTGACAAGGTTCTGTTCGCTATGCATTGTCTTGAAGGAGCCGCCTCTATATGGTGGGATAATGCTAAGGCTATGTGGCCCGTGTATGAAGAGATTACTTGGACCAAATTCATGGATCATTTTCGCAAGTACCATATTCCAGCCGAGATTATGAAGATCAAGCAGCGCGAATTCCTCGCTCTCACTCAAGGAAGCCTGTCGGTAAGTGACTACCTGCACAAGTTCAACCATTTGGCCCGCTATTCTCTTTATGATGTTGCCACAGAAGAAATGAAGGTTGATAGATTCCTTGGAGGATTGAACCAACACCTCAGATGCACTCTCAGTATGTTTGATTTCCCTAATTTCCAAACTTTGGTGAACAAGGCCCTCATCGCAGAAAGGGAGCACAAGCTCATGCACGACAACAGGCCCGCTAATAATGACCACAAGTGCAAATTTGAGCCTAAGAAGGATGTGCAACTAGTGCAGAAGGCTCGTACTTGGCAGCAGACTCAGGTTGAGTACAAACCCAATTGGCAGCAGAATGTTAAGAAGACCACTACCCAAGTCAAGAATGTCATGACCAGCCCGGTATGCGAAGAATGTCAATGCAACAATTCCTGCTTTAATTGTGGACAAACCTTACATTATGCCAAACAGTGCCCCAAGAACGGCAAGCCAACCACTCCACTCCGTCCACAAGTCAACCACTTGGAGTCCTTTTCCGCCCAGACGATCATCCAAGGACAAATCCACCACCTCTCCACCGACGAAACCCAAGAGGACCCAAAACTCGTCATTGGTATGTTTCCTGTTAATAACATACCTGCAATAATTTTATTTGACTCTTGGCTTCCCACTCTTTTATTTCGCGGAGTTTCGTTGCCCAAAACAAATTTCCTTGCTCGATTTTGGGAAAAAGTATGATGGTACAATCCTCAGGATCTCTTGATAAAGGCAAAGGTGTCCCGTCTTTCGATGAGATGATGGATATCGCTTTGGTGGAAGTCGACTTTGACGATCCGACTACGAACGTGCGAGGACGTTGCGCCTTAGCAATCGCTAAACCAACTCCGAGAGGTTATTGACCACGCCGGAGCACAATCAACCTGACCACGAAGGTCTGTTTCCTGCAGGCAAATGAAGAATAAGCAGGAAACTAAGATTGCAATATGGATATTGCGAATATAAGAGGACAGCTTTATTGATCAAGGTGGGGTTCTGTGATGCCTTTGTCTGGTCGTTGAACACAAACGAAGTACGCGAAGTTGCAGCTATGGTGAACTTTTAATCTAAACAAAACCCAAAGTCTAAATGGTGCCCTAAGGGCTGTATATATGGAGGAAGAGGGGGTGAATTTAGTGGCCCTTGGTGGAGGGGTCCGAAACTAACCCTATCTCTTGTTTCCCACACATACGGACTCTAAAAATAGCCTATACTTATGTATTTTGAAATTACATGGTCCTGGCCCAATAATAAGGTGACGCAGCACCTAGAATAGCCTCTGGACGAAATTTATGAAGTGGCATCTTGTATATTTCGTCCAAGGCTTCATGCACTCATTATGGTGGCTTCAAAGTCCTGAAATCATCACTTGTAACTCTGTTCTTGTTCCCCTTGCGCGTGCCATCGTATCCATGCTTGTTCTTGCTCCAATGTTCATCGTTCTCCAAGATAGGCCGTTCATTTGTAAGCAAAACAAACGTATCCAATTTAGGCAGCATCATATTCTCATGTACATTAGAATCATTACCAAGAAATGAAAGTACCTGATAATTTAATTGGCGTGTGCGAGCTCTAGTAATTGATCCAGTATATGTAGCAGTAGGGGCTGTGGGTGTAACAATGGTATTGATGTCCTCATCATCTGTGCTCCAAAGCAATCTGGTCTGCCGTAATTTGGAAATTGATATCAAGGGAGTCAAATTTCCAACATCCTTGATAGTCATCGAGTCTGCTGAATTGGATATTATTTTGGGAAAGAATTGGTTAACCCAATATCAAGTGTGCATCAACTGTGCGACCAGATAAGTCACCATGACAAGTCAGGAGGGTCGAACCACAAAATTCTATGCCCGCAGGAGCATACCCAAGAAGGAAATGGTTTTCACGGTTGTGGCTGAAGAATTGGAATTGATTCCTGTGGTCAGTCAGTTTCTAGATGTATTTCTTGAGGAATTACCAGGGATGCCGCCAGACAGGGAGCTTGAGTTTGCAATTGACCTAGTGCCTGGAACCGCACCGATATACAAGAAGTATTACCGGATGCCTTCCTCAGAATTTGTGGAGTTGAAGAAACAGCTTGATGAGATGCTTCAGAGAGGATACATCCGTCCCAAGTCTTCACCATAGGGATCACCCGCAATATTCGACGATAAGAAGGACGGCGGTCTTCGGATGTGTGTGGATTACCGACAGCTAAATGATGTCACCATCAAGAACAAATATCCACTACCAAGGATCGATGATTTGTTTGATCAACTTAGTGGGGCAAAAGTATTCTCCAAGATTGATTTGAGGACCGGATATCACCAACTGAAAATCAAGAAGGAAGATATTCCCAAGGCCGTGTTCACTACTCGGTACGGTCTTTATGAATATACCGTCATGTACTTCGGTCTCACCAATGCCCCTGCCTTTTTCATGCATATGATGAATAAGGTATTTATGGATTTCTTGGATAAGTTTGTGGTGGTATTCATCGATGACATCCTCATTTACTCAAAAAGTGAAGAAGAGCACAACGGACACCTCAGAGCAGTTGTACAAAGGCTCCGTGACCACCAGCTATATGCGAAGTTAAGCAAGTGTGAGTTTTGGCTCAAGCAAGTTGGGTTTTTATGGCATGTTCTTTCAGCAGAAGGGATAGCTTTGGATCCAAGTAAGGTGAAAGATGTGCTTGATTGGACCGCACCCATGACATTATCAGAAATTCGGAGTCTCCTTGGATTAGCCGGATACTACCGCCGCTTGATCGAAGGATTCTCTAAGATTGCCAAGCCAATGACAAAGCTCCTCAAGAAGGATAAGAAGTTTGAATGGACTGAGGACTGCGAAAGGAGCTTCAACGAGCTAAAAGCCAGACTAACGTCAGCACCAGTATTGACTCTTCTAGACATCTACCGTAGTTTTGATGTATACTGTGACGCCTCCAGGAAAGGCCTTGGATGTGTACTCATGCAAGATGGCAAGGTTGTGGCCTACGCATCCCGACAGTTATGGCCTCACGAAGGGAACTATCCAACACATGATTTGGAACTGGCCGCTGTTGTGCATGCTTTGAAAATTTGGAGACACTATCTCATTGGAAAAAGGTGTCAGATATTTACCGACCACAAGAGTCTCAAATATATATTCACTCAACCAGATTTAAACATTGGATAGCGAAGATGGCTCGAGTTGGTCAAGGATTATGACCTCGGGATAAATTATCATCCGGGTAAAGCCAATGTGGTTGCTGATGCCCTCCCGCAAGCCTGCCAGTCTGAATGCTATAATGGATTCCTTGCCTCCGGAACTTCACGACGAGATCACTCAGCTCAATTTGGTGATAGTTGATGCCAGTCTTGCCAACATATTGGAAGTTTCTCCTACCCTCGAGAATGAGATTCGCAGAGCCCAGGCAGATGACGAGTCGCTACAATCCCATGCCAAGCGTATGCAAGAAGGAAAGACTCAGGATTTCTCTAAGGATCAACAAGGTACACTAAGGTTTCAAGGAAGGATTTGCGCACCCGAGCAAGCAGATCTGAGAAAGAAGATATTGTTAGAAGCACACGAATCTTCGTATTCAATTCACCCAGGAGGTATCAAAATGTACGAAGACCTTCGTCAGATATTTTGGTGGCATGGAATGAAGAAAGATATCACATATTTTGTCGCTTGCTATGACATATGCAACAAAGTGAAGGCGGAACACCAAAAGCCCACTGGACTCCTTCAACCCCTACCTATCTCGCAAAGGAAATGGGATGATGTCTGCATGGATTTCATCACCGGTCTAGCAAGGACTCACCGAGGCAATGACACAGTATGGATCATAGTGGACACATTGACAAAGGTAGCCCACTTCATTCCCATCCAGACCACCTATCGAGCCGATCAACCTGCATAGTTATATGTGTCCAGAATCATCAGTTTGCATGGAGTGCCAAAAACAATTACTTCAGATCGAGGGTCTCTCTTTACTTCAGCCTTTTGGTCATGTCTCCATGAACTCTTGGGGACTTCCCTGAAATACAACATAGCCTATCATCCTCAGACAGATGGACAAACTGAGCGAGTAAATCAGATACTCGAAGATATGCTCTGAGCATGTGCTTTGGCCCAAGGACCCAAATGGGAAGATTGTCTGCCCTATGTCGAGTTTTCCTACAACAATAGTTTCTAGACCAGCTTGAAGATGTCACCTTATGAGGCTCTGTATGGCCATAAGTGCCGCACTCCGCTAAACTGGTCTCAAACCGGAGACAACCGCATTTTTGGAACTAATTTAATGATGGAGGCTGAAAAGCAAGTCGGGGAGATCCAAGACAGACTGCAGTTGGCCAAGTCATGATACAAGAGTTATTATGTTGCAAAGCACAGTCAGATCAGCTTCGAACCCCGAGAACACGTGTGTCTCCGAGTCACCCCCATGAAAGGAGTCAAGAGATTTTAGACCCGAGCAAAATTGGCACCCAGGTATATTGGTCAATTTACAGTCATGACTAGAGTCGGAACAGTTGCTTATTAGTTGGAATTGCCACCGAAATTGTCAGAGATACACAATGTGTTCCATGTCTCACAGTTAAGATGGTGTATCTCGCCACCAGAGAAAAGGACTGATATGGCAGAGATAGAACTTGCTAAGTATTTAACCTATGAGGAGAGACCGATCAGAATATTGGATGAGAAAGAGAGAGTCACTCGCAGCAATGTAATAAGGTTTTATAAGGTTCAATGGGAACATCACACCGAGGAATAAGCAACTTGGGAAAGAGAGGAAGTTTTAAGGACCACCTACCCATAATTGTTTTCCCGAGCAACCGAATCCCGAGGATGATATTCATCCTAAGTCGGGGAGGTTCGTGACAGCCTGGATTTTGCCTTCTCTCTTTTTCCGGACTTCATTTGCCTCTGCTTTGAATTTGTTTTTTTTTAAATCAATTCAAATGGACTTAACACTTGGGCATGTTCATGATTTTCACCCAAGTGACCCATCTATCTCTCATTCAACTTTCTTTCTCTAAAAAATCCCAAAATCACCCTAGGAATATTTTTCATAAAAGAAAAATATTCAAAATTCTTCTCTGAAACTCATTTTCAGAAACTTGTGCTCCAAAGCAACCCTCATTTTTATTGCTCTAAAAATCCTGAGAAAATTCCCAAATATTATTTGAACCTTAGCACACCTTCCTGAGCAAAAATATTGCATAAATTTTTGTAAATTTTTTGCTACAGAAAATCATTTCTCTTCTGACCTAAAAATGCACTTTGCACAGCAAGTGGATTTTTCCTTGATCCAATGAAGCTGATTATTCTTGAGCCTCATTACCCTCTTAAACAAACCTTAACCCCAAGAGATCAGCCCTAGTCACCTTTTGGAAGCCCTCCAAACTTGGCGACCAAGTTTCTGACCACAAACTTGCCAACAAGCGCAAGTCTCATCTGGTCGGCCTGGCAGTGTGCCATCACTCTTCCTAGACCTAACACTGCATGAACAACACCCCAAACATGGTTTGGCATCGCGTGAGCATCGTCTTGACCATGCCAGGGTGGTGACCTCATGAAGACATGGCCCTGGCAACACGCCTGACGCGCTCTGCGCTGCAACCGTGCGTCTGTTTCGTGTGATCGATCCAGAGCTCGCTGACGACCGCTGGACCACGCCACAGCCTTCATCTCATCACCCTTGACCTCTCCCTAGCGCTCACCGATGCCAGAGTCGCCGCAATGAGCATGGGCACGACGTGGCAAAAAGCCACAGTGCTCCCCGTGTGTCTGTCTTCTTCCTCAATTGCTTCATGTGCTCGTCCGCACGCAGCACAGCTCCCGCGTGAATGTTGAGCACCTATTCCCCTTGCTAGCATCGTTCATCGTTGCTCGTCGGCTTCTAGAGAGCTCCAGTGGAGCCACGTACCCCTCTACCCCTCCAGCTATAAATACGGGCCCCTCCCACCTCTCCGAGCACTCAAAACCCACCACCCAACCTCCATAACACTGTAGCATAGCCGCAGCCCGGCTGGGCAGGCCTCTGGCCGCCGTCCCCGACCGAGCTCGCCAGTGATCCCCGCAACGCCACCTCCTCACTCTCGTGCCCCTCGAGCTTGATCCACCCCTCATGCGACTCCTTGGAGATCCACTAGTGCCGTCTGGACACGTTGGAGCCCCTGGAGCCGCCCCTCTTCGTCGTCTTCCTCTTCTCCGGCGAAACCCGACTGCAACTACCGCTTGCGAGCTTGGTTGCGAGCTGCTTTGGCCGTCTCCCAACAAGCCACGGGTGCAGGCAGGTGCGCCTTGACCCCCTCTCTCTTTCTATCCCTCTGGATTCAGCCAAGGACCCCTCCTCGCCGGCGCGATCTCCGGTGAAGCGTCGTTGTTGCTCTGTTTCTCTTCCCCCCTTCTCACCTGACCAGCAGGGCCCACTGTCAGCCTCTCCACTCGTGCCCGAAGAGGTACGAGTGGAGGCATTTTCTAAGAATATGTCATCGATGTCACCCCCTGGTTTCTGTTTTATTCAAATTAATTCAAATATTTGACCAAAAACTTTGACCAGCTATAACTTTTAAACTATACATCCAAATGAGTTGATTCTTTTTGCATTGTGTTTGTTCTGAAGACCTCTAGAAGCACACCAAAATGGAGATTTTTCCTTGCTGTCTAGAATTTCTTGTTGATTTTCAGAGTGGTTCTTGATATTTGGTTTTGCTGTTTTTAAATCTTTTCAGAGGGAGAAGCTTGTCTTGAAGATAACCAGGAGGAGTGTGAATCTCCTCTGCACTAAGGCAAGCCATACCAACATTTGGATGGTGTCATTTCAATATCTATGATTTTCTCAACTTGAATATGAGTTATTTTCATGCTTTTAATTCTTTAAATAAATATTGATTAGTGCTAATTATTTTGTCATTTTTGAAATGCTTGGTTAAGGTACTGGTTGAATGCATGAGCTAGTTTTAGTCAGTAGAAGAAATTTCTATTGAAGTGATTATGCTTTTATGAATAATGGTCGTTTCTTTGTGTGATAAATTGATTTTTTATATCATGAGGTAATTAAAATGATGAATGATAAAAACCAGTAAAGTAGAAACAGTAGGGTTTAATGATGAGTAGTGCAAGTAGGACATTTTGATGATGTTGATCCGTTCACGTTGAGTGGTATGCTTTGCATGTCGAATAGTTGCATGACCATGGCATCTGAAGACTTGAATTATTTTATTTTCAAGTTAAACCTGATGTTAATCCAACTTGAATATAACGTTGATCGAGCCATGGTGCCACTGAATCGAGTTTTTCCCAGTGCGACCACATTTTGTTGGAGACATGCCCTAGAGGCAATCATGTATGATGATATTTCCTATGTGTTTATGAATAAAGATAGTCCTTGGACATTCTCAATGATGTGTATCAACAAGTACGTGACTTGTTTGTGGGACTATGCATTGTATGATGACTGTCCTAAAAGGTCCCTAGTCGAAAGGGCTGTGTGGACGCGCAGCCGGCGAGACTAGCATATGACACAGTCGATGGCTTGGTCTCACTAGTCATGGAGCATTGGATGCTAACCGGATAATATGGACTTGGAAAGGTCTGGTCGGATTTGACGTAGTCAGATTCGAGTCGAGATAAGGTCCGAGTCGGATAGACTTAACTATGAGACGCGGTGATATGTAATCTGTGAGTCTCTAGCACAACATACGTTCTATGTTCGAAGACCTGAGCTGACGCATGTACTCGGGATGGTGACAGACCCGCTTTGGGCCGACCAAACACTACTTCGTAACTGGGTAGTTATAAAGGTAGGTTTCAGGCTTGTCTAGACCCATGCTGCGAGACATGGTCAAGCAAGATGGGATTTTCCCCTCCGATTAGGAGAGATATACTCTGGGCCCCTCGTGTGATCCGACCAGGGTAAGCATGGCCATGCGACAAGTATTATGAAATAATCCAGATAGTGGTCGGCATCACTGGAATGAGAAGGAGGTCGGGCTACCACAAGGATGACAGACTCGCCTTGAGCCCGACAACATATATCGTGTCGCAAAGGGAACAGAAGTATGATGTACAGGTTCGCCTAACCAACTTCATAGTCTGCTTGGTGTTCGGCATGCCTTGCTAGGGGCCGCTACCAACCTTGCAGTTCGAAGGTGATTCGAACTGCGACCAAGCCGGCTTGAACCTAAGGGGCACGCGCTTAAGGGAAGGAACCTACAAGGTCCGATCTGAGGACACTGGTCGTATGTGATTCGAGATGTATTCAGATTGTGGCCGAGTAGACTTATGGGCTTTAGGATCTGTGCGAGGCCCAAGTGTTGAGCCCGCGATGGATGCCTATATAAAGTGGGGTGCAGAACACTCATGCGATTGATCGCTCTGGTGCTATCACTAGGGTTGCATGTGTTGCGAATAGCCAGCTCCACTCACTGCCGATTGTGTGATCGGTCCTAACAGTCTGCCGCACGATGTTCCTCCTGCACGTGCGGATACCGTTAGAGGCGGTGCACTTGCGCTACTCTAGTGAACCTATTCGCAGGATCCGATCGGCTACGTGGGAGACCAACAAGGAGGTGACGACTCCAGGAACACGAGGCGACTCCGAGAACATGCTGCCTCAAATCTACTTCTACTACACGACACTGCGAGTCTAGTGGTAACAATCTGTGATCCATCTTGCGTAGCATGTTCTTGGTTGTTCTGCGCATAGGAAAATTTTAATTTGCAGTCCACGCACCCTACCGTAGAATCCAACACATTTTCCTTTGTGGGAAGGTCTTGATTCGGTTTGTTGTCATGCCTCTCGCCGGTGCCTCCAACGAGGGAAGGTTATGGGCGTGCTGTACCCTCGAACGGTAAGCACACATAACCTTGTGTGCCCGTTTATTGTTATGGTACCTTGTCCCCGTTTGGGACCATTTTTGCGACAACGGTGGCTGTTGATGCCTTTGGTAGGCACGGGGTGATAGAGGCAAAGGTGTCCCGTCTTTTGATGAGATGATGGATATCGTTTTGGTGGAAGTCGACTTTGACGATCCGACTACGAACGTGCGAGGACGTCGCGCCTTAGCAATCGCTAAACCAACTCCGAGAGGTTATTGACCACGCCGGAGCACGATCAACCTGACCACGAGGGTCTGTTTCCTGCGAGCAAACGAAGAACAAGCAAGAAACTGAGATTGCAATCTGGATATTGCGAATATAAGATGAAAGCTTTATTGATCAAGGTGGGGTTCTATGACGCCTTTGTCTGGTCGTTGAACACAAACGAAGTACGCGAAGTTGCAGCTATGGCGAACTTTAATCTAAACAAAACCGAAAGTCTAAACGGCCCCCTAAGGGCTGTATATATGGAGGAAGAGGGGGGGAATTTCGTGGCCCTTGGTGGAGGGGTCCGAAATCAACCCTATCTCTTGTTTCCCCAAACATACGGACTCTAAAAATAGCCTATACTTATGTATTTCGAAATTACATGGGCCTGGCCCAATAATAAGGTGACGCAGCACCTAGAATAGCCTCGAGACGAAATTTATGAAGTGGCATCTTGTATATTTCGTCCAAGGCTTCATGCACCCATTATGGTGGCTTCAAAGTCCTGAAATCATCACTTGTAACTCCGTTCTTGTTCCCCTTGCGCATGCCATCATCTCCATGCTTGTTCGTGCTCCAATGTCCATCCTTCTCCAAGCTAGGCCCTTCATTTGTAAGCAAAACAAATGTATCCAATTTAGGCAGCATCATATTCTCATGAACATTAGAATCATTACCAACAAACGAAAGTACCTGATAATTTAATTGGCGGGCGCGTGCTCTTGTAATTGGTCTAGTATATGTAGAAGTAGGGGCTGTGGGTGTAACAATGGTATTGATGTCCTCATCATCCTCCCCTTCTTGAAATGAAGTCGTCCTCGACGGAAGCTCATACTCCTCACCCAATAAGGCTTCAAATCTGCAATGTTAAAAGTGGGACTAACACCAAAATCTGCAGGCGGTTCAACGGGCCATTCGCACAGCTTCACATAATAAACCGCCCCCAACTTTAATCAAGGAAACATTGGAAAAAATTATCCATGATGCCTGCCCAGCTTGAAGAGTTGAAGAAATCAGCTGCTAGGGCCGGTGCTCTTACTGCACTGTGTCAGGCCAAGGCCTTGATATCTGACCTTGATCCGAAAGTTATTTGAAATGGCTATCCAGGCCAAAAAGAGGACGGGTCAGATTTTAATAATGACGACCTCAGAGCCATAACGAGGGAAATGCGTCCATTGGCAAGTAAACTGGCTGAAGACACTAACTTGTCATTTTACCAGATGATTTATGATGCCAACAACAAACGGGTTAATGCACCGACTCATGAAGTGCAAAATCTTATCCCGTCAATCCGTAAGCATACCTACGCCCCTGATGTTGAATCGTCAACCCTTATAAGTGATGAAGCTATCTTCCATGCCTTAACCGGGATCGACTGGGCAACCATTGACTTCCAGCCACAGGGTGGAGAGGAGGAGGGTGAACCGGTGCAGGATGACACAGCCTTGAAGTCAGCCTGGTGAAGAATCATGATCCGGAAGCCGGTTTAGCATCTGCACACTGGTCTCCGTGTGATAAACAATTATCCTGTTGGGCCATCAAAGTGCCTTGTAATAGGCTAGTTTAAACACTTGGTCTGCTGTGCCATCGTGCATATTCACTTTTGATGAGGACATCAATACCATTGTTACACCCACAGCCCCTACTGCTACATATACTGGACCAATTACTAGAGCTCGCGCACGCCAATTAAATTATCAGGTACTTTCGTTTCTTGGTAATGATTCTAATGTTCATGAGAATATGATGCTGCCTAAATTAGATACATTTGTTTTGCTTACAAATGAAGGGCCTAGCTTGGAGAAGGATGGACATTGGAGCAAGAGCAAGCATGGAGATGATGCCATGCGCAAGGGGAACCAGAACGGAGTTACAAGTGATGATTTCAGGACTTTGAAGCCACCATAAGAGTGCATGAAGCCTTGGACGAAATATACAAGATGCCACTTCATAAATTTCGTCCAGAGGCTATTATAGGTGCTGCGTCACCTTATTATTGGGCCAGGCCCATGTAATTTCGAAATACATAAGTATAGGCTATTTTTAGAGTCCGTATGTGTGGGGAAACAAGAGATAGGGTTGATTTCGGACCCCTCCACCAAGGGCCACGAAATCCCCCCCCCCCTCTTCCTCCATATATACAGCCCTTAGGGCGTCGTTTAGACTTTGGGATTTGTTTAGTTAAAAGTTAGCCATTGCAACTTCGTGTACTTCGTTTGTGTCCAACGACCAGACCAAGACCGCTTACGGATCCCCACCTTTATCAATACTTCATATATACTCGCAATATTCAGATTGCTTTTATCATATTCTTGCTTGTTCTTCGATTGCTTGCAGGAATAGACCCTCGTGGTCAGGTTGATCGTGCTCCGGCGTGGTCAATAACCTCTCGGAGTTGGTTTAGCGATTGCTAAGGCGCGACGTCCTCGCACGTTCGTAGTCGGATCGTCAAAGTCGACTTCCACCAAAGCGAAATCCATCATCTCATCGAAAGACGGGACACCTTTGCCTCTATCAAGTGGTATCAGATTTCCAGGTTGCTCGGTGAGATTTTCCAGTTTTTCGTAGTTTAGATCGAGTCTGTTCTTCATACCTATAGTCCACGAAAAAGCCACAAAAAAAATTAGGGTTAGTTCATCATATCCGAACCAATCTGAGCCTCTGCATAATCTTTTTAGGGTTTTGCTTTGTTGAATTTGCGGTTGCATCGTCGGTCTAGTTGCTGGTCTTAGAGTCTAGTCTTTTAGAGTTTCGAGTTCTGGTCATAAGTTGTCACGCCGCCGCCGCACCATCATCATCGCCCCTGCCATCTACCACCACCGCTCCGAATCCGTATCCATATACCACCACCAATCCGTGTCCATATACCACCACCGATCCATATCCATATACTACCACCGCTGCCATATACCACAACCATATATCCACCACCAATCCGAGTTCCTTGCTTATTAGGTTTGTTTTCGGGATCCATCTATTTTCCGATTCGTGTTTCCTTGCCGGAGTAGGTTTCGGAAAAAAAAAAGAGTCTGGAAACCACGCTCCGTTTAGGCCCAAAATTTTTCGAAAACGCATTTTTCGAAAAATTTTCTGGCTATCCTATTTTTAGGTGTTTCTGAGTGTTTTGAGACAGGTGCCATTATAGGAAGTTTTTTTTGACCCGTTTCCAGTTTTTGGGTCCGGGCAGTCGAAAAAACGAAAAAAAAAATTGGTCGAAAAAATTTCGTGCCCATCCTGTCAGTTTGACCTAGGAAGAGTTTTGAGACACTCGCCATTACAGTGATTTTTCGCAAAAAAAAAAGAGCAGCGCAAAAAAAAAAAGAAGAGCGAAAAAAAAATCCAGAGTGTGCTTTTCCCTTGTTTACGTGCAGCGCCGTGATTTTGTTAGTGTTCTAGGCTCGCGTCTCTAGCACGGTCTAGCCTAGGACCAGCACAGTACCGTCGTTGAGCGTTTATTCAACTTTGCATCTCTGAATTGATTATTGCTGACCCTTTTTGCTACCATATTATAAGCCTTCCCAGCTCCACATACATCTACGTCGTGCGTTGGACTCTCCCTGGTAATCGCTCTATCCAAGCTTTGAGAGTTTTGACTACAACGGTTGCCGATCACCGCCTGCTGCTGGGTAAGAACTGGTAAGAATTTGAGATTTGCTTGACGGGTTTGTGATACACCACCACCACTTCTTAGTACTCTGTAGGATCATATTCTTCTGTGTTTCTATTTGCTGCTAACCATGGTAGGATCACAAGTCGATGAGACTGATTGGGAGAACCTGACGAACAAACAGCTACATGATAAATTTCAGCAACTGATGAGTGGACAGGTGCAAGATGTGCTAAACAGATTTGACGAGGCCATGGAGAAGATAGATGGCATTGAGAAGACGTTTGAAACAAAGCTTGATAGCAAGTTTGATGAATTGCTCGCGCGTTTTCCACAACCACCGCCGGCTGCACCTATCGCACCTCTGCAACGACAACAACAACGCCCCCTTCCGAATCAGTATGGACGAGCTCAGCGTGTTCCTATTGAGCTAGGACAAAATTCTGGTGCCGCTGCTACTGCTGTTGGTGCTTCTTTGGCTCCTGCTACTACTGCTGCTGGTACCGAGGAGGATGATTATGTGGGAGATTACGAGGATGAGGTTGATCAACATCAGAACTACGTGCAACCACCAGCACCACAACCACCAGGTCGTCCACATGCAAATAATGGCAATGTTAGGGCTCCCCCTCAGGTACGAGATCATGACCATCTCCCTAAACTGAAATTGAATATTCCACCATTTGAGGGTAGATATGTTCCTGATATATATCTTACTTGGGAGTTAGAAACTGAACAACGATTTACATGTTTACAATATCCTGAGGAGAGACGTGTTCCTGCTGCTGTTTGTGCTTTCACTAGCTTTGCATGTGTTTGGTGGTCTGAGCATTGTAGATTATATCCTGTTCCAGCTACTTGGGCTGCTTTGAAAACTGCTATGCGTACTCGTTGGGTTCCACCATATTATCAACGTGAATTACTTCAAAAATTGCAGCGCTTAAGACAAGGAAAAAATTCTGTAGAAGAATATTATCAGGAATTACAAACTGGCTTGATTAGATGTGGTATTGTTGAGGAGAATGAAGCTATGCTTGCACGTTTTCTGGGTGGATTAAATAGAGATATTCAGACCATTCTAGACTATAAGGATTATAATAATATCACTCGTTTATTCCATCTTGCTTGTAAAGCTGAACGTGAAGTGCAGGATCGACAGGCATTGGTGCGCACTAACTTTTCTGCAGGTCGACCTTCATCATGGACACCACGTGCATCATCTACTTCCACTGCACCATCACCTCTTTCAGGTGCCACCTCCAACCGTGATACAAGAAAGCAGGCACAACCACCACTATCTGCCAAGAGCACACCTGCCGGGCCTGCACAGAGCTCTTCTTCTTCCATGGCGTCAACAGGGCACACAAGTGATATTATTTGTCGTCGTTGTAAGGGAAGAGGACATTTTGCGAGAGAATGCAAATCTCAGCGTGTGATGATTGCTACTGAGGATGGTGGATATGAGTCCGCTAGTGACTATGATGAGGAGACTTTGGCTCTTATTACACATGAAGAACATGGTGGAGATGATTCTGATCATGAGACGCAATACATGGCTCCTGAAGATGCTGACAGGTATGAATGTTTAGTTTCTCAACGTGTTTTGAGTGTGCAGGTCACACAAGCTGAGCAAAATCAGAGGCACAATTTGTTCCATACCAAGGGAGTTGTGAAGGAACGTTCTGTGCGCGTCATCATAGACGGAGGTAGCTGCAACAACTTGGCTAGCATGGAGATGGTGGAGAAGCTTTCTCTCACCACAAGACCACATCCACATCCTTACTACATCCAATGGTTCAACAACAGCGGCAAGGTTAAGGTAACACGTACTGTTCGTGTGCATTTTAGTATCTCTACATATGCTGATTATGTTGATTGTGATGTGGTACCTATGCAAGCATGTTCCTTATTACTTGGTAGACCATGGCAATTTGATAAAAATGCTGTACACCATGGTAGAAACAATCATTATACTCTTGTTCATAAGGATAAAAATATTACTTTGCTTCCTATGACTCCTGATTCTATTTTGAAAGATGATATTAATAGAGCTAATAAAGCAAAACAGGAGAAGAATAAGAGTGAAAATCAGATTGTGGCAAAAGAATTTGAGCAACAAATGAAGCCTAATGATAAACCATCTAGTGTTGCTTCTGAAATTAAATTGAAAAGTGCATGTTTATTTGCCACCAAATCTGATATTGATGAGCTAGATTCAGCAAATCTGTTTGCTATGCTTTTGTGTGCAAAGAGGCATTATTTTCATTCGAGGACGTGCCTTCCTCTTTGCCCCCTGCTGTCACTAACATTATGCAGGAGTTCGCTGACGTCTTTCCACAAGACGTGCCACCGGGATTACCACCCATTCGAGGGATTGAGCATCAAATTGACTTAATTCCCGGTGCATCGCTACCCAACCGTGCACCATACCGTACCAATCCAGAGGAGACGAAGGAGATTATGCGTCAAGTACAGGAGCTACTCGACAAAGGTTATATACGCGAATCTCTTAGTCCTTGTGCTGTTCCTATTATACTAGTGCCTAAAAAGGATGGTACGTCACGTATGTGTGTTGATTGTAGAGGCATTAATAATATTACTATTCGTTATCGTCATCCTATTCCTAGGCTAGATGATATGCTTGATGAATTGAGTGGCTCTACAATATTCTCCAAAGTTGATTTGCGTAGTGGATACCATCAAATTCGTATGAAATTGGGTGATGAATGGAAAACAGCATTTAAAACTAAGTTTGGTTTATATGAGTGGTTAGTCATGCCTTTTGGGTTAACTAATGCACCTAGTACTTTCATGAGATTAATGAACGAAGTTTTACGTGCTTTCATTGGACGATTTGTGGTAGTCTATTTTGATGATATACTGATTTATAGCAAATCTTTGGAAGAACATTTGGAACATTTACGTGCTGTTTTTATTGCTCTACGTGATGCACGTTTGTTTGGTAACCTTGGGAAGTGCACCTTTTGCACCGACCGAGTATCTTTTCTTGGCTATGTTGTTACTCCACAGGGAATTGAAGTTGATAAAGCCAAGATTGAAGCTATTGAGAGTTGGCCGCAGCCCAAAACGGTCACACAAGTGAGGAGTTTTCTTGGCCTCGCTGGATTCTATAGGCGTTTTGTGAGAGATTTCAGCACCATTGCTGCACCTCTCAATGAGCTTACAAAGAAAGATGTGCCTTTTATTTGGGGTACCGCACAGGAAGAAGCCTTCACGGTATTGAAAGATAAGTTGACACATGCTCCTTTACTCCAACTTCCTGATTTTAATAAGACTTTTGAGCTTGAATGTGATGCTAGTGGAATTGGATTAGGAGGTGTGTTATTACAAGATGGCAAACCCGTTGCATACTTTTCTGAAAAATTGAGTGGGCCTAGTCTGAATTATTCTACTTATGATAAAGAATTATATGCTCTTGTTCGGACTTTAGAAACATGGCAACATTATTTATGGCCCAAAGAATTTGTTATACATTCTGATCATGAATCTTTGAAACATATTAAAAGTCAAGCTAAACTGAATCGTAGACATGCTAAATGGGTTGAATTTATTGAGACTTTCCCTTATGTCATTAAACACAAGAAGGGAAAAGACAATGTTATTGCTGATGCATTGTCTCGTCGCTATACTATGCTTTCACAACTTGACTTCAAAATATTTGGTTTGGAGACCATCAAAGATCAATATGTGCATGATGCTGATTTTAAAGATGTAATGCAGAATTGTAAAGAAGGAAGAATGTGGAACAAGTTTGTCGTTAACGATGGATTTGTGTTTCGTGCTAACAAGCTATGCATTCCAGCTAGCTCCGTTCGTCTTTTGTTGTTGCAGGAGGCGCATGGAGGAGGATTAATGGGACACTTTGGCGTGAAGAAGACAGAGGACGTACTTGCTACACATTTCTTTTGGCCAAAGATGACACGGGATGTTGAGCGTTTTATTGCTCGCTGCACTACATGTCAAAAAGCTAAGTCACGACTCAATCCTCATGGTTTATATATGCCTTTGCCTGTACCTAGTGTTCCTTGGGAGGATATATCTATGGACTTTGTTTTAGGTTTACCTCGAACAAAGAAGGGGAGGGATAGCATATTTGTTGTCGTGGATAGATTCTCGAAAATGGCACACTTTATACCATGTCATAAAAGCGATGATGCTGTTAATGTTGCTAATTTGTTCTTTCGTGAAATTATTCGCTTGCATGGTGTGCCAAATACTATTGTTTCAGATCGTGATACTAAATTTCTTAGCCACTTTGGGAGATGTTTATGGGCTAAGTTGGGGACTAAACTGCTTTTTAGTACTACTTGTCACCCCCAAACTGATGGACAAACTGAAGTAGTCAATAGAACATTGTCTACTATGCTTAGGGCTGTTTTGAAGAATAATAAGAAAATGTGGGAGGAATGCTTGCCTCATATTGAATTTGCTTATAATCGTTCATTGCATTCTACTACTAAGATGTGCCCTTTTGAAGTTGTGTATGGTTTCCTACCTCGTGCACCTATTGATTTGTTGCCTCTTCCATCTTCGGAGAAGGTTAATTTTGATGCTAAAGAACGTGCTGAATTGATTTTAAAAATGCATGAGTTAACTAAGGAAAACATTGAGCGTATGAATGCTAAATATAAACTTGCTGGAGATAAGGGTAGAAAACATGTTGTGTTTGCACCTGGAGATCTTGTTTGGTTACATTTGCGTAAGGATAGATTTCCTGATTTGCGCAAATCAAAGCTAATGCCACGTGCTGCTGGTCCCTTTAAGGTGTTGGAGAAAGTAAATGATAATGCATATAAACTTGAGCTGCCTGCAGATTTTGGGGTTAGTCCCACTTTTAACATTGCAGATTTGAAGCCGTATTTGGGCGAGGAAGATGAGCTTCCGTCGAGGACGACTTCATTTCAAGAAGGGGAGGATGATGAGGACATCAATACCATTGTTACACCCACAGCCCCTACTGCTACATATACTGGACCAATTACTAGAGCTCGCGCACGCCAATTAAATTATCAGGTACTTTCGTTTCTTGGTAATGATTCTAATGTTCATGAGAATATGATGCTGCCTAAATTGGATACATTTGTTTTGCTTACAAATGAAGGGCCTAGCTTGGAGAAGGATGGACATTGGAGCAAGAGCAAGCATGGAGATGATGCCATGCGCAAGGGGAACCAGAACGGAGTTACAAGTGATGATTTCAGGACTTTGAAGCCACCATAAGAGTGCATGAAGCCTTGGACGAAATATACAAGATGCCACTTCATAAATTTCGTCCAGAGGCTATTATAGGTGCTGCGTCACCTTATTATTGGGCCAGGCCCATCTAATTTCGAAATACATAAGTATAGGCTATTTTTAGAGTCCGTATGTGTGGGGAAACAAGAGATAGGGTTGATTTCGGACCCCTCCACCAAGGGCCACGAAATTCCCCCCCCCCCTCTTCCTCCATATATACAGCCCTTAGGGCGTCGTTTAGACTTTGGGATTTGTTTAGTTAAAAGTTAGCCATTGCAACTTCGTGTACTTCGTTTGTGTCCAACGACCAGACCAAGACCGCTTACGGATCCCCACCTTTATCAATACTTCATATATACTCGCAATATTCAGATTGCTTTTATCATATTCTTGCTTGTTCTTCGATTGCTTGCAGGAATAGACCCTCGTGGTCAGGTTGATCGTGCTCCGGCGTGGTCAATAACCTCTCGGAGTTGGTTTAGCGATTGCTAAGGCGCGACGTCCTCGCACGTTCGTAGTCGGATCGTCAAAGTCGACTTCCACCAAAGCGAAATCCATCATCTCATCGAAAGACGGGACACCTTTGCCTCTATCAACTTTGCATAATACTGTTAACCCGTCATGATTATACTATGTCTGCTTATGATTCTTAGCAGCTTTATTCAATCCTATTTCTGCATACAATAAGCTTAAAGTGTCCTGGCAGTTTACCGCCGGATGGGTCACATAAACCAGGGTTTATAACCAAGGATATACTTTTAAGAGAATATAGGATACATCATACCTGTGACTTTGAATCACATCGTTGGTTTACCAACTTATTGTAGTAAGGGTGATGACCCAAATATTGAGTACTGATAACTCCCACCATGCTTTGCTGGTTTATAATGAAACCATACCGGGTTATAATAAACACCGGATTATCTTTATATCATACTCGATGAGGACATCAATACCATTGTTACACCCACAACCCCTACTGCTACATATACTGGACCAATTACTAGAGCTCGTGCACGCCAATTAAATTATCTGGTACTTCCGTTTCTTGGTAATGATTCTAATGTTCATGAGAATATGATGCTGCCTAAATTGGATACATTTGTTTTGCTTATAAATGAAGGGCCTAGCTTGGAGAAGGATGAATATTGGAGCAAGAACAAGCATGGAGATGATGGCATGCGCAAGGGGAACAAGAACGGAGTTACAAGTGATGATTTCAGGACTTTGAAGCCACCATAATGGGTGCATGAAGCCTTGAAGGAAATATACAAGATGCCACTTCATAAATTTCGTCCCGAGGCTATTCTAGGTGCTACATCACCTTATTATTGGGCCAGGCCCATGTAATTTTGTAATACAATAGGCTATTTTTTGAGTCCGTATGTGTCGGGAAACAAGAGATAGGGTTGATTTCGGACCCCTCCACCAAGGGCCACGAAATCCCCCCCCCCCTCTTCCTCCATATATACCGCCCTTAGGGCACCGTTTAGACTTTGGGTTTTGTTTAGATTAAAGTTCGCCATAGCTGCAACTTCGCGTACTTCGTTTGTGTTCAACGACCAGAGAAAGGCATCACAGAACCCCACCTTGATCAATAAACTTTCCTTTTATATTCGCAATATCCAGATTGCAATCTTTGTTTCTTGCTTGTTCTTCGTTTGCCTGCCGGAAACAGACCTTCGTGGTCAGGTTGATCGTGCTCCAGCGTGGTCAATAACCTCTCGGAGTTGGTTTAGCGATTGCTAAGGCACGATGTCCTCGCACGTTCGTAGTCGGATCGTAAAAGTCGACTTCCTCCAAAATGATAGCCACCATCTCATCGAAAGACGGGACACCTTTGTGTCTATTAAGTGGTATCAGATTTCCAGGTTGCTCGGTGAGAATTTGCAGCTTTTCATAGTTTAGATCGAGTCTGTTCTTCATACCTACAGTCCACGAAAAAGCCAAAAAAAATTAGGGTTAGGTCATCATATCCGAACCAGTCTGAGCCTTTGCATAGTCTTTTCAGTATTTTGCTTTGTTGAATTTGTGATTGCATGGTCGTGTCAAGTTGCTGGTCTTAGCGTCTAGTCTTTTAGAGTTTCGAGTTCTAGTCATAAGTGGTCACGTCGCCGCCGCACTATCATCATCGCCCCTGCCATCTACCACCACCGCTTATCCGCCACCGATCCATATCCATATATACGCCACCAGTCCGTGCTTCACCGCCCATCATATACCATCATCACCAGTCTGAGTTCCACCAGATTCATCTCCGCCATCAGTCCTAGTCCGAGTCCAGTATTTGTTCCTTTATTTCCGAGTTCCAGATCACGTGATACTACGAGACGTAACCAAGTCGGACTCCCCAACTTTTGTGCTACCCGCAGTAGAAAAATAGTTCCAGTTTCAACAAAAAAGGAAAAATTCTGGCTAGGCAGTTTCTAGACCATTTGTAGACTTTTTCAAAAAAAATTGTTGCGGAGCAAAAAAAAGGAAAAAAGTGCAAAAAAGGTGGAAAAAAAGAAAAAAAATTCAGAGTGTGCTCCTCCCTTGTTTACGTGCAGCGCCGTGATTTTGTTAGTGTTCTAGGCTCGCGTCTCTAGCACGGTCTAGCCTAGGATCACAGTACCGTCGTTGAGCGTTTATTGAACTTTGCATCTCTGAATTGATTATTGCTGACTTTTTTTGCTACCATATTATAAGCCTTACCAGCTCCACATACATCTACGTCGTGCGTTTGACTCTCCCTGGTAATTGCTCTATCCAAGCTTTGAGAGTTTTGACTACAATGGTTGCCGATCACCACCTGCTGCTGGGTAAGAACTGGTAAGAATTTGAGATTCGCTTGACGGATTTGTGACACGCCACCACCACCATTTTCCAGTAGTCTGTAGGATCATATTCTTGTCTGTTTCTATTGCTGCTAACTATGGCAGGAACACAAGCCGAGGAGATTGACTAGGAGAACACGACGAACAAGGAGTGATAGAGGCGAGGTGTCCCGATATTTCAATGAGATAATAACTATCGATTTGGTGGAGACGACTTTGACGATCCGACTACAAACGTGCAACGACGCTGCGCCTTAGCAATCGCTAAACCAACTCTGAGAGGTTATTGACCACGCCGGAGCACGATCAACCTGACCACGAAGGTCTATTCCTGCAAGCAATCAAAGAACAAGCAAGAATATGATTAAGAAATCTGAATATTGCGAGTATGGATGAAGTATTGATAAAAGTGGGGTTTCATAAGCGGTCTAGGTCTGGTCATTGGACACAAACGAAGTACACGAAGTTGCAGCGATGGCTAACTTTTAACTAAATAAAACCCCAAGGGAAAAGAACTAGATGGATCTACTTATATAGGAGCAAGGGGTGGAGGCCAAGGAGGTGGGAGGACGTCCCAAGGCATCCTAAAACTAACCCTAGGTCGTACAAGGCCAATGGGCCCAATTTGAAGTGACGTAACACCTTTGGACTTGTAGTTTGACTCGAATTCTGGTGCAGCGTCAGATTGTTTCGTCCATAACTCAACGCTCCGGACGGATTCTAAGATGATTCCAATTTGGTTGGAAATAGCATGAAATCTACTTTCCAACAAAAAAAGAATCACCCAATTCGGAGTCCGTATGAAAAAGTTGTTGGCGTTTTGAATCAGGTATGTCTGTGCAGTCCGAATCTGAATCCAGAACGTGAGAGACTTGGACTCTATCTTCTCTTGACCAAAAAGTGACGTGAGAGGACTTTTTGAACAGCATCTAAACTTCTCCTTTTCCCTTATCTTCATATGTGGATTTTACAAATGTCCCATACACCTGCAATTAGACAAAACACAAAAGTATGTGAAATATTTTTGTTCTGGATAACATAAATAGATTATTGAATAGTTTGCACTAGAAATCACCTGACAAATATGCATGTATGCAATATTTTTGGTCTTATCCAAGGTAGTCATGTCCTCATCATCCTCCCCTTCTTGAAAACAAAGCAGTCCTCGGCGTTGCTTAATCTGAAATGTGGCTAACAAAAGAGACAAGGTGTACATGTTGTATATGTATATGTCATCCATTTTTACTTCCCTAGATTTTTGCACATATGACACATGTATACATGAGTAACTTTCATAGATCATAAAATATAAAGCCAAAATATTATCATAAGTAGAAGGCATGAAAATATTGCAACTCAGTTTGCACATATAAGTGAAGCTCTTATTCATATCAAAAGATTGACAATATTCATCATTAAACCATCCAACATTGGTGAATAAACCTTACGTGCATCAAATTTACATGCTACAACATGCTTAAATAAGAAAACATGCAACAAGTCATTTGACACAGAATGATCACCAAGATTAGAGGTCATATCAAAATGATTAAACATTGGCACAATTATTTTAAAATTTATTTTATCCAAATCTAATTTATGTCCTGATTCACATGGTTCTTTGACATCAACAGTTAATTCAATGGGCGACCTCAAAATTGTTGGTATTTCAGTTGTTTGATCACATGATGCATTCATGATAGTAACATGATTCTCTAAACTAGCTGGCGTGCTCAAATCAATAGGTAACTCAACACATGATGTATTCAAGTTAACTAGGGATGCATCATTCTCATGTGAAGTTATATCATCAATACCTTCACTGTTACCTTGTCGCAAAGATGTAGCTGATGTAGGTACGGACGTTGACAATGCACCATACTCTTGAGATGATGTGGCGCTCACAATCTGAGGTGGGGCTGCTCTAGTAGGTGCAACGGTGGCGGAACCAACCGGCGATGGTGAGCATGAACTGGAATAGTAGTTGTTGTAGTCACCCAATGCATCCTCCTATATCTGTCTCTCAAAGGTACAAGCGCGAACATACATACCAGTAATGCAATGAGGAATATAGTGAAATCTTGCACGGATATCATGGTTCAAACCACCAAAAAATCTATTCATTGTATCATCCTCAGATTCTTCTGTGTCACAATGATGCATATAAGATTTGAACTCTTGGTAGTAAGCATGAACAATGTTGTTGCCTTGTTTAAATTGTTCAAATTTGCGAAGCAATTCACGACGATAGTAAGGAGGGAAAAATTGTTTTCTCATTACATCTTTCAAATCTTTCCAAGTTGTGGGTTGGTTATCAATGTTTTTCTTACAATGCACACTCCACCAAACAGAAGCAAAACCAGTAAATGCTCTAGTGGCAGCTCGTACTCGCTCAAGTTCAGAAAAGTCATGGTGACTAAAAACTTGTTCTACTTCAAGCTCCCAAGCTAGATAAATAGCAAGATTAAATCTACCCTCAAATGATGGTAAAGAGCTAACTTGGCCATGTGCTTGTGTGTGTTGTCCCAACTCTCATGATGGTGAAGATGTGTTCGTCGTCCAAGAACTTCTATCTCTGGAACCTGTCATGATTAGTAGAAACAAGAAACAAAATTCAAGAATAATCTTCCTATGAACTACTAGGATGTGGTTGTAACGTGCTCACAGTAAAGCAAATATCAATATCTTACAAGTTTTTACCACGCGGCAGGTGGTGACAGGCAACCAGCGGTGTCAAGTAACTCTGAAGTTGTGTAAAGCGATTGCCAGCGGAATGTACGTATACACGGTGTAGAAATATGTGGAGCTGGGTTGGCTATATATGGTAGCAAAAAATTAGTAATAATCAATTCAAAGATGCAATGTTGAATAAACGCTCAACAACGGTACTGTGCTGGTCCTAGGCTAGACCGGACTAGAGACGCGAGCCTAGAACACTAATGAGGTCACGACATAGCACAACTAGCATCAATGAAGGATACTACGTAGCTCTGGACAGCAAGATATAAGTGAAGATCACAACGGCAGTAAAGATAATGATGAAAAACAACTGCCAAGCAGGATATACAACAACTCTCTTTCCAACTTTCCTCTCGAAACGTTTGAGCCAATTTTCGGATATTTTTTTTCAAAAAATGCTACTAACTCAAGCTTTCCTATGCAAAAAGGATCACTCAATCCTGAGTTGATATGAGGAGTCAAAAAATTCTAAAACTGGCCTGAAAAACTAGAACAAGCTGTGTTCGCGAACTTCGGAGGGCAAAAAGACCTATTTAGAAGCCGATTTTGAGGTGCCAAATATGGAAGTAGCTTCAGCAACTATTTAGATGCGTCTTGTCGCTAGATTTCATTTGAGTACTCGCGGAGCCAAAACGGACTTCGTATCAGAAAGTTATGCCTGTTTTACTAAACAGTGCACAAAATAGATTGCAATCCGGATTCAACTACGAGATTGACTCTAGATAGATCCGAATTTTGTTTTTTTTCTTCTCTTTTTTTCCTCACACTTTTTTTCTTCTCCCTTTTTCTTTTTCTTTTTTTCTCTATCTTGATAGAGGTGAGGTGTCCCGATCTTTCAATGAGATGATAACTATCGATTTGGTGGAGACGACTTTGACGATCCAACTACAAACGTGCAACGACGCTGCACCTTAGCAATCGCTAAACCAACTCCGAGAGGTTATTGACCACGCCGGAGCACGATCAACCTGACCATGAAGGTCTCTTCCTGCAAGCAATCGAAGAACAAGCAAGAATATGATTAAGCAATCTGAATATTGCGAGTATGGATGAAGTATTGATAAAAGTGGGGTTTCATAAGCGGTCTTGGTCTGGTCGTTGGACACAAACGAAGTACACGAAGTTGTAGCGATGGCTAACTTTTAACTAAATAAAACCCCAAGGGAAAAGCTACTAGATGGATCTACTTATATAGGAGCAAGGGGTGGCGGCCAAGGAGGTGGGAGGACGTCCCAAGGCAGCCTAAAACTAACTCTAGGTCGTACAAGGCCAATGGGCCCAAGTGGAGGTGACGTAACACCTTTGGACTTGTAGTTTGACTCGGATTTTGGTGCAGCGTCAGATTGTTTCGTCCATAATTCAACGCTCCGGACAGATTTTAAGATGATTCCAATTGGGTTGTAAAGAGCATGAAATCTACTTTCCAACAAAAGAAGAATCACCCAATTTGGAGTCCGTATGAAAAAGTTGTTGGCAAATTGAATCAGGTATGTCTGTGCAGTCCGAATCTGAATCCAGAACATGAGAGATTTGGACTCTATCTTCTCTTGACCAGAAGTGACGTGAGAGGACTTTTTGAACAGAACCTAAACTTCTCCTTTTCTCTTATCTTCATATGTGGATTGTACAAATGTCCCATACACCTGCAATTAGACAAAACACAAAAGTATGTGAAGTATTTTTGTTCTGGATAACATAAATAGATTATTGAATAGTTTGCACTAGAAATCACCTGACAAATATGCATGTATGCAATATTTTTGGCCTTATCCAAGGTAGTCATGTCCTCATCAAGGAGTTTCATGATAAGTTTCATCAAATGTTGGGTCAACAGGTGCAAGACGTGATGGCCAGCTTTGAAAAGGCAATGGAGAAGATGGATGACATTGAGAAGTCAATTGACACCAAGTTGGATGCCAAGTTTGATGAATTACTCAAACGTCTCCCACAACCAGCTCTACGCCGCGATATAGTAGGGCGAGCACAACATGTTCCTATTGAGCCAGGACAAAATTCTGGTGCCGCTGCTACTGCTGTTGGTGCTTCTATAGCTCCTGCTGTTACTGCAGAGGTGGAGGCCTATTACGAGGATGAGGTTGATCAAAATCAGAACTACGTGCAGCCACCAGCACCACCACCAGCAGGTCGACCTCAGGTATATATTCGTAACGGCAGGCCTGCACCACCACCTCAGGTACGAGATACTGACGATATTCCGAAACTGAAACTGAATATTCCACCATTTGAGGGTAGATATGTTCCTGATATATATCTTAAATGGGAGTTAGAAACTGAACAACGTTTTACATGTTTACAATATCCCGAGGAGAGACGGGTTGCTGCTGCTGTTTGTGCTTTCACTAGTTTTGCATGTGTATGGTGGTCAGAACATTGTAGATTATATCCTATTCCAACTACTTGGGCTGCTTTGAAAACTGCTATGCGTACTCGTTGGGTTCCACCATATTATCAACGTGAATTGCTTCAAAAATTGCAGCGTTTAAGACAAGGAAAAAATTATGTAGAAGAATATTATCAGGAATTACAAACTGGAATGATTAGATGTGGTATTGTTGAGGAGAATGAAGCTATGCTTGCACATTTTATGGGTGGATTAAATAGAAAGATTCAGACCATTCTGGAGTATAAGGAGTATACTAATATCACTCTTTTATTCCATCTTGCTTGTAAAGCTGAACATGAAGTGCAGGATCGACAAGCATTGGCGCAAACTAACCTTTTTGCAGGTCGGCCTTCATCATGGACACCGCATGCATCCTCTACTTCCACTGCACTAGCACATCCATCAGCTGCTACCTCCAGCCGTGATACAAGGAAGCAGGCACAACCACCACTATCTTCCAAGAGCGCACTTGCCGGTCCTGCATAGAGCTCTTCTTCTTCCATGGCATCAACAGGGCACACAAGTGATATTATTTGTCATCGTTGTAAGGGAAGAGGACATTATGCGCGAGAATGCATATCTCAGCGTGTGATGATTGCTACTGAGGATGGTGGGTATGAGTCTGCTACAAGTGAAGAACAAGGTGGAGATGATTTTGATCATGAGACGCAATACATGGCTCCTGAAGATGCTGACAGGTATGAATGTTTGGTTGCTCACCTGGTTTTGAGTGTGCAGGTTACACAAGCCGAGAAAAATCAGAGGCATAATTTGTTCCATACAAAGGGAGTTGTGAAGGAATGTTCTGTGCGCGTCATCATAGATGGAGGGAGCTGCAACAACTTGGCTAGCATGGAGATGGTGGAGAAGCTATCTCTCACCACAAGACCACATCCACATCCTCACTACATCCAATGGTTCAACAACAGCGGCAAGGTTAAGGTAACACGTACTATTCGTGTGCATTTTAGTATCTCTACATATGTTGATTATGTTGATTGTGATGTGGTACCTATGCAAGCATGTTCCTTATTACTTGGTCGACCATGGCAATTTGATAAAAATTCTGTACACCATGGTAGAAACAATCAGTATACTCTTGTTCATAAGGATAAAAATATTACCTTGCTTCCTATGACTCCTGAGTCCATTTTGAAAGATGATATTAATAGAGCTAATAAAGCAAAACAGGAGAAAAATAAGAGTGAAAATCAGATTGTGGCAAAAGAATTTGAGCAACAAATGAAGCCTAATAGTAAACCATCTAGTGTTGCTTCTGAAATTAAATTGAAAAGTGCATGTTTACTTGCCACTAAATCTGATATTGATGAGCTAGATTTTAGCAAATCTGTTTGCTATGCTTTTGTGTGCAAAGTGGCATTATTTTCATTCGAGGACGTGCCTTCCTCTTTGACTCCCACTATCACTAACATTTTGCAGGAGTTCGCTCATGTCTTTCGATAAGACGTGCCACCGGGATTACCTCCCATTCAAGGGATTGAGCATTAGATTGACTTAATTCCCGGTGCATCATTACCCAACCGTGCACCATACCGTACCAATCCAGAGGAGACGAAGGAGATTATGCGTCAAGTACAGGAGCTGCTCGACAAACGTTATATACGCGAATCCCTTAGTCCTTGTGTTGTTCCTGTTATTCTAGTGCCGAAAAAGGATGGTACATCATGTATGCGTGTTGATTGTAGAGGCATTAATAATATTACTATTCATTATCGTCATCCTATTCCTAGGCTAGATGATATGCTTGATGAATTGAGTAGCTCTACAATATTCTCCAAAGTTGATTTATCTAGTGGATACCATCAAATTCGTATGAAAATGGGAGATGAATGGAAAACAACATTTAAAACTAATTTTGGATTATATGAGTGGTTAGTCATGCCTTTTGGGTTAACTAATGCACCTAGTACTTTCATGAGATTAATGAATGAAGTTTTACATGCTTTCATTGGACGATTTGTGGTAGTTTACTTTGATGACATATTGATTTATAGCAGATCTTTGGAGGAACATTTACGTGGTGTTTTTATTGCTCTATGTGATGCACGTTTGTTTGGTAACCTTGGGAAGTGCACCTTTTGCACCGACCGAGTGTCTTTTCTTGGCTATTTTGTTACTCCACAGGGAATTGAAGTTGATAAAGCCAAGATTGAAGCTATTGAGAGTTGGCGCAGCCCAAAATGGTCACACAAGTGAGGAGTTTTCTTGGCCTCGCTGGATTTTATAGGCGTTTTGTGAGAGATTTCATCACCATTGCTGCACCACTCAATGAGCTTACAAAGACAGATGTGCCTTTTGTTTGGGGTACTGCACAGGAAGAAGCCTTGACGGTATTGAAAGATAAGTTGACACATGCTCCTTTACTCCAACTTCCTGATTTTAATAAGACATTTGAGCTTGAATGTGATGCTAGTGGAATTGGATTAGGAGGTGTGTTATTACAAGATGGCAAACTTGTTGCATACTTTACTGAAAAATTGAGTGGGCCTAGTCTGAATTATTCTACTTATGATAAAGAATTATATGCTCTTGTTCGGACTTTAGAAACATGGCAACATTATTTATGGCCCAAATAATTTGTTATACACTTTGATCATGAATCTTTGAAACATATTAAAAGTCAAGCTAAACTGAATCGTAGACATGCTAAATGGGTTGAATTCATTGAGACTTTCCCTTATGTCATTAAACACAAGAAGGGAAAAGAAAATGTTATTGTTGATGCATTGTCTCGTCGCTATACTATGCTTTTCACAACTTGACTTCAAAATATTTGGTTTGGAGACCATCAAAGATCAATATGTGCATGATGCTGATTTTAAAGATGTAATGCAGAATTGTAAAGAAGGAAGAATGTGGAACAAGTTCGTCATTAATGATGGATTTGTGTTCCGTGCTGACAAGCTATGCATTCCAGCTAGCTCCGTTCGTCTTTTGTTGTTGCAGGAGGCGCATGGAGGAGGATTAATGGAACACGTTGGCGTGAAGAAGACGGAGGACGTCCTTGCTACACATTTCTTTTGGCCAAAGATGTGACGGGATGTTGAGCGTTTTATTGCTCACTGCACTACATGTCAAAAAGCTAAGTCACGACTCAATCCTCATGGTTTATATATGCCTTTGCCTGTACCTAGTGTTCCTTGGGAGGATATATCTATGGACTTTGTTTTAGGTTTACCTCGAACAAAGAAGGGGAGGGATAGCATATTTGTTGTCGTGGATAGATTCTCGAAAATGGCACACTTTATACCATGTCATAAAAGCGATGATGCTGTTAATGTTGCAGATTTGTTCTTTCGTGAAATTATTCGCTTGCATGGTGTGCCAAATACTATTGTTTCAGATCGTGATACTAAATTTCTTAGCCACTTTTGGAGATGTTTATGGGCTAAGTTGGGGACTAAACTGCTTTTTGGTACTACTTGTCACCCCCAAACTGATGGACAGACTGAAGTAGTCAATAGAACATTGTCTACTATGCTTAGGGCTGTTTTGAAGAATAATAAGAAAATGTGGGAGGAATGCTTGCCTCATATTGAATTTGCTTATAATCGTCCATTGCATTCTACTACTAAGATGTGCCCTTTTGAAGTTGTGTATGGTTTGCTACCTCGTGCACCTATTGATTTGTTGCCTCTTCCATCTTCGGAGAAGGTTAATTTTGATGCTAAACAACATGCTGAATTGATTTTAAAAATGCATGAGTTAACTAAGGAAAACATTGAGCGTATGAATGCTAAATATAAACTTGATGGAGATAAGGGTAAAAAACATGTTGTGTTTGCACCAGGAGATCTTGTATGGTTACATTTGCATAAGGATAGATTTCCTGATTTATGCAAATCAAAGCTAATGCCTCGTGCTGATGGTCCTTTTAAGGTGTTGGAGAAAATAAATGATAACATATAAACTTGAGCTGCCTGCAGATTTTGGAGTTAGTCCCACTTTTAACATTGCAGATTTGAAGCCTTATTTGGGTGAGGAAGATGAGCTTCCGTCGAGGACGACTTCATTTCAAGAATGGGAGGATGATGAGGGCACAATACCATTGTTACACCCACAGCCCCTACTACTACATATACTGGACCAATTACTAGAGCTCACGCATGCCAATTAAATTATCAGGTATTTCTTTTCTTTGTAATGATTCGAATGTTCATGAGAATATGATGCTGCCTAAATTGGATACATTTGTTTTGCTTACAAATGAAGGGCCTAGCTTGGAGAAGGATGGACATTGGAGCAAGAACAAGCATGGAGATGATGGCATGCGCAAGGGGAACAAGAACTGAGTTACAAGTGATGATTTTAGGACTTTGAAGCCACCATAATGGGTGCATGAAGCCTTGAACGAAATATACAGGATGCCACTTCATTAATTTCGTCCCGAGGCTATTCTAGGTGCTGCGTCACCTTATTATTGGGCCAGGCCCATGTAATTTCGAAATACATAAGTATAGGCTATTTTTAGAGTTCGTATGTGTGGGGAAACAAGAGATAGGGTTGATTTCGGACCCCTCCACCAAGGGCCACGAAATTCCCCCCTCTTCCTCCATATATACAACCCTTAGGGCACCGTTTAGACTATGGGCTTTGTTTAGATTAAAGTTCGCCATAGCTGCAACTTCGCGTACTTCGTTTGTGTTCAACAACCAGACAAAGGCGTCATAGAACCCCACCTTGATCAATAAAGTTTTCCTCTTATATTCGCAATATCCAGATTGCAATCTTAGTTTCTTGCTTGTTCTTCGTTTGCCTGCAGGAAACAGACCTTCGTGGTCAGGTTGATCGTGCTCTGGCATGGTCAATAACCTCTCGGAGTTGGTTTAGCGATTGCTAAGGCGCGACGTCCTCGCACGTTCGTAGTCGGATTGTCAAAGCCGACTTCCTCCAAAATGATAGCCACCATCTCATCGAAAGACGGGACACCTTTGCCTCTATCAATACTGGCGACTTGTAGTCGAAGCCAGACTGGGTTAGAAAACACTTGATGAATATAAACCTCATCAAAATAAACATCGAAAAGAAAGAATTGCGAAGAAAAAAAAGGCGAGGCTTTTCATGGGCTGCCAGGCCACTGAGTTAAACCATTTTACAAAGCCTTATAAGATGAACCTCACATTAACCAATCGTCAATTTAACTATGACAAGTTCAGGGTCTTTATAAGATTGACTGTCAAACGTTCGACGGGTCTTACCAGGATTACCTTGACGGAGTAACTTACTTAAAAAGGAAGGATAACCCGGGGTTTTAAGTGAATACACCTGGCTTCCAAGCCTGGCTTTTATAGCCTACTGCAAGGTTATAGACTCTATGTTCTTGTAGAAGCAAACAGCCCCCAAGCCATATTTTGAGCTGTTCTCCGTACATGCCTATGTTTGAGTTGTGCTTTGCAACAAACTCTCTTTGGCTCCTTATGATGTTGTGTGTTAAGCCCCCAAGCAATATTTTGAGCTTTGCTCTCTTTTTTTTGTAGCTTTATAAGCCGGATAATCAGAACTCCGCTTTATAAGCAGAAGCCCCCATGTAACCAAGAATTTTTTTTAAGAAGAACGGCAGAGGCCCCGCTTTAGCAAGGATGGCGGTTTATTATATTGATCATAATATATACATTGTCAAGAATATGTACATAATAGGAGCTTATGGCTCAGGTGTAGTAAGGCCGAAGATGAGCAATATTCCACGGCCGGCGGGTCTCCTCCTTCGATTTGCGTGAGTCTTTGTGCTCTCGAACATCGATAAGGTAGTATGACCCGTTGTTTAGATTCTTGCTGACCACAAAGGGTCCTTCCCAAGGTGGGGATAACTTGTGCATATCGGTCTGATCCTGGATAAGCCGGAGCACTAAGTCGCCTTCTTGAAAAGCTCTGGTTTTAACCCAGGGGCTGTGATAACACCACAAGTCCTGCTGATAAATCACCGAACAAGCCGACGCTTTGTCCCGTTTTTCATCTAACAGATCCAATGCATCTTGGCGTGCTTGTTCGTTGTCTGCTTCAACATAAGCTGCCGCCCGAGGCGAGTCATGGCGAATGTCACTGGGGAGAACTGCTTCTGCTCCATAAACCATGAAGAAGGGTGTATAACCCGTAGATCTATTGGGGGTGGTATTAATGCTCCATAATACGGAAGGAAACTCTTCCACCCAACAACCGGCGTCCTCTGCAAAAGAACCATAAGCCGGGGCTTGATGCCTTTCAGGATGTCTTGATTAGCTCTCTCAGCTTGACCATTAAACTGGGGGTGAACTACTAATGACACATCAAGACGGATGTGCTCGCATTGACAAAAGTCTTCCATGGCACCTTTGGAGAGATTCGTGCCATTTTCTATTATGATGCTATGTGGGAAACCAAATTGGACGATCACCTTCTTCATGAATTGGACTGTCGTGGCTGCATCACACTTGCTAACTGGCTCCGCCTCTACCCACTTAGTGAACTTATCAACCACCACCAGAAGGTGGGTCTTCTTATCCTTGGACCTCTTAAAGGGCCCAACCATATCAAGCCCCCAAGTTGCAAACGGCCAAGTGATTGGAATCATCCTCAATTCCTGAGCCAGAACATGGGCTCGACATGAAAATTTTTGACAACCATCACACTTCCAGACCAACTCCTCAGCATTAGCATGAGCTGTTAGCTAGTAAAAACCGTGTCAAAAAGCCTTAGCCACAAGGGATTTTGAACCGGCATGATGACCGCAATCCCCTTCGTGGATTTCACGCAAAATCTCACAGCCTTCTTTAGGAGAAATGCAGCGCTGAAATGCCCCCGAGACATTGTAGTGATGTAACTCGCCATTGACAATAGTCATGGACTTGGACCGCCGAATTATCTATCTGGCCAAAACTTCGTCCTCGCGTAACTCGCCCCGGGTCATATATGCCAGGTATGGCACCGTCCAATCAGGGATAGCATGAAGAACCGCCACCAATTGAGCCTCCGGGTCGGGAACAGCCAGATCCTCCTCCATCGGTATTTTGACCAACGGGTTATGCAAAACGTCAAGAAAGACATTGGGCGGCACTGGTTTACGCTGAGACCCAGCCGGCTTAAAGCATCCACCGGTTCATTCTTGCGCAGATCAATGTGCTCGACCTGGTAACCCTTGAGGTGACCAGTAATGACATCCACCTCACGCCGATAAGCCGCCATGAGTGGATCCTTAGAATCCCAAGTACAAGAGACTTCCTGAGCCACTAGATCAGAGTCCCCAAAGCATCGTACCCGGATTAAGTTCATTTCCTTAGCCATCCAAAGCCCGTGGAGCAAGGCCTCATACTCAGCTGCATTGTTAGTACAAGGAAACATCAAGCGGAGGAGATAACAAAAATTTTCACCTCGAGGGAAGTAAGAACCACTCCGGCCCCCGAGCCCTCCAATTTCCTGGACCCGTCGAAGTGAATAGTCCAGTATGTATTATCCGGTTTATCCTCCGGCGCCTGCAATTCTGTCCAGTCATTGATGAAATCCACGAGCGCTTGGGACTTGATGGCCGTACGAGGCATATATGTTAACCCGGGAGGTCCAAGCTCGATAGCCCACTTAGCAACTCGGCCAGTTGCTTCCTTGTTCTGGATGATATCTCCCAAAGGAGCGGAACTGACCACAGTGATGGGATGGCCCTGCAAGTTTTGCTTAAGCTTCCGGCTTGCCATAAAAACTCCATACACAAGCTTCTACCAATGTGGATATCTCTGCTTTGACTCAATAAGAACCTCACTGATATAATAAACCGGCCACTGAACCAGATACTCTTTACCTGCCTCCTAGTGCTCCACCACAATTGCCACGCTGACAGCCTGGGCGTTAGCAGCCACATATAACAGCAATAGTTCTTAATCAATGAGGGCAGCAAGGACAAGCGGCTCGACTAACTGCTTCTTCAGATCCTCAAACGCCGTAGTAGCAGCATCACTCCAGACAAAGCTGTCTGTCTTTTTCATCATCCGATATAAAGGGATGGCCTTCTCTCCCAACTGGCTGATAAACCGGCTTAACGCTGGAATACGACCCGCTAGACGTTGAACATCATTGATACATGCCGGTTTAGCCAAGGAAGTAATAGCCTTGCACTACTAGGGAAAACCTTATACACAGAAGTTTATCAGTAGCGCGGTTTAAAAATGGGCGCTACTGCTAATTAGTAGTAGCGAGGGGTATAAAAACCGCGCTACTACTAAGTTGATAGTAGTAGCGAGGGGTATAAACCCGCGCTGCTACTAAATGGTCTCCAACAATGCCCCCGGGATAGGCCATAGTAGTAGCGAGGGGTATAAAACTGGCGCTACTACTAAGTAAGTAGTAGTAGTAGCGCAGGTAAGCGTGTCCACGCTATTACTAAGCGTGTCCACCCCACCCCACCACCCATCCCCGCCGTCTAAAAAAATCCACCTCCGATCCAGATCCCCTCCTCCTCCTCCCGCGGCCGCACGGCGCGCCAGTCGCCCTTCTTCCGTGACCTCGCCTCCCCCATCCCGTCCCACCGCGGCGGCCCCCACTTCGCCTCTCCCGCGGCCGCCCTGCCCTCCGCATGCCGCCGTTGTCGCGGCGTCGCCCCCCACCTGCCCGGCCGCACCCACCTCCCGGCGAAAACCGCCCCCGCCCTCGCCCCCGCCTAGGTAAGAAACGAGAGGGAGGAGGGTCCCGACGAAACCCGCCCCCGCCCTCGTCCGGGTTCAGCTCCCATGGCGGCTCGGCCCCCACCGCCTGCTTCGGCTCTCCCGACGCCTCCACGCCTCCGCCGGCTCCGGCTCCGGCGTCGGCCAAGGTATCTATCCATCCCCCCCCCACCCACAACTCCTCATGCTCGCCACGGGCTCTGCACTGCCGCCGCCGCCTATTGCCTTCCCTGTCGGCGTCGGGGCATCCGCGAATGCGATGCTGCTGCTAGTGCCTAGTGTTGGGGCGGGCAGGCCATGTCGCGAGCGGACGCCGCACAAGAGTTTGTCCCGCTGGACTGGACGCCTCCTGCGGATTCTGCTCTGCCGCTGCCGGCTGCCCACCGCGTTCCTGCTCCGCCACCAGTCCTGCTCATTTTAGCCTCTGCTTTTCCCTTTTGCGCTTCGATTTGAGCAGCAATTTCTGTGTCACTGATTTGCTAGTGCGTCACTGTGTAATACTGCAACTGAAGCACATGCTCATTAGACCTCTCTGATGCTCATCGTCCCATGTTTCACATGGGGATGGATATGCTACTAATCATTTCTAGTCCTGTCATGGGTGTCTGCGTGCTGGCCTTGTTTATCTTCTTCCTCTACATACAAGCACTTCTGCTCCTCTTGCTTCCCCTTCGTTCTCAGTATGTGTCACTGATGACATGGTTTGTGCTTTTCCCTGTCGGTTTTCAGGCAAATTGCTTCTACCCGGCATCTCCAGATCGATACTAAGCATGGACAAGTCTGCCTGATCCCAATCAAAATAGTGTGTCTGTCACCAAGGTACGTACGAGTGGAAGGATGAGGTTGTTCCCGTTATTTGTTTGTCCAGATATCAACGCACATGCCTGAGTTGTTCCTCTGAATGCGTATATGGGTATGTGTTTTTGTAGTGGACGAGAAGGAGATGCATATGTGATGTGCGGCCTTGATGTGTATTACTGTATATATGCATGTTATTGTCTCATTTTTCTAGCGATTGGTATATGGCTCAGGGTCATGTACAAAGTCTCAGATGTATGGATGTGTTTTCCGGATGTAGCATCCAAATCGATTTGTTAATACTGAACATGTTTTCCAGATGTATCTTCCATATGTATTATGTGCATTTCAATATCTTCGAAAATTATAATGTGGACAATTAGTTATTATGGCTTGCAAGGTGAACTCCTCGATCCATGGATACAATCCCGCATCTATAATGAAATCATAAGTAAAGTACAACTTTTGTCACATATTTTTTTTGAAGCCTGGCTACTATTTTTCATCTACTACCAACCATAAGCATTTCATTTTCGTATACATCAGCTTGCAATTGTAGTTATATAGATCACGGTGTTCAAATTATATTCATGAGTGATATTTACTTATTTTATGAAGTTTTAGATGTCACCAATCGCCTCTATTTGAGAAATTTTTGCACCTTGGTTGGGCTGCAGGTATGCGTGACAACCAGGGAGACGACGAAGTGCTATCGAACGACCATACGATGCTAACTCTCTCTGCTGCATCTGCAATTCTGCATGGGCATCTGGTTAGAATGAGAACATTACGTAGTGCAAATGCAGCCAGTTACCTCACCTTATTTTTCTCACCATGCTACGGTCCCATTCAGTGTAGTTAATTTGATGGGCTCCAAAGGTGATATGTGTGTTCAAATGCTACCTCATAATTTTTCATTTGTGGTGTTTCTCATAGTCGTTTCTGTAAGGGATCAATGGAAAACGACCATGTGTTTGGTTCTGAAGTTATTTAAGTCTAGAGTTATCTCTTATGCTCTCTTAGGTACTCTTTCTTAATTTATTAGAAACTAATTCTATCCCATTACATTCTTGACATTCCATAAGATCACATTGCTTGCCCCACTAAATTAGCATTTAGGCTGGGCGAAAACCTTAGATCATATGTTCAGAGTTTAGTTATTTTCTTATCTGAAACTAACATATTTTACAACGGGCATGATGGATGTTGCAGGTTCATTGATGACAGCCAAGGGTTCATGCTCGGAAATGACTACATCTTGCTCCACCATTGGCTGAGCTAGAGTCCTTAATCTTGAGGAGATGGGACATATCGATTGTTAGAGTAAACTTGACAGGTGCATTTTGTGAAATTCTAGCCAAAAGATTGATAACATGCTTGCCTGCTTATTCTTTTCGGTTCAAATAAATGTTCCTTTTCTTGTTGAATCCAAAGTAGCTAGCGGAGATCAAGTGGAAAGGCTGTTGATTGTCCCAAAGTTCTTGGACCATTTAGTTTGAATAGCCAGTGAGGAATTAAGCATATATTTTCGGCAGCCCCTTTAAATTGCTAGATGAGAAGGAATTTTAACTTAATGGGTCTTGTGAATTGGACTGTACCATTTAGTTGAACAGATGCAATTTGCGTACTAACAAGTTTTCACTTTCTCGACGTGGGCGCAGGGGTGATCGACGCTTACTAGCGCGGCCGGTGGGCGTTGTGCTCTTCAATCACTCGGAGGCGGACTTCTCCGTGAAGCCGGTGGCTACGTCGCGTAGATGATTGTCCAGGTGATTTCGACGCCGGTGGTCGCCGAGGTGGAGGACCTAGACACCACCATCTGGGGGAAGGGAGGATTCGGATCCACCGGCGTCTAAGCTCCGAGTCTTGGTAGATACATCTAGGGAAGGGGTCTGTTTAGGTTGGTGATGGAACACCAGGGAAGGCACCCACCTTTCGATGATGGTTGTGTGTGTGTGATGTTAAATGGAATCTTGAGAATGTTTTGTGATGTTGGTTTGGTTTGCACTGGACGTATTGCCATCCATGAATACTATATCTAACTTTTATTTTTTTATTTCCTAAATTGTTAGTAGTAGCGTGGGAAATAAGTGAGCGCTACTAGTAGTTTGGTTAGTAGTAGCGTGGGAAATAAGTGAGCGCTACTAGTAGTTAGGTTAGTAGTAGCGCGGGTGCACCCGCGCTGCTACTAACTTTTAGCTGTAGCGCGATACTAGTAGCGCGGGTACTGTAGCGCGATACTAGTAGCGCGGATACCCGCGCTACTAGTAGCCATTTTGATGAGGACATGACTACCTTGGATATGACCAAAAATATTGCATATATGCATATTTGTCAGGTGATTTCTAGTGCAAGCTATTCAATAATCTATTTATGTTATCCAGAACAAAAATACTTCACACACTTTTGTGTTTTGTCTAATTGCAGGTGTATGGGACATTTGTACAATCCACATATGAAGATAAGGAAGAAAGAGATGTTTATTTGCTGTCCAAAAAGTTCTCTCACGTCACTTTTGGCCCAAGAGAAGATAGAGTCCAAGTCTCTCACGTTCTGGATTCAGATTCGGACTGCACAGACATACCTGAATCAAAACGCACACAAGTTTTTCATACGGACTCCGAATTGGGTGATTCTTTTTTTGTTGGAAACTAGATTTCGTGCACTTTCCAACCCAATTGGAATCACCTTCAAATTCGTCCGGAGCGTTGAGTTGTGGACGAAACAATCTGATGCTGCAGCAGAATCCGAGTCAAACTACAAGTCCAAAGGTGTTACATCACCTCCACTTGTGCCCATTGGCCTTGTACGACCTAGATTTAGTTTTAGGCTGCCTTGGGATGTCCTCCCACCTCCTTGGCCGCCACCCCTTGCTCCTATATAAGTAGATCCATCTAGTAGCTTTTCCTTGGGATTTGTTTAGTTAAAAGTTAGCCATTGCAACTTCGTGTACTTCGTTTGTGTCCAACGACCAGACCAAGACCACTTACGGATCCCCACCTTTATCAATACTTCATATATACTCGCAATATTCAGATTGCTTTTATCATATTCTTGCTTGTTCTTCGATTGCTTGCAGGAATAGACCTTCGTGGTCAGGTTGATTGTGCTCCGGCGTGGTCAATAACCTCTCAGAGTTGGTTTAGCGATTGCTAAGGCGCAACGTCGTGCACGTTTGTAGTCGGATCGTCAAAGTCATCTTCACCAAATCGATAGTTATCATCTCATCGAAAGATCGGGACACCCCCGCCTCTATCAAGTGGTATCAGTTTTCAGGTTGCTCGGTGAGAATTTCCAGTTTTCCTAGATTAGATTTATTTTCTTACCTATTGTCCAAGAAAAAGCCACAAAAAAGAGTTAGATCTATTCATCCTTGGTCCAAGCCAGTCTGTGCCTTTGCAATTTTCTTTTCATTGCCTGCATAGTTGAATTATCGGTTGCATCGTCGTGTCGAGTTGCTGGTCTTAGTGTCTAGTTCGTTTAGAGTTTCGAGTTCTGTTCACACTAGTCACGCCGCCGCTGCATCATTATCTCTTCTGCTATCCACCACCCATCCATCAATTTCCACCACGTGCTACCCACCATTCATTGTCATAATAATAGTTGAGATCGTTCACATCTTCACTTGATCCAATCTGCATCTTATCTAGTTTGTTTTGGAAAGAGGGAGAAAAAATAGAGAGAAAAAACGAGAGAAAAAAACGAGAGAAAAAAAAAGAGAAAAAAAAGTTAGAGAAAAAAAAGGAGAAAAAAAAATCAAAAAAATCGGCACAAACTTTTTCAGAGGAAAGTTGGAGACAAAGTTGTTGTATATCCTGCTTGGCAGTTGTTTTTCATCATTATCTTCACTGCCGTTGTGATCTTCACTTATATCTTGCTGTCAAGAGCTACTTAGTATCCTTCATTGATGCTAGTTGTGCTACGCCGTGACCTCATTAGTGTTCTAGGCTCGCGTCTCTAGTCCGGTCTAGCCTAGGACCAGCACAGTACCGTCGTTGAGCGTTTATTCAACATTGCATCTTTGAATTGATTATTGCTAATCTTTTGCTACCATATATAGCCAACCCAGCTCCACATATTTCTACATCGTGTATACGTACGCTTCCCTGGAAATCGCTTTACTCAATATTCGGAGTTACTTGACACCGCTGGTTGCCGATCACCGCCTGCTGCATGGTAAGAACTTGTAAGACATTGATATTTGCTTTACTGTGAGCGTTTTACCACCACATCCTAGTAGTTATAGGAACATTATTTTTGGGTTTTGTTTCTTGTTCTACTAATCATGACAGGATCTAGAGTCAATTCATGGGCTTTGTCGATCGCGGGAGACGTGCCACCACCTTTGCAAATACCACAACCGTCACGAGAGGTGCACAAACATCCAAATGCACATGATCAGGTTAATGTATCTATACCACCATTTAATGGCCGTTTTAAACCTGCTTTATATATTGAATGGGAGTTCGACATAAAAAATATATTTGCTTCCCATAATTTCGATGAACATAAAAAGGTTAAGGTTGCAGTTGGTTCTTTCACTGGTTATGCTTTGGTTTGGTGGAGTGAATATTGTCGGTTACACCCTAATTATATACCTACTACTAGGGATGATTTGAAACTTGCCATGCGACATACTTTCGTCCCTGCTTATTATACTCGTGACATGATTAAGAAGTTGCAACACTTAAAACAAGGTAGTGAAACTGTAACAAAATATTATGATGATTTACAAACTACCTTGTTGCATTCCTCTTTAGAAGATAGTGAAGATGATTTTATGGATAGATTTTGGGGAGGATTAAACCGTGATATTCAAGAGATACTAATTCATGAAGAGTGTTATCCTATGGACCATTTGTTTCATCTTGCTTGCAAAGCTGAACAGGAAATAAAACGATGTGTTGGCCACGAGGAGAACAAGCGCACGGTGCACATTCCAAGAGTTGATATGATTGTTCCTTCAACTACTAGGCATACTATGACAACCACATCCGTTGTTGTCAGGACTACATCACCTCCACCATGTGACACATCGCCCTCGAGAGTGGCTACATCATCTGAGTTGATCATAAGAGGTAATGACAAAGGTACTGATCTTCCATCTCCACATGAGAATGATGAATGCCTTGTCAATTTGAATGCACCATCTGATGAGCTACCCACTACTTTGATCACACCACCTATTTTAGAGGACTACGTTGATAATTTGACTTTGCCATGTGATCAAACAACTGAAATACCAACAATTTTGAGTGCACCCATTGAATTAACTATTGATGCAAAAAAACCAATGTTTAATCATTTTGATATGACCTCTAATCTTGGTGATGATTCTGTGTTGAATGACTTATTGCATATTTGCTTGTTTAAGCATGTTGTAGCATGTAAATTTGATGCAAGTAATGTTTATTCACCAATGTTGGGATGGTTTAATGATGAACATTGTCAATCTTTTGAAATGAATAAGAGCTTCACTTATATGTGCAAACTGAGTTGCAATATTTTCAAGCCTTCTACTTCTTGTGCTAATTTTTTGGCTTTAGATTTTATGAACTATGCAAGTTACTCATCTATTCATGTGTCATATATGCAAAAATCAAGGGAAGTAAAAATGGATGACATATACATATACAACATGTACACCTTGTCTCTTTTGTTAGCCACATTTCAGATTAAGCAACGCCGAGGACGGCTTTATTTTCAAGAAGGGAAGGATGATGAGGACATGACTACCTTGGATATGACCAAAAATATTGCATATATGCATATTTGTCAGGTGATTTCTAGTGCAAGCTATTCAATAATCTATTTATGTTATCCAGAACAAAAATACTTCACACACTTTTGTGTTTAGTCTAATTGCAGGTGTATGGGACATTTGTACAATCCACATATGAAGATAAGGAAGAAAGAGATGTTTATTTGCTGTCCAAAAAGTTCTCTCACGTCACTTTTGGCCCAAGAGAAGATAGAGTCCAAGTCTCTCACGTTCTGGATTCAGATTCGGACTGCACAGACATACCTGAATCAAAACGCACACAAGTTTTTCATACGGACTCCGAATTGGGTGATTCTTTTTTTGTTGGAAACTAGATTTCGTGCACTTTCCAACCCAATTGGAATCACCTTCAAATTCGTCCGGAGCATTGAGTTGTGGACGAAACAATCTGATGCTGCAGCAGAATCCGAGTCAAACTACAAGTCCAAAGGTGTTACATCACCTCCACTTGGGCCCATTGGCCTTGTACGACCTAGATTTAGTTTTAGGCTGCCTTGGGATGTCCTCCCACCTCCTTGGCCGCCACCCCTTGCTCCTATATAAGTAGATCCATCTAGTAGCTTTTCCTTGGGATTTGTTTAGTTAAAAGTTAGCCATTGCAACTTCGTGTACTTCGTTTGTGTCCAACGACCAGACCAAGACCACTTACGGATCCCCACCTTTATCAATACTTCATATATACTCGCAATATTCAGATTGCTTTTATCATATTCTTGCTTGTTCTTCGATTGCTTGCAGGAATAGACCTTCGTGGTCAGGTTGATTGTGCTCCGGCGTGGTCAATAACCTCTCAGAGTTGGTTTAGCGATTGCTAAGGCGCAACGTCGTGCACGTTTGTAGTCGGATCGTCAAAGTCATCTTCACCAAATCGATAGTTATCATCTCATCGAAAGATCGGGACACCCCCGCCTCTATCCGCGCTGCTAGTAGCCTTTTTCCTAGTAGTGTTGATCTTTTCCGAATTAGATTCAATGCCCCTGTTAGACACCAGAAAACCCAAGAGCTTGCCCGCCGGTACACCAAAAACACACTTGGCCGGATTAAGCATCATCTTATAAACCCAGAGATTATCAAAAGTTTCTTTCAAATCATCTATCAACGTCTCCGCTTTCCTGGACTTCACCACAATATTATCCACATAAGCATGAACATTGCACCCAGTCTGACTATGAAGGCAATTCTGCACACATCGCTGATAAGTCGCTTGGGCACTCTTGAGCCCAAAAGGCATAGATACATAGCAGAAAGCTCCAAAGGGAGTTATAAAAGTTGTCTTCTACTAGTCCTTAACTACCATTTTAATCTGATGATAAGCAGAATAAGCATCCAGAAAGATCAAACCCTGACAACCCGCCGTAGCATCAATAATTTGATCAATACGAGGGAGAGCAAAGGGAACAGCTGGACAAGCCTTGTTCAAATCTGTGTAATCCACACACATACGCCAAGTGTCGTTCTTCTTAAGCACTAGCACCGGGTTAGCCAACCACTCAGGGTGAAAAACCTCCACAATAAACTCTACTGCCAAGAGCCGGGCTACCTCCTCATCGATGGCCTTGCGTCTCTCTTCATTGAAGCGATGGAGAAACTGCTTGACCGGTTTAAACTTGGGATCGATATTAAGAGTGTGCTCAGCGAGTTCCCTCGGTACACCTGGCATGTCAGAAGGTTTCCATGCAAAGATGTCCCAGTTCTCACGGATGAACTCGATGAGCGCGCCTTCCTATTTTGGATCTAGGTTAGCGTTAATGCTAAATTGCTTGGATGAATCGCCAAGAACAAAATCAACCAGCTTAGTCTCATCAGCCGAATTAAACTTCAAGGCCTGGTCATGCTCCGTAGCTTGCTTTTTCAAAGAAGTCATGTCTACCGGATCAATATTGTCCTTATAGAACTTCAACTCCTATGTTGCACAAACCGACTCAGCGTAAGCCCGCATCACCTTCCTCACATTCCAAAGCGATCTTTCGGCTTCCATGTACTGTGATGGTCACCTTATGACCCGGCATCTTGAGCGGCAGATAAACATAACATGGACTTGCCATGAACTTAACATAAGGTGGCCATCCAAACAAGGCATGGTACGGGCTCCTGATTTTCACCACTTCAAAAGTCAATGTCTCTGATCTTGAATCATGATCATATCCAAAAGCAACCTCCAGAGCTATCTTACCAACGGGATAAGCCGATTTACCAGGCACCTCACCATTGAAAACGGTGTTTGACGGTTTAAGATTCTTATCTGTCAACCCCATGCGACGGAAAGTTTCATAATACAAAATGTTGATACTGCTCCCTCCATCCATGAGCACCTTGGTGAACTTATAACCTCTGACCTGAGGCGCCACGACCTACGCCAGATGACCTGGGTTATCAACCCGGGGCAGATGATCCTCTCGACTCCACACAATGGGCTGTTCAGACCAGCGCAAGTAACGGGGCACCGCTGGTTCAAAGGAGTTCACTACCCTTTTATGAAGTTTCTGATCGTGCTTGCACAGGCTAGTGGTGAAGACATGATATTTCCCACTATTTAACTGCTTCGGGTGGCTCTGTAACCTGACTACTGCTGCTGCTGCTGATTCCCCTGTTGATTATAACCACCCTGGTTGCCCTGATTGCCTTGATTGCCATGCCCGCCCTGATTACCTTGAAATCGTGGGCCAGAATTACCTCCACCATAACCTGGCCCATGAGACCCGGGTCCTGAACCACCGGGCAGTCCATGCTCATACCGGAAAAGATCCAAGTTTTTGAACTCCCGTATAATAAAGCAATCCTTCCAGAGGTGCGTACCTGGCTTCTCTCATGTCCCGTGCCTCGGGCAAGGCTGATTTAACAAGCGCTCAAGGTTGACACCTGATCCTCCACTCCGCGGGGGCGGTTTACCCTTATGACGCTGACCGTTATCCTGCGCATTGGTGTTAGGCACAAAATCTGAACTATTATCTGCTTTATGCTTACCATTGTCTCCATGGCCTGCCGGATTATGCTGCTGCCCTTTGGTGCTGCCGCTCTTCTTTCCCTTCACCAGCTTTTCATCATCAGACTCGGGGTCCTTGGTACTATCAGAGTCGGCATACTTAACCAGAGCTGCCATAACTGTTCCCATGTCATTGAAGTGATGCTTGAGCCGTCCCAACTTCAGTTTAAGAGGCTTAAACCGGCAATTGCCCTCCAACATTATGACTGCTGAATCAGCATTGATGCGGTCCGATGAATGCAAGATCTCCAAAACCCGGCGCACCCAATGGGTGGTTGATTCGCCTTCTTCTTGGACAAAGGCGGCTAAGTCCATAATTGACATGGGTTGCTTGCACGTGTCCTTGAAGTTCAGTATAAGACGGGCCTTTAACTTGGACCATGACCCAATGGAGTTAGCTGGCAAACTTTTCAGCCTAGTGCGAGCTGCTCCATCCAACATCATGGTGAAGTACTTAGCACATGCCGCCTCATCTACATGTAGCATCTCCATTGCCATCTCATAGCTTTCGACCCATGACTCGGGGGGTAAGTCAGCAGTGTAATTGGGCACCTTACGCGGACCCTTGAAATCCTTAGGCAGCCGCACATTGCATAGAGCCGGGGTGAGACACGGCACCCCTGAAGATCTGAAAGCAACACCTGGTTCCACTGAAGTTGTCGGACGAACCGGGATAAGCTGACGGACCACACACTGCGCTGCTAACTCGGCTTCTCGACGCGCTCTACCATTATCCACCACGTCCTGAGCATTTGCACCACCGCCCGCCGGGTTAGGCCCTCGAGGGGTGTTATGGTTCCGCGCACTGCTTGACACAGCCGGTTCATCAATATGCCTGCTGTAACTCCGGCTCGGGGTGAGGGGTTGAATGAATTCTGTCTCGACTATACGAATAGGCCTGCTGCTGAACCATAGCCGTTTGAAGGAGATCCCTGGCCCACCGCATCTCAACCGCTGCTGGAGACTCGCCTTCCATTGGAATAGCTGCCAATCATGACACCGCAACGATCATATTATGCAAAGGGGTGGATAAGTGACCCGACAATGTCGGCATGTACTGAGGCGGGTCATGGTTCCGTCGAGGCGGGTCCGTCGCCCATGGCTGATCCAACGCTCCTGTCCCAGGTGCTTCAATCCGGTTCACCGCTACCGGATTACTGGTTCTTGCTCCTGGTTTGTTGAAGAAATTCATTGCTTCATAAACCGGTAGTAGACGAGACCGATGCCTCCTCCTCAACACGTCGTTTGAAGCGTTCTGATCCAGCATGAGCCGGTAATTTTCTGCTTGAATCCGTTGTGCCTGAGCATCCAAAGCGGCCCTCTCCTCAGCCATCCTGGTTTCCTCAACCGCCAAGTCCTCCTTGGCCTGAGCTATCTGATCTCGCAACTTTGTGACTTTCGCGTTATGCTGATCTCGATTGTCCGCGGTAACCTTTGTGGTCAACAATGCCGTCCGGGCATACAATAAACCGGACAAAACTTGAGCCGGCGAGCGCGCGGGGCCTCCTGCCCTGCTGCCGATCCCGAAATCATCACTGCTGCAGCTGAGGAGTGATGCGCGGTCTGCGTACCGGCCATGAAGATCGCAACCCGGTTTGGCGGTTCAAGGGGGTCCGGAATACTGTCGCCATCGGAACAACCCCCAAACCGGACATATTGCAGTTGGTACAGTGACTCGGTCTCAACTGTAGATGATTTGCCATCTGAATAGACAACCGTCTCACCATCGGATGCCGGTTCAGATTCCGCACCATTGATGAATCCTACGAACACACGCTTCATGGCGGGCTGAACCCGGGCGGGGCGTGCATGTTGAGCCGTCTCGACGAGGTCGGCGCAGATGTCTGGCTCAGGGCCCGGTTTGCCGATCTTGCCAATGAAGACATGAATTCCTCCGAAGGGGACCCGGTACCCATACTCGATTGAGCCGGCGTCGGGGCCCCAGCCTGCGTTGTCGATGTAGAGCTTGCCGCGATGACTATTGGTCGTCCGACCCACTGCGTATCCCTTGAGTCCTTCGAAGTTGCCTTTTAAGAACTCGAAACCATCGTGCGATAGCCCCACGAGGGGCGCCAACTTTCGTGGAATTATCACGTCAGATGTCCTAGTGTGAGGACTTAGTCATGGAGCCATCGCGACGAGGTTAGCTTAAAGGGGTTAAAGTGGACAAAGGACACAGGGAGTTTATACTGGTTCGGCCCCTTGCTGTGAAGGTAAAAGCCTATGATCCAATTGTGGTGGAATTGGTGGGGTCTCGATGATCAAGGAGCGAATCCGCTTTGCCTGGCTCTCGAGTTGTTGTTTCTTATCTTTGAACCGCCGCCGGGTCGTCCCTTTATATACACAGGTTGACACCCGGCGGTTTACAGAATCCCGACCGGCTCATACACGTCTCCGGCTCAGTTTCTACCCTTTCTTATCTTACAACACAAGTTACATAATATATGCCGGTTTATGTCTACGGCCCTAATCCGCTTTTAGGCCCTGGGCCTCTAAGTCTCTTCAGTAAAGCACCACACTCCTTGTCTTCATGGGCTTCAATATGGATGACTCATTACAAGTATAACCCGGCCCCACCTGGGCGGTTTATACTCAATAGTTATATCCCCAACACCAGCAATGCGTTTTGGTGTCCCTGCCACCATGAGGACGCCGCTACTCCCCGACATCTTCATGAGGTTGTAGGGTGGGTGAGTTGCTGCCATGAACTTGGCTAGGGCTGGGTACCCGAAGATGGCGTTGTACGGGAGGCTAATCCGGGTGATGTCGAAGTCGATAAGCTCAGTGCGGTAGTTGTCATGGGTTTTGAAGGTGAAGGGGAGGCGGATTTGCCCCGGGGACTGGTGGAGCCGTCACCGACCCCAGAGAAGGGCTTGGTTGGGTGGAGCCGGCCATAAGGCACATCAAGCAAGCCGAATGCCCCCACAGAGAGCATGTTGAGGCCGGCTCCACCATCGATGATGGTCTTGGTGACTGTCACGTTGCAAATGGTGGGGGTGCAGAGCATCGGGGGCGTGCCTGTGCCCGCTTTGGAAGCGGGGTGGTCCTCTAAATCGAAGGTGAGGTCGGCCTTGGGCGCCGCCCAGCCCAGGGGAGCCCCCGGCTGTGCACAGGCGACACCCACTTGGCGGAAGAACTGCTTGACGTGGCAGCCCGAGGGTGGCGCTTGCGAGCCAGCGAGGAGTGCTGCGATGGTGTGGGGTGACGACGCCGTGAAGTGCGTGATGAAGAGGCCGCGCAGCTCCTCCCAGGAAGCCACAAAAGATTCTAGCAAGTTGAGCAGCTAGGCGCGTGGCACATCCACGAGGGCCATGGGAAGCCAGTTGTCCATGTCCTTGTCATCCCCGCCGGCTTCCCAAACTGCCTCCTCGTACGCTTGAAGGAAGCCAGCCGGATCTGCCGCGCTGTCGTAGCGGGGCGCAACTCCGGCCTGAACTTGGGTGGCCACTGCACCCGCCGCAGAGCTGGGGTGAAAGCCGAGAAGCCCATGGCTCCCCCAAAGATGCGCGATGGTCCAGTCGACTGTGGAGCACCTGCCTTGAGAGTCGGCAGCGGAGCGCAGCGGACGGACCGATGGATCTTTGATGCACCCCTACCTGGCGTGCCAAATGTCGGACTACGGGTTCCGCAAACCCTTGAGAGGTTTGAACTCTGGGGTGCGTGCGAAGATCTCTCTCTCCCAAGTCTGCCGACTCGCTAATATCACAACCTAATGCATCGAGCTCAAAGGAAATGGGACACAGCAATTTACCCAGGTTCGGGCCACCTTGCAGTGTAAAACCCTACTCCTACTAGTGGTGGATTTGCCTCGAGGGGCTGAGGAAGAACTAGTACAGTGGAGAACAACCTCAGGAGGTGTGTTCTTGGGCTCAATTGAGCTGGTGAGCTAGTGAGGGTGAAATGGATCCGATCCCCCTCCTTGGTGGTCGCTAGGTTCTATTTATAGTGGCCTTGGTCCTCTTCCCAATTAGAGGCGGGAAGGGATCCCACAACAGCCAAGTTTGAAGGTGTCGGATTACGGGTTCCGCAAACCCTTGAAAGGTTCAAACTCTGGGGTGCGTGCAGAGATCTCAACCTTCCCAGCTTGCCTACTCGCGATCCTACTAAGCCTATTGCGTCGGGCTCGAAGAGACAAAGAGACACAATAGTTTATCCTGGTTCGGGCCACCTTGCGGTGTAATACCCTACTCCAGCGTTTTTGGTGGAT